>OX439232.1:4895194-6118992 GCA_949319165.1 Sialis lutaria
ATACATGTAATGTATATGTATTATATTGTTATGGCATTATTGAAAAATATTAAATATAAATTAATTTATGTTAGTGTAATTTCGTAGATCTAAATAGGTAGGTATTGTTTTTCTAAGAGACGCGAGTCTAACTTTACAATGGAGGAGGGGGTCATGGTCTGTGAAATAGACAAAAAAATTTACTTTAGTATATTTAATAAGCATTTTTCTATTTAATTTGCTTTACTTTTTAGGTTTGTGTGGGGTGTCATTTCACCATGCCCCCTCCCCTGGATCTGCGCTTCATTTCTAAAGAAGCGAATATACAATCAAATTTTTAGTGTTCATTTTAAAATAAAAACTAACGATTTTTTGACGTATTGTAATAACAATACTTCCATTTCTTCGAACATGGAAGTAAAAAGGGTTTTTAGTCTTATGCAGACCCTGAGAGAGCTTCAACGTAAGGACATTCCAAACAACTTTCGTACTAGTAAAATTCTTGTTTCTTCCTGATATTATTTAGTATTAAAAACCGTGAGGTTTTTTTAAGTACTTTTTCTAAAAGGTGTGTTTTTTTGTAGTATATTTATGTTTTTTAAATAATCTCTATTAAAAATAGTATTAGTATCAAAAAATGTAAAAATGTAAAGTATAAATAATTTTCGGGACGCCGAGGCCCCTGATACCAGGACCCGGGCCATATGGCCCTCCTAGCCCCCCCCCCCCCCTATCTGGGCCTGGTCTTATGATGCAATGAATATAATATAATATAGTAAAAAAATAAATAACTTTAGACTAAAAATGGATAAAATAAAATTAGAAAAATTTTTTTTTTAAAAACAAGCTTTTACATATGCACTAAAAAGTAAAAAATAAGTTTTTTTTTCACAAAGTCTTCCAGAATTCGTATGACTAAAAAAGCTTGTGGCGTTCATTTAATATTTAATGTAATATTTAGAAATATAAAAAATGTCGAAAATATCAATATTGGAAAAATCTATAGTAGATCAAATATTAATGTAATGTTGATACTAAATAAACCTGAAACTCAATGTATGTTAATGTTTTGAAATATTAATTTATAAAATAGATAAGGTAGTATTTCTTTTCGGTATTTCTTAGCCCTTTTTCATATGATAAATCTTGAAGCCAAAATATTCCTGTAGTTTATATCAAATTATCCAGGAATTTAATAATATTAATTGAAAACATTCATTTAGGTTGAATATAATTTCAAAATATTCACAGGATATAATATTTTATATTATATTTGATATAAATTATGTACATATATGGAATTTTATGGAATATTTCGAAATATTCATTGAAAGTAGCTAATGTAGTTTTTCCATTGAGAAACTCTTAGCCCTTAATTCTATTTTGAATCTAGAATTCCAAATATTTCATGTAATATTTTGAAATAATAATTTAAGGTAGATAAAATACTGTTAAGACTTTTTTCCTATGTTGAATCTAGATTACTAAATATTTCTTTCATGTGCGATAAATTAACCAGGAATTTAAAATACTAAATTAAACTAGCAAAAGGTTCTTTGTCCTATTTGAATCTAGATTTCCAAATATTAATGTATACATATATGTATAATGTATATACATTATACAATATTATACATATATGCATTTTAACATAATATTAATGCAATTTAATGGAAGATTTGAAAATATTAATTTATAGTAGAAAATGTAGTTTTTCCTATATTGATATTTTCGACATTTTTTATATTTCTAAATATTACATTAAATATTAAATGAACGCCACAAGCTTTTTTAGTCATACGAATTCTGGAAGACTTTGTGAAAAAAAAACTTATTTTTTACTTTTTAGTGCATATGTAAAAGCTTGTTTTTAAAAAAAAATTTTTTTCTAATTTTATTTTATGATTAAAATGTTATTCATGTCTTTCAGTAGCGGTACGTCAAGGTTTTATATTAAAATAAGTAAATTCTCTAGCGATACGTCACTGGTTTGATATCAAATACATTATTGTTTGCGTCTCAGCTTAGAAAGAAACGAGTTTTAAAGGACAGCCTGGCGGAAAGAGTGGCGTTTGGAATAGAGGTGGGGTGAGGGGTGTTAAGGATAAATCGTGGGTTTCTGATGAATTTTCAACATCATTTAACAATTTCTTGTCTTTGCGTTCTGTAGTTTCTGGTTCATCAAGACTATGATGTTCTGTGGCATGTCAATGAAAAATAGCGCAAATTGTTATGGATAAAGTTCAAATATAATATTATGAGTAAGTGGAGTAGAAGTTACAAATCGAGTTGTGCTGATGAAATTTTGAAAGATTAAGTTAATTTTTTTTATCTTTTTGATTAAGGGGTAAAATAGATTGGAAAAGGACAGTGGAAACTTATGATATTGACATCCATACTATTCATATTAATATTATAAAATTAACCCTCATGTCTGTCTGTTTGTTACATCTTCACGGTTAAACCGCTGAACCGATCTTGATGAAATTTGTCAGGGAGATAGCTTGCATCCCAAGGAAGGACATAGGTTACTTTGATATTATACCGACAATTTATTAGATAAAAAATGGGTGTGTGACATTTGTACGCGCGATCTGTTTTATCGACTATCACAACAGAAATCTGCATTACCTAACCTTCTTCTACTTCTTCTTCATGGGTTTTATTTAACAGCTCTTAACTTACCTAAGTTTCACGCGAATGAAGTTGTGGGTAACAGATTTAATAATGTTATAAATGCGAAAGTGTGTATGTCTGTATGTATGTTACCATTTAACGGTTAAACTGCTGAACCGATCTTGAAGAAATTTGGCAGAGAGATAGCTTGCATCGTGAGTAAGAACGTGGGTTATTTTTTATCTTGAAACATTTATTAGATAAAAAATGGGTGAGACATTTGTACGAATTATGTGTAGATTAAACGTTTCTGACGTAGACATCTAGCGGGTAAATGCGAAACTAAAAACATGTTTTATTGATTATATTATCATCATAATAGAAATATGTATTACTTCGTGGATAATGTCGCGGGTAACAGATTGTGATTTATAAATAAATCTTGAGCTCCCCGCTAGTTTTTTAATTTTTTAAAAATTAATTTTCGTTTTGTTCACTAGTTTTTCGATCAGGGTAATTTTTTTTGTTTCCGCGTTAGAACTACAAAGCTAAAAAGAGTTAAATTCGGTTTTATTTACTTAGTGTCAAAAGAATTCGTTTTAAATTGTTTACTTTTCGTTGAGTTTCTTAAAAAATTTAATATTAAAAATGGTTTCGAAAGTTAAAAGCTACAACGACCGCTCCATACACCAACTGGTAGACCGCTCTATGGAACGACCTTCCCCAATCGCCACCATGGCTAGAACGTACTAGGTATTCCAAAAACATTTCTCATTCGTCGGCACGGTGGTAAGGGGCCCCTCTCGAACGTACTAGTCATTCCAAAAACATTTTTCATTTGTCGGCGTGGAGGTGGGAGCCCCTCTAGCCGTCGTTGTATGGAGTGGTTGAATTACCAACGCCGTCGTTGTATAGAGCGGTTGGTGTAATTAAAAATAAAAAATAAGTATAATAACGTTAATATATTATTTTGTCTTGATATAATAATATTTATAATTGTTTCAAAAAATTAATTAATAGAAAAAATAAAACATATTCTAAATAAGACAGAACATGAAGTACCTGTCAAAAGTTTGCAGAGTACAGTTTGATTTTGTTAATTTCGGTTAAAGAAGATACAACAAATTTTATTTCAGTGAAAGCAACTTTAAGAAACGCGCATTTTTAATTAATTTAATATAAGAAAGTGGGGCGTATAGGAAAACTTGGAAAGTTTTTGTAAAACATAAGAGGCTTACGATTCTGAATAATCCCCTAGTTCTTTGTGTAAATAATACGCCACAAGTAATTTTAGATTTTTTTTTAATTTATACAAACATAGACGTCATCAAAAGAGTATGTTTTCTCTCTTCCTCATACTCTCTTTCTTTATCTGAGGTTAAAAAACTTGAGAAACAATCATTAATGGTCTCATTATAATGAACTACATGAAAGTACACGGAGAAAAATATTTCATAACAATCACTCAATTTAAAAAAAATATATAACTATTTATTGACGTAGTAATCTTGAAACGGTCCAAATTATTGTAATTCTACCATATTAATCTATATCTATAAAAGTTAAAGTGATCTATAAGTGATCTATAAAAGAGTTTGTCCTTAACCACTCACTCATTCATTCATTTATATATCAACGTACAGCCCAAACCCCTGGACCACGTGAAATTTCGTAGGTGCCTTCCTTTTATGATGTAAGCACCCACTAAGAAAGGATTTTTCGAAATTCAACCCCTACGGGGTTAAAACAGGGTGTCAAAGTTTATATAATAAAATATTTTTTTTGTTCGCATTCGATTGAAACTTATCGAACATAATCTACAATATAAATAATGAAATAATTATCTCAGCATTTCCCAAAATTTAACCCTTTGGGCATTAGAGGGTGGAAAAATTTGTAAAATATATATTTTTTTGTATTCACCGAATGAAACATGGCACAAGTGGGTACTCGAAGACAAATATCAGTTATGAAAATTCAACCCCTATGGGAATGGGAGGGGGGGGGTAAATTTTTGATATATTTATCTTCATAATTGCATGTTCATGATATTAAAGTAAATTCGGACAAATTAATATTCAATTAAAAATGAAAGTACCATATTCAAGCCCTAATAGCATGGGACGGGGACGAGGATGGATTTAGATATGTTTATCTGCATACCTGCTTTAGTTATAAAGGTAAATTCAGGCAAAAAAGTCATGTATTAAAATAAAAATTTCGACATTCAATCCCTAATGGCGGGGGTAGACAGGGTTCGTGTTTTTAATATGTTTATCTGCATAGCTGCTTGCGTTATAATGGTGGAGTCGGGCAAAATAATCAACAATAAAAAAATTCGATATTCAACCCCTAATGACGAGGGTAGATAGGGGGTTAGTTTTTACAATTTTTAACTAAGATCTGAGATATTTATGTTTTTTTATAGATAATGAATAAAAATCAATATAAAAAAATTTAATATGTCATCCCCTATCACGTATAGAGGGTTCTAATTAGTTTCGAAGTTTACGCGAGCGAAGCCGCGGGATTCCGCTAGTAATAATATACAGTAGAAACCGATTATAACGACTTCGAACGGACCGGTCAAATTAGGTCGTAAAACGCGTCAATACTTTCAACTTGAGTAAACCTGACCTTTTTAACATGGAAAATTGTAAATGCTGTATTTAAGACACGCTATGATTATTACAAAAGTTGTAATTAAGTACTCTTATCAACATTTAAGATTTTGTATGAATCATTTTTGCAGTTTTATATTTACAATACGCAAAATGAGTGTCAAAAGACATTTGCATTTGATCGTAATTTTAAATTTAGTTTTTTTCTAACTACTCAAAAACTAACCATCGCATCGTCAAGAGAAGACAATTACACATTTTCTAAGAATAAGTAAACATTAATTTGGCCGGTGTAACAGACATTTGCAGAAACATAAAGGGCATGTTGATTAATGGTATAGTACGCACAATGCGGGTCACAGCCCCTCCCTTCTGACAGGGTCCCACGGTCGCGAGATAACCACTCGTCTATCTACCTGTGACATGACGTACTGTGCCCGTATCCCGCTGTCTGCACGCATATTCATACATGCGGCACAAATTCTTGTTCTTTATTTAAGTGGTATATAGATAGTTAAATCAGCAGTATTACATACATATAAAGAAACCAGAAAAAAATTACCCCGAATAGTTATTGGAAATTTTATAAAAATCTGTTTAAAATACCACTTTTCTTAGGAACGGCTAAAGAGGTGCCAAGTCTACTTTCCGTTGAGCTAGAACCTTGAAATTTGGCACGAAGGTAGGTCTTATAGTGCGAGTAAAGAAAAAATCCGAAAATCAATAATTTCTAATTCTATGTGGAACTACAAACAAAAAACAACATGTAGTAATTACCATGTAAGAAGCACACACCACTAAATTTTTATTTTAAATTGGAAACAATGACATTATTTTAATTTTAATATATTGTTATTTTGTACACTATCTTATGGATTTATTTGTTATCAACGTTTATTTTTCATAATATATTAATTTCATAAATTTAATATTTGTATTTTTGAATTTTGTTGATAAATAAGGTGACCAGAATTATAAAAATAAATAAGGGGACAACATTTCAAAATAGCGGTAAAATTCCTCGAAAAAAAACTCACTTTATTTTTGGACCTCGAAAATTGTATAAAAATTTATTTTTAAACATTTTCTAACTGAATTGATGTTTTTTTTTGCAAATATGTATTCGTATGTAGGTATTGTATACAAAAACAGAATTATAAATAATTTTTATAAATTAAAATGAAATTAAATAATTTAATTCAATTTTATTTTGTCAATTTCAGTTAAATATATTAATATATGATTAATAATCATTATTGACGTTATGTCAATAATGATTAATTTAAATAATAATAATTATTTTTGGAAAAAATAAAATATTTAATTTTTTTGTAATTTTATCTATAGCATCTTTATTTTACCAAAAAAAACAAAAAAAGAGGATAAGTTTTCTTTAGAGGACAGTTGGCTAAAATAGAGGACTGTCCTCTTCAGAAGGGATGATAAACAATGATAAACAACACCTTATGATAAACAATGCAAAAATCTAAACCAATAATAATAAAACAATTAAATATGACTAACATAAGCACAGATATAACTTTAGTACCTATATACAAATACAATGCTTCTAAGTATTACCTTTGCACCCACACAATGCAGGTCCGGCGTTAATAATGTAGTACTCAACCCACTGACAGAAAATTGTACACGGTCACGTGTGATCCCCAGGGATTACAGAGACGCAGTCTCCTAATTTACAGGGTGGGATTAAGCACAAAGTTCTGGTCGCCTAGTATTATGTTTTAGCACATAACTAATATCTAGTACGTGGTTGCAAAGTTACTAGCCGTTCAGAAATAAAAGCGACTTGATATTATGAACATGGACGAGAAAATTGATGTTATTTTAAATTATAAACTAGCTTAACACCTATATGGAAACATGTTTTTTATAACATTAAGAGAAACATACGGTCAATTTGACCGTTATGTGTTTTTTGATATTTTTTTCATATTTTCGTTTGTATAAGTTGATGTAATGGTAGAAAAATTATGTTAGAACATTTAAATAAATAAAAAACTGTTTATTGATAACAATTTTATTAATTAATTAACATGTTTTCAGCAAATAAAAAAATACTTATGAAACCAAAACTTCGCTTTCACACAATTTTTGAATGTTCAGCTTTATACACTATACACATTCTTCAGCACAGTCAGTGTAGACTCTTTTCTGACACTGACCACAAATTGCTTGTCATCAAAGTCGGGATCATTAGTTGACAAACATTTACTACTACCAGGACGGTTCATTATGTATGAAAAATATATAATCACACGGTAAAACCAATAAGAAACTATGTACAGTTTATATACAGTTCATATACTATCAGAATACACACAAAGCAGGATAAAACTATAATCAATCTATATACAAATACAGGTCACCATAACGCAAAGAGAAACATACGGCATTTCTGACCGACAGCAAAATAACGTTAAGGGTAATACGCGGTATATCTGACCGACCGTAAAATGACAAAAACAACTGCACCCGACAATGAGCTGGGCAAAACTAATAAGTAGTGTGAGTAATGGATAATTTTCGGGGTGGGGGAAGGTACTCTGAGCGTCAAATTCCAAAGTCAACCAGTTTAGCCAATATAAGAACGCCAAAATGCGAATCGGTCAAATTGACCGATGTTTCCATATAGGTGTTAAATGCAACTTTACAAATTACATTTATCGTTTTACGTATGGTGTGAGTCTTCAAGTTATTAGACAGAGGGTCATATTTAATTTTGGGATATGTAAGTGATGTGTGTACTTAATTATATACACGCGTTAGAAGTTAGAACTCTTTGCCGTCATTGAAAAACGACTGCTGAGATTAGTAGTGACATCTAGCGAGTAAATCAGTAAATGCAAAAGTAATAACTTAAAAAAAAACTGTTTTACCGACTATCATAACAGAAATCTGTATTATCTACATACACCTAACCTAACTTCATAGTGCATTTTGTTACATTATTAAAGTTTTATCCTAAATGCGTCTAAAGAAGTTTAACTTTAAAAATCCCTGGAAAAAGAGGACATAAATTATATCAGGGATCTCTACCATTTTTAAAAAGATGACCACATATAGACTTTTGAAATGTCTAATGTGCCAGAAAATATAGTAATATTGGCATATTACATAGATACACTCATCGCTCTATACAACGACGAATTTAAATTTCGCGCAGAAATATAGCAGTCACGGTAGTTTTATGGTGGGAATAGGGGAAGGTCGTTGTATAGAACTGTCGGTCAGTCGTTGTATGAAGCTGTCGTTAAGTAGAAGGTCGTTTTTAGAGAGCAGTGAGTGTATAACCAAAATCAGTATTTAATATTAAAAGTAAAATATAAGTGGGCAACGTTTAAAATTAAAAATACACCCCTAACCTAATTCCTTAAAATATTTTTTTTTATTAATTTTCATGTTATTACAATTTTTTTTACAGAAAATAGTAATTTGAAATATTTCTGTATACGGCCTTGATCTAATTATTATTTTCGTGTATTTTTGTTAGGTTTTTCAACAATTTCAATCAAAACCAAACCTATTCTACTATACAAACGTCAAAAATAACATCTGTCAGTGTCAGATACTTGGTGTATAATAAAAAAGACTACGTATAAATACATGTTGAAAATTTAGTGTTTTTACTAAAAATTGTGTAGTGTTTCGGGGAAAAAAATATAGCAAAAATATGGAAACTGTTATTGGTTAAGGTATGAAACATTCAATTAACTTCGGTAAGAACGAACTTTTCCAGCAGTGGAAACAAGACAAAAATCGGATCAGCTGTAAAAAAAATAAATGTACGCTAAATAAATTAATTTTGAAATAATTTCCGAGTTTTAAAAATCAGTAATCCAACATCGGTAAATAGGTGAAAAATTGTCAAAATTTGCTAGCAGCACTCTCAAATGAGGTATTATTTTTGTGATAGTATCTATGGATTTACTATGAAAATTAGAGCTGTGATACTTCAACGTATTGTAACACATTGACTCTGACCGTACAAAATAATTTTCATAATATCGCCATTGTTTTAATATCGTTGGTGTTTACGTATATACAACGCGTGTGTGAAACTTGTCAAAGTCTTCATGAAACTCCAAGAGAACTGACATAAATTTGATACCTCATTTGAGAGTACTTGCTAACCGCAAATTTGCTAGCTCTTTTATGTTACCAGACATAAAACTTGGTAAAAATAGTGAATATAATTTCTGCAATTAATTTTAATTTGTTTTTTAGTAATGATAAAAAGAAAACCTTTAGTAGAATTTTCTAGAATATGTCAAGAGTCAAGTAAAATTGTTTTATTTATTTTCTAATCAATACAAAGACGATCGCTATATGTAGGATAAACTTTCAAAGATATTTTCCAACTAACGATGCTAATACCACCATGGCTTGTAAAAATTAAAAAAATAACTTTTGTATACACTTATATTACATATATCTTTATCTTCCAGCGAATGAAAATACATTTTCTCCATGATCTTGAAAAACAGTCTAAAATTAGACTCGGTTGTCCTGTGTATACAAAATAATGAAAAATACTTATTAAGAAATGTTTATTTTCATGTTTTTTAATTCTTGGAAAAGACACATTGTTCTGAATTTCGATAGAAATTTATTTTTAGTCATTAAAAAACAATAGTGAGAAAGATCGTTATATGTTTTTAAGTAGGTTTAAAGTTTAATTCAGACACCAGTTTACTTCTCAAACAAAGTTACTATACAGATGGGAAGGTGTAAAAATGTTAATTTTCGACAATAGTCATATTTACCCCCAGTTTAACCAAAGTATGCTATTTGTAACAGCAACAGCCATGTCAGAACGGTTTGAAGGTAAACTATAAATAAATTGACGAAAAATTAACATTTTTTTAATAGCCTTTTTATTAAGGTCGACACTATAAAAAATAACAGAAAAAACTTGCAAAATTTCAAGGTCATTGGGATAATAGTTTAAAAAATATTAAATAAATAAATTAACTTGCATTCTTATGAGAACTGCATAATTTCGAGACATGATAGGACTTTTGAAAGTGATATTACAGAGAAAATTTGATGCAATTTTGAGTATATATTCTTTATTCATTTACAAAGATATCTGTAAATTTTCAAAATGGTTAAGAACCGCGTTTTTTAATTAAAAAATGATAAGTGTGTGGAAAAAAGAGAGAGACGCATCTATGTGATTCCGCATGCCCCAGAGAGACACACCTTGCCTCAACTCTATTATCCACAGGCTCTTACCCGCACCGTGCCCCGCATCGTCAACCACGCACCCTATAATGTCGTCCTCATTAAGATAGAAATTACCGAACTGGCTAAATCAGCAATGAAAGACAAAAAAATAAAAAAAATGTTCTATTAAGGGTAAAATTTAATTAATTTTTGTTTCAAATACTTGGCGACTAGTTTTTATTACAAAGTTAAAAATATCATAAAATAACGAGATTAAACTCGTATAATATACTTTCTTCTACAATTTATCAGTCGATATTTTTTTACTGACAATATAAGTGGATTGAACTTACTTTAGTGAAACTTGCTTAACGAGATATCTTGACACATTGTTAAAATATCTTATTTTAGTTGGACGTTCTCTATGTATAAAGTTACTTGATGTAACGTTGCAATTGCTCTAAGTGGTTGTCAGAATGCAATGCTGCAACTGAAACGTGAACTAATAATGGGAGGAATAGCTTTTGAAAACATAAAAGAATATACAAATATTGTAAACTAAGTTGCTGTAAAAATCATATGCAAAAAAATCTAAAAAATGTCAAGTGCGAGTCGTGCTTTCGCGTATTAGTGTCCCGTATCATATAGTCATTCAAATTGCAGGAACACAAGTATTCAGTTATTGAGTTCAAATTGGGTTAGTAAAAATAAGAACCAATTTATGCAGAAAATGCAATTTAAATATTATTTTTAAAAGTAGCAGTACAATGTTTTTTTATTTTGTGCAGTGAGAGCTCATGATTTTATTTTAATCTCGGTGTCATTACACGTTTTCCCAATTTTTTTCAGATTTTTTTCACCATTAATTTCGAGGATTTAGGCTGGGGGAAAATATGCTTTTTTTTTCAAATTGTTAATAATAATAAAGCGTTTTATATATTTAAATTTCTTGAAACTCTAACTTTCATTTGATACCCTACTCGCAGGAACTGAATAAATAAAATCACCCCCTTAAAAAGCATCAATAACTTATGTCCGGTATCATAAAGGTGCTAGCAAAATTTGCTAACAAGCACGCACTCTCAAATGAAGTATTAATTTTGCGATAGTATGTATGGATTTGCTATGGAATTTAAATCAATAGTACTTCAACGTATTGTAACACAGTTGGCGACTCTGACCGTACACATTTTTTATAATATCACCACTATTTTAATACCGTTCGTGTTTACATACAACGCGTGAGCGAAACTTGTCAGTCTTCAAGAAACTCCAAGAGAACTGTCATACAAGTTTGATACCACATTTGAGACTCAGAAATTTGTCAGATTTCAGATTCTTGGTCAAACGATTCAGTAGCTATACTAGAAGACACTTATTATTTCCAATTTCAGAATACTTATAATTTTTTTACAATAAATCAATAAAAATGTATTTTAATTATTTTAATCCGCCCCTGTCGGTATGGTCGGTAACACCATGTTCCGATATAATTAGAGATTATCCCTCGTGTTGAATGTGTAGAAAACACAGAATACAATTTGGGAAAACAATTTATCTACAACTGATAATTACATGATGTTTAATTATTTATGTACCAACCTAACTGTGATTGACTCTCTGCGAGTAACAGACACACGGTATCTAATACAGGGTGTGCTTTATTGGTAAACAACGTAACACGAACTAATCCTAAAAATATATTTGTATAAATAAATTAACCTAACTTCATCTTATTATTATTAATTATCAACAGAAAACGTTATCTACTAAAACGACATTTTAGTAGAGAATATGGCAGAACTGCCGCACAGTGACGTAGTTAGGGGGGATTAAAGTGATCAATCCCCCCATGAGTCTACAAAAATTATAAGATGATTAAATTATACGAGTATTTTTTCAATAATGAATCTAAGTGAAGAATATAGGTAATCAATTTTTGTACTTTGAACCACATAAAAGATGATTTTTATAATGAAAAATATAACTTTATGAGATTTAATACTGTCATACCCCCCCTCCCCCCCCAATGCAAAAAGCTATATACGCCACTGCGTACCATATGAAATGATTGATTAATTACTAAAATACTACCAATATCTCTTCACGAGAAGAAAGGGTAAGAAGATACGTAAGTTTTGAAAATAAAAAATGGGTGTGCACTTATGTACACGCGATAGAAGTTATACTTATTTGGCGTTATTGAAAAATAAGTACGTTAAATAATTTTTTATTTGATTTATTTTAAACATATTTTATGAATAGATTAATTAATAATCACTTCAAAAACCATTAAAAAAATTTATCAAAACCTACACGTGGGTGTTGCCGCGCAACGCACTTGACAACTCAAAAAATACCCTTGCCAATCGATTCGTGAATCAATCCCGAGTTCAACAAGGTACATGAAGCCATATACGGAAAATTTTGAAGGGGGGGGGGGGTCATGACCGGAAAAATTCTTAAAATAGGCTAAACTAGAACCACATACCTACCATTTCGCGAAAACCCGAGGTCTCTAGGTGGTTCTTACGGTGGAAAATGGATGGAAAATCGAGCATATCACTTCGTGGGTAGCATTAAAAATATAATTACATACACACTACCAAAAATATAATGCACATCGAGCGAACCTGATAGAGGCAAGCATACGGTAGTGTTATATATTATCTTCTTCGTTCAGTTTCTCGAGATTACCCGAAGAGCATCACAATGATGACTAATTTAAAAAAAAAACTATTCTATGATGATCTTACGTGTCTCCTATTTCCAAAAAAATATTTATTTCTGCAGAAAATAAAGGTTTAATCGTAAAAATTGACTCTTTTAAAACTAATTTTGAATTTGACGCCAAAACACTCGCAGGTTACATTTCAGAGTTGTGACGTCACACTCCTTATCAACAATAATCAAACATTCAGAGTTAGACAGTATTTTATTTATTTTTTGTTTTAAAAATGAATTCCAAAGTATATAAGTTCTTAAATAAGGTATGTACCTAATAATCTTGTAAGAGGAATTGATATTTGTCTAAAACAAAAGTCAATCACTTTTGACGTTTATTGATACGTGACGTCATTCGCTCTGATTGGTGTTTAACACTGTGGATTGCTGTATTTTCCATTTTTATTTTAGCAAAAATTATATTAATCTCGCTTTTAATATAAAAATAAATACATTTTTTATAATCATTTTAACCTATTTCATTATTTAAAATCATAATTTCAATGATCTTTGTTACTGGCATCATGACAAGCCAATGCCCAGCAAAAATGTGTTGCGGCGCACAGTGGTTTGAAATCATACTTTTTTGCGTGAAATTTCGCTTCAAGCCAATTTTCAACCAATTTTAATGAAACTAGTCTCATTTGAAAGGTTAGTAGTTCTAGTTTCTGAAAATTACCCCAAGAATAGTCAATTCACCCTCTTAATTACCCTTTCATCCCCTCAAATCTGAAAAATCGATTGAACGATAAATCTACAAATTAATAAATAGAGTAAGAAAATATGCATTGCACAAATGTAAAAAATAATTTATTTGTACTATTATATAGTATGTGTAAATATGTGTGAATAAATCTATATATGTACAGGCTGAGTCATAAATTTGTATTTTTTCGATATCTCCTCTGTTAATATTTAGAGAAAAATTCAAATTTTGCATGATATTATAAGTAATAATACACAACTAAACTATATTACAATATATAATGTGGCTCCGAAAAATGTGTATCATTACAGGATGAGTTGATAGTGCGTATCCCTTCGATATCTCCCATTTTTTGTTTATTAGATTTTTCAAATTTAGGGGGATGAAAGAGTAATTAACAGGGTGAATTGACTGTTCTTGGGGTAATTTTCAGAAACTACAACTACTTACCTTTCAAATGCGAGTAATAACATTAAAATTGGTTAAAAAATGGCTTGAAGCGAAATTTCGCGCAAAAATGTATGATTTTAAACCACTGTGCGGCGCATTTAAAAAAGAATTAATATTTAGTTATTAATGCAGTATCAGTTAACTTCCAAATATTGTAATGAAGAAATATTTAATTTAAATTCGCTTAGATCGGTTTGCTCATGGCGCACATGATCTAATTGTAAATGATTTCACGCAAACAAACAAACAAACATCAGTTTATAACAATTGAATGTTTACACCATTTCCTTGAACAAATACATAGCATGCTGGATCAGTAACGCGGAATCCACGTTAACAACAACTCGAGTATGATGAAGTTCTTGAACGCTGTTGTTTCAGAGATTGAATTGTACTGTTTGAAATATAGGATCGTTTTCAGAACATAGATCTATGCAGATTTAGAATTATTCCTTGTAATAGTCAACAAGCTTATACAGTATAGGTGTACCCCTTTTTGGTATTGATTGTAGTGGTATATTTCCTGTTTTTGTTAAATTAAGTGGAATAGTAGGGACAGGTTTGTGGAACCGAATTTTTAGACCCGTTAATTAATTTAAAAATTTGAAATTATACTTCTATTTTTCCTGGGTTGTGAATGAGTCAAATGTGTTAGGTTTGGAGGTGAAATGGTTGTTCGGGTGAAGTAGGAAGATATCAATTTTTGTTTTCTATTTTTTGACTTTCCTATAACTATACCATTTCAAGTTCAAATTGAGACTAAACAATTTCAAATTGTGAATAATCAATTTCAAATTGAGACTAAACAATTTCAAATTGTGAATAATCAATTTCAAATTGAGACTAAACAATTTCAAATTGTGAATAATCAATTTCAAATTGAGACTAAACAATTTCAAATTGGGAATAATCAATTTTAAATTGAGACTAATAAATTTCAAATGTAATCAATTATAACCGAATGAACACAACCTTCTCCCGACGTGGATGACATAAAGGAAGGGAATGCGCCCTGAAGTAATCAGGGCAGGTGAGACATCTGAGACCATTGATGGGGAGTAGATATCAATTGTTTTCAAAAATACATAACGCTTTTATTCTCTCAGTGGTTTTTTACTATTACCGTAGTTTTGTATCTGTCAAATTCGATCGATGAAATAAATATTTTTTTTGTATTAAATATATTTTTTTCTGAAACTAAGGTTTTATTTAATGTTTGAAAGAAATAATCTATTCTTAAATTATATTTTAAATAAACTACTTATATTTGCTTCAAATAAAATATATTTAAAAAAAATGTTTTTTTTTAATATTTGAGGTTACTTTTTCGAAGTTGTTTTTCAATCACATGTAACTACTATCGCATGTACATAAGTACACACTTTTTTATATACATAGTTATGAATTGCCAACAGAAGCGTAGTAACGGCATGGAGGGGGCTACCCCCACAAAATATTCAGTGTTCTAAAAAATGTATGTTTTGAGAAAACTGTTTACCCCCCTCATCTCTGAAAAATTTCCTTGCTACGCCACTGGTTGCCAAACAACTAAAATATGAAAACTCCGTGTACACTATTAAAGTATTTTCATCAAAAATATTAATTAAAAAATCGAATGAAAGAATTATCGTAGAAATGATATTAAATGAAATGATTATTTATATAATATATTTCTTTTGGAAGACTCTGTAGAAAAAAAACAGCATTTGTTTGTATTAGTAATTTTATGCTCGAACAGTTATCACACAAAAAAATGTGTGTGTGTGTATTGGTATGGGGGTGTGTTTTTCATGTTTTAATTAATTATTTATTGGCGATTACTGATATAAGATGAAAAACATAGGGGTACGATTACACAGCAAAAATACACGTATCTTAAAATTATTGAATTTAAAAAATATAATTTTGAAATAACATTTGCAGTAATATTTTAATTTAAATATTTATTATTTTTATTTTAGAAGAAGAAGAAATTATATTTTGAATGAAATTATTGAAAAACTAAAATTGGCCATGGGAGCAACATGACTTTCTTATACGTAATACTAAGAGTGAACAGTGTGCGTAATTCTAATTTTATTAAAACATGGTTTTGACAAACTAATAAAAGATAGAATAAAATTAATGGTATTTAAACTACATACAGGGTGATTCAACACTGTCGTGCTTAAATATTTTAAGCAAAAAACTTCCAATAAACATGTGTCCGGAAATTTTTCGTTAGGGAACTACAGCCCTCCAAATATTTTCATCAAAATGAGTTTTTATTTAATATCTTGATAACCCTTTGTGATAAAATTAAAAATTGGTATTCGGTTTAGTAGTAATAAGTGTTATCAATAGTGTATTTTGTGTCATATAACCTTAAATAGGTGCCCAACTTTATAAAAAATTAAAGTACAAAAAAGACTAGATAAAAATCGATGGGCCCACTGGCCCCATACATCCCTAGTCTAAATTATAACTAGTTAATATGAGAAATCGATAACAGTTATTTTTACTAAACACAATACCAAATTTCATAATTTTATCACGAAGGGTTCTCTAGATATTAAATAAAAACTCATTTTGAGCAAAATTTTTGAAGGGCTGTAGTTCCCTAACGAAAAATTTCCGGACACATGTTTATCGGAATTTTTTTGCTTAAAATATTTTTCTCAATCTACTGTTTAAGTTTGGCACGACAGTGCTGAATCACCCTGTATAATAATATTCTCTACAATATTTACTACCTGTATTTATTGTAAATGTAATAACTAAACAGTAAACGGATGTTTACTCTCATCAATTTTTGAATTAGTTTTCAAATAAGAAAAAAATGTTTTAGATAAAAACAATTTTTTTCTCATTTTAAAACAACGATCCCAAAGCTCCTCGTAACTTCGATATGGCGAGAAAGCAATAAGAAAAATTAATTAAGTTACAAAGTTGACTTTTGTTTATTCTGTATCATTGACTAGAACAAATAATTCGGTTGCAAGATTGGGTCGAGTTCGTTGCTCTTTAATTTCTGAATACCTCCTCACGTATTCCAGAAAGACAGTTGGAGTCGAGTCGGTATAATATAGAACATACGGCGTCCGAATTAGATGCTTAACACGTTCACTGCAACTTATGTACTTACAAGAACATATCATTATATTAATGCTGGATTGTATAAACGCTGGTTAAGAAAGTTAACGTATGATAAAGATAAAAGTAATTCTGTGTTATTCATCTTATGTTTTTATCTTAACTTAAGTGTAGAGGGGGGAACGTAGTATCTGGAATAAAACTCGTGTAATTGAATTATCGTTTCTAAAGGGATAGTCTGATTCAACAGCGGATTTCAAACCATGAAAAGGATGTTCAACTGTATGAGTAAGTTGGTATGGAATATACTGAAGCTTAATAGAAAGCAGGTGTCACTTCATTCCTTTCCAATTTATACGACAGGTTTTTATCTAAATTTGGCTGTCTTACACCGTATCCGGAAAGTTGTTCGAATGTAATTTGTTCCAAAGTAATTTGTTCGAAAGTAATTTGTTCGAAAGAAATTTGTTCGAAGGAACTTTGTTCGAAGGAATTTTGTTCGAATGGAAATTTGTTCGAATGGAAATTTGTTCGAACAACATTTGATCGAACGGAAATTTGTTCGAATTTTTAAAATTATTTAAAAAATGTGTGACAAAATGTAGACTAGGAGAATCTTATATATATGTCACGTGTAAATTAAAAAATATACGTGTAATTGATTTGTTATTACTTACAAATAATTCGCTCAGGGCCGTATTATTTTTTTTTACGAATTTTATAATAAAATATTTAAAAAAAAAATAAAAATTTTTAGACTACAAAAGTGTTATGAAAGTATAATAGTAGTTAAATAAATAAATTACATTAAACAATTAGGCCGTTTTAGGGAGTATAAGGGAGATTAAAGGAAATAAAAAAAATTAAATTTAAATATAAACAAATAAAAAAATTATTTTTAAAATAATTTAAAAAATTCGAACAAATTTCCGTTCGATCAAATGTTGTTCGAACAAATTTCCATTCGAACAAAATTCCTTCGAACAAATTTCTTTCGAACAAATTACTTTCGAACAAATTACCTAGATTCGTCTTACACGTACCTATATTCGAAGCAGAAATACATTTCCCTAGTGAGAGGTAACTTGCGTACTCTGAAGTCATTGTAAAAAAATAGTTGTATGTATTTTATTGGTCCAAGATACTATGTTGTTGGCATCAAATAATTTCTATTTACATCAACAGAAATTCTCATCCAGAGCTAATACTCTAATTAGTTGCGTCGAATAATTTGAATTTATCGTATTAAAAAAAATATAATTGCAGCGCATAATTTAATTTTTTCAAGTCAAAAATATGTAATAAATCATTTGTTCTTTTCAATCAAAACATTATTGTAATTATTGAAATACCATTAATCTGTAGATATTAATAAATTAAGACTATTTGGTTCAAGTATCATAAGTGCTTTTAAATAACTCGGTTATTGAGTGCAATGTTAATAATTATTTAGTTTAAGTAAAATTTACTTGCTTTCAGTAAATACGACACAAGTAATTTGAGTTATTTGCATCCATATTTTTTTTTCAGTGTAGTTACTACACTCAGCGTTCTATAAAACGTCGCCATCGGTAATTCAATAATTCCACAAGACGTCGGCTAGAGGAGCCCCCACCACCACGCCTAAAAGTTGACAGATACATAATAATAATAAAACGGGCAAGTGCTTGTTGGGCACGCACATGATAGGGTTCCGTAGTCATTCCCACTACGATTTATAAAAAAAATATTTTTTTCAAAATTTTCGTGACCGAAGGGTTAAAATCAAAAAGTCATTTGACTTTTATTATTGCATTTTAGGAGACCTATCAAATGACACCCCACTCAATGGGGTTAATGAAAAAAATGTGAGTTCACTTTTCAATCTATGAAAAGGGGGTCCAAAATATTTTTGACAATGTTCGTTATAATTTTCAGTGAAAGTACTAATTAAAAGCTACATTCTGAATTTTTTTCAGATTTTTTGAATCGATAGTTTAGAAAATAGAGGGGGGGGGGACGCTCTGACAGCGACATTATAAAGCAAATATATCGCGACTGAAGGGTTAAAATCAAAAAGTTATTTGACGTTTTTTATTGCATTTTACGAGACCTATTAAATGACACCCCACTCAATAGGGTAAGTGGGAAAAAAAATGTAAGTTCAATTTTCAGTCTATGAAAGGGGGGTCCAAAATATTTTTGACAATGTTCGTTATAATTTTCAGTGAAAGTACTAATTAAAAGCTACATTCTGGAATTTTTTCAGATTTTTTGAATCGATAGTTTAGAAAATAGAGGGGGGGGGACGCTTTTTTAACAACTTTGGAGAGCAAATACATCGTGATTAAAGGGTTAAAATCAAAAAGTTCTAATACATTTTTTATTGCATTTTATGAGACCTTTCTAACGACACCCCACTCAATGGTGTAGGTGAAAATTTTTTTTTGAAAACACTTTTCATTTTATGAAAGGGGGGTCTAAAAAATTTTTATTTTCAAAAATCTTATCATTTCTGTTTTTGGGTCATCAATCTACGACCGTATACCAAATTTCATGTTATTATCTCAAAATTTTTGAAGACGGACGGACGGACGGACGGACATGGAGAAACTATAAGGGTTCCTAGTTTTCTACGGAACCCTAAAAATGGCGCTGTTGGTGAACGAGATCCTGGTTTGTTGACTTTTTAGAATTGAACTCTAGACAATTGTTATTCGTTGCTTTAATAGTGGATGAAAAATGTATAGATTTCTTTACAATCATATGCCAATAATTTATTTTTGTTATTTCCTTTTTTAATCGTTTTCAAATTATCACATTTTAAATAAAATGTACCTTACACATTTTTCTTATACTATTTATTATATTTCAATTTCAACGAAAATTTGTATTGAATTTCATTTTTTTCCACATTGAGTCACACCAAAACACAAGTTTTGTGTGTAAAATCTACATAGAAGACTTTAACGTCAATTTGTTAATTTAAATTTCGCGCTGAAATATAGCAGTCACAATGGTATTATGGTGGGAGTTGGGAAAGACGTTCTATAGAACTGTTAGAACATTGTCTTACGGAACGGTCGTACTACAGAACGCTGAGTGTATATGATTTCTAAAATACTTAAAACGTTTCAATAAGCAATCGAAACGGTTTAATATCCACAAAAATATATGAAAATATATTATGACTCATACACACGTTTGTTGCGATGAACGTGTTAATGTGAAACGGTAAGGCGGTGACGGTAACGTGTTGGTACGACTGATATCGATCCCCGGATGTGATTTCCCCCCATGGGAGGCGCGTCCACTGGGCCGCCGTCACCAAACCCCGGTAGACTTGTTGAGTTCGGTATAGTTGTGATTGTGATAGACACTTACCTGCAAAAAAAGAACAAAATATTAGCGTTAAGTAGATAAACTGATATGTTTTTTGAAAAACATATAATACACCAATAATATAGACAAATAAAATAAATTTTGAAATAGAGTACCTTCTAAAAAGAAGGTACTCTATTGTGTCCGCGTTTGTTCCAAAATCAAATTTTGTTTGACAATAATAATAATATTTAATAGAACTACCATTGATTTTTTCAATGTACTGATATATGTAGGTAGGTAGGTATATACAGGATGAGTCAATAGTGTGAATTTATCTCTTCTCTTTTAAGAGCTAGAGAAAAAAATTCAAATTTTGAATTATTTGCAAGTAAAAATTGACGTTTTAAAATTATATTGTAATATACAGTCCTAAAAGGGGTTTATGTTAAATGTTACTTTTTATTATTTTCACTTTATTTAACTCCTGTTTAAGGTTATTTGATCATTAGAGCAATGTATAGATAAAAGTCTAAAATTTTAATATGTTATTTACGGATAACTCATATATTTTAATAGTTTTTATTTAAAATATTGGACGTATGGTTTTTAAGTAATTAGAAATTCAAAATAGAGTTTTCAGCACACGATAAATGAGTGAACTTGTCGATAGTGCTCTATTTATTGAAATTCAACACAATGGGCATATAGAGACGTTTAAAAATTAATTATTCGAAACTTCAACCCTTTTAAATACTATAAAAATTATAAAACATATATATTCACGTGTCATTTATTCAAAATAATGAAAAATTAGCTTTGCAATTACAGCAACTTAGTACATGTTACTTTTATATTCCGTTGTCTATTTCAATTTTCAAATTAAATGAAACTTTTTTGACTTTTAATAATTAACAAAGTAAAATATTCCATTAAATGTAGGTATGTGTGTTCTGAATATAAATTAAAAACAACATTTTTCGAGACCAAATATTTTTTACAGTGTGCTAGACCTTAAATAACTAATCTATATTTTTATTTCTTAAAGTAAAAAGGTAAACTTTTTTATAGTATACCCTATACCTAAAATCATAACAGTTATCGTATTATTATTTATTTCTTGACTCATATACATATGTACATGTTCATATTGCATATCTCACTACAAAAGTTTGAGAACTACTGGTATACAGTACGAAACGTAATTTCAAAAAACTTTTACAAATCCCAATAACGCATTTACATATGTATCTATATATTCAGAATTAACAAGTGTTATAATATGATTTGACATTATCTGTATTTGAACATATTTCATTTCATATTGAATTCACACTCGTAGCATATCTGATAAAACTGTCAAATTGTGTTACAGATTTTCATTTACTATATAATATACTATATACACTATATGTGAATTCATAGATAAAATATATATGTATAATATATGTACGAAATAAATGAGAATATTCAGAAGAATATATTTTGAGAAGTTGAAGAAATGAAATATATTTTTTGAGTTCTATATTTTCTTAATTATTCAAAGCATGTCTACTACGAACACTCCGAAAAAAGAAAAAAATCGCCGTACTCGTTGTGCTTGTCCTGTTCCCACAATTTTTTTGAGTTTAGTGTGTCAGTTGATTTTTTTAGTATAATATAAATTGACATTGAAAAAAAAAAACGGGCAAGTGCATGTTGGGCACGTAGATGATAGGGTTCCGTAGTCATTTTCAATACGATTTCTAAAAAAAGAGTTATTTCAAAATTTTCGTGACTGAAGGGTTAAAATCAAAAAGTGATATGACTTTAACTATTGCATTTTAGGAGACCTATCAAATGACATCCCATTCGATGGGGTAAGTGAAAAAAATGTGAGTTCATTTTTAGTCTATGAAAGGGGGATCCAATATATTTTTAAAAGCTACGTTCTCGATTTTTTTCAGATTTTTTGAATTGATAGTTTGGAAAATATACGGGGGATGCTTTTATAATGTCTTTGAAGAGCAAATACATCGTGATTGAAGGGTTACAATCAAAAGGTTCTCATACTTTTTTTGTTGTATTTTAGGAGACGTTTCTAACGACACTCCACTCAATGGGGTAAGTGAATTTTTTTTTGAAAACACTTCATTTTATAGAACGGGGGTCTAAATATTTTTTTTCCAAAAATCTTATCATTTCTGTTTTTGGGGTATCGATCTACAATCGTATACCAAATTTTTTGTTATGTCAAAATTTTTACCAGACGAACGGACGGATTTTGCTTTAATTTTCACTTAACGGCGAGGAGGGCCCGGTCCTAACTACGCCGTTATATGTGAAATATAAAACGAACAATAACTATAATAGGTAGGTACTATATAAAATAAATAATTTTTAAATATGAATTCGAACCGATTCAATTTTGGATATTTTAGTATGTATGGTATAAATAATTGATTTATATAAAATTAGATTTAATATTTTTCTATAGACTGTAACCTTTTAGACTGGACCCACCCTTGGGGGTTGGAGGTTTTATTAAAACCAAGATGAATAATTTATAGAACGAAAAAGATACACTGTGGGAAACAAGTATTTATATTTCTCGTAATTAGAGACTGCGAAGGAAAAATCTTCGGTCCACATGGGATGGTTTTCACAGATCCCAAAGTGATACTCGACTCGTGTTTATACATTGTGTTAATTCTTCTGTATTTTAAACAAGCGGGCCGCTGTTGTATCATTAATAAAACAATTGAATTCCCTTTCACTATTTATGTAACAGCCTCTGAGGAAATATTTTAAATAATGAAGGTAGCAGCAAAATTGACTCAATTTATATACACACTTGTAGAAAATATCTCTAGTTTATAAAAATTAATGTTCGTTGGTATAAGGCTTATAGACTCGGGAATTACTGAACCGATTTCAATGCGATTTTCACGAATAGTTGGATAATTTTTCTGTGCAGTGTCGTGGTTATTAATATTAGGTTTTATTTAATTGCACTGTATATTAGATAGTATTCACTTTGTACATCGAACATAAATTTTAATACTTTTCACTTAAAATTTTACAGTATCCAACATTATACACGTGAACATAAATTAATTTTTTTTAAATGCATCAAGTGAATATTTAATTGTTTTAAAATATAGAAAGTCACATTAAAAATATCAAAACTATTGAGGTGAAAAGAGGTTGGTTAGTTTTTACGTTAGGTTAATATATAGAAAATCACAATAAATACATAAAAATATGCAATTTTTAAATCTGACAGGTCCAAATTTAAGTCAAGTGTAAAGTATTATTTTTTTTAGTGCAAAGTATTTATTTTTAGTGGATACTATTTATTTAAAGTGATGTAATTTGTTTTAAGTTCAATATATTTGTTTAATGTTGAATAATCAATTTTTCGTACAAGCTTTAATATTTTATGAAAAGCTAAAATTTAACATCAAAATACTAAAAAAATCTTTATCAAGTTGTGTTTTGTTTTCATGATGTCACAGAGCATATAAATGTCATTTAATATAAAAACATAGTAGGCATGAAATAAACTGCCCTAAAGGATCAACTTTTAGAAAAGTTTGCAAAGCATAAAAAGTGCTTAGAATTAATTAAGTAGCAAAAAAGGAAAACTAAAATCGCTAAGAACCTAATATTTATAATGACAAAATAAAGGTAACATGCACTGGTAGAAAGGATTTCTCAAACCAAGTAAACCTTGTTTTGTATATAACGAAAACAATATTTTCTTAAGATAAGCAATAATCTCTTAAACCAACTATAGTATTCTTGAACGAAGGAATAACGTAGTTGGATTAAGAGTATGTTTCTTATATTAAGAAATTATTGTTTTCGTTATATACAAAACAAGGTTTTCTTGGTCCAATACAGTTTTTTTTATGTGTACCTATTTGAAATTAATCTTATTAACGATTCAACTGTTCGTTAATTTTGATGCTCTATTTTGGTAAATACAGCTTACCAACTTAATTACATAGGTACATAAATTTCAAATGAATTTATTATTTTAATATAATTCCATTCTATGAAATCTATAAGTTCTCATTATCTTCAAACACAAATCTGTCAACTAAACATGGGGTTCTTAACATACGTAAGGTTTCTGAGAGGTCGTTATCTTTTCAATCTTGTTAAAAGTAATCAATATGATTATTTTGTATTATATTATAAACTAGCTTATAAACGAACTTCGTTCGCGTGGAATTTAGGTTAGTGAAAACAATACTATAAAGTTAGATTAGGTAAATAATTCAGATATGTAGATAATACAGATTTCTGTTATGATATACACTGCCGTGGCTTTTTTGGCGTATTGTAAATATAAAACTGCAAAAATGGTTGATAAAAAATCTTAAATGTTGATAAGAGTAGGTACTTAATTACAACTTTTGTAATAATCCTAACATATCTAAAATACAGCATTTACAATTTTCCATGTAAAGCAAAATTTTTGAATTATATGCCTGAAAGGTCAGGTTTACTCAAGTTGAAAGTATTGACGCACAGTGTCTTTCAAGCTAACGAGAAATTGTTTTTTTTTTTTACTATTTTGACTGCGAGTAAAAATATTCTTTTCGCTATTTTGGGGATTTTTATTGACTGAAATCTGTCTATTTACATTCAAAATCACAGGTGTCCAAAAACTTTTGCACGGCAGTGTACCTAATCGAAAAACCAGGTTTTTAGTTTCGCATTTGCACGCTAGATGTCACATACCCATTTTTTTTATCTAATATTTTTTTTGTAGCAAATGTCCTTCCACAAGGTGCAAACTATCATCTTGCCAAATTTCATCAAGGTCGGGTAAAAAATGTTAAAATCTGGGCTTTAAACCAGTAACAATAATATCGTTGAATTAAAAGTACATTAACCGTTCGATATAAAGTTCGCTCGATATAAGAACCATCTCATTTCGCTGCTAATCCCCACTATAATACTACCGTGACTGCTATATTTCTGCGCGAAATTTAAATTCACTAATCAACGATAAAATCGGCACGGTGGTGGGTGCCCCCACTAGTCGCCCTTATATTCTGCAGTCAGTGTATATTGTTATATTTAAAAAAACTATTGTTTTCGTTGTACATAAGCATATGTATATAAAACTACAATTTCTTGGCCCGTCAACATGTCTACTTAGATAATAATGCCCCTCCCCACCCTATATTATAACTTTGCATATTTAATCAAAATTTCAAGTTTCTAGTTTATGTAGTTTACCAGATATTTTGCTGTTGCGGCCGGACATACAGATAGACGAAAAAGTGAAATTAACAGGATTCTGATCATAAACCATAAAAATGATTTAAATAAACCATTTCAAAACATTATGAACTTCAACCAATTATTTGTACCCGGTACTAATAACATGAATAATTAAATATTCCACTGGACGACTGTAAGTCAACGGATAGAAGCGACAGAGTCATTATTATGCCCAAATCTAATAACGCGAAACGTAATATTGTTGTGACTTTGATGGTAGATCAAAGCGATAAATAAATCCTTTGCCGAAGAAATTTAGTAGTAGTCTTAATGGGGAAAGGGGGGGGGGGGTCAGGATCAAGACATATAACTCCTTTAAAAACGTGTCGTTTGAGTATTTTATATAAGGGAGTTTGGAGGAATTTAGTTGTAATAGTTTACGGGAATTCTAGATTGTAGATATGGATAAAATAGTTTGGATTTTAATGAATTCTTGAACATAAAAGAAATCATTTAGAACAGCGTTTCTCAAAATTGATGTCATAGGATGTTATTCTAAGTAAAAAACATGTATGGGATAGCTTCATCCCTCACAAATATTATTAGTTTTAACTTAATTACTGGAGGACACATTGTGATAAAATTGTTAAATTGCTACAATATTAATTAATGTTATAGTTTTTTCAGGGCCGGATTTAAAAATTTGCCGCCCATAGACAGTTGCGAAAATTGCCGACCTTTTGGATTGAAAAGTGAATTTTTTTTATGAATGAATTTTATCATTAAAAATCTTTTTTTTTCTTTATTAACTGTTTTAGTAGAAAAATGTGAAGACCTTTTTTTTCTTTCTTCTTTTTTTCATGCCAAAATTTGCCGCCCCTAAAAATTTGCCGCTATAGACAACTGCCTATACTGCCTGCATGGTAAATCCGGGTCTGAGTTTTTTAGTATCGATCAATAATTTAGTAGGTACATGTGGGGTAAATAAAGAACAAAAAAATGTAAAACAAAAATTTAAGAATTCGGTTACGCCAAAATATTATTGGTTGATACCAGAAAATCAATAACACTTATTAAGGGGGAATTGATTTTAGTACCATTTCGCCAATTTTCATTCGATTACGTTAAAATTTTAACACAATAAGGCCCCCCATACACCTACAATATAACTGTGCAATATTATTGTTGCACAATTTTATTGAAATATACCTTACGCCTACACGTTCAATAATATTGAATCTTGAATTATTCGCGTCAATATTTTCGTCGGAGCAACATGTGTGATAATGAAGATTTGGCTGCAGTTATGCTGATAATTTTTCTGGCAAAACAAAAAAAAACGAAAGAAAGCCAGTGTACACTCATTAACGTCTTTTAAAATAAATTTATAAATATTCGTGCGTGCGTACGGGGCTGCTCCGAACAGTAGACTAAAAAATATTGTACAATAAGCCCTACAGACGACGCAATGAAATAATATGGCGCAATAAAATTTAAACTCGCTCAAACTTTTCTAAAAGCATTGTGCAATCTTCAATATGATTCCTAAACGGTCAATAATATTGGACAATCCGTGATATTGCACAATAAAATTGATCGTCTATGGGCCGCCTAAAGAAGATAAATTGGACAAAAATTGTTTGTGTAACAGCGCTTTGAATTTTGAAAATTGCCGAATTTTGGCTAAAAAATCGTTTTTCGTTTAAAATATGGTTTTCGAAGGGAATAACTTTATGAATGTGTATAATTTAAGACTTTTTAGTTCAATTAGGACCCATAGCTTCATTCTGAATGATCTTTGGTTGAAGTAATTGATTAAAAAAATATATACACGAATTTGAATGTTTGTATTATATCGAAAAAAAAAACAATAACATTTTTTTGTAATATCGCAAAAACAAGAGCTGATTGAGCAAAATGATAGTCCTTTTTGGATTCAGTGAGTTCAAATTACCCTTAAAAAGTTGTTGTTTACCCTGCAGCAAACAGAAAAAAAATTTGTCGGCCTGTGTACTTAATAAGATGTCTTTCACCCGATCCTTAAATAAGTAGTTTTACCTATGAACAAATTGTCAAACAATGACAATTTGACTTTCCTCCTTAATAATAAAACATATTTTTTTTATAATTTTCTTCAAATATTACATAAATAAAATCATTTTTGAAGCGCTGTAGATTCTTCAAGAAGAATTTCCGTACACATGTTCATATGAAGTTTTTCATTTAAAATAACAGTTAAAGTTTTTTACATTCATTGTAAATCACCCTATATATTACTTTAACCCTGATTTGCTTAATATACCATTTAAAACCTGTTGAATGACGATTTATTCACACAAACTGTAAAAGGTTAAGTAGTGACATAAGGGGAGTTCTAAACACCGGGAAATAGGCGCGATCGCTTTGCAATCTTTTGCCACTTTCATCATTCCATTTAATTGTCATCAACTTGAAATTTCGTATTTAATTTGTTGACATCTTACCACTCTCTTCGTCTGTAACGTTGACCTTTATGCTGAGGGTGCTTTTAAGATGTTAAAAACAAGCTCTTTTACAGATTTTAACTACTATGGATTTTTGTTGATTAAATAAAGCTTTTTGATGTTAATTAACAGAAGCTTTTTTATGATTCATTTAGTTTGAATTTTTTACTTGTATACATTTAAAATAAACTGTATAAAGCAGCTGTGGTCTAGGGATCCCTTTTTTGAATAATTATTTTTCAGGGACCCCCCTCCCTAAAAGAAAAACAAAGAAGGCCGTTAGATACTAATTAATCACTGGTAAATAGAAATATAAAAGTACTTTATGTAAAGAAATTTATACCAAAAATGTTTCGCGGACCTTCGTAAAAGTTTAGCGGACCCCCGGGGGTTCGCGAACCATAGTTTAAGAACCGCTGATATATGGTACTGGCACCAGTCTTGAACGCGTTAAGCGCAAAGCATGTTGTTTTTTGGATTGGTGAGATACTTTTTTGTAGTTCTTTCGAACTTATGTTACTAATAAAATAACTACCTTTTTATGAAATAAATTTAATTACCAAGATCCGCAAATATAGTTTACTTTTTTTAATTATAGATTTTTATTTTGTATATGGTTTTTCTACAGTAATAACACTTGCTAATGATTATAAAATAATAAGTAATACTACACAAACGTTATAAAATAAAGAGTCATAAAATTTAAAACAAGGTAAAGCATTTACATAAGAAAATACACTTTTCTTGAAAGTGTGTACAACCGCGATAATTATGTGTCCACTGTTTTTAAACAAAATGATCAATTATCATCAAATTACTCTGTAATACAGTTAAATGTATATAGATTAATATCCAGTAATGGCAGTAATCAAATATCAAAAAAATATTTCTAATTCAGTACATTTAAGTTAAAAATGGTTAACACTGGGATGTTGTTCAAAACTGGTACCAGTACCTTAGTTGATATTTTCTATTTTAACATAATTCAAGTTCATTTTTACGTAAAGAGATAAACTTTTCTTTACGTTTTGACGGTAGTACAATCAGAATCTACTTTTATGATTTTTCTACGGTATTACAATACTTCCATTTCCTTCGGAACATGAAAGTAAAATGAAATGTTTCGGCACCCATTACTGAACTAACATTTCCTAAAGTTACAAGGTTCAATGAAAAAATCATTCTTTTTGTGAGGGTTTTTTAACTTTTAAGGAAATAACCTTAGACAAGGAAAGATAATGGACTAATAACACAATACCTAGCGTTGTTACTATTTCGCACCACAAACAATTGCTCCACTAATCATTGGCGTATCATTCAAATTTTAAATTAAATATCAATTGTTCTGAATTATAAATTAAATTAATAATAAATGTTTTATATATTGCATTTAAAGGTATTTCAGTGATAATTGATCAACAAAGAAACGTCTATTTGGAACTATCATCTCTCTTACATACCAAATTCAATTGGAATTTAAAGTATATTTGTATATTATAAATTTTCAACTGACGCCTCTGGGATATATCTATGGAAATAACAAAACTGACAATTAAATTAAGATGGCCGCCGTAAAATTTTGGTAACACTTTTATATACGGACTAGCATTGGTTGTTATGTATCCATAGTCTTTCCTAATCTAAGGAAATAACAATACACATAACCTTGAAATAAGTGAAATGTTTTAACATCATGCATACCAACATGACAAATTCAAAGCCAACATAAAAAATAAATAATGTATATTACATTACTGACATAATATAAAAGTAAATTCTGTGTATTTATTTATGAGAAATGATAATAAATATTTTCAAGAATATAAACGACCCTAAAGTATATACAGGATGATTCAGCACTGTCGTGCCAAACTTGAACACTAGATTGAAAAAAAATATTTTAAGCAAAAAACTTCCGATAAACATGTGTCCGGAAATTATTCCTTAGGGAACTACAGGCTTCTAAAGATTTTACTAAAAATGAATTTTAATTTAATATCTAGAGAACCCTTTGTGATAGAATTATGAAATTTAGTATTTGATTTAGTAATAATATGTGTTATCGATTTCTAATATTAACCAATTATATTTTAGACCAGGGCTGTATGGGGCCAGTGGGCCCATCGATTTTGATCTAGTAATTGTTTGTTCCTTAATTTTTTTCCTGAGTTGGTACTTTTATAAGATTAAATGACACAAAATACACAAAAACTTACTTTGCTTGTTTATCATAGGATAAACCGTTTTCGAGAAATATCGATGGAAAAAAAGCATGCAGAATTAGCCTTAATACGGATGCTTGAAATTATAAAAAATAAATTTATATTCTTTTTCTATGATTAAAGGTAAGAATAAAGTTCATATAAATAAACTTCCTAATATGAATCCTCTAAGATCTATAGCCAGTTCTATTACTGTTACATGTACTTTATTAACATGACTAAAAAACAAACTAAAAATGGCTATTTGTTGATATGGATGCATTTTCGGAAGTATATTTATATCAACTTTTTGTTTTATTTTTTATCATGAAATAAGAATATAAATTTATTTTTTATAATTTCAAACATCCGTATTAAGGTTAATTCTGCATGCTTTCTTTTCCATCGATATTTCTCGAAAACGGTTTATCCTATGATAAACAAGCAAAGTAAGTTTTTGTGTATTTTGTGTCATTTAATCTTATAAAAGTACCAACTCAGGAAAAAAATTAAGGAACAAACAATTACTAGATCAAAATCGATGGGCCCACTGGCCCCATACAGCCCTGGTCTAAAATATAATTGGTTAATATTAAAAATCGATAAAACATATTATTACTAAACCAAATACTAAATTTCATAATTCTATCACAAAGGGTTCTCTAGATATTAAATTAAAACTCATTTTTAGTAAAATCTTTGGAAGCCTGTAGTTCCCTAAGGAATAATTTCCGGACACATGTTTATTGGAAGTTTTTTGCTTAAAATATTTTTTTCAATCTACTGTTCAAGTTTGGCACGACAGTGCTGAATCACCCTGTATATTATATGGAAAATGATCCGAGAAACAAAAAAAAAATACAGATAGAGGGGGGAAGACATTGAGATGTTTGCCCATTAAAAATTTATGACAGTTTTCTTGTAACGTCGACTTTCTCCGCGACGACGTCGAGGGAAACTCGAGGTGGTTTGAGTAATAATAATCTTATATTTGTGTTTTACCATGTTATTTCTTTACGTTAAACTGCCTGTACCTAATTTGAAACTGACTTTGATGTTCGGGTATGTATTTTTAATTGCTTAATACATATTTAAGGGGATTATGATATCATTTACGTACGGAATATGGAAACTGGTTCCAGTGGCGTCTGATCTAAGATTTTGAAAGAACCCCGCAATAATCTTATGGAAATTGAGTTTCGGTCAAAATGTCTGGATTTTTGATATGTTCTAGATATCGGTGTTCTAAACAAAAGTCCTAATGGGCACAAAACTCAGAATTCAATTCTTTGGCCGCTACGGAGCATTAAAGTTTTAAAGCTCCATCACAGATTAACTTATTCGCAAAGTCTTTAGAGAGCTTTAAATGGTTTATATGTGTTATTTTTAATCCGATGTCGGATTTTTAAAATTGACAGTTGACAACTGTCAAATAGCTGTCAAAAATCGATAAAATCCTAAAAATCTTACTTTTATCTTCTTATTTTATGTTTTCGAGGTCGCTGAATTTAAATCCGATGTAAGATTGTAAGAATTGACAGTTGATAGCTGATAGTAAACTAGTGTACTAGCTAGCCAGCACTCTTAAACGAGGTATCAAACTTATATGACAGTTCCCTTGGAGTTTCATGAAGATTTTGGCAAGTTTCACGCACGCGTTGTATGTAAACACCAACGGTATTAAAATAGTGGTGATATTATGAAAATTATTTTGTAATTTCGGCGGTCAGAGTCGCCAACTGTGTTACAATAAGTTGAAGTATCACTGCTCTAAATTCCATAGCAAATCCATAGATACTATCACAAAATTAATACCTCATTTGAGAGTATTTAATAGCTAGCAAATTTTGCACATAGATATCTTTTTATTGCATTGAGTTAGAAACTTGAATTTTTCACAGGAATGCGAGGCTGTAGTCCTTAGTATTTGATATTAATTTCAACTTGATTCACAAAAAAAATCTTATTGAAGATATTTTATTAATTTGAAAAATATATCTTCATGTTTATCTAAAAATCAAATTAATAAATAATTTATTACTAACGAAACTCTCAAATATGAGAAAAATATGTGAATATTTTTTACACCGCAATTTTTGGATATAGTAAATTCAGTAATGTCATTTATAAAATATTTTTTTTGTATTTAAAATATGTATGTTTTCAACATGAAATAAAATTTTCACCGTGATAAGAACATTGTTAGTAATAATATACATTTATCAATAAGATAAACGTTGATATTTCCATATTAACAAACAACATCTATCGGAGCCAAATCGATCACAGATTTTTTACCTTGATCACATTTTTTAACACATAGACAAATTATTTTTTTCTGTGTACCTTTCAGTGTCTTGACAGACAGACAGACAGACGGATGGACAACAAAGTGATCATGTAAGGGTTCCGTTTTATTTTTTCATTTTAAGGTACGTAACCTTAAAAATTTGAGAAAATTAATTCATTAAAAAACGAGAATAACTTTTTTAACGACACATCTCATTTGAACACAATTTTTATTACTCTGACTGCAGCACCTAACAAAGTACATATAGTACATATTATATTGCATTGTCTGACATTTTATTACTGGACAATGTTGCCACACATACAGACATAAAACACTTAATAAAACAGTAACTTCTCAAGTATGGCAGGAACACAACACAATATTAGTTTTTAAAACAACATAAATAACACCCTTAAAATAAATAATGGCTTGGTTTATAATCCATTAACATCCACCGGGGTTAACACGTTGAAGCCCGTGCGCTGACCATAATTCTGAGACCTGATAAACGCCCCTTGGATTAAGACAGGGATGGCCAGCAAAATAATATATAAAACGTATTCTATTTGTCTAGATTAACTTACAACTTTTAACTATTCGTCCGGTATCTTTATATAGGGTGTTCCAGACCACCCGTCAGCTATGTTTTACGCTCAAACTATTGAAGATATTAATAAATAAATAAATATTTTCAACCCCTTAAAAGCGCCCCTTGGTGGGTAGTTTGAGGGGTATATGCCCGTTTCTCAGCAAAATGAAATGAAACGGTATATCCAAAAGTACATAATTGTAAAGATCATAAAGAACTAAGAAACTTATGTAAAACAAAAATTTTCATACTTTCAATTGTTTAGAAAATATGGCAACTTGTTCCCAAATTTTAGGGTTTTACTAAAAGTGCTCTTATTTCGTAAAAAAATAGATTTTTTTTTTAATTAGAAAGTAGAAATAATGAACTTTGTAAAGATGTATGGTTATTTAAGATTTGAATAGTTTAAAGTGTCATACGCGACATATCAAAAATGCAAAAGTTCAATTAGGGATAAATCAAAAATTTAAAATCCAATGATATATCAATTAGTATTTTTTCTTAAAAAAGATATGTAAGTAAATATTTTTTGTAAAGAAAATTTTAATACCATTTTGCTAATTTTCATTCGATTACGTTAACATTTTAACACAATAAAGAAGATAGATAAAGCTATAAATTTAGTAAATTGCGCAAACATTTTTTTGGAAATTGCCGAATTTTACCAAAAATAGATTTTTTAACGTTTTAAATTTTAATATTCTGTCCGCGCAACCACCGCGGTAAGCGAATTTTATTTGATAAAAAAATAAAATAAAAAATAATTAAATGTGTAAAAAAAAGTTGGCTTTGAAATTTTTAAAATTTTTTATTGATTATTAACTTTTTACTCTACATAATAAACAAAAAAATAAAATAAAAAACTTGTAAAAAAAAAGTTCCACATCGGGACTCGAACTCGGCATTCTTAGTTTACAATCTCTACAATATTTTTTTTGTTTTTAAAATATCAACCAAACGGTACCTTATACCGAAAAATCACAAGAGACACAATAATTTTGTTTTATTGAGAGGATTCCAAAACATATTTGATATTATCAATTCGATATTTAATACTCGAGATATGATTTTTTTTCGGTTTTGAACGGCCGCCATTTTGAAATCAATAAAGGAATTTCGCTGACTAACGAACTTAACCGAGGTATTCGTGAGATCGATTTTTTAACCAAGTTTCAAAAAGATCGGAAGTAATCCTGGAAGGCTAGAGAGTCCACTCGAAACGGCAGATATACATATGTATATATATATTAGAGATGTAACGAATGTATGATTTTAAACATTCGCGAATGCGAATGCGATTGCGAATATTAGCTGTCGATATTTGCGAATGCGAATGCGAATGCGAATATTAACTGGTCGATATTCGCGAATGCGAATGCGAATGCGAATATTGACTTTTTGAAAAAAAAGCTAAAAAAAAAAAAAAAACGGTCTTCTGATTAAAATAGATATTTTTATTTGTTAATACATCATATTATATTCGCAAAAATATTCGCAACTTTACCTGCGAATGCGAATGCGAATACGAATGTTTAAAAATGTGCTAATGCGAATGCGAATGCGAATACGAATGTTTAAAAATGTGCGAATATTCGCGAATGCGAATGCGAATATTCGTTACATCACTAATATATATATATATATATATATTAATATTAATGAATGGGTTAATTGGTCAATAATAAACAAAAATTAATAAATAAATAAATTTATTAATAGTATGTAGCAGACGTATATATATATATATATATATATATATATATATATATATATATATATATATATATATATATATATATATATATATATATATATATATATCTATATATATATATATATATATATATATATATATATATATACATAAAGTTTTGAACGAACCTCATTTTCGTGATCTCGAGATCAAGTTTGATAAAGATATATAGTTTTTTTTCCGAAGTTGCGTCATGATGGTGATAGCAATAGCTATATTTTTCTTCGAAAAATTCGCTAAAACATGATTTTCGAAGGGAATAACTTTATGAATGTTTATAATTTAAGGTTTTTTAGTTCAATTAAGACCCATAGCAACATTCCAAATGATCTTTAGTTGAAATATATGATTAAAAAATATATATACAAAGAATATATGCATATATCGAAAAAAAAAAACTTTTTTTGCAATAACGCAAAAACAAGAGATGATTGAGCGAAACCGTGGTCATTTTTGGATTGCCCAAATTACTCTTCAAAAGTTATTGTATACTCTACAGCAAAATGGCTGTCACTTTTTTACTATAAAGAATATTTATGTAAACAATTCATTGGAAACGAACCTATTTTTTTATGCTAATATATTTAATGGTTGAGGTATTGAGGGTTAAATGTCTTTCTTTGATTATAAATGAGACTATATAATTTAATTTATTGTTCTACGATTACTTGTTCCGGAGATATAAGCTTTTCAAAGTATGACGTATTTAAACGTCAAAAAGATCTTACAATTAAATAAGAGCACCCCCACATAAAAGAAAAAATGTAGGAATTATTTTTCTGTATATATTCAAATCATATAAGATAATCACTTTCAGTTTTGATTGGCTTGAATATAAAAAAATTCTTCAAATTAAATAAAACTCACAAAGCAAAAAATCAAATAGAAAAAGAAACAAAAAACGAGAGAGATAAAATGAGTATAACTTGGTGTTATTTAAAACAATACACCCTTATGTTTGGTGTAAGCAAAGGTAACATAAATAATCAGATTGTCTCGTATCTAAGGTCACCAGCGCTCTGAGATGTTGGTTTTTACGTGTGGGGGTGGAATATCTAATTACCCCTCACAATGCCATGGCTTTTGTTAGTTTTGCTCTTTGCATTCAGACCAGGCGGAGCAGTGTCGTATTGTTAGAATGTGAATAAGTTTGTATTGTATTTAATACAATGTTTAAAACCAGTGTCTGAAAATATTTATTTTTTGAGGGTCAATAAATACACTGGAAAAAATATCGTTCATTAAGATTTTTGAAATTTCAAGAATTTTTTACTCGCAAACCATCAACTTTCGAACAAAAGTACAAATAGTAAAAATATTTATTTTGATCCAATAAAATTATTCTAGATTTTATTTATAACTTTTGAAATTTTTTGCTTAAAAAAATTCATGATTTGGTTTCGAAAAAAATTGTTTTTAATTTATATTCAGAACACATGTACCTATGTACATTTAATGGAATATTTTACATTGTTAGTTATTAAAAGTAAAAAAAGTTTAATTTAATTTGAAAATTGAAATAGATAGAACGGTATATAATAGTAAAATAATTTGCTGTAATTACACGTGAAGATATTAGTTTTCCAATTTTTATAGTATTTAAAAGGGTTGAAGTTTCGAATAATTAGTTTTTAAAACGTCTCTATATAACCAATTGTGTAGAATTTCAATAAATAGAGCACTTTCGGCAAGTTCTCTCATTTATCGTGTGTTAAAAACTCTATTTTTAATATCCAATTACTCAAAAACCATACGTCCAATATTTTAAATAAAATTTAGTAAAATGTATGAGTTATAATGAGTTTAATTACTATTTATATTAATACATTTTCAACTACAAAATCATTTGACTAATTTTTTTTTAATTATAATAATCAGCTGTTTAACACGTAGAAATGAAGATTGACAAACTATTTTTAATATAATTAATTTTGAACATCGCTAAATTAATTATTTTATTTGAGTTATAGGAAATTGATTTGACTTCATTTCTAGTTATGAGTTTGCATCTCTCTCAACTACCCTTTATTGCAAAATTTGAATTTTTAAGTTATTAAAGAATTTACAATGAAGAAAATGTTTGTTAACTAATATCTCGCAAATAACAGCTCTAAATAAATTTTGATTAATAGATTTATTAATCAGCGAATTTTTCTGAATAAGTGATATCCTGTTCAGTAACAGCCTGTACCTATATTAAATTTTATTGGAAAAAATAAAATATTTTTGAGATTTATTATACTTTTATTTAAAATTTTTAAAAGTTTTTATAATTTTTTTCTGTATGATGCCCTCCGAGAAATAAAGCTATTGACGCGTCTGAGACCACACAATTTGCAGAGCCGATTTGTAGGGTGGTAGAGTGGGGGTTAATAGGGTACTGTTCTAGTAAATAGTGTACATACATAGGTGTAAAAAGTGACCCTGCAGATTACCTCAACAGATTGGATGGTGTAAAGAGGCCTTTATATTTATGAAACAATATTAATTTATAGTAATAATGAACAAATACTTTACATTAAAGTAAAAATTTATATCTTTTTTGAACTATTCATTGTACCAACGAATAGTAACGTTATACGCGTATCTAATACCTTAGTAGTCGCTTCACGCGGGTTTTAGATCCAAGCGCCCGCGGCGACCGCCGGAAAGTGCGCGGCAACTATGTGACGCGTACAAGTTCGCCCCGTGTTTGTGGTTTGTCGCTAAACCCTGATATATCGAACGTGCTTTACCTAGCGTAAACTTTATTAGTTTATGTTGATTATTTGTGGCGAATACGTGGATAGTTTGCGAAGTTTTAAAGTAAATACAGTTATAAGCATATCTAAAACAAAGGGAGGGGGTAGTTGGGTCCGGTGGTTTAAAACGTATAAAGATTTTCGTGCTTATTAAATGGAATTATAGAAATATAGATTTTATATTGAATCTGCCAAAATGACGTAAAAGTATGTCTCAAAATTAATACTTCAAAAAGGACTCAAAATTATATATAATTTATATATAATTTAATAGCCCACTTATAAATATTTATCATAACTATAGCCCACTTATAAATATTTATCATAACTATAGTTATGATAAATATTTATAACTATAGTTATGATAAATATTTATAAGTGGGCTTCTTTTTCCATTAAATCCTAGAAACCAGGGCTGTGGAGTCGGAGTTGGAGTTTTAGTAATTTTGGGTGGAGTCGGTAAAAGGGTACCGACTTCGACTCCTTTAATTAAATAATAGTTTTTATTTCTTTACACACTTAATATTTTTTGTACGTTCTGAATTTGTAATGAGTGTATATTATTAACAAAAGTGTTATTTCATTAAAATACTTATTTATAAGATTTCCCTGTGATATTTAAAATTTTGAATCTTTCAAAGGTATAGATCTTTGTTTATAAAATAAAGCGATACACTCGGGGCAAGTTACTTGTGTAGAGTACATTACTATATAAAAGGCGAAAATTTCATCAAAGAATCGATTTACAGGTATTTCAATATATCACAGGAAAACATCAAAGAAATTTAATTTGTGACAAAAACATATAAAAACGTGATCATGCAAAACGTCTATTTTATGTAGCATGTGTCACGGAAAGAGAAAGAGGAAATGAAAGATGTACAGGGTTGGATTTACTTGCCTGAGGCATAAATATATTTGTATTAGTTCATAAGAATACACAAAAAAAACTGTATCTGACCAAGAAAATCTTGTTTTGTATATAATGAAAACAATATTTTCTTAATATAAGAAAAGTACTCTTAATCCAACTACATTATTTCTTTGTCCAAGAATACTATAGTTACATAGTTGGTTTAAGAATATATTTCTTATCTTAAGAAAATATTGTTTTCGTTATATAAAAAACAAGATTTACTTGGCTCAAGTAAACCTTTCTACGAGTGCATGGAGAAAAATATTTCATTACATATATCATAATAATCACTAAATTTTTTAAAGAAATATTACTATTTGACGTATGTCCACGGTATTTATGTAAATAGATTAAAATTTGGGAAATATAAGAAAAAAATCATAAAGTTTTGATATTTTGTCCACGAACTTTCAGAAGAGTTCGGAATAAGAAACCGAAAAGTTCTCACCTGAATCGTGAATGGAACATCCCTTTCACGTGAAAAACACTGCCCGTATGTCTGTCTGCCTGTCTGTATGTCATAGCTCTCCCATTTTTTACTTTCTTATACCAATGTATATGAAATATACATATAGTATAAGTAAGTATAGTAAACGCGATTTTTTTCGAAATCCGGTTTTTGATGGAATTATCAATTTTGACCTTCCCTGAATCCATTCTGACTATTTTCGCCATGATGTCTGTGTGTCTGTCTGTCGGTCTGTCTGTCGGTCTGTCTGTCGGTCTGTCTGTCGGTCTGTCTGTAGACGCTGTAACTCAAATACGACAAATCGTAGAAAGGTGGAATTTTATACTTAAGATTGATTTTTGCCTGGGAAGAAAACCTCCTATTTTTGAAAACGATCATTCAACCGGAAACGGATGTTTACCTACATCGATTTTTGAATTTTTCGAATTACACTGAAACAGTGCGAATTAGAGAAAAATGACAAAGTTGAAAATTGTAGGTAATATTATTATCTATAATTTATGTTCTATTCATTTTTTCGAAAAAAACAAATTTAATTTTTTTTTTTTTACTAAGTATTCGATTTTAAGTACATTTCAAATGGTTCATAACAGAGAAGAAATATCTGCCATGAGTGTCGTGGGACTTTCTTATACGTATTACAGAGACTGTACGTGTTTGCTATAGGTACCATGGGTCTTTCTTATACATAATATTGAGAATAAACACTGTACACTCTATTTTATTTAGTTTGCAGTGGTCGCCGGGTGACATGACGGTATGAGTCGTGATCCGTATGGTCAAATCACCAGACAACCAGTATAGATTATTTTAAATAATGATTTTTAAAAAATTATTTCTGGCTAAATCATAAGTGTTGGAATAAAATGTATGGGGAATTAATTATAGATAATAACATACTCGACATTTTTTATCTAAAACATTTTTGTCTTATTTCAAAAAATTCAAAAAATTACAAGAGTAACCATCCGTTTTCGGTTTAGTGATCATTTTAAAAATAAGGTGGTTGTCTTCCCAGATGAAAGATTATTATAAATATAAAATTACACCCTTCCATCATCAGTCGTTTAGGAGTTATGGTATTTTTACTTTCTTATACCAATGTATATGAAATATACATATAGTATAAGTAAGTATAGTAAACGCGATTTTTTTCGAAATCCGGTTTTTGATGGAATTATCAATTTTGACCTTCCCTGAATCCATTCTGACTATTTTCGCCATGATGTCTGTGTGTCTGTCGGTCTGTCTGTAGACGCTGTAACTCAAATACGACAAATCGTAGAAAGGTGGAATTTTATACTTAAGATTGATTTTTGCCTGGGAAGAAAACCTCCTATTTTTGAAAACGATCATTCAACCGGAAACGGATGTTTACCTACATCGATTTTTGAATTTTTCGAATTACACTGAAACAGTGCGAATTAGAGAAAAATGGCCAAGTTGAAAATTGTAGGTAATATTATTATCTATAATTTTATCACGTACACTGTTTACTGTCATTATTATGTATAAGAAAGTCCTGTGGCACACGGCAGATTATTATATAACAATTATTAAATTTAAATAGAAATAAACAAACAAAAATCTATAATAAATAAAAATTGAGAACGGCTCGACCGATTTTGTTGATTTTTTTTGTTACGTTCATAATAGTCAGGACAAGGTTTGTATGAAAGAAAATTTTTGAAAAATCCATCGGAAATTCGAATGGTATTTTTTTTATAATTTTAAAGTATTATACACGTCATTATATGTATAGATTTTCCAAATCTGTCGACAAAAATCAAATCCGACTACACGTTCAAAAGTTACAGCCATTATTCTCCAAAATTTTGAAAAAACTAAAACTTTGAGAGGCTATCGCCCAGTTTTATCAACTTAAACTAAATGCTCCTTTAACTAACTGTCATATTATCAACAGATCCAAGCATAATACATTTAATTAAATAGATTTTAAATTATCTGCAGTATTTCTTTACAACATATATGTCTATTTTTCATTGAAAGTTTAAATATTGATTTAAATCACGTTTGTAATACACCAAATTTACTTTAAAGGAGCTTTAAATTGGTTGATAATACCGGGCATATATCTCGAGAACGTGTTAAGATACAGACCTGCAATTTGAAAATTTCAATTTTTCATGTCATTTTCTATATAATTAACATACTTTTAACGAAATCGAAAATACAAATTTTTTCAGTCATATTTCATGCATATTCGATCTAATAAAGAATTCTATAACAGTAACGGTTTGAATATTTTATTTATTAATTTAATGATAGTTTTGTGGACATTAACTCGAGTAAATACGTTAGTAAAGTATATAGACATCATCTAGATACCTTTCATTTTACTGTCTCTTGTTTTTATAAATAATAACAAAACAAAAAACTACATAAAAACATCAAAGTGACAAAAAACATCTACTCGACGAAAACATGCAAAACATTTTTACCTTATCAGATTTGTTGGTCGACTGTGGACTGCAATGGACTTTAGGCAACTCATCCACATCCACTCTGTATTTACCAGAAGAAGGGTTACCCGAAGACTCCACGCCAATTTGATTTACAACAATTGGATGTCTTTTTTGTAAGCTTCGTTTTTCACTACACTTTTTATAAGAGTCAGATTTTAATCTGTGATTATTCCCACTTTTACTTTTCGTTATATTTTGATTTATGTCTATTTCCTCTTCGTTTTTGTCTACTTTCATACCCGATTTAACATTTAAATACGGTATTTTACTGAAAGACACTTTCTTAATATTTTTTTGGTTTTTTACATCGCAATTTTTAGCAGGAGAAACACTTTTTACGAAAGTTTTTAAGTATTTATTACCTAAACTGAATGCATCTTCGTGTTTTTTAATAAGAATCTCTTTATTTGGGAATTTCATACATTTGTCATCTTTTATTGTTTTTTGTTCGACAGTTTGACAGTCGCTGGGTTTGTCTTTTATCTGTTTAGCGGCCGGCATTGTGAACGAGCTCGGTGATGATCCAGGGATTCCAAACAAGTGGGCACTGTCGGCTGATACTTGATACACGCATGCCAACATTGTTTATTTATTTTAATTATATTGTCTATGTCTATATTTGTTTATCACATTTTGATTTATTTTCATTGCATTTCAATTTTATTGAATTCTTGGTTATAGATGTAGTCAAATCTTTAAACGTTTAATAATATATTAGTAGGTACAGTAGAAACCGGTTATAACGACACGGTTAATACGACGTATCGGTTTTAATCAGGGCTGTGGAGTTGGAGTTTTAGTAATTTTGGGTGGAGTCGGAGTCGGAGTTGGAGTCGATAAAAAGGTACCGACTCCGACTCTCGAATAATGGTTTTTACTTTATACTTTTACTTAATATTTTTTGTTCGTTTTGAATTTTGAAGTACAATGATTTGAAATTTTCAATCCTGGCCTGAACCAAAATCACCGGAATTCACTAAAAAAAATTTGCCCGAAAACGGAATTTAAAAAAAAAAATTGTACAGTAAAGAGTCGGAGTTGGAGTCGAACGTTAGAAAAATAAAGGAGTCGGAGTCGTAGATTTTTGTACCGACTCCACAGCCCTGGTTTTAACGACTCAAAATAAAAGTCCAACTGAATCCCATATAATTGCATTTTACCGGTTATTACGACTATCCGCTTTTTACGACTAATATATGTCGTTATAACCGGTTTCTACTGTATTGTTAATTGTTATGAAAACATAAATATTTTAAATTTTAAAGAAGTTAATCAATAATTACGAAATAAAATAAACTTTGTTACCAGTAAAGTAAGTATAAAGTTATGTTAATTCATGAAACCGGCCATTAAAGGCGTATTAACGTATTAAACAGCCCGATCGGTTGATGAGAATTTTAGTTCTGGTTCCCACCAACCGAGAAAAACGCGTTTAAAGATTTAGTAACAGATATTACACTAATATTCGTGTTCTTTTCTATACCTATGCTATAACTTCGTAAATACTTTGAATTTTCGGTTTAAAAGTTTCACAGTATAACATACTCTAAATATATGTATTTTACTTTCAAAATATGTATAAAAAAATGAAAAATTTAAGTCGTCACAGCAATACTGCTTTAATTTCGAAATACAGAACTCTGCAAACTAATAAATTTTACTCAATTTCTTTATAGTCCAGGCAACGTATAATTTTTTACTGGTGTAAAATTAGGAACAATGTATGATGTGCCTTTAAACAGTGATAAGAACATGCTGAGATGTATATTTCCTGAAAACTCCCTAGCAAAGTTTGCCCCGGAACACTTCCAACCAAGAGCCCAAAGTTTTGTGTTATAAGGATTTTGTAAACGTACTGTATTTAATAAACGAAATGTTCTATCAATCCCGTCTTTAAACAGATAATTAAATTTGCTTCAATATTATTTAATACTGATTATTTTAACCAAAAATAATTGTATACATTAAACTAAAAATTTTAATTTAAAAATGCATTTGAGTTTGACAGCCTTTATTTCCTGGGTTATTTTAATACTGGATATAAGTCAAACAAAATATGAATTAATTAAAAAATATGCTATGTCAAATTAATATAAAAAACAATAAAATTCTCATAAATGCCATCATTGGCTGTTAAAAAGTGCAAACATAAAAAATAAATGTGTAAATATTATTTAAAGTATCATAAAAAAGTACCTGTTATAACTCATGTAAATGAGAAAAAATTTGCTTACAATGTAGGGGGCTGTGTAAAAAAATCTTTTCACTCCATGTTTTCAATTTATGCAAACTCGAGTCATTTAAGATTATTTTTTTTGCCTGGAATCATACGTTTAACGTCTAATTTATTACATTGTGTATTTAAATTTGTGTAAATTTCATATTACTCTCAGACATGAGCGTTTTTTTTTCTCTCGCCTTGTATTATGTTGATTTAAAAAAAGGAAATTATCTTGAGAGATATGACACTGGGATTTAACTTTCAAATAGTTTTCTTACTTTTTTTTTTACTTTTGAGTATGATTTAAGTGATGAATTAATTCATTAAATTCATTTTTAAAATTATATCCTAACTATAACGTAATGTAAGTCTGCCAAACCTGCTGCAAATAATTATAAACATACAGTAGAAACCGGTTATAACGACTTAAGGGGTGACATACAGTCAGAAGGCCAAAAAAAAGGATTTTTCAAGAATTTTTTAAGAGAAGACTTTTATAATTTATTAATGTAAAAATCTGTACACTTATTATGGTAACTTTTAACTGTATTTTAACATTTTTTATTTGTAAAAATAATAATTTCGAAAGCTGCTACAGCTGTTCTCCAGGAGGTCCTCTCAAAAAAGGTGCTTTGCGGTGACCACGATATATCTGGACTGCATCTTTTAAAATAAAAAACCCAAACGGATTTCGTTAAAGTAATGTGTAATCTTGTACTTAATCGAAGGAATAAGCAAAATACATTTTTTTGACAAAATGGCGGCTTCTCAAAAAAAAAAAACGATTTTTGACAAAAATTTTTACCTTAAATTGTTTATAAAAAAAATATTTATCGGTGAGAAAAAATCTTCGATCAATTACTAAAAAATATTCTTAAGAAATTTGAGACTGATGGGTTAAGCCGTTTCCGAGGAATCGTGGTCACCGACTTTAAAAACACAGATTTGAGAAAAACGCGCTGCCGCTCCGACCTCCTACATTCAAACGCTCTGAGACGTCTTTACAAATATGCGTCTAACTTTGAATATAATCGCCGGATTGATTTGAAATTTTCTGTGTGTGTACTGTGTACTTAAATATATGTACGTTACGAAAATTAAATTAAAAAAAAAATCGATTTTTTGAAAATTCTAACTGTATGTAACCCCTTAAAATAAAAATCCCGGTTGGAACCCATATAATTGCCTTTTATAATATACCGTTTATAACGATATTGCTTACAAACTTTCTATAATTTCTGAAGTAAAAATAAAATGTGTAATCTACAAAATTTTCAAATTACATTACATTATTTTCCTATATTTCAGTCAATTTAAAATATAATAAGTACTAAACCGTTAAAAACAGCTTTTCAGTTAAGTAATATAAAATCAATTTTACGTTCACAACTGAGTCATTTTGAATGTGAAATTAAATACAATACCTCACTAATTGCATCGATTTGTTTTATTAAACTTAAAATTATAATTAAAAACAATATTATGTCAACGTTACTGAAATGATTAAAACTTTCATATAAAATATTTGAATTAATTTTGCGAATGTTGTATATTCAGGCAGTGCAAATGTTCTGCATAAATAAACCTGATGTTTATATTTAATACTGATAGTAAATTAGATATCGATTTTCATATTACTAAAAACATGTGTTTTGTTTTCAGAGACAGGGTAGGATTTAGGGAAAATGTTATCATTTATAAATAAACGTTATTCTGCCTAAAAATACTTAATTTGTTTAAAAATTATACCATAAAGCCTTGACATCTTACGAGTAACGCGGTGCTGTTAGTAAGTAACGCTTAAGGCTGTTCATGCCGATTTTTCCGAAACTAAATTCTACGAGATGTCGCCACCGTAGAAAACCAAAATTATTTGCACAAGTCTAGCCCTGAGAGGAAATGACAGATACAAGTAATTCAGTGACAATTGACGATCGAATAAAAAATGGGATATTCTCGAAATTAAATAAAGATGAAGCTACAAAGGATATAACTAATTCTTATGTTTTTAGGCTTACATTCAATATTTTCAAATGAAAATTGCAGAATTATTATAAAATTAGAAAGCTTAAACAAATATCTATGTCGTGGTATACTTTTTTCTCCGTATTTTTCAAGAATTTTTGTTATACAGGGTGGTCCGGTTTGGGATACAGATATTTTAGTAGCTGATTCCCTGACCCATTTGAATAAGAAATTGTGCGGGAAGGGGGGGTTATCTTCAACACCCTCTGAACTACAGGGTGTTAAAAAAATTTCCTTCAGAATAGAAGTTCAGAGGGTGTTGAAGATAGCCCCCCCTTCCTGCACAATTTCTTACTCACAATGAGTCAGGGAATCAGCTCCTAAAATATCTGTAACCCAAACCGGACCATCCTGTATATTGAGTTTTATCATATCAAGAAAAATACACACATTTTCAGATTTTTTTTATTAATATATAAAAAAAATTAAATTGAAATATTAAGTATCTCATAACATAGAAAAATTAATCTAGTTTATCACTGTATTTTTTCCTAAATGATTTATTAATACTGATCAGAGCTGAACTTAAAATACAAAACCGTAATATCTCTATAGTAATTCAAATGGCAATTCAAATAGCATGTTCAGCCTTAAATACCTCACGGTTTACCGACCGCTATTTTTAGCGACGGGCCAAACGCGTGATATAGCGACCTTCCCCATTTTTTTGTAGAGCATTCAATTTTCTATAATGTAAGTTACCACAACGTTTGTTGTAAAATATTCCCTTACAAAGATTTAACACAATTTGTTTTAAAAAATTGTTTTTTTTTCAAAATGCTATTTACTTTGACTTATTTTGTCATTTTGACTTTTGCATGAATTTAGATTTAGATTGAAATTGTCAAAAAATTAAAAATATACAAAAAAATAATCAGGTGTCTTAAGAAAAATTTAAAACTTATATTTTTTAGTAAAATTGTATAAAAACTATATGGTTAACCAATACCAATTTCGGTTTTTATTTAAATTGTTCAATAATTAACTATCTTTGATGAATTTAGCACGAGAAAGCACTGTGCATTTTAATTTTTTTATTTATTTTTTATAATTAATCCAGTCAAATTAGAAAAGTATAATTCATGACAAATGAAATTAATATTTCCCTGAATAGAATACAACATCAAAATTGTAAGAAAGTTTTACCCCCCCCCCTCCTCAATAAATATAAAAAATTAACATCGTTTATGTTTAAATCATTGATGCAGTGAAAATGATGTAAGACAAAATATTTTATAAAGAATGAGTCTTCCAAAATTTCATGATGACGAAAATTGGTGAACCCAAGTTATGCTTTGACCTTTGCGTTTTTAATTTTCATCAAATTTTAATAATTGGTTTTGTTAGCAATGAATACAGTAATTTGCATCTATATTAAATTCATATTAAATCTCTTCAATTGCCCTGAAAGCAAAAATAATTAAGTTGCACGAATATACGTTATTTTATCTAAAGTTATACCGTATTTATAAAAGCTATTTTCCTGATCATATAATGAAATAAGGATTCAATCCTAATTGTTATTGTTTATTTTATATTTTATTGAAATATACTCTAACATTCTTATACGTTGTTAGTATAATGTACATATAACATAAGGGAGTATTGTAATAATTAATAAAGTATCCTTTTTGAGTATTACTGAATCTATTTTAAGGAGGTTGGCACTATAGGTTGCGGGGAATGGTGCGGGTAAGTGCTTGAGGATAAGCATAGAGAGTGTTTTTTTTTACAAATTTATAATTTTTCATTAAAACGTGGTTCCTAATCATTCTGAAAAATTGCATGATATTTTTAATTTGTGAATGTTTTTCATATAACTTTGATTTTTTAAATGATAATCTATAGTTTTGTTTAAACGGATTTCATATCACGTAAAAACTTAATTTAATTTTTTTTTTTAAATCATAAGTTTATAATAAGCATTTTTTGTTAATTGTGTTTTAACTATTTTTTGGTTATTTTTTTAATATGAAAAAAATCTAATTTTTTAATATGGAATAAAAATTAAAAAAATCAAAAAACTACTAAAACATTTTTTTATGATGTCCCTTTCACAGAATAACTTTTATTTGAAAACTTTTTCTAAAAACATCCTAATTTGATAAATAAAAATAAAGTAATATACGATTTTTTGTCGACCCAAAATTCATCTAATATAAAATTAATCACAATGAAGACTCGATATTTTCCCAGAAACCCAGAATAACATAAACATACTACATGTATTAAATGAATTTAAATCCACATTAAACACATTTTAATAACATAAAAAATAAAATATAACTTGCTTTATAAACCGCCATCATAAAAAAACTGTAGCCGTAAAAAATATATATTTCTTTAAGCTTTAACTCACGGAAAAAAATGTTCTGATGTGTACATAGCACGCATTTTTTAACCCTATACCGACGCATGATATACAGTACATCGACAATACACAAAGCCACCATGCGGATGATGCCACTTATGCATCACGTTAGTAAATTTCAAACGTCTATATTTCAAAAAGTACAATTCTGATTATGATGAAATTTGGGGTTAAAATTAAACGACTTTTGACGATGCTAATGGTATATATAAAAACAGTGGTGTTAAATGAAAGGGGGGTGAAAAAATTTTTTTTTGTATGATTCCGAAATGGTTACGCATGCAAGTCTTGTTAAATGTGATGGTTTCAGTTGAGAGTTAGTTAAATCTGTGAAATGAATAACTGTTTTTTCTTTTTCTTTCTTTCTCTTTGCTAGATATCATCGGCCGCCTCGCCGAATAGCGCGGAGCTATTAAATATTTTTTATCATCACACCAAATCCTTTAATGTTATATATATTTTCACTTTAATGCGAGCCACCTCTCGTAAAGTAGACTCTATGTATTTGGTTATTAAATTTTAATTAGCTTTTAATAAACATTAGCAGCACGTCAGGTGTTCTTTTTTATAAATATTTTCTCGGCACTTTTAAAAATTGAAAATATGTCACATGCATATTTTTCAATTTATATTTATATTGTCCTAAATTATTTTGTGATATTATTGTTAGTTAACAACAAATAGCAGGTGTGGAATTAGTACCGATACATTTTTTAAAGCATTTTAATGGATTCTGCATAGATCTTTATTTTAATTTTTAACCAACGTTTCGTCTTATAATGCAGTATATAGATAACTTCAGATATTGTGTATAGTAAGGTTGAACACAAGTTGAAATAAGACGAGACGAAAGTTAAGAAGTCTCGTATCGTTGATATGTAATAAACAAAAATAAATTGAAATAAATATAACGAATCTTATGTAGTATTTTTTTTAGTTATTGATGTAACGAGTAACATATTATTTTTTTAATGTATCAGTTTTCGAAATGATTTGCAAAAACTATTTTTTTTTACAAACTTTGTCACGCTGTAATTCGAAAAGGGTTAGTTTTACAAACACGAGTCTCGGAAAGAAATTGTAGAGAATTAAGTGCTGAACAAAAAAGGTCCTTACATCGGTGTCGAATTTCGTAAAAATGGTGGCTAATACAGTCCCCTTTGAACCTGCTTAATTTTTGCAGTATGATAGTACCTATAGACTGGACTGTATCAAATTATCCATATTATTATTATAAATACGAAAGTATATCTGATAAGTATGAGTATAAGATAATTTTAATAAAAAACCGCGTTTTTTATTAAAAAATAATAAATGTGTGAAAAAAAATAGAGACGCATCTATGTGATTTCGCATGCTCCAGAGAGAGAGAGACACCTTGCCTTCACTCTTTGCTTATCCCTGCGCTTTCCTTGCATCAACAACCCAGCAACATATAGTATCATCCTCCTTAATATACAAAAAGGCAATTACAAACCATAATATACAAAACTAGTTTAACATATTTTAAAATAATTAATTTGAATTTTTTTTATGTAAGTAATGAATTTGATCTCCCCCCCCTTTCACCCCTCAAGTAAAGTTTTAAAAGATTTAACGGACCCCCTCCCTAATAGTATCTGCAGAAAAATTACTATCCTTAAATAATTCTTAAGAAAGAAGTTAAAATATCTTGAAATAAAAACATAAATTTTCTCTACTTCTTGGAAGTTAATTAACATAGCATATGAAATTTTATAATTGCTATAAAACAACACACCTATATAAATATATTATTATAATAATAAGTTTTAATTAAATAACAGTGCAGTTGATATAAAATTTTCAAATTATCTACCCCTCCATTATCTTTTAATAAATACTTTAAATGAAACTTTATGTACTTTGTTTCTGTCGTTAAACTAACCGTAATATCCTCAATATTCAAATAAGGGACGGTAAAATAAAATTTTAAGTACCACTGTATTACATTTTCAATTCGTTTTCATTATTATACAAGGATAAAAATAAAAGTCCTCAATTATATGTGTAAAACATTTTGTTTGTATTCTTTCTCTGATAATTAACAATACAAAATACAATTAATAAAGTTTTTGTGTTGAATTATTTTTTTAATTAGTTTCTGTTTATAAAAGTATTATATAAATTCATTTTGAATTTCTCGTAATTAATTTTTAATCACGTTTTGAGTATAGTATTATATTTCAATTCAAAGGGCCGATGCAGTAGCGCATCGAGAAAAATGTCGGGGGGGGGGGGGGGGGTAAATTTATTTTTGTAATTGAATATAATTTTTATTTTTGGGTTATATGTAACCTTTACAGAGTCGGGATTTCAGGGGGGCATTTCGCCCTCAGAAAACTGGTATAAAAGGTATCTTATATCAATGATTGATTATAGGCAAAGTGTCGATTACGAAGTGAGCCAATATATTGGCTTTCCAGTCCGGAAGGGAACAGCCCGTGTTAAAAATTTCAAAACAAAAAAATATTATTTTAAATAGTACATAACCTTTTTTCATTATACAAAATTACGTTTTCGATGTATTTTTCGACGCAGAATCAAATCTGTTGTCAAAAATACATTTTGAATTGATAGTATAGAAAATAGAGGGGGGGGACGCTTTTACAATGACTTTGGAGAGAATTGAAGGGTTAAAATCAAAAGGTTCTGTTACATTTTTTGTTGCATTTTAGGAGACCTTTCTAACGAAGAATTTTTTTTAAAACACTTTTAATTTTATGATAGTGGGTCTAAAAAAATTTTTTTTTTCAAAAATCTTATCATTTCTGTTTTTGGGTTATCAATATACGATCGTATACCAAAATTCATCTTATTATGTCAAAATTTTTCAAGACGGACGGACGGAAGGACGGACATGGAGAAATTATAAGGGTTCCTAGTTTTCTACAGAACCCTAAAAAGTGTTAATTATTAAAAAAAGTGCATTTAAATACAAGCCTTTATTTTTAATCATTGTTAAATTAAATAATGTCTAATGTGTATTGAGATATTTGAGGTAGTGGGGTTCTAGTTACAGTGGTGCCTCGCATAACGAACGCTGCGTACAACGAACTTTCTGTTCGTTCATTGCGCGACTCGCTCAATGAACCTCGCTTCGCTCAACGAACTGCATCGTGTTTAATTTTGCCGCCCAAACGCTCGTACGTATCACGAAGTCGCCCGAACTTCCAAGATCACACGCAGTCGATGCTCAAACTTGCATGAATATGCAACAACGCGCATCAGTCGTTCTCTATGGGAAAACGCGTTTCACTTAACGAACTTTTCGCATAACGAACTTGCTCCCGAAACGAATTAAGTTCGTTATGCGAGGCACCACTGTATATGAAAAATTTTTTTTCTTGTGAATGCAGAAAAATATTCAACTATTTTTATGTAAAATTTTGAAGACAAGTTTTGGTACGTAAATAAAATATTTTTTTGAGATTTTACCGATGTGACAAATATTGTATAAACTATATTTAAATTTTAAATCGTACCTACATACATGTAAGTATTATAAATACATTTAAATTTGTTAGGTAAGTACATGAACGTCATATGTATTTACATACATTCTACAATTTACGTAAGTGATGTAAAAAGTATGTAAAATCTAATGCGATTTTTGAAAAACGCTTTAGTGCGAAAAACTTCAAGAAACAAAGTTTTCTTGCAGACAAATCAAAACAATTTAAATGCAAAAACGTCGTTTGATGTTCCCACAATGGGCCAATCAGAGACTTGTAAGAGTTTAGGAAAGGTGTGGGGGGAGGTAGAAGATTAAACTTTTTTTTGCACAGGTGACATGTGCATTTAAAATTTTTCGACGACATTTTTAAAAGCATGTGTAGCATGTCGTTTTTTTTTGTTTCTGTAAAAATTTATATGGATTGAATTTTACATTTTAACATTATTTAAGCATATAATGTTAAAAAGTGTATCTTTCCTGAAATTGATAAATTCAGTAATTTTTCGTAATTTTGATAAATAATGCATTATTAATTTATTTTAGATAAAATTTATTTTAACAGCTGTAAAAAAAAACTTTTTTCTTATAATATACTAGAGGTGAGTTTTTGTGCTTATGTATTTTAGAGGGTACTATTGGCGACAAATTTCGGACCTTTTGTTTTTAACCCTTCAGTCACGAAATATTTGCTTTCAAAGTCGTTATCAAAGAGTCCCCCTTCTAATTTCTAAATTATTTATGCAAAAAATCTGAAAAAATCCTTTTAATTAGTACTTTCCATAAATATTATAACGAACACTATAGCAAAAATAGTTTATGAAAAATTGAGAAAATTTAGAAAACTTTTTTATTTATAAATCGTCACACGAACACTTACACTTTTACAGAGATAACATCTTTCGTCAACATATAATAGCTATTGATACGTATTATCAAGTAGATAATGTTAGTGAGAATGGCTACAGAACCCTATCATGTGCAAACCCAAAAACACATTTTTTTAAACCTATCCATTCATGCGAAAGTGTGTCTGTCTGTTACATTTTCACGGCTAAACCGCTGAATCGATCTTGATGAAATTTAGCAGGGAAATAGTTTGCATCCTGTGGAAGGACACATGTTACTTTGTATCCCGAAGATCATATAATTACTTCAGATAAAAAAATGAGTGTATGCCATTTGTACGCGCGACCTGTTTTATCAACTATCATAACAGCAATCTGTATTACCAAACCTTCTTCTTACTCTTCATGGGCTTTACGTTTGACAGTTCCTACTTTCCTACCTAACCTAAATTTTACGCGAATGATGTCTAGGATTGAATATTTTGGTAAATTTTTACTAATGTATCTGTTTTGTTACAGTCAATAACTCAATATACAGGTTGGCCCAAAAGTCACAGCACCAATTACCAAACGTAATGTTTCTTTGCTTATTCCTTCAATTACTTTACGGTGTTGGCCTTCAATTGCTGAATGGTTCGAGGATTGTTACGGTATAATTTATCTTTCAAATACCCCCACAGAAAAAAGTCTGGAGCAGTTAATTTTAAACCACCGGAATAAACGAAGTATAGTTTGTTTACATGGTAGTTTTCTGACCCCAAAATTATGAATGTAGGTTCTTTGCGATAGCAAAATTCTCAAGGATAACACTTTAATAATTTTAAATCAAATTAAAAAAAATAATTCTTTGTAGAAAGTTGTGGTGTTGTGACTTTTGAGCCATCCTGTATTTCTAATTTTTCTTTCAAAAAGGTACCTAGTACACACTTTTAAACAAAAAAATCACTATACTGACTATATTGATTTCAATCGGTATCGGTTAAAGATACCATCATTCTTAAATTCCTAACTAAAAAAGGAATAAAAAATGAACATCTATGTTATGGTCAATATTGAATTACGACTCCATATAAATATCAAAGTGTTCGATGAAGATGTTCATAGAGGAAAAAAAAACACACATAAAAATCCCAGCCGATTGATTTTTTTTTTGCTGATAGCGAGTGTTTTTTTTTCCTCTTTTTTTATGTCGGAAGCCGAACACAACGGATTTACATATATTTTGTAAATCGGGGTAAATATTGTTTAGTATTCTATGTATCTTTTTGCTGTACGTAATGGCGGTCCAATTGGAATTTAGATAAGATATATATGTGTACATTGAATTAAATAAAATGGTAATGTAAATTTCAATAAGAAACACAATAAATCTTCAAAGTTTTTGTATAAAAATATTTATGGTATAGTTTATTATTATACATATACATATATATCGCAGCCGGATTGTAAATTCAGCCGTTTTATAAAATGTTGATGCTCCAATAATATACACATTAACTGTCCTTGGTTAGGGCAATCTATTGGCATGAAAGGGGATTAATATAAAGTATAAAAGAACCCCGCAATAATCTTATGGAAATTGGGTTTCGGTCAAAATGTCTGGATTTTTGATATGTTCTAGATATCGGTGTTCTAAGCAAAAGTCCTAATGGGCACAAAGCTCAGAATTCAATTCTTTGGCCGCTACGGAGCTTTAAAGTTTTAAAGCTCCATCACAGATTAACTTATTCGCAAAGTCTTTAGAGAGCTTTAAATGGTTTATATTGTTATTTTTAATGTCTGGGTTTATGTTTTCGAGGTCGCTGAATTCAAATCTGATGTCAGATTTTAAAAATTGACAGTTGACAGCTGTCAAATAGCTGTCAAAAATCGATAAAATCCTAAAAATCTTACTTTTATCTTCTTACTTTATGTTTTCGAGGTCGCTGAATTCAAATCCGATGTAAGATTTTAAGAATTGACAGTTGACTGCTGTGTATAATTTGTTGATTTTTGTGTAAATTTCATGAAATCGGAGAGGAATATTCGCATGCTGCACTGCATAAATAATTAGCGAGAAGTGAAAATAATGTTTGATAGGTTTATTACAGATTGAATTTATATCCCCGGGTGGCAATAGAATTCTTCTTTTTTATAAAGACTTTTTGTGGAATTAAATACCAAATCCATTTAAATAAACACAAAAGTTTATGTAATAGTAATGTTAACGTAATACGAATAATAATTCGTGTAAACGTTGCACACGCTACCAAAAATATAACGCACATCAATCGAATCTGACAGAGACGTAAAGTAACTGAGCGAGTGATGATGTGTTATAATTTTTTTTCAATTTAAAAAAATAAATACAGAATTATTTAGAATCTAAATTCTAAAACGTTTGCTGATACATCTATCACCGCTAAAGCCTCAAACGTTTATAAAAAAATACACAATTTACTATGTTAGTTATTTTGACAACTGAACAGTCTGACTTGAGACGTGTCTGTGACAGTTTTGCGGATGTTTCCAATAAACTATGAAACACAGCACGTAACACGTGTCATGCCGTGACAGTACGTGAGGTGCGCATGCGCGTATACTCCCCGTGTACGAAATGTTCTAAAGTTTACCCCCCCCCCCCACTCTGAGATATAAGTTGTGTCAGTTTCCGACAACGGAAACCCGAACTTGTTCCAAACAAAATATATAAGAATGAGGAAAACATCTCAGGATTTTCGAGTAAGAAGCTTAAATGATTAACTTTATTGTTTGTCGATTTCTAATGTTGGTAACATTGTTTTGATACGATTTGAATATAAATTGGTGTGGAAGTTTGAGATAGCCAACAGTTTTTATGATTTTTTTAAACTGCTTGAAAAAATAACAATAGCTAACAAATATGTATGTTTTTTAAAGACTTTACAGCGGATTATTTCCAAAAGAATAAATTTTCAGAAAAATGTTTCAGTTTCAGGTGATAAACATTGACATTTTGGGGTGATCATAAAAAGGTCACCTTGCCGGGTTTTTAGGTTCAATTTTTTTTTAAATTTAAATCCGTATTTTTTGTTGCATTTACAGGGAAAAATGAACACATTTTGTTTGGTACAATTTTTCTTAGTTTTTTTTATGATATGGAGCCAAAAATCCATTTCTGGATTTTAAATAATTTTTTATTCGAAAACTGTGAATTAAAAAAAAATCGGGAAAAAAATATTTAGATTCAAGCAAGGATTCTCGGATTTTAAAATATTTATTATTAATTTTTCTATTAAACTTTTTATTAAGAAAGCGTTCTGAAATTTAGAAAAAATATCTGCCATGGGAGCCATGGGACTTTCTTATACGCAATACTGATAGTGAATAGTGTACATGATTCTTAAAAAATAGTCAGAATGGATTCAGGGAAGGTCAATATGGATACTTCCATTAAGGGGGTTAGCAAGTCTAGCGCCTCTGAAAATACTCAATATTTGGGTATTTACTGTGGTCAAATGAAACAACGAATTAATGTAAAATTAACACAACTGTTGAATTACTATTTAAAGTACATTTTAAGTTATTTTTCAGATTTTTATAAATGAAAATTATTAATCTCTGACCGATGTAGGTTTTCATCAAAATTTGGAATTGACATCTTCCGTACATGCTCTTAGCCAAATGGTCAGATCTGGAACAATTTTACAAAGTGACTTTAGTTTTTGAAACTATACTCTATGGAACGAATCACTTTGGTTGGAAACAAAAAATCCTGTAGATTTTTATGGCCAATGAAAATTACAGTTTAAATAAAGCTTAAATTCTAGAGTATAAACATTCCTATAATTATTGAAATATATAACTCTGAGGTGTAAAAGTGGTTAATTCCATAGAGGATAGTTTCAAAAACTAAAGTCACTTTGTAAAATTGTTCTAGATCTAACCATTTGGCTAAAAGCAAGTACGGAAGGTGTCAACTCCAAATTTTGATGAAAACCTACCATCGGCCAGAGATTAATAATTATCATTCATAAAAATAAATTTAAATGTACTTAACCCTCCGTTGTGTGATGTGGCCTACGCAGGCCATTTCGATTTTCAAAGGTGTGTATCTTTTTTTTTCGTTGTCTTATCCAAAAAAGGCGACAATATACCATCACATTCTACGAAGTAAAGAGATTTTGAATTAAATGATCATATTCGGCTATCAGGTAAAAAAAAAACGGATTTTACCCAAAAACTTCATATGTGAGGATAAGTGGCCTACGCAGGCCACAGGTATTATTATTATTGGTATTGTTTGTATTTCTTGGATTTTTTTTTTTTTTTTGTTTTTTATTTTCTCTGTATAAACTGTATTACTAATTGGATAAATTTCAAAGAAAAACTCGATTTGCCTGCCACCTTTGCAAGGATGCAATGTAGCTAACCCACGGTGAAGAAACCAAAAAACACACACTAGCCGCAGGACCATCGACAAATAAATATTTTTTAGATGCTAAGTGTTTTACAATGTTTTACCGTAACTATTAAAAAAAAATAAGAAATATGAAAAAAAAATTTTTTTTAGCATGAATCATTTTTTTTTTTTTTTTGTTCTTTTTTAATCATAGTCACACAAAATTTATTTATTATAGACGACATAAATACCTGTTTATATACATTATTTGTACACCTTCCTTTATCTAAAACATGTTTTAATAGCCTAATCTCATATGTGGCCTGGCCAGGCCACTTCACACAACGAAGGGTATAAAAAGTTTCACACAACGGAGGGTTAAAATAGTGATTAAACAGCTGTGTTAATTTAGCTTTAATTCGTTGTTTCATTTCACCACAGTAAATTATCAATTATTGAGTATTTTCAGAGGACGCTAGACTTGCTAATCCCCTTAAAATCCGGATTTAGAAAAAAATCGGTTTTATTTTTCGGCTATATTTTATTCAAAATGCAAAATCAAATTCCAATTTTCTCCAAGTAATCGTTTGGGTTATATTGTCTATGGATTTAAACAATCTATAGACAACACAGTTTGATTCTGTTTAGAATCGATTTCTTTATAATACCCGGCGTTTAAAATCCATTCCGTTTAATCCATTCTTTAATCCTATCCTGCCTTAACACGTACACTGTCACCGGGAGATGTATTGAAGCGTTGCAATAAAACACATTCACAGATGTGTCAATCCACCACAGACTAGGGTCTGTGAATTATATCAGGGTAATTCCAGTGTTGAGATGAAGGACCGACGCACGTATTCAATATAGCCAATGCGCTATCTGTTGAGAAGGTTTTGATAAAATGCTCTCTACGAGATCAATTCTCTGTAGAATATTGATTAGTGGTCCATTCAATGGGATGCTGCAAGATATGAATTGTATCTGTGTTTTATTTGTTTCAACAGATTTGTTTTCAGTTATTACGGGTTTTATGCTAGCACTGGTCAACATATGCTATCTTTTTTTTTGAAATCTACGAAATGTAATTTGAAAGAGTTTCTACAGGATGGCCCAAAAGTCACAAGACAATTTAAAATTCAAATAACTTTCTACAATTAATTTTTTTTTTAAATTTGATTTCTAATTATCAAAGTGTTATCCTTGGAAATTAATTGTGAAGAAATTCACAACTGAGCTATTCTGCTAACGCAAAGTCATTTTGGGGGCAGAAAACCACCACATAAACAAACTATACTTCGTTTATTCCGGCGATTTAAAATTAACTGCTCGACTTCTTTCTGTGGGGATATTTGAAAGATACAGTATACCGTAACAATCATCCAACCATTCAACAATTGAAGGACAACATCCGTGAAGAAATTGAAGGAATAAGTCAAGAAATATTACGACAGGTGATAATTTTCAAAACTAAATAAAATTTATTTCCAAGAAGTGTGTTTTCTATTTATGAAAGAATAAACGTGAATTATTACGAAATGAAAAAAATATTCCATTGGAAAATGGTCTTGTGACTTTTGGGCCATCCTGTGTAAGCATGTACCATCGGCATTATAACTAGTCTCTCACCCTTAAGTTAAGAATCGCTTACAACAAATTCGAAAATAAACAAGACAAACATCATCGATTATTTTTTTCTAGGTCGAAGCTTATAAAATTTGAGCATTTTTGTCCATTATAAGTGAATTTCTTATTGCTTAATAAACTTGGAATACACTGCATTAATAGAAGTTCTAAAAAAAATAGTTATTCGCTTTGGCTTCTGGACTATTGATGCGTAGATAATTATTTTTATTAGATTTGGAAATATGAAGGTATAAAATTAATTACAAAGCGTTATTGTTTATTAATTCTGTTTATTTTCTGCTACCACAACTGATAATCATTGTTTATCTATCTAGCATCAATCAAAATTCATATAAATAATTGATTTCTACCCTTCAATGGATACAATGATACATCATCAAAGTGCAAACAAATTGTATGCAGTTAATTTGATTCAAAATGAAAATCTAATTCTAGCCTCTTTGTACATTTTAATTTTTTTTTTAGATAATATTAAACATTTTCAATTAAAAAAACAAAAACATTAACAGTTATTAAAACGCAGTGATGAATCCTAAAGTTTTATTAGGGTGGTAGACATATACATAACTAAGGTACTCGCACCAGTCTTGAACAAAACCCTACTGTTGACCATTTTTAACTTAAACTAGCTTGGCCCGCGCGGCTTCGCTCGCGTGGATTACGGAATTATTGTTTAGAATTTAAAAAAATATATAGTTGATTATTTAAAAGTTAATTATTGAAAACAAATTAAACAATTGACAATCAAAAGAATACCGGCCTGCCCCCTCTGCCAAGAGCGGCGCTACATACTTATTGTTACGAATAATGTTATTGTAATACTTATTTCACGTTATTTCCTAAACCAAAAGACCAAATTTGGTTCTGTAAAAGGCAAATTATATCTACATTAAGTACTTATGACGATGGAATCATTTATTTCGATAAGGATTAAAGTTTTGCAGGTCATAAGTCGATGTAAACAGAACCCAAATATTTTATGTTTTCTTTGTAACATAAAAGCAGTCATTGTGGCTTAAATATAAAAGTTAGACATATGGTGTCGCGGACTTTATTGTAGCACTTTTGATTCTACACAATTCTTTAATACATTATTTTGTTCTATATTCAACGGTTTAGGCAGCGTATTGCAAAACAGCGCGCCGTCGGTAAATTTTTTTCCGACTTGATTTACTATTATCGTCACTGCTTAGTTGTTATGTTACCTAACGTAACAAAATATAGCCTATAACCTGGCCAGAGAATGTACCTATGAATTAAAAAAAATCACGTAAATCGGTTCTCGAGTGATTAGCACACAAACGGACAGACAGACAGACAGACAAAGAGACGTTGAGCTTTATATATATATTAAGGATGTAATGAATTAGAAACAGTTGTTGACTTTTTGCATATACCTTTAGTATAAGGGCACTTAATAATGTGTAAACGTTCCTCATCGATATGATCACTGCAAGTAGTGTCCGACCGAAGGTCAGTTTTTGGCCGAAGCCGAAGCCGAACTTCGGCTTTTCTTGTAACCTTCGGCCGAAGCCGAAGCCGAAGCCGAAGGTTTTTTTTTCGTCTTTAATTATAATTTTTTTTCACAATTTGTTTTTAAATGAATAATGAATGATCTTTTTTTACTCTTCACTTCTTAAAAATATAAAAATCTATATAAGAATACGAGTATACAGTCGAGTCTTTTTTTAAGCGTATCATTTTATGCGGTACGATATTTTATCCAAATTCAAGTGGGACACCTATCAAATAAAAGCTGTCAGTTAAAGGTATTCAAATATGTAAACGTTTTGTCATTACAAATTTAAAAAATCGTAAAAATATTTTGTCCTTGCCAATTCTTTGATATGTATTAAATTAAAGAAAAAAGTCTGATTTACAAAAGTCCTTTATTTGATTTGACTAAAAAAAATTTGCATGTCCTGTAGAGCCTCTCAAAATTAATATATTTTTTTGAAAAAAAAAAATTTTTTTGGCGTTTCATCTTAAAAAGGAGATTATCCTGAAGGATAATAAAATTTTCAATAAATGATTCAAAAACTAGAACGTTCAAGCTTTAAAATAGTTTTTTTAAACTCTTCTACGACCATTTTTCGCGGAGATCCAGCTATTTAAAAACACCTAAAAATATTTAAAAAATTTATTGATCCGTTAATTTTGCATTTTAGTGTACTTTATAATGTGCGCTATGTCTTTTTTGTGTAATTTTTTATATACGGTTTTCTGTGGAACGTACCTACCGCATATAAAAAGACTTTACTGTACAATATTATACTATATAGTTCAACCTTCGGCTTCGGCCAAACCTTCGGCCCAAATTTGGCCGAAGCCGATTATTCAGCCGAAGGTGAAATTTTGGCCGAAGGTGGCCGAAGCCGAAGCCGAATGTTCGGTCGGACACTAACTGCAAGTGTCAATTCTGTAGCGTCAAAGTTCACGAAAACAGTATTTTTCAAATATCACGTATAATTCACGAACGGTTTCTCCTACATAAAAACCTTTAGGTCCGTTTTTGAAGCAAATTATCTCAGCTACAAATTATCACGGTACGTTTTATTTTCGAAAAGTTCACCGTTTTCGAGATATTTGAAAAATACTGTTTTCGTGAACTTTGACCCCACAAAATTCACACTTTCACACATCAAATCGATGAGGAACTTTCACACATTATTAAGTAACCTTATGCGGCGTTTACACAGAGAAAACAAAACAGAAACACGGTGTTTTTATGACCAAAAAGTATCTTAAAGACACGATGTTTCTGTTTTGTTTTTTCGGTGTAAACACTACATTATACCTAGGTGTTTGCAAAAATTTAGCTTGTTACAATTTTTTCCGATTTTTATGTCTATTTTTTCTGGACTAAAGATAGTAGACGGCATTAAATACTTTATCATTTGTATTTTCAATCAAAATTTTATTAAATATACATGCATGACGGACAACTGATTTTTTTGGCAAAGGAAGTTGAATTGCGTCGAATTTTATGTACTTTCAATATATGGTATACATTTTTACTGATGTGGACCGAGCTTTGTACACAAATGTGTTTGTATATGCATATTTATTTTCAAAAGTCTGATAGAAACTAAATATAGCTGTGTAACGAACGATAGCACGCATAAACATTAAATTTCAATATTTTGTTAGCAGTTCTGAAGTTTATATAACGCTTTCAAAACTTTTAACTGGGTATAATATTATCAAATGTATTCCGAATATTTTATCTAACTTTATTTTCATCAATAAGGGAATTAAAAACAAAACAAAATAAAAACATACAGAGGTAAAATGATTTTTAAGAATTTTTGTATATTTTTAATTGTACAATTTTCACAGAATAAATAAATGATTTTTTGATGTATACAACTGAAATCGAGAAAAAAATATTTGTTTTTTTACATATTTTAAACTAGTGAACCGTATGAATAAAATATGTTTTTTGGGGGAAAATGGGTTATAATTTTTTTAAATTTAATCCTGGCGAGTGGGGTATCAAATAAAAGTTAGAAATTCAAATACATAATTTAAATATGTCAAGATTTTGTTATTTTAAAAATATTCGCTTGATAATTTTTTTGTTGCTTATATCTTCGATATTTATAGCAGTTTCTAATTTTGCTACTAATTGCATTTTCTATTTAAATTGGTTCTTAACTTTACTAAAGGTTTAAATCAAAATAAAAAAAAAGAATCTAATTTGATATACGTCGTAGATCTTTTATTCAACTCGACCATCTTTGTACCTTAGATCTAAATAGATTTATATGGATCTCACTTAAACTAAAAATACACTTAATTCCAGACTGGAATCGTTAGGCTCCTGATGATGACTTCTTGTGAAGTCGAAACACGTGTCGAGTGACATAAATTTTGTGGTTAAGGTGTATTTTTAGTTTAAGTGACTAAGAAACCACAGTTTCTCCGTTTTTCAAGTAAAAAAAAAAAAAAATTATATGGATCTATATATTTTTTCAAACATTAGATCTCCGTAGATCTATGGTAATGGATTTTAAGATAGAAATTTTGAAAAAATTAGATCAAATTTGATCTACGTAGATAGTGATGATCTACTGAACCGATTTTAGTGAGATTTTCATTGTAATACAGTACCACCAAATTTATAAGTGTTATTTTCAGTTATCGTGGGGATGCAGTGTTTAGAACATGGATTTCCAACGGGGTCCAGGTTTTTTTTGTTATGTTTTCTACTAGTACTTTTTCAACAAGATTGTAGGTAATTTATACTTTCTAAAATTTAAATGTAAGGGGGTTTATAAAGAAAATCATTATTTTATATGGGGTCGGTGTAGGACAAAGGTTTGAAACCTCTGTTTTTAAACATCCTGTCACGCGGGCATTCACTCATTTAAAAAAATGAATGTAGAAAAAGCATTGAACGATAGATAAAAAACTATATTTCTTATACTTATGCTGTCACTTTTTTGCTACTTATTGAATATTAATAGATAATTGAAAATTTTTATTGGTTTATTAATTCCATTGTAAAAAAAGGTTTTAAAAATTTATTGTTAAAAGATAATATTTATGTAATTTTGTTGGATATTTTATAAAACAGAGATTTATTATCGAGAACCAATAATGAGTTCTACTACACGGACGATTTCCCTAAAGAAAAGGAAGTATAATGACATTTTTATATCAATTCAATCTGTGATATCTGATATTTCTGTATTCTGCATAAAATATTTTTCAATTATTATTTTTAATAAGTTTGCGGATATGTTACCGTCGCATTCAGAATAATAATGTTTTGTAATAAAAACCATCTTGACATTATACCTGAAGATAATTTTTATCTGTAACTATAAATAAACAAACTCTGAGGAAGGGAACATGACATTTTTCTTCCCATTTAAAAAAAAAAAAAAACTTTTTTTTAGTAGTTAGAATTTAATCAAAATTAACGGTATGGAAACCCCAAGGTATATAAAGACAAGGTAGCCGTAGCCTGGCCAGCTCCTTGACCAATCAGCGTTAGCGCGGGAATTGACGTCACCACGAAGAGATATTCAAATGTCATATATGTACAATTGAATATAAATTACAAAAAATTACTTTATTTATTCTCGTTTTCGTATTTTTGATATTTTACCAACACATACCATCAAAGAAGTATACATTCGATATTGCAAAATCATTAAAAGCTGTCAGAATCACAGAACGCATTGCCAACTTAAGAATAGTAAATATGACGTTTCCCGAGAAGACCAAATTGTCTGAAACAGCTTCTTTATGATTTTGCAATGTCGAATTTGTACTTCTTTGATGGTATGTGTTGATAAAATATCAAAAATACGAAAACAAGAATAAATAAAGTAATTTTTTGTAATTTATATTCAATTATACATTTATGACATTTGAATATCTCTTCGTGGTGACGTCGATTCCCGCGCTAACGCTGATTGGTCAAGGAGCTGACCAGGCTACCTTGTCTTTATATACCTTGTGGAAACCTATACAAGACTTCCATGTTCCATATTTTTGTTTTAATATGAACCGTTTGTAAATTAAAGTCACTAACGAAAGTCAAGAAATTATAAGTGTGACATATGTACAGAGTGGTCCAAAAGTCATAACACCATTTTAAAATGGAATAACTTTTTCATGTCGTTATAATTCACTTTTATTCTTTCATAAACAGAAAATACACTTCTTGGAAATAAATTTTTATTTAATTTTGAATACTACCTATATCCTTTAAATAACCACAATTTTGCGCTTCACACTGACGCGCTCTTTCTAAGGCGTGAATCATCACTTGTAATGTTTTTTTTGGCTTATTCCTTGAATTTCTTCACGGATCTTGGCCTTCAATTGTTGAATGGTTGGATGATTGTTACGGTATACTTTATCTTTCAAATATCCCCACAGAAAGAAGTCTGGAGCAGTTAATTTTAAACCGCCGGAATAAACGAAGTATAGTTTGTTGATGTGGTGTTTTCTTACAGCAAATTTTGAGTGTAGAATCTTTGCGTTAGCACAATTGCTCAGTCGTGAATTTCTTCATAATTAACTTCCAAGAGTAACGCTTTAATAATTTTAAAAAAATTATAAAAAGTTTTTACGTAATAAATAAAATAGCAAGTTAAAAAATTATTCGCATTTTATTTTCTATGATTCTTTTAGCTTTAGAGCAGGGATTCCCGACCTTTTTTGCACGTAGACCACTTTTAAAGGAATGACAAAGTTCATAGACACCTCCTGTAATTATCTATGCATAAAAAATTGTAAATGACTTTTTTTTTGTTTTTAAACTCTTGCATTACATAAAGAAAACATCGAATTTTAAAACATACACATTTTCCCATAGACCTCCTATAGATTCCTAGTGTACTATAGACCCCTTTCAATCTTCCATAGATCCCAGGGGTCCACATAGACCACGTTGGAAAACCCTAGTCTAGACAAAATTCTTTCTAATACCGGAGATAAGATTTTATATTGCTAGATGGTGGAAAATAGTATAATACTGAACAAAATATATATTTTAAAATTATTTGCTATTCGTGGAAATATCATGATTGGAAAATATAGCAATGTCCATCCAGGTTATATCTACATATGTAAAACCACAAGAAAGCGTATTGTTTCTTTTGTTTTTTCCTTTGGAAAAATTTGAATTTAATATAGTTGAACGCGTATTAAATATTCAGTGGATGTCAAGTCCATTGCATGTGATTTATACGCGGAAGGACCAGGATGGTTTATATCACCATAGGCGTCAGCTACAATGGGGTAAAGGGGTTAATCCTATCTCTAACTGATTGAGCCTAATAGTTCCAAATTGGAAATTTTAGACTCCTGATGAAGACTTCTTGGGAAATCGAAACACGTGTTATTGTTACCAAGGTGTATTTTTTAGTTAAAGGCTGTTCATGCCGATTTTTCCGAAACTAAATTCTACGAGATGTCGCCACCGTAGAAAACAAAAATTATTTGCACATGTCTAGCCCTGAGGGGAAATGACAGATACAGGTAATTCAGTGACAATTGACGATCGAATGAAAAATGGGATATTCTCGAAATTAAACAGAGATGAAGCTACAAAGGATAGAACTAGTTCTTATGTTTTAAGGCTTAAATTCAATATTTTCAAATGAAAATTGCAGAATTATTATAAAATTAGAAATCTTTAACAAATATCTATGCCGTGGTATATTTTTTTCCGTATATTTCAAGAATTTTTGTTATATATTGAGTTTTATCATATCAAAAAAAATACAAAAAATTTTCCGATTTTTTTTTATTAATATATAAAAAAATTAAATTGAAAAATAATGTATGTCATGACATAGAAAAATTAATCTAGTTTATCACTGTATTTTTTCCTAAATGATTTATTAATACTGGTCAGAGCTGAACATAAAATAAAAAACTGTAATTTTTCTATAGTAATTCTTATGGCAATTCAAATAGCATGTTCAGCCTTAAATGTCCAAATAATAGCAAAATATTTAGAAAACTGTTACAAGAAAATCAATTAGCGTTTTCAATAAATTATACCATAGGCGTCGACATGAGGGTAAAAGGATTTTTATCTCAAGTAACAATTCTAACACATATTGCAAAACCATGTTGTTAACAAGAAATAAAAGAAAAATGGTTCGTTTTGAACACTTTTGTTCCCTAGGGACGTACAAAGGTTGGCGCCTGTGCCTGAGAGAAATGTATAATTTAAACTGTGAGTGTCTTGTGCGTATTTGTAAGGAGTTAGAGAGGCTATAAATTACTTATGTAGAGACTTTTAATCATTGTGATGAATTTGTTTTTCACGCGAAAGAAGATGAACGATTTTTAGCTGCACATTCGGTATTCACGATGTATGGTTCGTATTTTCCTATGTATGTAACTTATATATATTTCAGTTGAATATTATCAATTTATATGACTTGAAATACAGGCCAATTTTTTATTTTATTTTTTATATAATTTATTTCTCTTTTGGCCTCTTCTAGACAGCTTTTAACCCATTAACGCCCGCCGTACACATTTGTGTACACCTCATTTTATAATTATTGATGCTGTCTATGGATATTAATTCACAATATTTCCGTAAAATCAGTTGGTAGAAGTGCAACATACAAAATCTGTTAACGTTATTAGTTTCATAATTGTTTAAACGTGTTTTAATTGTTCTGAATAATTTTTATATGAAAAGAGGTACGTGGTATGCTAATATATTTTATCCAACTCGAGCATGTGATTTCGAATTCTGTTCAAATCATATGAAATAACTTAAATATACATATAACATGACTTTTAAATGAAATTTATCTAAATAAAAATGATATCAGAAAAGCAGTCTCACACAAAATAGATTTCATATCTGCTCAATTTACTCGCTTGAGTGTCTTGTAGGTACACACTTTTTTTTTCTAAATATTAAACAAAAGTTTGTGTTTTATATTTCTAGGTAGTTAAATATATTGAATATGTACTTAATTTCATAAAAAAAATCTATTCTATGTTTTTGTTAAACAGTTTCTTATTTTGCTAGGTAGGTTTTACTTCTCTTACCGCAGTTATACCCCAAAGTTACGTCACCTTCGGTCTCAGATGCATGCCGTAACACGAAAATGTCCGTTAGTCGAAGCATCGTTATTTTACATGTAGACAGTAGATTTTTGTCGTAATTTCGAAGCAAGTGGGGTTTGGTTGTATTTGAAAATGTACGTAAATGCGAAGTCATGTAAGTCGGGAAGTCTTAACTCGGGGTAAAATTAAGAAAAAAAAAATTAGTATTACATTTAATTTTCGATATAACTGTTTAGAACTACTGCTTTAAAAGTTTTTATTGATTTAATTTTCTTTATTATAAAACCTCCAACAATGTTTTAAATGAATTAAATGCTTAAAATAAAGTTTCTTTTGATACTTTATGTTTTAAAACTGAAATTCAGACATATTTTATTTATGTTATAGAATATACTATATCTTTATTATCAAAATTTAAGACAGGGTTGCATAAAATTTGATTCATTTAGAAAATTTGTAATTAAAAACAAAATTTTTAATTTTAACATATTTTTAATAAATAATATATTAGTAGTACACTAATTTTAAAAAAATTAACGGAACTAATTTTATTAATAAAATTATGTAAATGGTCAGAAAAACTGATACAATGCTGATAAAACGCTAGTTAATCTATAAATCAATTAACTAGCTGCTATCTACGATTTCGTTCGGAGCTGTCAGATATAATACAGATTTCTGTTATGATAGTCGATAAAACAGGTCGCGCTAATTTTTTTAATCTAATGCTTTTTTCGGAATACAAAGCTAACTCCCTACCTAATTTCATCAAGATCGGTTTAGCTGTTTAGCCGTTAAACGGTAACAGGCAAATACTTATTTACATTTATAATATTAGTTTATCTTTAAATCAACTAGAATCTAGATGCTATTCACTACTCTCACTGCTGAACAAAACGACCTTCTACTAAACGACCGCTCTATACAACGACGTTATCGGTTATTCAACCGCTCTATATAACGACACGTCGTGGCCCCACCCACCATGGCCAACTTATACGTCAATTGGTGAATTTAAATTTCGCGCTACGAAATCAGTCGCTATACAGAGCGGTCGTTTCATAGAACGGTGAGTGTATATGCACATATATTAGTAATGATGTTTTCATAGGTGGACATTAACTCGTTAATCGTTAATTAACGAAGTTAACAAAATGCTTAACGGATTAACTTTTAAGTTAACTAAAAAAATGTTAATGCTTTTGTTAACTTCCGTTAACTTTAGTCCGTTACGTTGGTTGTTTGATAAAAAGTACATAAGAAAGTTGTCGAAATAGCAAAAAAAAGGTCTTCAAACATTTTAGATGGTTAACTTTTTAACGATTAACTTTAACTTTCGTTAAATTTTCAAATTTTTGGTTAACTTTAACTTCCGTTACATTTTCGGAATTTTAACGGTTTAACAGTTAACGAAGTTAACTTTTTTATTAACGGATTAACGATTAACGAAGTTAATTCGATTAACTGTGCCCACCTATGGATGTTTTGTTATATATTGCAGTGGCCAGTAAGATTGTCATTCCCTTTTATCTAATTTAATTGTCACAATACAATATCATCACGAAACCGTAATGGAATGAAATGTCACAAAATAATGAAAGCATTTAACACTAGAAGTAATCACGATTCAGTGACAGAATCAATTTACGCGTAGATACAATCTACTTCTCAACTCTCTTCACGCATGTTAGTACAGTGGTGGCTTCATATACTTCTATGCGGGGGGTAAGTATAGGTTGTAGGTTAGGTTAGTTCTTCCTCGTTATAAATTCTCCAAAGAGAGATACGAGATACGTACATATATCTTTGTTTAAGTTAAGTTAGGTTAGGTTAGGGTAGTTCTTCCTTGTGTTAAAGTTTCCATAGGGAGATAGGTATATCTTTGTTTAGATCTATTTTACTACATAAATTGTCATGACCTTTTTTTATAGCAAATTTAATTCTTTACAAAAAAGGTTCTATACAATTTTATGGAGATATTGCAGAATCACGAAGATACGGTTATAATATCATTTAGATACAAGGGTTATACCTAAAATTGTTATTTTTAGTTTGACATTTAAATATGTATGTCAGTTTTGTATTTATTGCAGAAAAAAAAAAGATTTTGAATGAAATTGGTGAAAATGTAATAAGTCAAGGTTTCTATCTGTGTAAGCATGAATGTCCGACAGTCGTGACTCATTATTTCTCACTTTATGAGTGAATTATAGGAGGCAATTAATTCGTTTTTAGGGTTCCGAAAAAAAGTCTATTAATCTCACTTTGTCGTCCGCCCGTCTGTCCGTCCGTCCTTTTCACTCAAAGTGCAATTGCTCGTTAACTATATAAGCTAGAACCTTGAAATTTTTAGTAAAAATGTAAAATGACACCCTCTAGTAAAAGATGTATAAATATTTTGAAAAAAAAAAATTTTTTTAGGGGGTTGCTAAGAAACTAAAGCTAGGCAAAAAAATATTTTTTTATACCAAGGCATGTGGCACATCAAAATGTGTAACAAAACTAGTGTAATGTGGACTTCATTATTATTCTTTCTAAATTAAAAATGGTACATGCAGGGGGCTTTAAAGCAAATTAAAAAAAATGTATTCCAAGGCGTGGTGAGGTATCAAATTGTAGATCTCAATTGATAGAATATGACTATATTTTTTATTACTTTTTTAACTCAAAAATCGCGGCATTAAGGTGCTCCAAGCAGTAATTTCTTTAGCCCGCCTCCTCTAACTTGGTAACTACTAGTTCAAATAATCTGAAAAAAAATTAGGTAACGAGGTTTTGGTGAGACTACCAACGACAAATACTAAAATCAACAATATCATTTCAAATTTTGGAAAAATAGGCAGGGGCAACATATTTTTTTTATTTTTTTATATAAACATGTGGGTTATTAAAATGTAGATCTCAATGAGTAGAATATATCATTTTTTTATTACTCAAAAATGGCGTCTGCAGGGGGTTTCAAGAAAAAACCCTTATGGCATACATCCGTGTATGTCTAGACAGATTTTTCTAACGTTTATAACATATATTTACGAAAACAAGAACACATTTATTTGATTTCTATATAAAACCGACCCTGCCCTCCATCTTCCCATTATTATACCAACAACTGAGTATGCGTTTGGAAATGACGTGAAGTGTCGGATTGTTACATTTCGTGTAACGTTATGTATGTGTCTGTCTGTCTGTCTGAGTGCGAGGTGTGTATGTGTATCGTATGTGTTTATTTTTTAACCGGATGTAGAACCGTAATAGTTTTGCGAGCTTTCAAAGAGAGGCGCACATGGGCCGTTGTAATTCGTAACGATTTACTGACGGGTAAGATAAATACTGCAAATGAACGCTCGGTTTAAAGTTGAAATTGAAAAGTGTCGTCCAGTAGTACGATCACGGTTATATAAGTATGTAAAGTTATACAGTGAAACTTGGTTAAGTGGGAAATTTTTATAACTAGAATTCATATTGAGGTCCCGTCACTTCTAGTCTTCTATATTTGCACCTCTATAACTGGGTAAATGGGACACCTCTTTATGTGGGATAAAAAACTGGTTCTTTGAGATTCCAATTACCCAGGTTTTACTGTACTTTCATTGTTAATTGAGTAATTTTTGTAAAACACAATAATTATCACTCGATACGTAGTCTGAATGTATTAGATGCCTGATGAGGATTTCTTGTGAAGTCGAAACACGTGTTGAGTGACATAGTTTTAATTTGCATGCAAGGAAACAATATAACACCATGCAGTTAGGTTAGGAGTAAATAATACAGATTTATGTTATGATAATCGGTAAAACGGGTTTTTAGTTTTTAATTTGCACGCTAGATGTCACTACGACAAAGAAGTATTACTTCTAACAAATAATTGTGTTCTTAATATTGTTAAAAAGAAAGAAATTATTGTTTAAATTTAAAAATGTTGTTTTATGGGAAAAAGACCCTGTTACGGAAAAAAATTTTTTTTGGTCGTCACATCGAGGTTCGTAACATTGTAAATTTTTAATATTTTTTAATAAAAATTGGTATTGAATAAGTTAAATGTATACTTAATAAAATGTCCTTTACTCGATCTTAAAAATAATTGTTATATTTGTGAAAAAAATTCCCAAACATTGACAATTTTTTGACCCGTCACAAAATAGATTTCCCAAAGCAATAATATTTATTATTAAGATAATATTGATACTGTCTTGACCCAATGTAATTGTTTTTTTTTGTCTACTCCGAGGGGGGAGAAAAAAATCAGACCGAAAAAAAATATTTCGATAAACTTCTCTTTTATCTACGATAACTACGATCTAAATAATAATAATGTAATACAAATTCGTTTTTACAAATTAATTAGCGCCCTCCCTCTTTACCCACTTTACTTTTGTTGCAAATTACGACTTTTGTTACTAGTAATTTATTGCTTTCGTTTCCTTTATCACATTGTACTCTCTCTCTTATTAAGACAATACAAGCTAAAGTACTTTTAAAAAAGTATACACACAAAACGAATGTTAAAATATTAATGCCGGAATTTTCATGAACTTAATATTTTTTGTGTAATGAGTTTTTTGTTTCAAAAAACACCGTTTGATTTATTCAGGCTTTAAGGAACTGATTTTTTTAATGGTGGAATTATTTAGTTAATAATTATAAATTAATTGAAATTTAATGATTATTTCAGGTTGGGAATTTTTGTTCATTATTGTACAGATTTGAATATGTTGAAAATGGTTAATTATAGGGTATAAAAAGCATGTAGGTACCGCGGATAGCAATTAGTTTTTTGTTTCGTTGTTATATTTAAAAAAAGTGTCATATGCGAGATCAGCCTTGCGTTTTAGTGTTCTGTATCGTAAATCAAAACACTAACTTAGTTAAAATACTATCGATAAGGTGGCAGCACAATGTATTTTCCCAGATATATCTCATTATTAATTTCAGAAATATGTTTACGATTTTGAAAAAAAAATTACATTAAAACGCAAGTCTAATTTGATTTTTTTGATTGTCAGTTTTTATTTGATGCCCCATTCGCTGTGATAATTTTTTTTTGATAACCTTTTTGCGTACTATTGACCCACATGTCAAATCTAAGTTTTTTTTTTCCAATAATTATAATACAAGATCTGCTCGACAGTTCATTTGTTCTAAGTTGTGACGTCATCACCAAGAAATTCTTCTAATAAGGAATTTGTGACAATTTATTTTTTATTTTTTTTAATTTAATTATCGATCAATTATTTTGAAGCAAAACACACTTTTTTTTGTTACTGTAATAAGTCATCGACAAGAAATTTATATAAAATGGCGGCTGTCAAAATATCAAGAGCAAACCTTGTTTTTTTATTATTTTTTTGATTTAGTCAAAAATTTTTACATGAAAAATATTTTTCAAAAATATAAAAACCCATTAATTTTCACTAAATTTAATTTATTTTTATTTACAACTTTCATACTAAAAGCGTTTAAATGGGAGACATTATTATCAACGAAGTAATAAATTGGTGTATCAATTTCACTGCACAATGAAGCAAATTTAAATAAACCTCATTAGAACGTGACAGATAGGAGGCACAGGCAGTAAAAAAAATTATAAAATATGTACACTGCGGTGCATTCTGGGAGATAATTTATTTCCTGTTACAATTAATCATTGATAACAATTTTAACGTGCGCTCGTTTATCACAGCAACACCACGAGTTCTAAATCAAACACAACGCTGATGTCTTGTACCCCCCTTCTAGGAACATCATCCTGGCTCACCCTGTGCATCCTCCCGAACGTTGGAAGCCCGGAGGCGTGAAACTGACAAACCGTTGAATGTATTTCATTTGTCCGATTTATGTTGTTTTTATTTATTTTACTAGAACATTGGACCCGGTGTTACCCGGGTTAATATCCACCATAGGTGGGCACAGTAAATCTAAAAGTTAACTTCGTTAATCGTTAACTCGTTAATAAAAAAAGTCAATTTCGTTAATCGTTAAAGCGTTAAAATTTCGAAAATTTAACGCAAGTTAAAGTTAACCATCCAAAACGTATAATGCTTTGGCGCCTTTTGGGATGGGATACATAGGTAAATAAAAAAAAAACAAGTAGATTAATTAATGTAATTATTACAAGTGACAATCTTAAATTGCACTTGGAGTTGAGTGAGGGCTTATTCGAAAGGACTTACCGAAACAAAAACAACGTGGGATCGCTGAGATCTCTACAAAATTATCTAAAAATAATTTGTTTGAATACATAATGCATTTAAATAAAAACCTTATATAAGATTAAAAGAACAAAAACGTTAAAGACCTAACATGTCGTTGGGTCGTTATAAAATCTGGTCCAGGTAACGGATTTTCGCTACCCGGTACCGGTGGAAACTCATACAAGTTACATAAACATTTTTCCTGGGCTGAGAAAAGACGTAAAGAAGAAAATTCAACAAGTCCAGGCTGTTATTGGCCGACAACGCATAAATTTTGTTCGCCTTGTTTTGTTTGGTCTTTGGATTTTGTGTATTCAGATAGATTTATATATTTAATGTAATATACATATATTGTATGCAGTAACGATTAAGAAAGATTTATGATGTTTTGTATAAATAATTTATAATTGATATGGTAGGTTGTTTTAAAAAAGTATTGTATCATAGGGTTATTACCCTTGGTAAGGTTGTCCATAAAATATGTACGCAAAAAAAGGGGGGGGGGGGATCAATTGCATAGCGCAGCGATACTCAACCTGCGGCCCGGCCAGCGTTTATGTGCGGCCCAAAGTAATCAGTCATCAGATACTTTTTTTTAAGTTAGGTATCCATATCGTTGATTCGTGTAGATGTGTAGATAATACAGATTTGTGTTATTATAGTAAAATATGTTTTTAGTTTTCCATTTGCTCGCTAGATGTCACGAAAAGAAGTAGGTATAACGCATGTGCATAAGTATCCCCACCCACTTTTTTATTCTTCATTGTTGTCAACAATTGTTTTTCTAGTTTTTCAAACTATTTTGTTTATTGTAACATATAATTTCAAGTGCCAGAAAGTGGATATATCGATATTGTGACTGTTTTTAACGTAAATTACTACAAATTATTCATACCCTCGATGGCAGGAGAGTTTTCAAAGTGAAAACGAAAATTAACTGAGGAAAATAGAATGTTTCAAGACAAGTGGGAAGGAGAATATTTTGTTGTGCCAAACAAACAGGATTCGGTAACTTTTTTGATTTGTCGTGATCATGTTATAACAAAAAAATATAACATTTTTCGTCATTATAACGCGAAACACAAATCATTCAATGACGTTTTTCCTCCTGGGCCTTTAAGATGTGAAAAATTAGCTTTCTTAAAGAAGTCTTTGCAGCAACAGCAAAATTTTTTTGTCATTAGGGGGTGGAAAATTTTAGGTGACAAAGAAAAAAAGGTCAGATTTCCGCCCACCTGAAATAGAAAAAATCGGTATGCGGCCCGGAGGAAAAAAAGGTTGAGTATCGCTGGCATAGCGTGATGATATGGGACGAGGGGGGGGGGGGTCCGAACAAAAGTGACGTGATACAACATCTGAAATACCTACACCAATTTTATTTTTCAGTCGCAATACCTAATGGATGTTGTTTTTAATGATCAATTTTATCAATATTTTTTATTTTAATAACTAGTGCAGTAAATCCCCAAAGAAGAATAATTTTTGCTATTACCAAAAAATCTATGAATATTTTTAGACATAATTTTTGTATGATAATAATCATAAAATAAGAATTTATTTGAGGGGGGGGGGGGTCCAGATTTTTTGACGCATTATTAGGTACAGAGTTGACAAAAAATGTGATGCAGCGTGACAAATGGGTGGAATGGGTCAAAAATGCGTGAATTTTAGCTACTTACTAGGATAATGGAGTTGGTGAAAAATTAGATATCCATATTTCAATATCTACAAAGTAAACGATATTCCACCATTTAGAGTAAGCGAAAATCTAAAAGGCAAAAAACAGTGCGTAGTAATCAAAGTATAATGCGTAAAAAATTAAAAATTGATAACAAATTAGAATATACAGTTGTTGCAAATTTTCATTCATAACAAATAGAAAAATGTATGAAAAAGCTTTTAATTAACGTTAAAAAAAATTCCGAATTTTTGGTGTATGTATATTTCTACGCGAAAAATATATTAACTCGGCTATTCGGACGTCTCTCTTGTCTAAATTAAAATAGGGAGAAATATGCTCTCGCTGACATTTTTGTAGAGAATTGTTTGCTCTACAAAAAAGTTCCTGAGGCATTTTATCATATATTACTACTATAGGCGGTAAAAATTAAAAAAAAAAATATCTTTAACTTTCCTATACCCGCGCATTGGTCTGTCAGACCGACAGATTACATTTTTTTATTCTTTTTCAATAACGAAGAATGCTAAGACAATGAGCTTATTGGTAGCTTCATGATTTGTCGCGATCTTCATTCGTGCGAAAATTAGATGTACCAGTACACGACATCAATTGATCTGTAAGACCGACGCGGGTATAGGTGTTACACTTTTGAGTATGCTCCGAATGCTATGGTGAGACATTGGTTGAGATTAGTTAATTATAATATATTATTCCTCATGTTATTATCTTAAAGTTTTTAGAGTTATTTTTTAGTTTTTGTTTTAAGAATTTTTTTTCAAGTTTTCGTAGCTCGTTAAAAAAAGTTACTTTTTAATAAAATACTATTAGTCACTAATTAAATCAAAATATTGTCTATAACTTTGGTTTATTTATTTCAAAACATCCTTTACTACTAATAAAAATTCATTTTACCAGGCTGCCATAAAAAATAAATAAAACATAAACAGGCTCTAGAACTTTCAGTCTCAGACACCGGTGCGGGTATATGTGTTATTTTATTTGACGCGGGTATAGGAAGGTTAAACTGTTAACGCATATAATTAACTCAATGTTTGCTATATGAGTCGCCCAGATGCAAAACCTGCTATCCACATAATTTTAAGATTTTGATGTTTTTGTATCTTTGGATTCTACTCGTCTCAGGCTACAAGTATTATAATAAATTGCACTGCAAACCCGACAAAAATCTCTTAAAATTAAATTTGAAAGATTAAGTCGGTTGCAGAAATTGCCAAAATAAAAATTGTTTTAATAAAAGTAATAAATGTATCGAATTGAGACAAGAAAAAAAAACATGGCAGGTTTTGCATCCGGACTCATGAAAAAGGCATAAGGATATTTTACCTAGAAGCTGCAAAATCAGTTTATGCAATTTTGCTAGAAATCTGTTCAAACACACATAGCAGGTTTTGCATCTGGACTACTCATATGTAAAAATGTTAACTCCCTCTCATGAACAAATCTGCGTCAACAAAATATTTGTATTTTATTATAAGAACAGTGATTTTCCTTATTAGACTGATTTAGATGAAAAGACGTGTCTAAAGACTACACGCAATCTTCCGATCCCATCTCACAATCCTCATTAGCTCTTTATAACACCCCCCCCCCACTACTGTTTCTACACTAATAATTTTATCGTCGTAATCTTGAACAATTCTCATGAATCCTTAACCAGCGAATTAACAATTCTCGCAAGTCCCATTATTCCGGGAGTTAATCCAAACACCAATTACGCACTGTGTATGTATTTCCTTCCGGTAGATTTAACTCCGGGGTACGGACTAGTCCGGTAAACTGACCGGAAGACTCCGGACAGGTGCGGTAGGCCTTCAAAACATTAAAGACAAAATTCATGCATGTGTGCTCACAGCTCCCTTATGTATATACGGTTGTTTTAAAATAATATATTTATATGGCAAAATTCCTACATACACTCACCGCTCTATATAACGACGGCGTCAAGTTTTCAACCGCTCTATATAACGACACGTCGTCGTCCCGTCCACAGTACCAACTTTAACGTTAATTGGTGAATTTATATTTCGCGCTAAGAAAACGGTCGCTATAAAGAACGGTTTGTTAATTGTTGTATGGAGCGATCGTTATATGGAAGGTCGTAATATAGAGCGGTGATAAAATACTGAATTCAGTAGGTATTAAAAAAAATCTGTTATAAAAATTAAAATATACATTTGGGTCAGTCCGCGATAATCGATACCAGATAGTTAAAAAAATATTTTATGAAAATGAATACTAAAATATAAAATTAACAGGCTATTTAACATCATTTTTCATAAACCAAAAGAAAATTAGAAAAATGTTAGTTAATTTTCAAAATATTAAAAAAAAATTCCAAAAAGACTACAAATAAGGTGAAATCATAATAACTTACCTACTTAAGAATAAATGACGATCGTGGCAAACTATTAAAAGTCTTTGACAATTACATATCAAACGTGACATTTAACCAAATTAAAAAAAATTAACCTCACCAACAATAATGACTAAGGGTGACCGCATTTATTATAAATTTAATGAATTTATTGATGTATTTGATAAATAATTGTTATAAGTATTAGTTAATAATATCAATAAGCAATTAAACACACAAATAGTACTCTTATTGTATCCTTTTATTCAACGTGTCACACCCGTCACAATGTTTGGTGAGTAATAACCAGTTAAATAGATTACGTATTTATCTGATATTCTTGTGTTAGTAAAAAATAATTTATTCGTAACATATTCAAGTATGATTATTATAAAGTAACTTCAATATTTTCGCTAATATTTTGAACACTGGCATTTTTTTGTAAAATAATCGTAGACCTTTTATTCTTTCAATATGCATGTATTACATCAGTGGTTTCCAAACTGGGAGGCGCGCCTCCTTGGGGAGGCGCGAACTAGTGCAAAGGGAGGCGCGAAAAGTTTAACAGAAATTTAATTTTCATAACATCACATTAAGTTATATAAATAAAAAATATATACATATAAATAAATTTTTATAACATAACATTATTTGTGTATATACAGGCTGGGCCAAGTAAAACGAAACGGGCGCGGTTTTGGTCATTTAAAATAAGATTTTGAGAAAAAGCTCGAACACGTCGATTTTGCTTTCAAGGGGGACATCTTTTGCTATGAAATTTTTGCAAAAATGTTTTCAACCCTAAGCGCTACGAGCGCAACCCTTAAAATTTTAAATAGCATGATAGGGCAAGTGATACCTCATTTGAAAGGTTTTTTCAAATCTTTTTTCAAATCTGTTTAGTTTTAGTCAAGTTATTGACATTTTGAATTCCATAAATACAATGATTTTCTAATCAAAAAACAAAAATTTACAACTAAAATTCAAAACAAAGTAGGTTTATTTTCTTATCAAATAATTCAAAAAAATCCAATTTGGACATTTATTGAATTAATTAAAAAATAAAACAAAAATTATTAAAAAAAAATTATCTACATCCAAAATTTTAATTAATTCAATAAATGTCCAAACTGGATGTTTTTGAACTATTTGATAATAAAATAAACCTATTTTGTTTTAAATAGTTGTAAATATTTGTTTTTTGATCAGAAAATCACTACATTTATGGAATTCAAAATGTCAATAACTTGACTAAAACTAAACAGATTTGAAAAAATCAAAAAGCACCGTATTCAGAATGAAAAAACCTTTCAAATGAGGTATCACTTACCCTATCATGCTATATAAAATTTTAAGGGTTGCGCTCATAGCGCTGAGGGTTGAAACGATTCTTGCAAAAATTTTATACCAAAAGATGTCCCCCTTGAAAGCAAAATCGACGTGTTCGAGTTTTTTTTCAAAATCTTATTTTAAATGACCAAAACCGCGCCCGTTTCGTTTTACTTGGCCCACCCTGTATACATACATACATATGTATGTATATTATCTCTTTCTGAAAGACGTTACTGTGTAGTTTTAGACTGACAACTATTATTGAAAAAGCAAAACTGATAGAATTATCATGCGATACTTCTAAAAAAAATTCTGAGTGAAAGCACTCCCCTTTATAACACCTAGATTTAATGAAGATTGTGCTAATAAACAAGTACATTCATCGCACACAGGTAGAAAGGTTTACTTGAGCCAAGTAAACCTTGTTTTGTATATAACGAAAACATAATTTTCTTAAGATAAGAAATATATTCTTAAACCAATTATAGTATTCTTGGACGAAGAAATAATGTAGTAGGATTAAGAGTACTTTTCTTATTTTCAGAAAATATTGTTTTCGTTATATACAAAGAAGATTTTCTTGATCCAATACAGTTTTTTTTGTGTGCATTAAAAATAAATTGTATAAGCAAAAAAAATACATTTTATACATTTTTAAAATATGTCTGTATAATTTTATAAAATAAAGGAGGGGGGGGGGGAGGCGCAAGAGATTAAATTTTTTTAAAGGGAGGCGTAGTTACATAAAGTTTGGAAACCGCTGTATTACATTAAGATCTACAGAAAAATGTTAAAACCATGTTATTAACTAGTATTATTTAGAAATTATGAACTCCAATCCGAGTTGAAATGTCACACCCGTCACCGCGGACTGACCCATTTGTATCATGTACAAAAAAAAGTCCCACACAGCGTCCGTCTGTCTGTCTATGTGCACAATTTTCTCAGTAACTACTGAACGGATTTTGTTCCGGTTTTCACTAATTGATATAGTGTTTCACGAGGAAAGTTTAGATGTAGAAATTGTGTAAATTTCATGAAGTCGGAAAAAAACAATCGTTGTAGATGTAACTTCGCATGTACAGTAGGTTTATTACAGATTAAATTTATATCCCATAAAACTGTCATTTAAATGTTATACCCTGTAGATAGTGTTTGGGTCTGTTTTGGTCTAAGTGTCTAGAATATAATTTTTTAAAGTAATACCGGACATGCTTTATTTCTGAAACATACTGTATTTGAACTTGAAAGTCCAGATTAGTCCGGTAAAGTGACCGGAATACTCCAGACAGGTGAGGTAGGATCTTCCAAACATTAAAGACAAAGTGCGTATGTATGTATGTATGTCTATTCTATACAATTTAATTAATGTCACTTTTAACCGTACTGAAGTTTTTGATATCCTTGTTTATAATTTACAGTTAAATTCTATCAACCTTTTCACATGTATGTACATTGTACATATGTTGGTTGAGATTTATTTTGTGATCAAAAGGAAATATTTTGTTTATTATTTTTTGACTGTGTTATATACTAAAAGAAAAACGCCGGTTTAATTTTTAATAAAGGTACATATTACCTTTTTAAAATTTTTTTTATTATTTTCACTTGTAACTATGTATGTAGTAAAATCTTACAAACCATTGTTCATCCATTTCTAACTGTGATATCGATTTGAAATTTTATACACGTGTATGTACGTCCGGTGACGATGCAATATATTACTTATATCTAATATAATTCTAAATCCAATATGGCGGATTACCTTTTTCATCACAACCTAATAAGTTGTAAAGTATCACTGCTCTGAATTTCATAACTAATTCATAGATACTAACACAGAATTAATAACCCGTTTGAAATGCTTGCTAGCTAGCAAATTGTTTAGCTTTTTTTGGCGTAGTTAAGGGGGGATTTAGGGGATCCACCCCCCCCCCCCCATGAGTCTACAAAAATTATAAGTTGATTATAATATACGAGCATTTTTTCAATAATGAATACATCTAGGTGAAGAATATAACCATTTTTTGTACTTTGCACCACATAAAAGATGTTTTTCATAATGAAAAATATAACTATGAGATTTAATATTAAGTCATATCCCCCCATCACAAAAAGCTATCTACGCCACTGAGATTTTTTTACATTACTGGACAATAGGTTTCAAACAAAAAAGGTAGTGTAGGTTTCCTAAAAGTCGGCTAAGCTCTACCCTTCAAATAAATAATTATCAAAATTATAATTTTTCGAATCAGTTTTTTAAAGATGAATTTTTTTTTAAAAGGTTCAGGGAAAAATATTTCTTAATAATCACTCAATTTTTAAAGATACATTACTATTTGACTGAATAATCATGAAACGATCCAAAATATTGTAATTCTTGCTAGACCTCGTGTTACTAAACTTACAATATGAATTAGTAATTTTTGCGTGCAGGATCGAAATCTATAGTTTAATTTGTTGTACCAATAAAAAATATTTTATTAATTTTACACAATCGTAATATTTATTGTATTGTCTTTTAATTGAAATGAAATAATTTGTATAGCACTTTAATAACAAATAATCCAACTTAAGAATAAATCATGTAAATGATATTTAGGAATATGCGCAGTAAAAATTGCGTATTAGGTATAAAAATTACAATAAATATGGTAGAAGTTACTCAATTGATAGTACATGTTAAAACTTATAGTATTTGTTGACTCAAAATTGAAATTTTTAATCGGCAACTATAATTTTTATTTAAAAAACGACTCCATTTTCTCCGTGATATATAATCTTATGAAACTGTATTAAGATTAAAAGATATTATAATTCCTGTTCAGAAAAAAGGATTAGATAGATATCATTTTATAATATTTTGAATCTGAATAAATTTTACAAACAAAAATGATTGATGACGCTGGGCTTTAACGATTTTTCCATTTTCATCGTCACATAATGCAACGTTACAAGAGAAAACATGTTTTCAACATTTTCAAGTCATCCAAAACAGATTAAAATATTGTTTTCTTTTTACAAGAAGCAGATTTGCTATTTTATAAAAATGTGGAATAGTTTTGATGTAAATATCAGTATTTTAGAAAAATGATATTTAAATGTTATATATTATTTTATTTGTTTTAAATATTAATACAGTAGAACTTCGATATAATGGGCGAGATGTGTCTGATAAATTGTACTGTCGATTACTCAAAATAATACATAGTTTGTTAAAAAAAATATAGAGTATTTCTGTGTACCGCTCTCTTTATACTAAACTAGCGGAATCCCGCGGCTTCGCTCGCGTAAATTTCGAAACTAATTACAACCCTCCATAAGTGATATGGGATGACATATTACATTTTTTATATTGTTTTTTTATTCATTACCTATAAAAAATCGTAAATATCTCGGATCTTAGTTAAAAATAACAAAAATTCACCCCTGCCATTAGGGGTTGAATATCGATTTTTTTATTGCAGATTATTTTGCCCGACTCCACCATTATAACTTAAGCAGTTATGCAGATAAACATATTAAAAACCATCATCGTCCCCGTCCAATGCTATTAGGGGTTGAATATCGAGCTTTCATTTTTAATTGAATATTAGTTTGCCCGAATTTACCTTAAAATCATAAACAGTTATATATCACAATTTTACCCCCCCCCCCTCTCAATTCCCATAGGGGTTAAATTTTCGTAAATGCTATATGTCTTGTAGAGTATCTACTTATGCCATGTTTCATTCGGCGAATACGAAAAAATTATTTTACAATTTTTTCCACCCCCCTAACACCTTCGGGGTTAAATTTTAGGAAGTGCTGAAATACATAACTGTTTCATTATTTGTATTGCAGAGTAATTATGATAAATTTCAATCAATTAAATACGAACAAAAAATATTTTTTTATAAAAAAATTTGACACCCCGTTTTAACCCCGTAGGGGTTGAATTTCGAAAAATCCTTTCTTAGTGGGTGCTTACATCATAAAAGGAAGGCACCTACGAAATTTCACGTTGCTAGGTCCAGGGGTTTGGGCTGTACGTTGATATATGAGTGAGTAAGTGAGTGAGTGAGTGAGTGAGTGGTTAACGACAAACTCTTTTATAGATATAGATACTATAGTCGACCGCTTAAGTTGTAGTGTTAGATGTGCGGCGTTCTATTCAGTAATGAACTGGACGAGCCCACTGAATCAAGCCAGTGACGATAGTTCAATAATAATTATTTTTAATTTTTATTCTTATTTTTTAATGGTAATCTAACATTAATATATTCTATAAATGTATTTGTGTTTGACTACGTCTATGGACTGACGTCAGTTGGGGTTTCCTTCCCTTACTGCTCCGGTCTTTTTTCATGATACGTAGAATGCATGTTTGGAATTAAAATTATGAAAAACTAGTAGCCTATGTTCTTCTTCAGGATGTAAGCTATCTCCCAGCCAAATTTCATCAAGATCGGTTCAGCAGTTTAGTCGTAAAAAAAGTAACAAACAGACAGATAAAGTTGCTTTTGCATTATTATGGATTTCAGGTAAAAAAAAAAACTATATTCGAAATTTTTGTCCGATACATATATATATATCTGAAATTCATTTCTTTACAATTTGTAGCCCCATGTAACATTTCTGTAACAAACCTCAATGATCCCGCTAATATACGTATATATTTAGTTCATTCAAATATGTGTAACACTACTGTAACATACCACTGAATAACTTAGTATCAAGTAAAATTCACAGATGGCATAACCTATTGACTTACGTAACTATTGGCAGTAAGGCAGGATCAGATCGGCTACTGGCCGATTTGGGTAGAAAAAAGAATACGTTGTAAGTTTCCCCAGTGTACTGGCTGGCGTTTTACAAACAATTTGCGAAAAATGCGGTGTAGGATTTTGCTACAACAAACAATTAATAACACTGGTTTACAAAAAAAAAAAAGTTTATGAATATTTGACGAGACCACTGTATTATTATGTATTTTGACCTCCTGAATCCGAATCTGAGGTCCGTTGAGCTGGGTCACGTCAGGTTCAAGGTCATTTCAAGGTCATTTTTTTAAAAATCGCTAAATGAATCTGGTAAAAGGTATAAATAGCCTTTACTGATCGCTGATTCTGAATTTGACGTCCGTTGACCTCTACGAGGTCAGATTCAAGGTCATTTCAAGGTCAAAGTGGGAAAAAATGCTCAAAAATACTGACAAAACAGTACAAATAGGTTTTTGAGCTTGCTGAATCAAAATTTGAGGTCCGTAGACCCCTACAATGTCATTAATTTCAAGGTCATTTTAAGGTCAAATTTTTAAAAATCGCTATATATAAATCTGATCAAAGTGTTATATGTGGTTTCTTTGGTCGCTGATTCTGAATTTGACATCCGTTGTTATCTATGAGGTCAGGTTCAAGGTCATTTAAAGGTCAAAGTGGGAAAAATCGCTAAAAAATTCTGATAAAACAGTACTTATAGGTTTTTGGGGTCGCTGAATCAAAATTTTAAATCTGTAGACTCCTACAATGTCAGTTTCAAGGTCATTGCATGTCAAATTTTGAAAAATTGAATTTTCGAGCGGATTTTCCACTTTGACCTTGAAATGACCCTGAGCCTGACCTCATAGAGGACAACGGACGTCAAATTCAGAAACAGCGTACAAGAAACCTACATATAACACTTTTACCAGATTTATTTATAACGATTTTTTAAAATTTGACCTTAAAATGACCTTGAAATTAATGACATTGTAGGGGTCTACGGACCTCAAATTTTGATTCAGCAAGCTCAAAAACCTATTTGTACTGTTTTGTCAGTATTTTTGAGCATTTTTCCCCACTTTGACCTTGAAATGACCTTGAATCTGACCTCGTAGAGGTCAACGGACGTCAAAGTCAGAATCAGCGATCAGTAAAGGCTATTTATACCTTTTACCAGATTCATTTAGCGAATTTTAAAAAAATGACCTTGAAATGACCTTGAACCTGACGTGACCCAGGTCAACGGACCTCAGATTCGGATTCAGGAGGTCAAAATACATAAGAATACAGTGGTCTCGTCAAATATTCATAAACTTTTTTTTTTTTGTAAACCAGTGTAATCGTTTCAAATCCTGCCATACCACATAAGTGTTTTTTTACGATTAACTCACAGTACCTAATGTCACTCCCAAAAAAGCCAAATAAATAGTTAATAATACATATTTTTAAATTTCTGAAAAATACGTGTTTTTTTATATGCCTAAACTTGTCCCATTATCAACATAATTTAAATTTTTAAGATCTTGGGCTACAAGGGGTTCGATGTATTGAAAATCTACTATTTACTGCAGTGGTTCTAAAACAGTGTACCGCAAATGTCTCAAAAGAGCAGCTCGAATAAAACAAAGTTCAATTTAGGCATTTTTTATATTTAAAAGACTTGAATCCTAAGACCAAAATATATAAATCAAAGTAGGAAAAAATATAAAGAATTAATTTTTTTAAGTAAGTCATAACTTAATTAAGAGCAAATAAAATATCAATCCTAACAAAATTTAATGTTATTTCTTAATAGGTACAAAAATTCATATTGATCAGACCATGTAACTGCGCTCAAATTATATACGATTGAAAATAAATGGGGGTTGCGGGGAGAATACATCTGTAAAGAAGAGCTTTAGAGTGTTGTATTCATTCTTTTGTATATTGTAAAGGAACCTGTATTAAGACGAAATAAATGCATGATCATTTTCTTTTCGCAATGGTTTTCTTGATATTAATATTTCTCATTTTTACAAAGATCGTTGGTTTTTCAAATTAATGAACAGTGGTGGAGAATGGTGAGGGTGAAATGAGTACAGTATAATAATTTATGTTTTAAAATAGTAGTTTTCATATTTTTTTTGCTTGGGCGATTGCTAAGTTGTATTTTCATATTCTGACGAAAAAATGTAAAAAAATGTTTGCACTTTTCAATAAAAATATATAAATTAAATTTTATTTTTATTATTTATTTTGAGTTTTACAGATTTTTTTTCGATATTACATGTTTTAGTTTTAAATTCTTATTTTCAGAAACTTTTTTATGTGATTTTTTGCTTATTTGGTTTAAACAGAGTTTTAGAAAATTATTGATCCCTAATATTAAGTAATATTTTTTTACACGTGATTTGCGCGTAAAAAGATACAATATTGTATTTCATATTTTTTTAAATAGGGTATTTGACACTATTAATAAAAATACTAAAATGTTGTAAATAGTGTAATATATTATATTACTATAATTTACAATCAAGTGTTTTTACGTGAAATAAGTCAGTATTTTAATAATAAACCTAATTTAAAAATGTAACTTTTAACCTGTTTATCACGTGATCATAAACGCGTCTAGCAAAACTGTCACTGGTATAATCGACGTAAGAATACATTAAAAACTTCCAAAAAACGGATCCCTATTGGTTGATTTTAGTTTGTTTAGGGGACAGTTACGTCACGCATACCACGTGACTTTATATGGGCGTTTTAGCGGGAATTATTTCATTTGAATAGAAAAATGATTATTTTCAGCGTTTTTTCGGCATTATTTTTGAGAAAGATACCAAGTATCTATTATATACATACGTATAATTTACAATATATTTTAAAATTTAGTCAAATACCCTATTATATGATACATTGGTGAAGTTAACACGAGGAAGAACTGTTAAATGTATTTTTATTTGTAGCCGCCACTGAAAATTATTTAATTTTGAATCACAATATTTTACAGAGAAATATATCACGCTGATACTTTGTATTAATAAACAGAAAACCAATTCAATTATACTTTATAAATTAAATTGAATGAAATCCGAGAAATATTTTTCGCGAAATGAAAATCTCTTGTTGATGAAAGGAAAGCGATTTTCTCATAAATTTGAACTTTTTTATATTTATTTTCATCATAGTAAATACAATTTTCATATAAACAAGTAATGAAATGAAAAATAAAATAGTTTTCTTTTAGTTTGTTATGCAGAAAATTAATTTTAATATAAATTTTATATAAAATGAAGTTTTTTGTAAACAAAATGTAAAGCTTGTAATATTAATTTTATTTATTAATTTCCTGGCAAACACTTTTTATTATCTTATAGTAGTTATATTCGTATAAATATTTTTGTATTAATTTATCGTCTCAAACATTTATCAAATTCTAAAGAGCTCTGTAAGATTTACAATGTGATTTATGACAAAACGTTGGCCGTTTTGACACCGTGGATCTAGATTTACAAGTTTTTTTTCTGGGGGGGGGGGTCATGGTTTGAAAATTGGACAGAACAGTTTTAAAGTTCGAGACAAAGGAACATATTTTTATTGATTTTACTTAAATTTTCAAAGGTTGGGAAGGGGGGTCAAATCCTCTATGACCTCTCCGGATGCGTGCCTGGGTTTTGACTCAAGAATTAACAAAATTATATTTTTCTTGACTATAACAATCGAATTTTTGAAAAATATTTATTTAAAATTCTGTAAGTACGATATAATTCATGAAAAAAAAGAAACCTGAAGAATAACAGTTTTTCGCATATGGATAAATTGCAAACATTACATCCTAAAATTAAATTATTATTACAGTTTCAGACTGTAAAAAATATTGTATAATGATAAGTTGTCGCTTACTATCCGGGATATACCGGGAAAAACTGAAATTTTTCAGTTTTTTTCCGTGTTGCTACTTGTATTGATTAATAACTAATAAAGATTGAATTTTTACGAAAAATATGAAAAAAATAGATTGAATATTGCATACTCAAAAGTTATGTGCTACCGTACTATATTAATACATATTTAAAATTTAAATACGATTTAAAAATATAACTTTAAAAAACTTTTTGACACTAATAGGCCGTTTGTTCAAATTTCAGCTACACAAAAAAAACTTTTAAATATAATGCATATATCATGCATTATATCTAAACGCCAGTTTGAATTTATGAACATTTTTATAAAACAATATAAGAGAGAGGGAGAGAAAAAGATAATGTAGGGGTAGAGGCTAAAAAGAATTTTCTGCAAAGCGTTAACTTAATATTAGTAAATAAACTCATTCTACGTTAAAATACATGTTTCTAATGACTTTACCTTATTATGCCTACATGTGCATTAAAAAATGCAGTTAAACAAAATAATGTACTAAGGTGAACGAATGTATTACTGACATGATCAGAATGTTGCCATGTGTAATGTATTTTGTTTGATTGAGATACTTATAGTGCAAATAACACTTGTCAACAAAAAATACTTTTGTAATGTAACAGAGATCTGAATAGGTAATTTAAGAGGCTTTTGGCATGCCGAAACCGAATTTGGGAACGTTCCAGTATTACGTAACGAATTTGGGGGGGGGTCTTGTAAAACGTTACGATGCGTTACAGGGGCGGGTGGGGGGTTTTTGAACTACGCGTTACGTAACAGTTTTTAGGTAAAAACTAGGGGAGGGGGGGTACAGAAAAACGTTACGGCGCGTTACATGGGGGGGAGGGGGGTTCAAAAAAATTGCGTTACGTAATACTTGAACGCTCCCTTTGTTGCCCAATTGGTTTGAGATATTCTAACTCAAAAGATCCAAAAATGACTATATTGGCAATGTTAAAGAACGTATTACCAAGTAGGTAATTTTTTCCTAAAGTTTTCGGGTCACGGTAATAAATAGTATCATCTATCCTCTTTAAAATGAGTTTTAATTTTTTACTGTACGATTTTTTAGCCGAGATGTATGTACTTGTTTGACGATATGATAAATTTGTTAATAGAGTGTAGTATAGTAGATACAATGAACTTGACTACATATATCTTCAAAGTAGTATATTTTGATGAAGAAAAGTCGCACAGTGAAATGTAAAAAATCATTTTAAAGAGAAAAGATAGTACTATTTGTAATCATGAAAGAAAACTTCAGGCACCTCTCACTCTTACACATGATTTTGTTGATCTCTAGAAAGGACTATATAATATATAGTCCTTTCTAGACAGATTCAACAAAAAAAAAACAAGTTTCATCAAAATCGGTTTAGTGGTTCATGACCTAGTTCATGCCAAGGAGACAGACAGGCAGACATGGAACGAATAGTATAATCTGTATTGACCTAAAACATAAAATATCGAGTTTTTCTGCTTTCAGAAATGATCACATAGTTTCCCCTATTCTTTGGCTGTGACGAGGAAATATATATATTCACCCCATATTTATTTAAAGAAAATAAAATATACGACTTTATATTAAACATTGCATGATATATTTAATTAAATTCACCCCCCCCCCCCTTTATTCTTCTCTTCTTCATACCCTCCAACCACATACGCACACATAGCCAACAACTTGAAAGTTTAATTTTCCCGCCATAAATAACAGTACCACGAGACTACCGCGACAACACGGTGCTGCTGCTCGCGGCCATTTCACGAACTACAGCCGTTGATGATGTATCGCACACATTTGTCATTTGCTTATAAATTATTATTGTGCATATCTCTACTCAATGATCACGCACGAACTGGGGTTTGGTGATGAACGAAGAAAGAAAGAGACACATGCAAAAATTGAGAGAGACGGTGGATAATATAGGGTATTTTTTTTCACTGATATCACAGTGGCGGAACTGGGAATTAAATAATGTTTATGGTTTTGTTTATTAATACATTTTGAGTAAATGTAGCAGGTCCGGCAGAACAGATAAATTTCTAGTGTCTAGTAAAAAAGTGGGGGGAGGGGGAAGTTAGAGTTTTTTGAAACATTAAAAATTATCAATAGTTTTACAAATAAAAATTCAAATTAGCTTTTTATTCATAATATCTGACTCAATTATTTAAGACCAAATTGGATGCTGTAAAGAGTTTTTATCTAAGTACATGTGACGACGAAATCATTTATTTCGATAAGGATTAATGATTTGCAGGCCATAAATAAGTCCATGTAAACAGAACCTAAAAAAATTTAAATGCTTTTCCAATCTCTGGTGGGTAATTCGATACACGCAAATTTTTCGAGTGTCTAGTACGACATACCGAAGCCTAGACTAATGCCGGCCCTGAAATGTAGTAAAAACATCTGTCAAGTAAATGTACAGTGCTTCCTCATGCTAAATTCACTAAATTTACTTAATTACACTGGCCAATAGCCATTTTGTTGTAGAGTATACAATAACTTTTTCAGGGAAATTTAGACACGCTGAATCCAAAAAATAACCACCATTTTGCTCAATCATCTCTTGGTTTTGCAATATTGCAAAAAAAAGTTTTTTTTTCGATATGCAAACATTCAAATTCGTATATATATATATAATATATATATATATATACTAGCTGACCCGGCCACGCGTTGCTGTGGTTAACCTATACTTTAATTGTAGGTTATATGAAACGTTTGGAAGTTTGACATAGCGCCATCTATTGAATACTTACTCAATCCAATCAACAGATGTCACCATCTGTTAGAATCGTTTGGAGCTAACAGATAAAGACAAATAATTTGCAATAAAATAATATTGCGATCATAAATTGAGATGTAAGCTATCCTATATTTCAAGTTGGATCAAACTGCACACGGTGTACAAATTTGATTAAAATCGGTTAAGTAGTTTAGGAGTCCATCGCGGAGGAACATGTGATACGTAATTTATATATATTAAGATTTTAACCAAAAATCATTCGGAATGTAGGTATGGGTCCTAATTAAACTAAAAAAAATTAAATTAAACAAATTCATAAAGTTATTCCTTTTGAAATCATGTTTTAATTAAACGAAGATTTTTTAGCCAAAATTCGGCAATTTTAAAAATTCAAAGTGCTGTTACACAAAAAATTTTGTAAAGTTTTAATGCAATTTATTAAATTTATAGTGTATAAATAAATTTTTATTGTGTTAAAACTTTAACGTAATCGAATGAAAATTGGCGAAATGGTACTAAAATCAACTGCACGTGTCAAAATTGATAGTTCGGTCATTTTCACTCCAGGCGTACATATGACTCGTTTAATTAAATTCTCTAATTAAAAACTGTAGGTAGAAATAGAAATATAAATTTTCGGTATGTTTTAAGAGGAATAAATAATCTAAATCTGTCCCCAGAGCATATTGTCGTAGTATCTCAATTATTTTTTAATTATCATAATGACTTCTACAAATATAATGTCTTCATATATTAAATTTGTAAAAAAAATAATTAAAGTAAATAATACAAGTTTTCTGTTAGTCCCGTATTATAGTTCTGTCGAGACGCCACTGAATAAGATATTTCTTTACAATTTCATGGCCCACTGAGTCCACGACTTGGTAGAGATAAAAACGTTGGGACGTGGGTTTGTAATATCGCAAAAGGTTTTTTTTTGGAGGTGTATTGAAATTTTTGGTAGTCTTCAATAAGAAATGTATTTTTTGTGTAATTCTCTAGTGGGTTCACATTGAAAAATATTGCTGAATCACAACCGAACACTAAAGACACGTGTTTCTAAAAATTATTCAGATAACTTCAAGGAAAATTAATTTGTTTATCCACGACTTATATATAATACATACATTACATACGTTGTTTTTACTATATAATGCGATATATTAATCTCAGAGGGAACTATGACGAAAGAGAAATATTCTGATTGGTGCATTGGAGGGCAATAATGGTCATTATTGCCCTCTAAATCATTATTGCCCTCTAATGCACCAATCAGAAAATTCCTCAAATTAAATAATTCCATGGAAACAAAATACACAAACTTTAAGATTAAAAAAATGTATTTACGACTGTCAAATAAAACACCTAGTGTTTGTGTATTTGTATTGAGATGGATAAAAATTCTAGTAAAGTTGTTGATAATACAAAACTTGTCCAGTTTATTAACTGTAATATTACTAATTTTAATATTTTTGGACACCACAGAGTTTGTGTATTTTGTTTCCATGGTATAGTTTAATTTATATTGATTTGAAATTATAACAAAAATGCTTGTGCTTTGTGTTTGCATTTCTTGTATTCAGTTGTGTTTTATTAAAGTAATTAAAATAGTCGTAGATAAAGTACAGTATACTACTCGCAATAATGGCTATTATTACCTCGGAAATTTTTTCTCCCTCGCCGCTTCGCGGCTCGGTTCGAAAATTATTCCTCGGTAATAATAGCTATCATTATTGACTCGTGGTATAATATACTATTAATGCAACTGTAAACTGAAAAAATAACGTAACCATGACAACAGTGCATATTTATCATATATGTATATTTATAATCTGTGTCTCACAAGACTAAATTTTGTTGATAATAATACAGGATGAGAAAAATATATGAAATATTGCTCATATTTTCTAAAGTATTCGTTATTTAAGAAAAATGTTTTAGTAAAAGTTTTTAGAGAAATTATTTCCTATGTAGTCTTAAACAAAATTGGTGCTATCAGTAAGGATACCCTAGTAACATAACTGATAGCACCATTTTTTTGAAAACTAGCATTACATAGGAAATAATTTATCTAAAAACTTTTACATACTAAAACATTTTTTCTAAATAATAATGAATATTTTCAAAATTATGAGCATGATGCCATTTTTTTCACCCTGTATAATCAATGGTGCGTTATGATAATCGGGGGCCTCAGGCTGAATAAATTTTTAGAACCCTCCAATAAAAAAAATGCAATAAAAAATTTCGAACTAATTTTTTTTGCTCTTCAAATTGTTTTGATGTAACATTTATGGTCTTTAGCTTCTTCCCCTGAACAGTTTTAGATATTCTAGTATAGGATATGCTAACTATTTTAAGTGAGATTATATATCAGGTCAAAGAATAAGGAAGAAACTAAAGTGAGAATAGAAAATGGTTATTAGATTTTTGAAAGGGTGAAAAAATGATCACAAGAACTCAATTGCACCTTAAATTTATTAAGATTGCCTTTTGTTCTCTAAAAAGATATCAAAGTAAAGAAAATGTAGTACGGTTGTGTAGGAAATATAATAGAAACAAGCTACCTATATATAACTTCAGGGGTACCCAAACTTTTCAAAGAGTAAATAATGTTTTTGACTAGTAAAATATACAAATTCATATATGTATTTAACAAAAATATTTGTTATAAATAGTCAAATATAATCAGTGGCGGATTTGCAGTCCTAGCCGCTCTAGGCCCCAGGCCATGTGCCGCCCCTTTCTCAGCACCCATCATTATAGACTAGATACATAATTCATGAATTTACTTTATTCCCACTTTTAATTGATTCAGAAAATTGTTTAACTAAAAGTTAGCTTATAAAGCTAGTTTATAATATTTTCCGAGGTTTCAGGGATGATTGGACATTTAAATAAAACATTTAAAACGGATTTAGGTTTTGTTTTTTATAAAATAAATGTTTTACAATGTGTTACAAAACTCGTCTGCACTTAAGCGCAGCAAAATCATTAATTAAATCTTCGCAATCCAATTTGCTTAAAAAATCAGCTTCTATGTTAAGCAAAGCAAGATCGTTTAACCTCTGCTCCGTCATTGTTTGGATTCACAGATAGCGGTTAGTTACCGGTTACACTGACCGGTGAGTTTTGATTGGTTGATTTATCGTATTTCTGGTACATTCTACCAGAAATTCCATAAATCAACCAATCAAAACTCGCTGGTCAGTGTAACCGGTAACTAACCGCTTATCTGTGAATCCAAACATTGTTGTGCGTAAATAGTTTTTAACTCTGCGCAAACAAGAAAACGATCTTTCTCCTGTACAGTTACTGGCGGGTGTACATATTTTATATGTACGATGTACGAAATGATTTATACTTTGATACGCAAAAATAGTGATTTAGGAAGATTATAATCATACGGCACGCGAGCCTAAAATATTAAGATACTTTGCATTTGAGTTATTTCTTGTTAATCTTGTTATCATCAGTGATTTTTTGGCACGATTTGCCGCCCTTAATATCTGGCCGCCCTAGGCCCGGGCCTACTGGGCCTTATGGCAAATCCGCCACTGAATATAATTAAATATTGTGCCTCTATATAGTTTTTAAAAAACTTGGACACTGTTCTGCATTAATGTACCAATCTACACGAAGCTCAATGTTTTTGATGCGCGCAAAAAAAAATAATTATTTTTTTTTTTAAATAATTAAAAAATAATTTATAATCATTTTCTCTTCAATTAAATAACCATACGTTATTTTTTTATTAACTATGGGTATCTAAATATTACACGATTTTGGATTGAGGCGCAAAGCACCCATAGGCAAGGCAAGTTTTTTAGCGCAACCCACAAAGTGGTAGCGCTTATATGCTCGATTTTCCGTCCGTCCGTCCGTCTGTCTTCCACCGCGAGATCTCGGACCCCTGACCACCTAGAGACTTTGGGTTTTCGCTAAATGGTAGGTCTGTGGTTCTAGTTTAGCCCATTTTGGGATTTTTTTCGGTCATTACCCCCCCCCCACTCAAAATTTTTCATATATGGCTTCATGTACCTCGTTGGACTCGGAATTAATTCACGAATCGATTGGCAAGGGTATTTTTTGTGGGTTTTGATAATTTTTTTTATAAACTTTTGGTAGGTATCTAAATATTACACGATTTTGAGCTGAGGTGTAAAGCGCCCACAAGCAAGGCTTCTAAATTTCTATAATGTTGTCAAGTTTATTTTGAATGAAACTGCATTCATAACTGAAAAATTATATTTATGTGGGTCAATACATTACTGCATATAACAGAATACTAATAACATCGATTTATGTATTTCGTTGGACTTGGTCGCTTTTGCTTCTGAATGATTCATTTATGACTAATTGCAGGGTGGCCAGTATTTCTCTGGAACAATTTTCCTGACTTTTCCCGGTTTTCCAGGAGAATTTACCGTTTTTCCTTGTTTTTTTTTTTTTTTTTTATTTAAAATTTAGATAAAAAACCTAAAAAAACACATGTTTTCTTTTAAATCTTAATAGATAACTGTTTAAATATTTGCGAGAATTTGTGCGGTTTTTGCATTTTTATAAAAAAATTCCCTAACTTCCAACCAAATTCCCTGACTTTTCCCTGACATTTCCCTGTATAGCGAAATTCCCTGACTTTTCCCGGTTTTCCAAAAACTGGCCACTCGGAATTGATATGACAAAATAAGAAAATACTTTATTTGAACATTTTATATTATAATATTTTCATACATAATATAATATTATATTAAATACATCTTAAGATAAAATTAAGTATTAAAAATTGACAGAATATTTTACAATGGTTTTTCTATATCTCCGTTTTTCCACATAATGACTAACACCATAATAACAATTAAAATGGCGACCGCAAGAACCAGAATAAAAATAATACATCGGCAAGGGCTGAAAATAAATAATATAATGTTAAATAATGTTTTAAGGATTTGAAAAAAAAATTAAAATAAAAAGTACCATTTTCATTAAAATCTTGTAAAATTTATTTTTACTATATTATAGATTGTAAAAATAATATAAAATAAGGTAATTGTCATTATTATCGTAAAGAAAATTATGATGAAGAAAATAATATGAAAAGGGCAAAAATAAGGATTCGTTTTTATAAAACTTTAGAAACCGGTTATAACGACATCGGTTAATACAACATGTTCAAAATAAAAGTCCGACTGAATCCCATATAATTGCCTTTTTACCGGTTTTTACGACTATCGGCTTTAAGTACCTAATATGACTGGCCCCTTTCGATGTCGTTATAACCGGATTTGACTGTAAATATAGAATTATGGTGTTCCAAGAACATAAAATATATATTATACATACTTATTTCTTTCGTATGTACTAAATCTCAAAAATAGATTTGACAATATTTACAATTTTATATGTATTTTTTGATTTTGATTTTATGGATACTGGATTAGGTGCACCGACATAAAATATGTGGGGGGGGGGGAATTGACCCTCAAAAATCGAAGGTTAAAAATTATTTTATTTAATAATCCTAACTTCAAAGATAATTAAATTGTTAAACATTTTGAGAAAATTAATTAAATTTTATAATACAATAAAATGAATAGATAAAATAATAAAAGCCATTTACCTATGTTAAGTACCAATACATTTAGTTCAATATACATATGTCATAGCCCCTAATTATTAATATGTGTGTATACATAATTAAATAGTTTAATAATTAATATTATAGCAATTATTTGCATAACTTACTTGCAAAGTCCAGTTAATAAACAACACATAGTATGATAGTAGTTATATTATTTAAATATAATATAATATTTAATATTTACGTGTCATTCAATATCTACTTTGACATTTAATAAAATTATGTCAAATTATCCCATAACCTTTGATAATATAATTCATAGCATACTATGTATATTTTTTAAATAATTTTATCTATTGTAATTAATGAGTTATTATTAATTATTTAAAAAAATGTATGGTATTATAAACGAACTTACAAAGATTGCTAGCTAGCAAGCACTTTAAAATAGGGTACCAAACTTATATGACAGTTCTCTTTAAGTTTTTAACAGATATTTGCATGTGCAGAAAGTTGGTTTTTACCGAATACTTTTTGTCTTCTAACATTTTCCTTTAAATACAAAAATTTTCGAGAAAAAAATAAATAAAAATAATTATCATTTTCATATGTCGAATATCACGAAAAATTGAAGTCAACGAAAAAAAAGTTTCCTAAATAAGATTCTTATTTCTTTACACAGAATAAGATTTCGTAGGAAAAATACGAATTTTCATAAAAAGTTCATTTTCAAATAACCCCAAAAAATTGATCTTCAAAGTAAATGTGACTATTGATACCCCACCCCCTCTAAACCCTACATTTTTGAATAAATCATTTTCGATTTCATTAAAATGGGACTCATATTTTTGTTGTTACTACTTAAAACAATATTTTCTTTCAAATTGCACAGCAAATTTAAAACTATTCGAATTAAATAACTGATTGTTATGCAGTAATTGTAAATACATAGATAATCAATTGAAACAAAGGAGCGCAGAAAATTGGTGATACCACTTAAGTAAATATAAGGGGAACATGGCCTATTTACTAATTCTTATCGTATTTTTGCACGAAAAACAATTTCCTTTTTTGTAAGTATGAGGTGGAATGGAGAGGGAAGAAGATATATTAACAGGGTTGGACTAGGAGTATAAAAATGAAAAATATTAACTATTACATATTTTTTTTATTTTCTCACATTCAATGAAAAAGCAATCAAGTTTATGTTTGTAAAAATCGATTGAACGGTAAAATAAAGGTTGTTAAATAACGTATAAAAATATCATATATTTATACATTTTCAAAATGCTTTAATTTTTCATATGCGAAGAAAAATATTTCACAACAATCACTCAATTTTAAAAGAAATATTACTATTTGACGTAGTAATCTTGTAACGGTCTAAAATATTGTAATTCTTGCTATGGTCACGTGTTACTAAAGTTACAATATCAATTATTAGTAATTTTTGCGTGTAGGATCGAAATCTATAAAATTTTGTTTTTAATTTATATTCAGAACACATGTACCTAAATTTAATGGAGTATTTTACTTTGATAGTTATCAAAAGTAAAAAAAGTTTAATTTATTTTGAAAATTGAAATACACAGAACGGTATATGTATAATGTATAATAATAACATGCACTAATTTGTTGTAATGGCAGAGCTAGTTTTTAATTATTTTGAATAAATTACACGTGAATATATTTGTTTTATAATTATTATAGTATTTAAAAGGGTTGAAGTTTCGAATAATTAGTTTTTAAAACGTTTATATAAAGGTTATAAAGCCAATTGTGTAGAATTTCAATAAATAGAGCACTTTTGGTAAGCTCTCATTTACTGTGTGTTAACAACTCTATTTTAAATATCCAATTACTCAAAAACCATACGTCTAATATTTTAAATAAAAATTATAAATTGTAGAAGTAACTAAATTGATATGTTAAAATGATAGTATTTTTTGATACAAAATTGAAACTTTCAATCGGCAACTGTAATTTTTATTTAAAAAATCGACTCAATTTTTCTCTGTGTATTAGAATCGCTTTCTCGTATGTTTCCTGTACTCCTTCACATTCAAGTTAAGTTGGCCCATGTTTCCAATACTGAAGCCAATTTACTAATTCTTGTCACATATTCCACCCGACCCAAGAGAAACAATTTCCATTTTACTCTTTCCCTGTATCTTCCAATAGCGTCGGAGTACCCAGATGGAAATTGTGGCATATTGACACTTTGAGGATTATGATTTATTTATTCCATCGTTTACCCTCACTTATTTATTGTGACAAATGAATATGTATGTATGTCGGATTTATTAGTTTCAGATATTTGTTATATTTATTTAAATTTATTTTGTGTCAAATTAGAAAATATTGTAAAACAAACTGTATTCCAGTATTTATTTTGATAAGGAGTCTCCAAACCCTATGTTCGCGGGCACCATGCGACAACGATAAAAAGTTATTTAAATTTTAAATAAAATGTATGTAAATGTTTTTATGCATTTTTTATCTATTACGGTTTACTTACAAGGGAACCCTTTTAAGTCGAAAATTCGTATCGAGTTTAAACTTTGTTTATAGTTAGAGGAGGTCAAGTAGGTAAGAAAAAAATTATTTTAGCTGCGGTAAAACGGTTTAAGGGGATGAAACACCCCTATGAAAATGTGCAAAATAATCATATTTTTTTCAAATACAAAATTTTCATGATTTTTTATGCCCTTTCGAATGGCGATAATTCGAAAAATTAAACCTATGGAATGTGGGTGGGAGGTAGGGGTTAACGGTTTTTTTTTTTCGAATTTTGACTATCCGCCATTCAAATGAGTATAAATCATGAAAATTTTGTATTGTAGATTTTTTAAATTTTCATTAAACATTTCATTTTCATTAAATTTTCATTAGTTTCAGAGTTATTTGAAAAAATATGATTATTTTGCACATTTTCATAGAGGAGTTTCACCCATTTAAACCGTTTTACCGCAGCTAAGATAATTTTTTTCTTTCTTATCTTGACCTCCTCTAACTATATACAAAGTTTAAACTCGATACGAATTTTCGACTTGAAAAGGTTCCCATGTTAGTGAAAATTAAGCAATATTTTTTGTAGATCACAACATTTTCTATCAAAGAGTCAGTAAGGGCAATCAGTAAACATTTTTATTTTAGGCATGAGAGAGCCGAGTACACGATGAAAAATTTTGATCCGGATACCTTGAAAAACTAAATAGTGCCCGCCGCCCAACCGGTATTTTAGAATGTGCTCTTAGATACAAAAATGTTGGGGACGTCTGATTTATAGTAACGCAGCTCTAACCAAGAAAAAGGTAATGTACTTTAAACTGGACTATATTTTTCTTGCGTATTTTTGGGCACTGTAAAGAAATTTGACAATAAACAAGCTCACTTGCCCCAAAAAAAAAAAATAATATAAATTTTGAGAGCCTCCACTTTTGTAAATAATTTATTTTGACCAAATCTAATACATGATTTTTGAAATTTAGAATTTCTCTTCATTTTGAAGTTTTTTATATCGCTGTACAAACATTTTTGACCGAATTTTGAATAAAAAAATTTCAACTTTCCAAATATTTTTTTTACGATCACTGGGTTCCAATTGATCGCAAATAATTTGATCAAAAATGGCCGTACAGCGATACAAAAATTAAAGAAAAGTCTGATCTATACGAGTAGAAAAGTTATTTTTAAGATTTGGTCAATAAATTTTAACCCGTCCTGTGGAGGTTTTTAAAATTCTATTTTATTTTTTTGAAATTTTTTGACGATATATTGTCTAATTCGTTTTCAGGAGATCTTGAGAACACCCTCCTTTCCTAGTATTTTCTTTCAAATAAATCAAAATAAAAAAATCAGTCAAAACTCAAAACCAACTCTGGCTTTCACGGTCAACTTCAATACATATTATGTTCACTTTTACCGTTTACTAAAACAACTTTTATACCTCAAACCTAAAAAAAACTATCGCGAAAGTCAGAAAGAAACTTTTTTTTATAAAATTACTATTCTGGACCTAACTTACGAGTTTTTAACAAAATTATCAAGTTTAGAATACGTATACATCATCTACCCCTTCCTTCCTTCTCCCAAAATTCGACGGTGTTCTTATAAGGTTATTGATGATCGAATATATATGTATATATAATAAATATAGGATTACATCCCACATTGGTAGTATTTCTATAGAAATAAACTTTAATAATTAATAAAGAAGTGATTTATTTTCACCTATTAATGTCTATACAGATGGAGAATAGAAGAATGGCTAAATAAGAGATATTCAGTATTTTTTCAAACTATTTCGAATATCGCAATATTTATTTTTTGTCGTAAATTCATTGAAAGTGATCTTATCTTATTCTACGAAATAAAAAAATATTTTTTTTTGTCTGACTTTAATTTTGTTGATACTCGGAAAGTATCAACTTTAGAAAAACGGTATAAACGGCCAAAAATGTTTATTCTGATCTAAAGAAATTTTGATAACTATTTCGGAACTTTTTTAACTTCGAGTATTTAATTAATGTTTATTTTTTTTAAATATATTGAATAGCAAAAGTTGAATTAATATAATTTGAAATAATTACCCAAGCTTTATTTGAGCAAAATACATTTTTTCTTTATTGTTGATAGTTCGTGAGTAGAATAGTATACAGGAATAGTATACAGGATGTTTCAGTATTGAATATCGATATTGAAGGGAGTTAATTTGTGCATGATTTTAAGACAAAAAGTTCATATAAACATAGGTCCGTTTTCCCTTTATATTTGATACTGGATGATCAAAATTTGTTATAATTTTTTTTTAATTACTTCGAAACTTCATTAGATATTTTTATAAAACTTGGTAGCTGTAAGCAATGTGTAGAGTTAGATACATATTTTGTAAAAAAAAAACGAATTTTCAGTTTCAACCAGTGGCGTATCAATTAATGTCATCATGATTATTTTGAATGAAAAAATTACACGCCACTGCTTTTTTCAAAAACTAACAATATAAAATTCATTACTTGACATTTATTTTACTTAAAATTTTGTATGCGTTCACAATGACGATATTGTTTCTGAATATTTCTTACAAAATTTATATATTTTAACTCTAAACGAACTGACAAACACGTTTACGAAATAGTTCATCAGGTCGCCACTTTGGGAAGGATCACACATAAATATTTCTCTACCTCCTCTGTTTTTGACCACATGACGCCACTGTCCGTTCACTCACACGTGGTGTCGAGGGAACTGCTCTTTTAAACATGTTATCAAAGTTTGTGTATATATATTTTTTATGGTTGTTTCTTTTTGAAACATTTCACTTACGGATACTCCGTTCTCTAAACTAAATACAATATTTAAATGGCAAAAGGCACCGGTAACTTTTGTCCCTTGTGAAATTGAAAATTGAAAACGTATTGATCACAAACAAGAGAGATAGAAAATATTTACCACTTCCGTATATTTAATTGAAAGTGATATATAAGTCATTAGCGTTTGGGGATATAGGTATTAATCCATTACTTCCCAGTGTCCTATTTATAGGACATATATTTTCTATTTTTTTCTCTGAAATAATAACGTTGTTGATTTGATTTACTATACTAATATGTTTTTTAAGTCTCTCTACTTACAATAATTTTTAAAATGAACGCTATAGAGTTCATTCAATGACAAATTATAATACTTTTAAAATAACCGGTGTAATTATTCCAGTTAGCGACATTTATAGTTACATTTTTTTCACATAGTAAAGAGTTTTTAAATTGACAGAACTATATAAAATACTAGCTGCCCCGGCAAACGTTGTTTTGCATGCTTTTTCTTTCTCATTGTTATAGTGTTAAATTTGTTAGGGTTATTTTGTGTATTTTGACTATTTTGAGTATTTCGACCGATGTTTAAACGTCGTCGTGTAGGTATGCATTTTTGTATAATTTCATTAATTTCACTATATTTTAAGAATATAAATAAACTGTATCGTAGGTTGTGTTAAAAGCACGTGTCTCAGGTACCGAATAGATAAAATAAAATAATAAAATTACGTAGTATACCTGTTTAAATTGAAAACAATTGAATTTAAGAAATACAACAAAACATACCGATTTCAATTCGGTTATCACATTTTTTTTTAAAGTCGTGTTTTGTTTTCATGATGTCACTGTTATTTATATAAAAACATAGCCATTGAACGGTTTTTCTCATTTTCGTAAATATCTCGACCCCACAGTCACCTACCGGGTTCAAAAAAATCTATAAACCTTCCCGAGCACCAAACAAATATATGGTGTGAATATGGATTCGATACGTCCAGTGGTTTAGGCCTGATGATTACTGGTACATTACTTATGAGGATGTAAATAAAGCATAAAAATATCAATAATTTCAAAAATAAATCCAGGTACAGACTATCGTCGTTAAAATAAGTGCAGTTCTATAAATATATTCCTTAATTTTTCCATATTACCTACTTTTGTGTAATTAAAACCACTTGTACGAAGAATATTTATGAAATTATAAAAAAATATTAATTTAAGGGGGTTAGCAAGTCTAGCGCCTCTGAAAATACTCTATATTTGGGAATTTACTGTGGTCAAATGAAACAACGAATTAAAGCTAAATTAACACAGCTGTTTAATCACTATTTAAAGTACATTTTTTTTGCAAAAATTTCCTTAAAAAATGTGCAATATCCAACATTCGTAATAACGACAAAAATTTCAGAAACGCAACTAATAATGTGGAAAAAAAAAAATTTTTTTCATCTAATTATTGTAGTTTCGATAAAAATCGATCAAACTTTAATTATTTGATATCCTATAGTTTCTGTTTCGGATAAAGAGCTCAGAAAAATATAAAAAATATATAAAAAACAACATAAAAAGATATTAATATATAGATATATGGTTTTATTAGTACATATCCTTCAATTTTAAAGAATATATATCGAAACATAAAACACGCAATAAAAGGAAAAGGGTTAAAATCGCATGCATATATAATTTCCTTATCTTTTCTATTATAGATCTATTTATAAAAAAGGAATGCTCACAAAAATTAATTGCATTATACATCAAGCAAAACTATAAATACACATACACATAAAAATATGTGTGTGTGTGTGTATGGAAATTCAGTAGCGTAGCATCCTAACGAAAATTAATGTGTTTTTTATCATATGAAATATTCGTTTACTAATGGTGATCAGATATATTAAAACCAGTGAAAATTAATAGGTGGTTTGAATAAAACACGACGGTCAAATGCGAGTAAAACTCGCGCCCTGAGTGTTCTGTACCGTTATATAAAATTTAATTATTAACAATAGTGTAGGCCTTTTTGCGTGGGCGCTGTATGAAAAAAAACCGCAAAAATTATATTTATCATGTAATTATTCCACATTGAATTAGAAATTAATGATTTTCGAATTTTTCCTTTCATTTGTGGTATGTGACCTTCAATTATACCAAATTTCAAGATAGTAGCTGAACGAAAAGTGCTCCAAAGACAAAAATTAAACCGTTAACCCCCACCTCCCACCCACATTTCATAGGTTTAATTTTTTCGAATTTTGACTGTCGCCATTCGAAAGAGCATAAAAAATCATGAACATTTTGTATTATAGATTTTTTTAAATTTTCATTAGTTTCAGAGTTATTTGAAAAAATATGATTATTTTGCACATTTTCATAGGGGTGTTTCACCTCCTTAAACTGTTTTATCGCAGCTAAGATAATTTTTTTCTTAGTTAGCTTGACCTTCTCTAACTATATACAAAGATTGAACTCGATACGAATTTTCGACTTGAAAAGGTTCCCTTGTTAATTAACTTGTACATTTTTTTAATCATCGAGGTATCAGTCATAACAGTTTTTTTTAATTGACATTTTGATGTTCACGAACCACCACTGTTTTACACATATTATGTATGTTCGTGTGACACGGGTTTTGACAGAAAAACGCAATGTCATAAATGTGACACGCCGCGCCGCACGGAAACAATATAAAAACCTGGCCGATATAAATATATACCGGAGACACTACAGCCAAGTAATATAGGTTGCCTATGTGCGTCTGTCTTTCCATAGCCGTCTGCGTTTCTGTGGTCTTGCAAAAATCCCGTGTTCTTTTTTTATTGGATCAGAGTGCGCGTTGCATAGTCGTATTTTGTTTCACTCGATTTGATGCTGTTTTGATTCAGACCGTCGATTTTGATGCGATCTTACGTCAAAAATGTGATATCTCAGGAGAGCGATTTGAAAGATAATACTTACTTGTTTTGTTCAGATTTATTTTAATTTACGTACATACGTAAAATGTAAGACTAGCAATTTACTTGGAATAAAAATGGCATAGGTATAACATGCCTTATTTAAGAGGCCATACCAGTGTGAAATTTAAAAAAAAAAATTTTTTTTTTGCCTTTTTGAAGGCATTATTCGAGGAAGAAGAGAGTCCATTATATGGGCCAGGTATAGCTGATTAGTAGTTTTTATGGTAAATCGATAGTTAAATCTTTAAACGCGTTTTTCTCGAAATGAGATTTTTCAAATTTGCTGACATTGTAACTCAAAGAGCAATTATCCGATTGACTTGAAATTTGAACTGAGTACTCTTGAATATATTTACTCTACGATGACGTAGGATATTTTTGATTGGATGAAAATTGACGATTTGGCATTAAAAATACGACCATTTTATAGGCAATAAAACATACTTTTTTTTCATAACTACGCCATTTTGTTAGATTTTGATATTTTTTGAAAATCGTACAGGAAATACCTTCCAGTTTAACGACATTTTTTCTTTTTTCAATTTCAACTACTCCATCGTCCGGAATCATCGCCGCAGTGGAGGAGATTTTTTTTTTGGCGCCTCCGAAGACAGTGCATAAGTCGCTTAGATATCGATATTTCTACGTGAAAAAAATATGGAATATACGTCTAATATAGTCAAATATATTCCCAATTTTCCAAAATATTTCACTGAGTATTTTTCTTCCAAAAAAATCCTGAAAATCACCCAAATTTCCAGCGTTCACCTCAAAGTACCAACAAAAATCATTAAAAAAAAAACAGTTTTGTCCACTAATTTTTTTGCTAGTATATACGCACCCGCACAGGGTACGTACACATTAACATGCTCATACGAACACATAATTATATTTATCCTCGGTCAGTTCATGCTTGCTATGAGAGCATACTGAGACAAGTAATTTGTGTCTGTTGTGAACACGTAAAACGTACGTACTCCGTGCGGACGCGTGTATATTAACTACGATATTCAAGGCATTTTTACTCGTGTTGCTTTTAATGTAGTTTTCGATACAAGACGTCAATTTTAAATGATGGATTTTGATTTATAAATCGATATATAAAATTTATTAATTGATTATCATACTTATAAAAATATTTGCGAATAAAACTCATTAGTGAGATTATACAATCTACAAATAAAAACGCAATCAATCTTTTTTTTTAATCTATATTATAATTCGCGGATGGCTTCCCTTGCAATGATGAAAATATGAATTCTGAATGTATTGTTAAGTTTTAAAAGCTATTAGAAGCATTCAATTAATATTATGGGATTAAAAAATAAAATAAAACTAATATAGTGAAATTTGCTAATATAACGTCCTCTTTTTAGAATATTTAATTTAATTAACTATAATCCAGTACATGAAGAAAAATAGAACTTAAAATAAATAAACATTCACGGCTCTATACAACGACGGCATGTATCATCTCGTTTCGGTGTGAATTATTTATAAAGAGAGGCTGTAGTGCCTGACTCATCAACGCCCAGCCTAAACATGACTTCGTTTGGGCTGTCTGAACTCTTCACTATGAGTATCTCTTCACTCACTGAATCACCAACTCCCAAAAACATAAAATTTTATGGATGTCTTTCTTTTACGACGTAAGGACCCTCTAAAGAATGAATTTTTCAGAATTCAACATTAAAGGAAAAGGAGTTAAGGTGTTAAACTTTTCTTATTTTAATTATTTAATATTTTAATTATATAATTTAATCTGCATAACCGCTTATGTATAAATAATAAAAATTCAACCCTAATAGGGTTAAATAATTGTTTCAGAGTAGTATTATATTTTATAAATTATATATAAATTTTTTATATATAAACGAATATAATGGCGGCAGCTAGTAATTAACCCATTACTTCCCGACTTTTTATTTCTTTGAATTTTTTGACCAAGTTCTCAATTCTTGTTGAAATTATGACCAAAAAGATAAATTCAATACAAGACATGATAATTATCAATCACAGACTAAGAAGGTGTTAAATGTATTTTCATATTTTCAATGACATTTGAAACAAAAATCTAAAAAAAATGTCTTCAAGGTCTAAAAATCTAATTTGACATACAATTTTTAATTTTTTTCAATTTTTCCTCTTTTTTAATTAACTAGTCATCTTTTCACACCTTAAATGTAATGTACCTACAGGGCCGTAACTAGAGGCTCGGGGACCCCGGGGCAGCAAGTGATCGAAGGGCCCTCACTATATGTAGAAAATAAATTGAAGATCTTTTTTTTCGTTGCTGCCTGCCTACAATTTTGGCAGTTTGCTAATTTTAAGGACCTGTTTTTCGTTGCTACCTTAATCTACAATTTTTGCAGGCTGCTAATTTTAATGAGCCTTTTTTACGCTGCTGCGGAGGCCCTTATACTTCGGGGCCCCGGTGGTAGTTACGGCCCTGGTAATGTATTATAAATTTATTTATTGATTTAAATAAAATACAGCCCTTTTAACAAGGTTGTTCAGTAAAGTATTTAAATAATAAATAAACGTGTTCCGGTACATTTAAAAAAAATCCTGTTCGAGTTAACCCATTTTAACAGGATTTTAATAGGGTTGAAGTGAATTAAAAAATATTTAGGTTGATTTATTCCATTTTTTTACATACAGAGAAAAAAAATCTCATGATTTTTTTTAATGGTTTAAAAACGGAAAATAAAATCTAATCGATATTTAAATAACAAAGGAAGGTGTTTCCCACTGATTTAGATTTAAAAACCTTTGCAGAAATGTTTTAGGTACTAACTTATTGCAGATACATTCTGAGAGCTGTAGTTAAAATAATTTATGATAAACTCAAAATTGGTTTTCCATAAAAATATTTGATGTAGCCGTTTTTTTTAAATGTTAACCTATTTTATACCATCTACCACCACCCCAGAGTCCCTAGTAATTATTTTTATTGATTTTCATAAAGTAGTGCATCTAAATCTAACCCTTAAAAAACCTTTTTTGCATTTTCAAAAAATCACTTTTTTGTATTATTGAGTAATAACTTTTGCGCATTATTACGATTCTATTCGTGAAATTTTCTTATTTTCAACCCATCCCAATGGAATTTACAGAACCAATCTATCTAAAAATTGACAGTAGAATATCAATTGAATAAACATAATTAACTAATACATAACAATATGATAGATGACCGAATAAAATAATTTTAATTTTTCAGAATTGAAAAGCGCAATTTTACAAACACAAAAAAACATTTTACGAGCGCTGTAATAAATAACCAGTAGTCTCAAAACAATAAATATTTCATACACACACACACAGACACACACATACATTCACACACACGCACACACAGAGGCACGCGTGAAAAAAGGAATTAAGCCGACGTAAATTTCGTGATATTAAAAACGTAGCGATATTTTTTCGCTCATATGGCAGAGTGAGATAGTTCAGAGCAGTGATCCTCAAACAAAAGAGGCTTAACTATATTAAGAACGGTCTTAATATTTATGGATTTTCAAACAAATCAGGAATGACGAAATTATATTTAAAAAACTTACAAAAGCGATACATTTTTGTTACTTGGAGAAATGATTCAAAGCGTGATGGTCAAAAGTTTTAATGGGTGTAACCTACGAAAACCTATAATTTACGCTTCATGGGACACCGAAATACTTTGTTTATTTTTTATCTCCTAAAGGGTCAGGTTTTAGAAAATATTGCAACGAATAAAAAATGTTTAGAATTCGTCGAGTAATACGAAGAAAATATTTTTGCATAAGATTTTTAATTTGTTAGGTTAGGTTAGGTTAGGTTTGAAAGTAATAAAAAGAAAATATTTTTGCATAAAAATTTTAACTTTATAAATAAAAACTGCTGACTCGAAAAATTAAAAAAATATATTTATATTATATTTTATATACAAGTTAAAAAAATGTATTTTTTTTTGGTTAATTCTAAGCACTTATTAATTTTTGCAAATAAAATGTTTCAGCCAAATGTCAAAAACAATTACTTTTCTGTAGGATCGTTTGCCAATTTTATAAAAAATAGTTTTTTTTTGTCGAACTTAGTTGTTTTACTGATGAAATACAACGAAGATTTGTACCAAGAAGTATTCAGTTAGTAATTACACTATCAAAGACATAAAAACAAAATATTTTAAATATTCTGAATATTTCATCATAAAGACCAAACTTTAAAACTTATTAATTAATGAAAAAGCACTTCTATAGTGACACTATAGACAAACTTTTACAATATATTATAACGGCGGGACGTTCAATATTCAATTGAAATTCATATCCTTTAATATTAGTTTTTTGATAAAAGTTTAATAATATTGGTATAATAGATAGACATTAATAATGTCCATTATAATATTAAGACACTTACATCATAATATCATCTTAATATATATATATATATATATATATATATATATATATATATATATATATATATATATATATATATATATATATATATATATATATATATTTTTTCATTAAATATATATATATATAAATTACGTGTCACATTGTTTTCTCCGCGATGGACTCCTAAACTACTTAACCGATTTTAATCAAATTTGTACACCGTGTGCAGTTTGATCCAACTTGAAAGATAGGATAGCTTACATCTCAATTTATGATCGCAATATTATTTTATTGCAAATTATTTGTCTTTATCTGTTAGCTCCAAACGATTCTAACAGATGGTGACATCTGTTGACTGGATTGAGTAAATATTCAATAGATGGCGCTATGTCAAACTTCCAAACGTTTCATATAACCTACACTTTCACCACATGTTGATAAAGTATAGGTTAACCACAGCAACGCGTGGCCGGGTCAGCTAGTATTATATATAAATACTAGCTGACCCGACAGACGCTGTCCTGTCTTAACTATGAATATTGAATTCGTTTACTACTGCAAAGCCCCCCCCCCCCCCCCCCCACCCCCATTTCCCAAAAGAAGGCTTTACAGTCCCCCACCACTGTCACCGTAAAAAAGTGGGAACTCTATTAAAAAAAGGGGGGGCGAACCCCACCCCCTTTTCCCATAGGAAGCTTTACAGCCCCCCACCACCACCACCGTAAAAAAGTGGGAACTCTCTTTAAAAAAAAGAGGGGGGGCAGAGCCCCCCACCCCCTATTTCCCATAGGAGGCTTCCTATATTTCAAGTTGGATCAAACTGCACACGGTTTACAAATTTGATTAAAATCGGTTAAGTAGTTTAGGAGTCCATAGCGGAGGAACATGTGACACGTAATTTATATATATTAAGATATTAAATATTAACCCAGTTTATTTTCCACCACCCCCCCTTTCGAAAAAATTATGTGGGCGCCTGTGGATTCAATACTGATTTGTTATAAATGTTATTATTCGGATTATTCGTGTTTGTCTTCTCATAAATCAGATTATATCTACCTCATCTTAATAAATAGTGCACTCTGAAATCATTGTTTTTTTTTTATAAATTTTTTAAGGTTGGCAAAATTTGAATCTAAAAAGTAGTTCCTGTTACAGTAAGCTGATTCTTAGATGTCAAATATTTGTTGTAATTTCATTTTTAGCTGACTGCTTATTTTAAATTTTAGCCAAGATTAAAACCATTGACTGAAAAATAATTAATTTTGTTGAGAGCCACTGATTTAGGTAATCAGAGATCCCAAAACGGCGATCACGTAAAATAAAGTAAACAAACAAACCGGAAAAGTAAACTTTAATTTGGTAAAAACGTATTTAATATCGGGAATGTTACAACTGTAATAAAATTGGATTGTTATAAAAGAAGAGAAGCAAAAAATAATATTTAGCCATCAATATTACACTTTTTTTTTCATAAAGTGTTTTTATTACTTATAAAGAATGTATTTTAATGTACTTAGGTTTTGTTAAAACATCATTTAGAGCGTTATACATTGGTATATTTTTTATCGCTTTTTTATCTGTTATTTTTCATATAGATTTAATACAAAAAAAACTAATATTGGTTTGATTAGAATATAACCTTTACATTGATATTAAGACGACTTTGATGCCCCGTTAGAAAGTGTTTGCAAGCTTGCAATTATTTATTACCTAGGCTAATAAAAGAGGATAAAAATCTGCAAACAAATGACATAAAAACCTGAAATAATTATTCTAATTTTTGAGGACGTTGACACCATAGAAAAATAACGATGAAACAAAATTTCAAAGACATTAAGAAAATAGTTTAAGAGATATTAAATAAACAAATTACTATGAATTTTTATGAGAACACATAATTTCGAGGCATGACAAAACATTTCAAAGTGATGTGACAGAGAATTTGGTGAAAATTTTAGCATACATTCTTTATTCAATTACAAAGATAGCTGTAAATTTTCAGAATGATTAGAAACCGCATTTTTTAATTAAAAAATCATAAGTGTGTAAAAAAAGGTAGAAACACACCTTGCCTTTACTCTATACTTATACACAAGCGCTTACCCGCACCGTTCCCCGCAAAGCCAGTCCCGCACCCTATAGTGCCAATCTCTTTAAACCAGTTGTTCTCAACCTTTTGTTGACCAGGGACCACTTTGATGTTATTATTATTAGTAGGGACCACAAAGTTAAATTTTTTTTTGTTATATAGATTTCAAATGAAAAAGCTAAAAAAAAGGTCTTCACTTTAATTTTCAGTTTTTTTGTGCATTAAAGACCTAAAAAAAGGTCGCCGATAGTTCAAGTTCATTATGTTCATTCAAACATTGAAATCTTTTATAGGGACCGTTTTTTACCCCTCACGGACCACCGGTTGGGAACCCCTGCTTTAAACGGATTAAATATATAAAAATAAAACACATACGGGAAGTTAAGGGGTTGAAAAATGTTTGTACATTTTTTACATAAATGTACTGAATTAGAAATATTTGTTGATATTTGATTACTGCCATTACTGAATATTAATTTATATACATTTACACTCAGCATTCTGTAAGATGTCCATCCACAAGACGACCGTTCCATAAGACAATGTTCTAACAGTCCTATAGAACGTCTTTCCCCAACCCCCACCATAATACCATTGTGACTGCTATATTTCAGCGCGAAATTTAAATTAACAAATTGACGTTAAAGTCTTCTATGTAGATTTTACACACAAAATTTGTGTTTTGGTGTGACTCAATGTGGAAAAAAATGAAATTCAATACAAATTTTCGTTGAAATTGAAATATAATAAATAGTATAAAAAAAATGTGTAAGGTACATTTTATTTCAAATTTGATAATTTGAAAACGATTAAAAAAGGAAATAATAAAAATAAATTATTGGCATATGATTGTATTAAAGCAACGAATAACAATTGTCTAGAGCAGCGGTTCTTAAACTGGGGTCCGCGGACCCCCGGGGGGCCGCCAAACTTTTACGGGGGTCCGTGAAACATTTTTGGCAAAAAAATAATTTACATAAAGTACTTTTATATTACTATTTATCAGTGATTAATTAGTATCTAACGACCTTTTTTGTTTTTCTATCAGGGATGGGGGTCCCTGAAAAATAATTGTTAAAAAAGGGGGTCCCTAGACCACATAAGTTTAAGAGCCACTGGTCTAGAGCAGACGTTCCCAAACTGTGGTACGCGTACCGGTACCGGTACGCGTTTGACGAGTTACCGGTACGCGATAAGGGAATGAAATAATAATGAAAACAATATTTTGCGTAAAATAATGCAGTCCCTTCACATTTATGTAATTGTGAAACAGTCCTTCATCGATCTAATAAGTGACGTTGGCTTGAAATTAAAATTTCGGAGCACCACCAGCTTACTATCGTTTTGGCTTTGTATTCGTACAGAATATCCAGAACTTTCTTGCTATACTTTCAAATTTTTAATGCCCTTAAATACTACATACTTAGTGAAACTGGATTTTCTGCAATGACAGTGATGAAAAACAAATACCGATCATTGCTTAGTATTGAGTCTGATCTTCGCCTTATTGACCCAAATTGAACCAGATATTTCTACGCTTGTAAAAAGTTTACAGGCGCATCCTTCACATTAATTAGTTATTATCATACAATAACCAAAATTATTATTATATCTATATATTATATGATACAATATACACAAATATCAGTTACAAAAATTCAACGTTTATGGGAATGGGGGGAGAGGGGTTATATACATTTATAAGAAAAATAGTGTAATAAAAATATTTGTGAATTAAATTGTTTTTAGTATAATTACGTTTTATTGTAGGGCTAAAGTTGTTTTTTTTTTCGTCAAAATTTCCGAGAGAAACAAATAACGAAAAAAGGTCATTACTTGAAAATTTACGAGAAAAAAAATTAGGACTCTTTTCCAAAAATATTTACCTACCGGTACGCCACCATATTTTCTGCTACACACCGGTACAACATATTAAAAAGATTGGGAACCTCTGGTCTAGAGTTCAATTCTAAAAAGTCAACAAATCAGGATCTCGTTCACCAACAGCGCTATTTTTATTATTATGTATCTGTTAACTTTTAGGCGTGGTGGTGGGGGATCCTCTAGCCGACGTCTTGTGGAATTATTGAATTACCGATGGCGACGTATTATAGAACGCTGAGTGAAACTGCCTTACAACGTGATTTGATGATAACTGATCATTTTGTTTAAAAACAGTGGACAAAAAATTATCGCCGTTCGGCACACTATCAAGAAAAGTATATTTTCTTATGTAAATGCTTTACATTGTTTTAAATTTTATAACTCTTTATTTTATAACGTTAGTGTAAAAGTACTTATCATTTAATAATCATTACTGGTTTTACTTTGTCCATTACTGGAGAAAAAACATATAAAAAATAAAAGGCTATAATTAAAAAAATAAACTATTTTTGCGGATTTTGGTAGTTAAATTGATTAAATAAAGAGTTAATTGTTTTATTAGTAACATAGGTTCATGAGAATTACAAAAAAGTAGCCTACCAATCCCAAAAAACATCATACTTTCAGCTTAACGCGTTCAAGACTGGTGCAAGTACCTTATTCTTACGAACAGAGCACGTATTTATATTTATATTCTATTATCATTCCACAGTTAGGTACTACAGGATACATGCCCAAAGGAAATATCAAAAATAGATCGCATGTTCTCAATAAATTTTATATTTGATACATTTATTACATTTAAATTGTAGGGGAATTGAATTTTTTGTAAATATTACATAGATATTTTATATACATGTCGGACATATAAAATGATTGGGGGTTAGTTGAGGGCGTATTCGATTTTTCTTATTGAAAATACAGTTTCATTTTATACACCTGTCTACGAATGATTTAAGGAAAATGAAAATTCTATCGTCTTTTGTGGTTGTTTATTATAAAAAAATCAAGTGGGTGTTCGTTTTTTGTAACAATTTCAATTGAATTGTTTGAAAAATGAAAATACGTTTTTTATGCCAAGTATTACAAAGAAATTTGCTTAGCAGTTAAAGCTATCTGCAGGGTATTAAATAAATTGTTTATATGAATGATCTAGACGCATGTACGTTAAGTAAAAATCAGTGACTTATGTAAAATAAATGGTGACAACATGCATGATGACTAATTTAAAAAAAATTATTCTATGATGATCTTACGTGTCTCCTATTTCCAAAAAAATACTTATTGCTGCAGAAAATAAAGGTTTAATCGCAAATATTGACTATTTTAAAACTATTTTTAAATTTGACGCCAAAACGCTTGCAGGTTACATTTCAGAGTTGTGACGTCACACTCCTTTTCAACAATAATCAAATATTCAGAGTAAAGACAATAATTTAATTATTTAGTGTGTTAAAAATTAATTCCAAAGTATATAAGTTCTTAAATAAGGTATGTACCTAAAAATCTTGTAAGAGTAATTGATATTTGTCTGCGTGACGTCATTCTCTCTGATTGGTGTTTCATTTAACATGGTGGATTGCTGTATTTTGAATTTATATTTTAGCAAAAATTATATTAATTTCGCTTTTAATATAAAAATAAATACATTTTTTAGAACCTTTTTAACCTATTTCATTATTTAAAATCATAATTTCAATGATACTTTGTTACTGGTATCATGCCTACTGTACTTCATACAGTCCATATCATGAAACCTGACCGGGCTTAGGAATGTAATCACATGTCACTATGCATATGGAGCTTCTTACTCGAAATATTACATAGTTTGTTAAAATATAGAGTATTTCTGTGTGCTGCTCTCTTTATACTAAATACTATAGTCGACCGCTTAAGTTGTAATGTTAGATGTGCGGCGTTCTATTGAGTAATGAACTGGACAAACCCATAGAATCAAGTCAGTAGCGGATAATCCAATAATTATTTTTAATTTCTAATGGTAATTTAAAACATTCATATATTCTATAAATGTATTTGTGTTTGACTACATCAATGGACTGACGGCAATTCGAAGTTCCTTCCCTTACCGCTCCGGTCATTTTTCATGATATGGACAGTAAAATACATGTCATTTATGTAACTAAACATTTTTTATCACTGCTCTACTACTAACAAAACTTAATGCGTTGAAATGTTACCTTTCAGAATATACATAACATAATAGCCTTACATTAAGCACAACATGTATCTATTCGAGTTTCAAGCCATATCTTGAAAGTCCTTGCGAACTTTTCGAACAACTTGATATAATCATTTGGCCTTTGAGTAATTATCCTTCAACAAATAAAACTGAACTGTTCAGCAACTAAATCAACAAAACAGATTTTTATAAAATTATCTGCCATGGGAGTCACGGGACTTTCTTATACGTAATAATGACAGTGATTCTTATTTTATTGAAACATGTAGGTATTTCTGATAATCTAATAAAAGATAGAAAAAAATGAATGGGACATAAACTAAAGATAAAAATATTATTTACATTATGTATCAAATGAGTTTTTTTAACGTAATTTCTAAACCGGAAACGGATGTTTACTCTTGTCAACTTTAGAATTGTCGAATTATTTTTGAAATAAGAAAAAAACATTTTTTTCCGACATTTATTATTCAGCCAGAAAGATTTTTTTTAATACTTATTTAAAATCATTCACACTGTTTACTCTCAGCATTACGTATAAGAAAGTCCCATGGTACCTATAGTAAACACGCACATTACAATCTCTGTGATACGTATAAGAAAGCCCCAAGACACTCATGTCAGATATTTCATTTCTGTTATAAACCATTTGAATTATAAAAAAAAAAAAAAAATTTTTTCGGAAAAAATGAATAGAACAAAAATTATACATATAATAATATCACATACAATTTTTAACTTAACCATTTTCTCTAATTCGCACTGTTTCAAAGTAATTCGAAAAATTCAAAAATCGACGTCATTAAACATCCGAACATTAGAAAAATATTAAATTGTACATTTTGAAAAAAAAAATATTGAAAACATTCTTAAGATATTTAACAAAATAACAATATTTTCCAATTTGAGTATGCCATTAAAAATAAAAAATAAATTATGGCGTGTGCTTCCTGCATGGTAAATTTTTTAAATTGTTTATAATCCCACATAATCAGAAATTAAAATTTTTTAGATTTTTTTCATTACTTGTGCTATAAGTCCTCCTTTCATATCTTCGGTAGGTACTTTTTTAGACTATGAATAGACAAAATATTACGCATAGTAAAAATTCAGTGGAGTATGCTTCTTACATGGTTAAATGATGTTTATTGTTTATATTCCCAGATAGAATGAGAAATTAATAATTTCCAGTTTTTTTTCTTTACTTATGCTATGAGACCTCGTTTTCGTAACTTTGGTAGATAATTTTAGACTATGAATAAACATAATATCGCGCAAAATAAAAATTCAGTGGAGTGTGCTTCTCACATGGTAAAATATTGTTTATAGTCCCACATAGAATTTCAAACAAAAGCAACTTTTTAAAACACCGACTTCTTCAATTTGGTTTCTAATTATAAAAAAAGTAATAACCGGATTGACATTACATATTTTTGATTAAACATTTTTTTTCCACGCGGACGTTGTTGATAAAAAAACTGACGGTAAGAAAATCACGTACACATTGTTGGATGTCTGCTGACGTAAGCGTTGAAACTTTATCAGCGTCCCACAGAAAATAAACTCATTATCAAAAAGAGAGAAAACAGCGGGCAAAGCTCACGCGATACACATAATTTTAATTTGCTTCTAACACGGGAAATGACATGGCCAACATATTACCTCTCTCTACAAATGTAACGCACGTTTACTTGTTCTTTGTAATTTTATATAATGTAATAGTTATATCAAAGAGAACAGTTATTGCGGATAAGAGTAGGTACTTATGAAGTTATTCTTTCAAACTACAAACATTAAAATTATTATGATTTTATAACATTAAATATTACTTTTTTCTGTGCAATCACCGTGGAAAATAATTCTTTGATAATGAAAATGTGAAAAATTATTAAATGAAACTTTTTATAAAATATAAAACAGAGAATCTTGGGGTTAAAACTGGATATCCTTTGAATTGCGATAGATATTATATTTTTTATTAAAAAAAAGTTAATATTTTACTATTGTTTTAACATTGGGGTATGGTTTTTGAGTACCTAATATTTTTTTAGTACGCTCCTGATTATTTTATCGTTAATTTTTTTATAGTTTCAATCTAAATCAAAATTTAAGCAAACGTCAAAATGACATTTATTATGTCAGCAAACGATTTTTTAAAGAAAATTGAGACAAATCTTTGTAAGGGAATATTTTACAACAAATGTAGGTGACCTATATTATAGAAAATTGAATGCTCTACAAAAAGAGTATATAACATTTTCACGTTACATGTGTCGTTTTTTTAATATCTTGAAAAAATATATTTTGGGGTGTCATCTCTTCCCTTACACACGATTTTGAAAATTTTGTAATGGAGCCGTCCTCAAGCCAGACTCAATCAATCAAGTTTCATTAATATCGGTTCAGTGGTTCATGAGTTATGTGACAAGGATTCAGGGGACAGACACACATCATGACCTGAATTGGAAAGATCAAGTGAAATTTTAAAAATCGGAGAACATTTTTTTTCATTTTAAAACGATCACAAAGCTTCTCGTATCTTTGAGATTGCAAGAAAGCAAATTAAATGAAACCTTTTTTTATAAAACAGAAAATTTTGGGATTTGAATTAAGGATCTTTGAATTACGATATTTTTTTTTCTTAATTAATAAAAAAATGGTTTAATTGTGAAGATTAATTCTAAAACAAATTCGATACCCTCGATCCGATTATTAAACGGTCGCCATTTTGAAATCAGGAATACGAAAACTAATTTAACAAATTTAAATTTTTTACATAGATATTAAATAAAGAATCTTCAAAAGTTAATCGTCTGTTTGCAAACTATGGATTGAATAAAAAGCATAAATAATCATGGTTAGTAAATTCGACTTTCCTAACTTTTCTGACATTCGAGAATGTAGACACCCTGTAAATACACCGAATACATTAAATACCGAATTAAATATTAATGAAGTGAAACTTCTCCAAACTGACTAACTATGGTTACTAAAAAAATCGATCGTGTTATTTTTACGAAAAAACTAGTGTATTAATAAAATGAATGGTTCGATCAAATATTGGTCATTTAAAGAAGAGGTCAGTTTGACTTTAAAACAAAGTTCCTCGTCGCGTCCGTCGGTCTGTCTGTCAGTAACTACTAAACGGATTTTATTCCGGTTTTCACTAATAGTTGAAGTGTTTCGCGAGGAAGGTTTAAGTCAGTGGCGTAACTATAGAAATGGGGGCCCCAAACAATTTTTCAGAAGGGGGCCCTTGACAGGATTTTTTCTACATTATTCCCCCACCCCACAATAATAATTATTGCTTAGAATTTTGAAGGGATGTAAATATTTGAGGTATGGATACGGAAACGTTCGAGAAAAATTGATTTATGTAAAAAAAATAATATAATACTAAAATGAAAAACAGTCAGTAACACGCCAAATTTTAAAGTTTTTGAGATTTTGATATTAAATTTTAGAATCTTAAAATAAAATAACTGAAAAATCAGCTTTTTCACCAAATACTTTATAGATCGTTTCGATTCTAAAAAAACACAGCAATTAAAAAAAATATTTCACCACTTTTGGGGCCCCCTAGATGCTCGGGGCCCCGGACAATCTAACCGACCAGACTGGCGGTAGTTACGCCACTGGTTAAAGTGTATAATTTGTGGAAATTTTGTGTTTTCATGAAGTCGAAAAAAAACGAATCATCGGAGAATTATCTTCGCGTAAATAGTTAGCGATAATTGAAAACAGTGTTTAATAATTTTATTAATGTTTAAATTTATATCCCCGGGTAACCCCAGGTTCAATAAGCTAGTATACTATACGTATGACTTCATGTGATGATTGTACAATGTAAAAAAAGTAAAATCCAAAGGATAAGAAATACTTTATAACCTGCCCCAATCTTTATTACGATACTTTTTTTTCTATTTTCTCCAGTATATTGATTCCACATATGTATCTAAAATACAATAAAAAATATAAAATAAAATAAGAACGTGTTAGTAATTGTAAAAATGTCACGGACAAAAATGTAATTTCTTATACGATCTTTTTTTGCAGAACATAAAAGATCTTCAATCTATGACAATGGTGCCAATACGATATTTCTGCGCCGTGTTTTGGTATGCGTATTAAATTTGCTGAACGCCTTCAACAATAGGGCTTCGTTCAACCACTTTCAAAATCGTACAAAACGTATTTTTACAAGTAATTTCCGACACCGTTGATAGTATTTCATAGAACGTCAGGGACGTAACGACATTTATGTCGGCTTTGAAAATGTGTAAGACACGAGAATCAGATAAATTTAAAACTAAAATCATGTTTCGGTCAACTGAGAACCTCATTTTGTCAAAATTCAAGTCATCTAGTTTTGGAAACGTAAAAATAAAGCCTGCATGGCATAAATTTTTACCCCCCCCCCCCCCCCCTCAATGTGGATAATAGCCTATGTTTTTTTAAATTATTTCAGCATAAATTAAATATCTATATACAGAGTGTCCCATTTAAAGTGCACACCTCTAATAAATTTTTATGGTGAAATGTTATCAAAAAACTTTTCAGATCAAAGTTACACGGTTTGGAGGGGGACATACACGTATGAGGATGAATTTTTTTTAGGTGGTATTTTCAAGATGATATGAAGGTCAACATCATTTTTTTAAATATGAACCTATAGTTTTTATCAAGTAATTTTATTTTACGTAAAAAAAACGTATATTTCATTGAAAACTTTTTTTGAACAACTTAAACCTTTCCAAGATATCTAACAAAATAATTCGAGATTTTGAACTTTCAATATTTTTTTACTCACAAACCATCAGGTTTAGGGAAAAAGTATAAAATACAAACATGTTTATTTTGGTCTAATAAAACTTAATTATGCTATTTTTTTTTGCTTATATAAAATAAATTGAAAAAGTTTTAAAATTTTAAAAATAGTTCTTCAACTCTTATTAGATCACAATAAACATTTTTTGTATTTTGTACTTTTTCTCTAAAGTTGATGAAGTTGATGAAGTTCAAAATCTCGAATTATTTTGTTAGATATCTTGGAAAGGTTTAAGTTGTTAAAGTTTTCAATGAAAGATACGTGTTTTTTCACGTAAAATAAAATTACTTGATAAAAACTATATGTTCCTATTTAAAAAAATGATGTTGAGCTTCATACCACCCTGAAAATACCACCTAAAAAAAATTCATCCTCATACGTCTATGTTCCCCTCAAAACCGTGTAACTTTTATCTGAAAAGTTTTTTGATAACATTTCACCATAAAAAGTTATTAGAGATGTGCACTTAAAATGGGACAATCTGTATATATCCCCCTACTATATCCCTATGCATTTTGACGCGCTGAAACCGAATCTGATATCAAAATTGCGCCATCAAGTCAGATTTTTTTCTAACTAAAAAAAACTTAAAAATAATATATTTTTTGGTGCTATTGTAAGATAAAAAACCTTACCTGATGGCGCAATTCTTACGTCAGATTCGGTGTCAGCGCGTTAAAGTACATAGGGGTACGGTGGTCTGTATTCTCTTAAGTACTCAATAAAAAAATGTATTGGGCTAAGACAATTCTTGTTTCATATAAGTAAATATATATATTGAAAGAAGTATTTTCTAAATATACGAATATAATCTTAATTGAACTATATTATTGTTTCTTTTTAAAACAATATTTTCGGACGAAAACAATAAATTCTCTGTTTAAAAAAATATTTTGTCTTTTAAGATAAAAATTTTAAATCGAGGTTTTATGATATAACTAAAGTTGATCTCGTTAAAATTCAAGTGGTATCATCTCGGTTTCGTCTCGTTCGAATTTAAGCTTATCTCGTTTCGGTCTATAGTTTCGAGACCGTGTGCAACCCTAATAAAAATGTTTTTTTAATAATAATTTTTCGAGGTTGTCATTCGTTCAAAATTATATTTTGGAGTTTCGTAATTAAGTGCAATAAAGAGTGACGGAGGGTAGAAATTCAGAAATATAAAATTAAAACCTCATATAATAATTTATAATTTTTTAGTAGATTATGCCTGGGTGGTTTTGTTTTGGCTAAAAGTAATTTTTTTTCTTTCATTTAAGATCTAATGATGGAGTGCATAGAGCAAAACAAAAACACGATTAGTTAATCGTCTGTTTGCAAACCAAGATTAAAATTAATCCATACATGATTGTTTTTTTTAATACCATTCAGGTTTACAAAGGTATTAAATATCAAAATAATTGATAAAATAAGTCAGTTTTTTTCCAGTATCAGTATTTTCAAGCATTAATCTTTTAAGCTTTTATTCAGAAGCCAAGACTCATGTTATTAGTATTTTAAATGAAACAACTAACATTTTTTACTAATTTTATCTCTTTTAAAACAGATATATCTCCAGGTAAGTATTATAATAATATAACATAGTCAAAAAAATTTGTTTTATATTAAAATTGAATTTCTAATATAGCCACGTTATGTAAACTATAATATGGGCAGACAAAAAGCCATAATTCATTCCATTGTAATTAAAAATATTATAATTAAATATGAACTATTATGTCATCATAAACAGTGTGAAATGACATTTGATTCTATGTTTTTTGAAAAAATAATATTTATGAAATTTGCCTATTTTAATATTAATAAATGAATTGTCAATTTTGAAAATGTATCACGCTCCATTTTTTGCGAAATAGGTACATTTTTTGTTGCATTATACTGTTCTGCTCGCTTGTGTGCATCGATAACTACGAAAACGAGTCATATTACGTATTAGTTATTTATGTAAATGATAAAAACAGATCACTATTTATGAATTTGCATTTGCATTGATAGTTTCGCAAAGAATCATGTCCCGACATTTAAATTTGATCTAGCCTGAAGGACAAACTGATAGCAAATAAGAAAATTGTTAAATTTGGATTTGTCATCATTTTAACTGACAATTAATTTAAATTAAGAAATATAAAAAATTTTCAGAAAATATCGTTTATAAAAACTAATAAAAACAAATTTCAAAAGCAGATAGTGCAGTGGTTACATTATCATAACACTTTGAACAATTTGTTCACAGGTAGATAGTAGGTACATAGTGTTTTTATTTTTCAGAGTTTGGCAGACATATCATTATTTATTATTCATAAGAATGTATATTGTTGTCGAAGAGCACCAGGTGTGAAAAGTGTAGTCTAAGTGTGGATTATCTTGAATTATGTTACGGAATTTTTCAATAATGTTTGTGAGTAATTTTTTATAGTAAAAAGCATATTGAATACAGGGACTTTCATGTTAATAAAACCAAAGTGTGTTTCAAAGGTTTAGGGATTTTTACTTATTTTAAATTGGAAATGTACCACCTAATATTATTTTATTATTTATGATTTTTTGGATATGAGGTGATATATTATATGATAACATTTTTATGTCTATAACATATAGAGGTACATACCTACTTTAATAATAATGAGAAACCATATTATTTTCAAACACAACATTAAAATTTTTATTTATGTTTTCATAGGCATACATAAAATTAAACATAAAAAAAATATTTTATTACCTTTAAGAATTTTTATCACCTACAATATATAAAATATTTTAATAAGTTTTTGTAATAAACATCCACAATTTATTATTATTATTTCCAATTTTTATATATTAAACTTTTGACTGTTCTAATTTTATTTCACAGTTCAAAGAATTATTTTACACATTTATTATAAATATACCTATAACACAAAAATAATACACAACACAAATTTTAATTGTTGAAAAATTTGGACAACAATAACCGATATGTCACGAGTTTAAAAAACGATCGCGCGCGAAGCCGGTAAAACAGTGAGCGAGCTGACAATACGTCCAACCTTGTGGACGTTTCGACAACGACTGAGCATGACTGGTTGTGTTGTGTAGGGCTGTAGTTATCGTCACCACCACTGTGCTGTTGTAGGGCCTACCTGTAGAGTCGGCGCGGTTTAACCGTTTTTCACAGAAATTCGGTCTAAGTTTTATGTATGTTTTGTGCGAAATAAAAGGTCTGTATTTTGATGATTTATTTTCTTGTACATGAAGCGTTTTATGGCGAGATAAAAAATATGTATTGAATTATTAAAGTATGAATATTAAAGGTAGGTTTTTTTATTCGTATAGACAAAATTCTATATATTTTATTAAATAAAATATTAGTTGACAGTATTATAATATATTGCTGTGCACAACTTTTTAAGAAACGAATATACCGAAAAAATGGTTAGAACATAAATTTTAAATAATAAATATCCATTTTATTATAACATTTTTTGGTTCCATTTTAAAAAATTATACATATTTATAATAATACTAGTGGAATCCCGCGGCTTCGCTCGCGTAAACTTCGAAACTAATCAGAACCCCCCATACGTGATAAGGGATGACATATTACATTTTTTTATATTGATTTTTTTCATTACCTATATATAAAAAAAACGTAAATATCTCGTAGCTTAGTTAAAAATTGTAAAAATTAACCCCCTGTCTACCCCCGCCATTAGGGATTGAATGTCGAAATTTTTATTTTAATAGATGACTATTTTGCCCCAATTTACCTTTATAAGTAAAGCAAGTATGCAGATAAACATATCTAAATCCATTCTCGTCCCCGTCCCGTGCTATTGCTATTAGCGCTTGAATATTGAACTTTAATTTTTAATTGAATATTAATTTGTCCGAATTTACTTTAATATCATGAACAATAAAATAAAATAAAATTTTACCCCGCCCCCTCCCCTCTCATTCGTATAGGGGTTGAACTTTCGTAACTGATATTTGTCTTTTAGAGTAGGTACCTACATACTTGTGCCATGTTTTATCGGTGAATAAAAAAAAAAAATATTTTACAATTTTTTCCACCCTAGGGGAACATCTTAGGGGTTATAATTTGGGAAATGCTAAAATAATTGTTTCATTATTTATGTTGTAGAGTATGTTAGATAAGTTTCAATTAAATGTGAACAAAAAAAATATTTTTTTATATAAACTTTGACACCCTTTTTTAACCCCGTAGGGGTTGAATTTCGAAAAATCCTTTCTTAGTGGGTGCTTACATCATAAAAGGAAGGCACCTACGAAATTTCACGTTTCTAGGTCCAGGGGTTTGGGCTGTACGTTGATATATGAGAGAGTGAGTGAGTGAATGAGTGAGTGGTTAAGAACAAACTCTTTTATAGATATAGATTATAATTTTTTTTGTAATTATTTGTAATTTTTTTTTATGTATCCATAGTTGCTGGTACCCCCCCCCCCCGCCCCTTTGGAAACGCCACTGAATGCATATGAGCTGTATACGAGAAATTAAAAATTTCAAGTTTGTGAATTTTATAATTTTGGCTGTCAAGACAGATAAAAAAATGACCCTCAAAATTCTGTTTAAATTTTTACTAGTTATTATATATTTGTGTTAGTATAAAAACCAATGTCATATTTAAAATTGAAATATAACAAAATATCTATTTACCTTTATTCACAAATACGGTAATTCTATTTTTCAACATTCAGTGAATCAAAAAATCCGGCAGATTCGTTTTCGAAATCGTTGAAACGTATATATCGCAAATGCACAATAGGAAAAATCGACCAGAAAACTGTAACCGACCTATTTTCCAACCGATTGGAATAATAACATTATGCCCGAGCTGCATTTTACTCACGCAATATATTGATATTGACACACGTGAACACATACGAGTACTACATGCTTGCATACAAATACCTATTTGTCTATTATAGTTGCGTCATTATAGCTGTAATAATACCCCAAAAAAAAAGTTAATTAGAGCCCTTTATATTATTGATGGAACTTGTTGGTAAAGGTGAAAGAAGTAATTTCTCATCGAATGAGTCATTTTTTTTTCATTGGAACATTGTTTATTTTTAAACAATTTGGTCGGAAAATCGGTTTTTCCAATATAGTGGGAAAACTATGCGTTGTAGAGAAAAGTGAAGCACAGACGAAATATGCGCAATCAAAAGTTCTATAAATCAGTGCCCGGTAGTTTAAAATTCGATTAACCGTTCAAAAGTTATTGCAAAAAAACCGCTAAAGAGCGTGGAAAATTAATTTTTTTTAAATTGTTTATAAATGTTTTATTATTTACTAAAATTCAACGAAAATACTTAAAAGTTGTGAGTTTTAATATGTTTCAAAAGTGAGCGAAAGATGGGCGCTGTGGGTCGAATAGTTTTTGCAAAAATTCTATTTGTTTATCCGGTTGAGAAAAAAATAGCTGAATTTCAAATGCGGGGCCTGATAAAAGTTATTAACCAAAAATGATTTATAACCCCGATTTGTAAAGGCCAAAGCCTTTTTTTTCGTACAATGTATTTTGTACAATATCGATTTATTATCGAGAACCCTTTTGAAACGTGCAATAAATAAAATATATGTATTAAAAAATGCACTAAAAATAAATAATTTTCAATATGTCGACTTTGCAGTGAGCTTATCCCAATGACCCCACAATTGTATCTAAATTAAGATTTTTTTTCACAGAATAAGTTAACAAGTTGGTGGGGTCCGTGTGGACCCCACGTTGTATTGGATACCCTAGATCAGCGGTTCTTAAACTGGGGTCCGCGGACCCCCGGGGGGCCGCCAAACTTTTACGGGGGTCCGTGAAACATTTTTGGCAAAAAATTAATTTACATAAAGTACTTTTATATTTCAATTTATCAGTGATTAATTAGTATCTAACGACCTTTTTTGTTTTTCTATCAGGGATGGGGGTCCCTGAAAAATAATTGTTCAAAAAGGGGGTCCCTAGACCACAAAAGTTTAAGAACCACTGCCCTAGATAGTCACGTTTTGTTTTCAATATTATTTTTATTTTTTGGTGATTTGAAAGTTTTCATGAAGTGGATTTTGTTTTTTGTTGTTTTGTTAATTTATCTCGGTAACACTAAGTTTGAAGATTTATATTAGTCAGAATCAGCCAAAAAGGAGTGGGGTTCAGGCAGCCCCACGTTGTGATGAATGCCCCAGAGTTTCACGTTGCGATGCGAAGGTTAAATAATTTTAGCCGACTTAAAAAAAGAAGCAGATTCCTAAATTTACAATATTTTTTTATGTACGTTCGGACATAACTTCGATAAATATGCACCAATTAGGACGATTTTTTGTTTGTTAGAAAGAGTATACTCCCGAGGTGGTTTCATATGAATTTCATCACAATCTTACCATGGACTTTAAAATTTAGGGAGTTTTCAATTCGACTGTATATACCGGGTGGTCTTTTTAAATCGAGACAAGCAAATATCTCAAAGATTTTTCGGGGAAAATGTTTAGTACAAATGTTTCAGGGTTAAGAAGGTGAAAATAAATTGAGGTAAAATTTTGTTTCTTCAGTGGAGGCTTGAAGGTCATTTTGATGTCAACTATATTTTTTTTTAAATAGAAGCCTATTTATTTTTTTACATATTCGTATTTTAATTTTGTTTGAAATATTTTTTTTACTTTCTTATACCAATGTATATGAAATATACATATAGTATAAGTAAGTATAGTAAACGCGATTTTTTTCGAAATCCGGATTTTGATGGAATTATTAATTTTGACCTTCCCTGAATCCATTCTGACTATTTTCGCCATGATGTAACGCTGTAACTCAAATACGACAAATCGTAGAAAGGTGGAATTTTATACTTAAGATTGATTTTTGCCTGGGATGAAAACCTCCTATTTTTGAAAACGATCATTCAACCGGAAACGGATGTTTACCTACATCGATTTTTGAATTTTTCGAATTACACTGAAACAGTGCGAATTAGAGAAAAATGGCTAAGTTGAAAATTTTAGGTAATATTATTATCTATAATTTATGTTCTATTCATTTTTTCGAAAAAAACAAATTTTTTTTTTTTACTAAGTATTCGATTTTAAGTACATTTCAAATGGTTCATAACAGAGAAGAAATATCTGCCATGAGTGTCATGGGACTTTCTTATACGTATTACAGAGACTGTACGTGTTTGCCATAGGTACCATGGGCCTTTCTTATACGTAATACTGAGAATAAACACTGTATACTCTATTTCATTTAGTTTGCAGTGGTCGCCGTGCGACTTGACGGTATTAGTCGTGATCCGTACGGTCAAAGCACCCAGCAACCAGTATAGATTATTCTAAATAATGATTTTAAAAAAATATTTCTGGCTAAATCATAAGTGTTGGAAAAAAATGTATGGGGAATAAATTATAGATAGTAACATACTCGACATTTTTTATCTATAACATTTTTGTCTTATTTCAAAAAATTAAAAAAATTACATGAGTAAACATCCGTTTCCATCTTATTGTTAGTAATTATGTTAAACAAAATTCGTTCGATACATAATGTATAAAATAATATTTCTATAGTTTATGTCTCATTCATTTTACTCTATCTTTTGTTAGTTTGTCAGAAATATCCTTCACTAAAATAAAAATCACGTACACTGTTCACTGTCATTATTACGTATAAGAAAGTCCTGTGGCACACGGCAGATTATTTAAATTTGTTTAAAGGGAGTCACACTAACAGACAGACAGACTTGACCTGAATCGAAAATATCAAGTGGTAATTTTAAAATCTGATAATACATTTTTTCTGTTTTCAAAAATGATCACATATAGGTATTACATAGTTTCCCCTATTCTTAGGATATAACACGAAAGTAAAAACTTAGTTAATCGCATTGGTATCTGAATGAACTCTGCTATAATTTTCATATTTTTAATAATTACAAACTAAATAATCAAATACGCAAGAACGAAATTAATAAAAATTTGCATGAGACTGTAGTAAACAAAAGGAACTTTAGAAACTGGATACAAATAAAATAAACATTTCTTTCATAAAAGCGAGTATTAAAACAACAACAAAAAAACAAAAATCTCGCTATTCTTTTGTTTCAACCTTCAAGACAAATTCGTTATGATTGCACAGCAGTGGGCGCCTTTGGACATACAATTCTTAGAATATATTAATTATTGTAAAATATCTTCTTCGAAACATTGCAAATATAATTTAAATATTAATTGAAATTTATTCGCCACGGTGTAAACAGGAATATTGCATTTTAATTATAATACGCGTATTATTATTATATTTAAATTTTATTGACAAGGGGAGTTCACACTCAAGAGATGAGGGATTTCAGTCAGATTTTGGGAGGTGAGGTACTAGAGTAAAAATAAAAATACATATGTCCGAGCTTTCAATCTCATGGGCATTATTAATAAAGATATTTCATTTTGAAAATTGTTATATTTCAAATATACTGTGTTATGTGGCCAAGCGCTTAGGTGGCTACATGTACCTAACGCGGTGAACGCTGGTTCGAAACTCGGTTTGAGAATTTTATTTTTTATTTTTATTTGCAATTGTTTTTTTTTTAAATTTTTATTATTTTCTTATACCTACATATATATATTGCTTACATCTCGTTCAAACTGAACGTTGTCTTCATAATGCTCTCACTCTATCAGTAGCTTTCACTACCGTATGTTTATCTCTGTCAGATTTGCTCGAAGTGCGTTATATTTTTGGTAGCGTGTGCAACGTTTACACGGGTTATTATTTCGTGTTATGTTTGGGATTTTTGTGCTGTTTTGTATTTCTGGTCTCAACATGATATAATATTAACTTATCGGTGTCTGTGGAACATAACTATCATTAACAAATCCATTATTTTCTTCTTTATATAGTACATACTTATATAATCTGGGTTGTATTTTTTATTAACTGTCGAGTTTTCACTGTTTTGTTTATAAACTATTAAATAACTGGTGATATAAAATGAAGTGAATCATATCAAACAGTAGGTATATACAATTTTGTTTGTAAATATCAAAAACAAATTTACAAAGAGCATTAATAATTATTAACATTGTAAATTACACTAAAAATTGTTCTATTTAAATAATAATAATAATTCACACAAAGTGAATTCACCTGTAAAATAAAATTAAATAAAAATAACTGTAGGTACAATTTAAAATTTTAATAATTCAAATTTCGAAATATTGAAAACATGTAGGTACATATAAAATTAATTTATATATGGGGCATTTACGTCAACGTAGTATTATTTTTCTTACATAAAAAAAAATATTTATTTGGATATTTTAGTATTATATTTTAAATATCTTTATCTTATGAATTTTTGTGTAATAATTTTCAAAAATAAGACAAAAACCAATCACTATGATTTCATTGTTTTATTTCAAAACGAAAATGTTGAGCCTTAGCTTATAATATTTTTATTACTTTTTTACATTTACAAAATGAAAAATTTGTGGAAAATGTGTGTTTTTTTTTTAATTTATCATAAGGAATTAAAAGATTTCAAAAAAATGATGATTTTCGCAATAAGGTCTGTGTGTCTGTCTGTTTGTTGGTTTATCTGTAGTCGCTGTAACTACAAAACGACAAAACAGAGAAGGGTGAAATTTTAGAAAGAAGAGAAAATCTATTTTTGAAAATGGATATTTAATTCTTGTTAGTTTTTTTGAATTATTTTTGAAACGGTGAGAATTAGAAATATAAAATTTCATTTAAAGTTGAAGAAATTAAGTCCGCGTGGAAAATTCTAATTTTTTAACTAATCAATTTTTCGGGATAAAAAATAGCCAATGTCCTTCTTCAGGATGCAAACTATCTCCCTGCCAAATTTCATCAAGATCGGTTCAGCAGTTTAGCCGTGAAAAGTTAACAAACAGAGAGGCAAACACACTTTCGCATTTCCAATATCAGAATGTTTTTAATTCTAATCACTTCATCAGAAATATAAATTTTAAACAAATTAGAAACACGTACACTATTTACTCTCAGTATTACGTATAAGAAAGTCCCATCGCACCTAAGCAACTTTCTTCTTTTTTTTTAAATAATTAGTAAAATGTATTTTATACTTTGAATAAATATTTGAAATAAAAATAAATGTTGAAATATTATGTTTGGGGTAGAAAATAAAATAAAAAACCCTAGGAAGGAAAATGAAGTAAAATATATGTATTTGAATCTATATTTATATTTTGTATAGTATGTGAATAGGTATATTATTTACATAAAACAATTTAGAATTTATTTTCAAAGAGAAAACCTGGGATATCTTTGAAGACTACACAGCACAAGAAAAGTCGACAGAAAGCCTTGAGAAATGTATTCAGAAAATCACAAAAAAACTTTTGTGAAAAGTTCGATAACACCTCAGGATTCATGCCTAACTTTTTTATCCTTCGTGAAAATTGTGTTCCGAGATGATAATGTTATACAGAAAATGGAATCATCTCTGATCACTAATCTTGAATGTAATTCAGAATTATAACTAATTAAGTTCTTATATTTTTTACCAACATATAAAAAAGTTGCTATTTAAACTTTGTAGGAAAATGGTTGCAATTACGACTAAATATCTGGGCATTTCTTTAATAACAAGATCACTTTCACGGGTAGTGCCCCAATGATATTTTTGCTAGATTGATGCAATTTAGTATTTTAGATTAAAAATTAAAAATAGAGGAAAATACAGTTCATCATGGGACTCAAAGCAATTTGTATAGTATTATACGATATAATACACACATTAAAAAAAAGAAATAAGGGATTGAGCTCAAAATTTCGCGACAAAAGTGTAACTAATTTTTTCTTTAATTTTGCATATAATAATTATCAATCTTTAAGTATACCTAGGACAGAAATTTAATATTTCTAATTACGTGTTTTTGAAATAAAGTACTTTGACAGTTATTTTGGGTTGGTGACCGACCAGGGGACTGTGTTTTACGATTTCAAAATAATATTTAATAAGTGACAGTATTTTTATTGTAACTTTTTATATTACGCACAAGTAGAATTCATTATTAATTTTCATCTTTCATAATAATATTACAGCGAAATGAAAATAAAATAATAAAATTAGTATGAGACACCAAGTTGCCCAATTAGTGGAGAAATGCCCATCTAAAGAGTTTATTAAATACTACATAGCTACTAACCGCGATTTCGTCCATGTGGACATTGTATTTTTTAATCTAATCAATTTTTCAGGACACAAAGTAGTCAGGAAAATTTCATCAAGATCGGTGCAGCAGTTTAGCTGTGAAATGTTTATTATTTTAAAATTTTAAGTAAAAAAAAACATTTCTTAATTCATGAGTTTCTTCCATTAATACCTAGTTAAAACGAATTTTTTTGAATTTTTCTCTTAACCTTTTTAAATTTTAAAAATGATGACATTAAAAAAAATCTTGTAAATTTTATTCTGAACTACATATTAGTCTTGGATACAAACCGTTATAACATTTTTTATAGAAAATTAAATTCGAAGGTCGTTATATCAAGCGGTGATTAATTGGTGAATTTAAATATCGCCCAAAAATATAGCAGTCACGTAGTATTATGAGTGGGGATAAGGGAAGGTCGCTAAATCAAGTGGTTATCACGTCGTTAAATCAAAGGTCGTTATATCAAGCGGTGAAGTCTATCAGTTTCCGCTCGACTGTTGGCCCGCGTAAATGAACCGTAAACACACACGTACTGGTAACTTTGAGTTAATTATTCAGACTTCAGACTCCTCCACTGTTGGGCTTGTGGACCCTTTTTCCATCTTTGTGTGGGAGAATAATCGCGTTAAACATATACATAGTACCTACTGCTTGGGCATGCACATAAATTCATACGTGTGGTAGTTAACAGCTACATGTGTATAACTACATCATATGTGGATATGTGGTTCTCAAAAGTAACTGTAGAAAATTATTTCATATCGTGTGAAAGGAGATTTTTCCTATTGAAAGACCTAAAAAAAGTCATCAAAAATCTTCGGGACCCCAATAATAATTCCAGATAAAATCTTGATATATTACATAAATGCATTATTTTTTAGCGCAAGTCACGAAGTGGTAGCGCTTATATGCTCGATTTTTCGTCCGTCCGTCCATCTGTTTTCCATCGCGAGATCTCGACCCCTTGACCACCTAGAGACCTCGAGTTTTCGCTAACTGTGGCTCTAGTTTAGCCCATTTTAGGAATTTTTCCGGTCATGAAATTTTGTCAATAATCTATTAATTGAGTTCGCTAGAATGAAAAAACAAAAAAAAAGTGGTACGATATTGGCTACCTTCCTCTATAGTTCTTACTTATATACATAGGATATATAACATTATGCTTATTAACACATTCAGTACCTGCACAAAAATCTGTGAAATAAGACACAAATACTTGAAATTATTGTTTTAAATTTTTTAATCATTTCTTTGCATTTTATTAAATCTGCATAGTTAATTTTATACTTGTTATAACTTATTTTCTATCAATTTTACCACCATGCATGTACGACATTTTTATAAAGAGAACATTCTAAGCTATAAAATCCAATAATAATATACAAGGTATTCCATTAAAAAAAGTTGTATTTCAATATATGTATATCTATTAAATTCGACATTCATTTTTTTTTTTTGATGCCGCCATTATTGATCCCGAAAAAAATACTGATACTTTGCCCATTTAACCGATCTTCTAGCTCCAATAAAAACAAAGTTAGCAATGATCACTCGGTTCCTGCGAAAGAAATTTTATCACAAGAATAAAAAGCTACGTACTAAAATATTATCTCTATGAAAAAAAAAGTTTGAGGTTCACTGATTTAATGTGTGGGCGTGCTGGACCATGCGGATGATCTACACTGTTTAGAATATCCTCCCCTTTGGCCGGAGATATCGGATTACCCTAGTTGAAGTTTTTTTCTAGTCGATGCAATTAGAGCGCATATTTTTTGCGATTGCAGTTGTTGGCTTTTAACATTATTGAATAAGTCATGAGTCAAAGAGATTTTTTATATTCTTGAAGAGAATTTGTACTTTTTTTATTACTTGAAATCAATCATTTTGAGGTACGACCCCTTAAATAATCAATATTTCGAAATAAAAATTATAAAATTCATAAAGCTATTTATTATAATCTCAATACTACGAGAAAAAGTTATTAAAAATATTAACAACTTTTAAATTTAATAAATAAATTTTCTTTGGAAGACTCTCCAAAAACAATATTTTTGAACAGTCCAAATTTTGAGACCATAATATTATCATAATAATATATACTCAACACATTAATTAAGGGAACACCTAAAAAATAGCTTGTTTTCAAATGCTTGTAACTTGGTCAAAAATTATCTTTTTTCAAAACTTTTTTATTCTTCAATAGAGCAAATTTACTCTACTTTATGATGGTCTAATTTGTTCCTCAACATCTTTTCATTTGTTAACTTTTTAATGTAATTATATAAATTTTGAACATTTATACATATTTTGAAACTTGACGCGGAGTGCATTTATGTAGAAAATGAAATTTTAGAATAACCTTTTTGCAGAGAATTTCAATTTCTTGAAATCGGTATCATGGACATTTTTTTGCAACAAAAATTCGCAAAGGTATCACAATTTCAGTGAAAATCAGGAAAACATAATTTAAATGAACAAAGCCGGACTAATTTTGGAAACGCAGGCAACAAAAATCAGCTCTCCAACGGTTTGTAAAATCTGCATTTAAAAAAATATGTTGTCAAACGCCACAAAAATATTCAAAATCAGAGCCAAAAAATTGTTTCTTACCTATTTCTAAGTTGTTTGCGAAAAAAACCTCCCTAGTCCTTGTAAGTTGGGACATCCTGTATATGCAACACACAGGCATGTAGACGCACAAAACGCAGGCAACAAAAATCAGCTCTCCAACGATTTGTAAAATGTGCAATTAAAAAGAATACATTAACGTCAAATCTCATAAAAAATATTCAAAAACAGAGCAAAAAAAATGTTTCATACCTAAATCTAACAAGGGAACCTTTTCAAGTCGAAAATTCGTATCGAGTTTAAAATTAGTAAATAGTTAGAGGAGGTCAAGATAAGTAAGAAAAACATTATCTTAGCTGCAGTAAAACGGTTTAAGGGGGTGAAACACCCCTATGAAAATGTGCAAAATAATCATATTTTTTCAAATAACTCTGAAACTAGTGAAAATTTAAAAAAATCTACAATACAAAATTTTCATGATTTTTTATGTTCTTTTGAATGGTGAAAGTCAAAATTCTAAAAAATTTAACCGTGAACCCCTCCCTTCCACCCACATTCCATAGGTTTAATTCTTTCGAATTTTGAATATCGCCATTCGAAAGAGCATGAAAAATCATGAAAATGTTGTACTGTAGATTTTTTTAAAATTTTCATTAGTTTCAGAGCTATTTGCAAAAATATGATTATTTTGCACATGTTCATAGGAGTGTCTCAACCCCCTTAAACCGTTTTAGCGCAGCTGTGATAATTTTTTTCTTATTTACCTTGACCTCCTCTAACTATGTACAAAGTTTAAACTCGATACGAATTTTCGACTTTAAAAGGTTCCCTTAAGTCGTTTGCGACAAAAAAACTTCCCTAGTCTTTGTAAGTTGGAACACCCTGTATATGCAACACACACGCATGTAGACGCACAAAACGCAGGCTCACGCACTCGGAGTGAGTGTATAAATAAATAATCAATCCTCGACAATGCAGAGAACAATACATTTTAAATTAAACGTTTTTCTCTGGACGTGACTAGAAACACTAACGCGTCCGTTTACATTTTTTATGTGTAGTTGGCTGCGAAAATATCCCCATCAACTCTAAATCCAGTTTAACAATTTAACAACTATCAACGTTATGTGGATTTAAACAGACTGTTGATTACCGCTGAACTAGTTGATCAACAGTTTAAACTTTTTATTGCAAATGCTTGTTTATTTAATCATGTTGTGTGAAATTGAATATTTTCTATAATGAATATCGATTCTGCTATCTAAATTTTTATGTGATAAAATGACGTAATCGACTTGTTTTTTCGAAATCAAAATCGTTTAATTTTTATACATTTATTGGTTTATTTTTAATAATAAAATACATATATGGGTCTACCGCTATTAATATTTTATATAGCCGCAAATAATTATATTATAGTTATTATATTAGAATAGTGAGAATTTCAATAAAATCGGTTCAGTAGTTTTCGTGTCAAGTCGAAACTGACAGATTTTCTGATAGATTGTATTGCTTATATTTTTTATTTCAGAAAAATTTTATACTTACTGGAAAAATGCAGTTCTAGGTACCTAATGCAATTTTATTTTGAATAGTCTTAAAATTTTTTAAACGCTACGTCTTTCTGTCTATGTGTCTGTCTTTCCGCTGATAACTCGAGAATCACTGATATGATTTTCATGCAGTTTTCTTTGAATTGTAGGTACATTATCAGCTCATGTTTTACTCAAAGTTATATTGTAAAAAATTGTTTTTGTACACACACAAAAAAACTGTATTGGACCGAAAAAATCTTGTTTTGTATATAACGAAAACAATATTTTCTTAATATAAGAAAGTACTCTTAATCCAACTACATTATTTCTTCGTCCAAGAATACTATAGTTGGTTTAAGAATATATTTCTTATCTTAAGAAAATATTGTTTTCGTTATATACAAAATACAAGATTTTCGAAATTTTTTATGTATTTTCTTATAATTTTTAGCAGCAAAATTAGTTTATGTTATAGTCTGTTTCATTTAAATTTGCAGAGGTTGCCAGGGGATTTGACGGTCATACCCCCCCCCCCCCCAAGTGCCCATTCCACACGGCTTATATAAAGAACTGTTCTCCAAATCCGGCATGGTATTGAGATAAAATGAAAACGAACGTACGGGAATTTATTGTGTTGTTTCGGTGAAATTAAATATTGGTATATTTACGAAATCTGTTTGCTAACCATACGGTTGTTAGTTAGACAAGTTCACTCAGTAATTAGACGTTTGGTAGTTAGACATGCTCAGTATTTAGAAAATCTTGCTAATCAAAGATTTGTTGGTTAAATTAGCTCGCTTATCAGATTCTTTTTAGTTAAACAAACTCAGTAATTAGACATTTGGTAGTTGGACATGCTCAGTACTTAGAAAATTTCGCTAATCAGATATTTGTTAGTTAAATAAGTTCGCTTATCAGATTCTTGTTAGCTAGACCAATTCAGTAATTAGACATTTGTTATTTAGACATGTACAGTAGGTAGACAAGCTCGCTAATAAGACATTTGTTATTTATACAAGATCGCCTACAAGATTTTGGTTAGTTACACATTCTTAGTAGTTAAACAAACTTAGCAAATAAAAATGTGTTATTTAGATATGCGCAGTAGTTGGACATGCTCGCTAATCAGACAAGATCGCTTATCGATTTTTTATTCGTTGTACATTCTCAGTAGTAAGACAAGCTCAATAATCAAAGAGTTTTGTTAGTTAGACAAGCTCAATAATTAGATATTTGTTAGTTAAACATATTCAATAGTTAGACAAATTATACGTTTTTCATGAATGACATAGCAATATACCGTATACCGGATGGTCTAAATCTAAATCAATACAAACAAATATTTCGAAAACAATTAATTTTTGGGAAAAATGTTTGGTACAAAAGTTTCAGGGTTAAGAGAGGGTAAACCAATGTAGTTAAAATTTGTTTTTTTTTAGATGATTTGTTTAAGTAAGGATCGACTAACTAACAACTAGTGCCCAAGCATTGAATATTCCATGTTGTAAAAATAATAGAAACAAATATTATTAATTTTAACTGTTAAAGAAGTTACGTCGTATACTCAGAAACCAAGAATGATTAGGGAAGTTTCAAATACCGATGTCAATATAAATGACAAATGTCATGTAACTAACTAACTTTGTATAATTATTTGTGTTTCTAATATTGATGTAATCTAATATTTATGCTCAAAGACGTAGTACATAGAAAATACATGTTACTAGATCTGAAGTTTGGCTGTTTAATTATTTATCTGTTTATCTATGACATCTGTAGAGGTCATAGTAACAAAATAGATACACTCACTGCTCTATATATGTAACGACTGTAGGGGTTATTCAATCGCTTTATATAACGACAAGTCTTCGCCACGCCCACTGTGCCAACTTTAACGTCAATTGGTGAATAAAAACAGTCGCTCTATAGAGCGGTGGGTCAGCCGTTAACTAGAAGGTCGTTATACAGAGCGGTAAGTGTATCAACTTAGGGTGTAGCATCTCACATAATCTTTCAGGAATAAAAAAATATTTTTAGTACACCTATATGAAAGTAAATTTCAATTGTTTATGTTTAGTTGTGTACAGTGGCGCACCCAGAAAAATGGGGGGGGGGGGGTATTTTTTTTGTAATAATATTGTCTATGGATTTTAGTGTAAAAGTTTACAGACAACACAAAATTGTTAAACCAAATTGGCACCTCGTGTTACAGCTTAGTAAAACCATTAGTTAAAATTGAGCCATAATGTTAGGTATTAAATAGAAAATAAAATAAAATCACGTACGCCATTGAATTTTTGTATTTATATTTTATTTCTATTCACAAAACGCAAAACAAAAAAACCTGGAGAAAAATGAATAAACATTTAAATGAATATATTTCTGAGCCGACTTCAATTTGTAAGATTAACTTCGGATTCTATCTATCGTCGCAATTTTTTTATTTACTTTGTATTAAAGTAAGCTGAGAGATGGAATTTAACATAAACAAAAACTCGAGGAACTCGAAACGATTCTATGAAATTAAAATGATATTTATCTTGTTTGACTTGGGTTTTCTTGCACAACGAAATTCGTTATCTAGTTTTTCTTTTTCAATTATAAAAATTGAATCAACATACATAGGTACATAACGTGACATGAAAAATATGTACCGGAGACATAAATTTATTTTTCCGGTATCATTTTTTATGATATTCCGTTCAGCATATTAATGTATATGAAATATCATGTGGTCATCACATTTTGCTTCCTCGCAATATCGAAGATACGAGAAGCTTTGTTATCGTTTTAAAACGAGAAAAAAAAATTGTTCTCTCAAGACAAACACTTTTTGTTCCGTATCTGTCTGTCTGTGTGTCTGTCTGTCTGTCCGTCCCCCAATTCTTGTCACACGCATAACTCATGAACCACTGAACCGATATAAATGAAACTTGGATGGTTGGTTGGGTCTGGTTTGAGGACGGTCCCATTTCAAAAGTATTAAAATCGTCTGTAAGGGGGAGGGGTGACATCCCAAAATGTTTATTTTTTGATTTGAAGATATCTCAAGAAAGACACATGTTACGTGAAAATTTTATAGAACCTTTTTTGTAGAGCATTCAATTTCCTATAATATAGATCACCTATATTTGTTGAAAAGTATTCCTTTACAAAGATTTATCTCAATTTGCTTTAAAAAAATCGTCATTTATTTTTTTAAATTGCTATTTACTCTGACATATTAAATGTCATTTTGACGTTTGCATAACAGAAAAATTTAGATTTAGGTTGAAATTGTCAAAATATTAAAAATATACGACAAAATAACCAGGTTCGTATTAAGAAAAATGTCGGAATTAATATTTTTTAATAGAATTGTATGAAAATTAAATGGTTAACCAAAGACAGGCAGTTAATCTGAATACTTTATCGGATTTTATTTAAATTATTCAATAATTAACAATAATAAATGAGGAAGCACTGTGCATTTATTTGACAGATGTTTTTTTTAAATGGAATACCCTATATATTATTATTGAATTTTATAGCTGAGAATATTATCTTTATAAAAATGTGATACATGATACATGTATGGTGCTAAAAATGATAGAAAACAAGTTATAACATGTATAAAATTAATAGAAAATATCGAAAAATAATGTGCTATGCAGATTTCATAAAATGTAAACAAATGATTAAAACATTTAAAACAAACCAGGAAAAAATTTAAGATCTGCACTTGCAGAGATCTATTTAGATGTCGACAAATCTCTCATATTTTTCACTGGTTTTTGATCTGCGTGGAAACTTGCAAAAATCTACAACGGTCTACAAAGATCTAAAACGATCCACAAAGATCTACAAAGATCTCTGTAGATCATTGTAACGTTGAAAATTCATGAATTTTTAACATTTTAATCTCTAACACGATCTTCAACGATCTTAAGAGATCTTTGTAGATCATTTTAGATTTTTTTATGTCATTGTAGATCTTTGCAAGTCTCCACAGATCAAAAACCAGTGAAAAATATGTCTCAAAATGGAGATTTGTCGAGATCTGAGTAGAATACATAGTTTCAGGTTTTTATGTAATTTGTTCGTAAATTTTTAATGTTTTTAAATTTAATTGGAAAATAAAATTTGACTACATTTTTTTATGTATACAGTCGAGTCGCGTTATGAGTCCGCTCGTTATGAGTCCGTCTACTAGGACTTTCGCGGAAGATCTTCCCCCTCCATAAGGTGAAAAAAAAATTCATTTTAGAGTCTCGATATGAGACCGCCTCGCTATTAAAATAAATTAAGTGTTAATTTGTTTATTCAATTCTATCGACAGTTAGTAATTAATTAATATATATTTTTATATCATGTTTTATTTATTATTAGTAAAGTTAATTTCAATTACTTGTATCCAGTGAAAATTGGATGATGAAAAAAATTTAATTTATAAATTTCTAACAATAACTTTTTAAAGTAACAAATAAAATAAGGTAAAATAAACTTAATAGTTAAACTTGTACATCCACATAAATTAAAAATTTTAATTGTAAAAGTACTTACCGATTAATTTTTTATGTATCAAAAATGTTTATTTACGTATTAGGAGAAGTCAACAATTTTTAGGTTACTTTTTTTGTAAACACTAGGCTATATCATTAATAAATAACCACTTTAGTCAAACGGACTCATAACGAGATACTGGAAAAAATCACGTACACACTCACACGCTTAAAAAGTAGGGGAAGTTCAACTTACGACCGTCGCCTGTGCTGAAAGAATGGGGGTACACGAATTCTTAGAATTATATTCCCCTACACCCCTGTATGCGGGTTCATAACGAGACTCGACTGTAATACTCAAAAATGTTAAAAATCTACAAAATAAGGCACACATACTAGAAACATTGTTTTGTACATCAAAAAAATTGATCGCTAATTAAATCAAGAAAAAAGTACCTATTCAATTTTCTAAAAAAACGTATGTTTTGAGAAAACATCAGTTCAATCATATATATTTATCCCCCCCCCCCGAAAATTTTTCTTACTACGCCACTGATTATACATACAACATTCTAAGACAATCTCCAAGTTTGGTGTAATGTATAATTCCAAAGTACTATGTTACCAAACTGGAGAAATATTTTTATGCTTGAACGCATGAGTATAATGTACATAATATATATTTTTGTTTATACAAGTCGTAGTATTCAAATATATTGAAATGAAAAGTAAACACCTTTTCCTCTCCTCAGAGAGACACCTTTGTTACTTAGAGCCGCCAGTGACGGAGCAAAATGGCGGCGGTTATGTAATAATAGCAAATTTTCGCAGTAATTAAAGTTCGGACGATGTTTATTCAGTACTTGACAGTTTTATCATAGGATTAAATGAGATGTATACGGTATAAGAACCCAAATTTTCACTTATATTTATTATTAATTCGATAATCCCACGATTAAGAGACCCTTTTCAATATTTTATAGTTTGATGATTACTACATAATTGGGTTAAATCATTTAATAATAATAGAATTTTAAATAAAACATAAAATGGTTGCAACGAAAAATTTTTTACGAATTTTTTGTTTATTGTATGTTGTAATAATCATAAATAAAGTTATATAAAAAATACTTTTTAAAAACAAGCTTTTATTAAAGTGCACTAAAAAGTAAAAAATAAAATTTCAGCTAACACAAAATTTTCAGATTTTTATGACTTAAGCCATAAAACTAACTAACTAACTAACATTTAAATCAAAATAAAATATTGGTTAAAAATTAATTTCTTACATTTATGAAGTAGATCATTTTTTGTTAATTTTCGAAACTTAGCTTACCTGCAACAAAAAAGAAAAAAAATTAGTTGTGTATTTATATATGGTTTTCAAGGAAATTTAGAAGGGGTTAATTAAGGTTATTTGATCATTAGAGCAATGTATAGATAAAAGTCTAAAATTTTAATATGTTATTTATGGATAACTCATATATTTTACTCATTTTTATTTAAAATATTGGACGAGTAATTGGATATTAAAAATAGAGTTTTTAACACATGATAAATGAGAGAACTTGTCGAAAGTGCTCTATTTATTGAAATTCTACACAATTGGCTGTATAGAGACGTTTTAAATAATTATTCGAAACTTCAACTCTTTTAAATTACGTATTTTTGAGCACTGAAAAAATTGCAAAAATATAAAATTTATATCAATTAAATTAATAAGACCTGGCTCTGGCTATAACCCAGGATTCAGTTTAATCTGTATAACAGTTGACGAAGATTAAACCTCTACCCAGAACCTAAATAATCAATAATGTAAGTGATTACGATCAAAATTACAAATTAAATTAAAAAGACCTGGCTTTAACCAAGAATTCAATAATTACTATACTCAAGTTAAGAACGTATAGATTAATCATTAAAACTGTTGACGAAGATTAAACCTATACCCAGAAGCGAAATAATCACTAATGTAAGTGAACACGATTAAAATTACAAATAAAATAAAAAAAAAAAACTTGACTTTAACCCAGAATTCAGTAGTTATTAAACTCCAGTTAAGAACGTTTAACTTAATCACTAGAACAGTTGACGAAGATTCAACCTATACCCAGAAGCCAGAACTTAAATAATCACTAATGTATAAGTGAACACGGTCTAAATTACAAAAGTTACATTTTTAAACCCCATATCTTAATTATTCTGCTTAATGACCCATAGAATATAAATTCTAAATCAAAATGAATGTTTCATTAAAATGCCATTAGCCTTGAAAATTCATTAAAAGTAACCGTTACCGATTCTCCAATAATAACCAATTAAGAAATATAAAATTGATATATGAAGAAAACCAATTTTATTAATTTGCTTAAGGACCATAATCTCTCATTTATAAAACTTTATAAATTTTTGATGATGTGGATATTTTTTTTAATCATAAAAATCTTTCATGTTTCAAAGTTTTTTTTACATCTTGAAATTTTCATTGGGTTATTTGTCAGATAATTAATAATACAAGTATATCATTAGTTAAATAATTAACTTATAATAAAATAATAAACCTATTAAGTTTCTTATAATAAACTACAGTCGAAACTGGTTATAACGACATTGGTTAATACAACATAACTACTCAAAATAAAAAGTCGACTGAATCCTACGACCTAATATGAATAGTCCCTTCAATGTCGTTATAACTGATTTGTAGTGTAGTAAGATTTTTTAATAATATTCGCTGGGTGCAAAGTAGGTCGTGGGGGAAACGAAATCGATCACAGCGCACGACGTGGTGAAAAAGAACACTTTGGGTGGACTAACTGTCATTTTTAATAGGCTTGTTTTAACTGAAAATAGAAAGATCAACATGGTTATCTCCACTATAGACTATGTGCAAGAGGGTGGAGTTAGAAATAATGTCGATGCAAATATTTGTGGTGAGCAACATTGTAAAATCATCGGCGCCATAGTTTGAGGTTAAGCTGTCAATGTAAACGAATTAATTATTTCTCTATTATACTTCATAATTAAAGAGAAAAAAATACCCAAAATAAATAATTTTCACGTACCTTTTATGTACTATATATATATTATATGCAAACAGCTAAATCAAATGATATTTGTTTAATAAAAAATTTCAAGGTATTAAACTTATTAAACAATGATAAAAAGAGAGTGCAATCTATTCAATCCTTCTCTATTACCCACTAGCGACGTTAGTAGACTTCGTGCACATAGCGAATAGTCATAAATAATCGTCTAAAATGTATATATTACGATATTTATTTAAATTACTTGATTGTTAATATGTCAAAGTCCACCTTAGTTGCAACCGCTAGTTGGCGCTGTTATCGCGCACGCTGCGAATAATCGAAACTAATAATGTCATCACTAATTTTATAAAATACCGAACCGATTTAGATGAAACATTCACTGACATGTTCCTTATGATTAAATTACACTATCATGTTGTTAGAAGGGTAAGCAGTAAAGAAAAATGAAATATAAGCCGGATAAAATTTTGGATGATTTTGAAATGGGACCATTTTCAAGCCAGACATAATCAACCAACCAAGTTTCATTAATATCGGTTCAGTAGTTCATGAGCTATGCGTGTGAGGACTTGGGGAATAGACAGACAGACATGGAATAAAAAGTGTTTGTCTTTACCTGAAACGGAAAGATTAACATTTTGAAATTGGAGAATAATTTTATTTTCTTATTTTAAAACGACCACAAAGCTTCTCGTATCTTCGATATGACGAGGAAGCAAAAGTCGTTTGGCTTCGAAAAATTTATGGCCACATAGCTTTGAATTATTTCGAGGTTTTGAACTATTTTAAATATGAAAATATTTTTATTTTATTTAATAACTAGGAACAAAAAAAGTCGGATTAAAAAATGTATAGATTTCCATTAAAATAAAATAGGTTGGCCTTGACGAGTAATTTCAAGGTCATCCGAAATGCACGTGAATATTAATATCTAATAGAGTTTTTAAAACCCTGAAACTATTACAAAAAAATACTGTTTATTCAACCCCAAGCAAGAAAATTTTTATATTTTTTAAATGCTTCAATAATAGGTAGGTACTGAATAATATATTTGAATTAAAAAAAAGAAAAAAAAACTATAGTAAATTATTCTAAATACGGGCTTTTCAGAATCGATTTAATGACACAGTGTAACTAGATGTACTTTTTAAAAGTTTTAATTGCATCATTAATTATCTACAAAACTAAAATAATTTATATGGAGCAGTAAAAGTCAAATACTGCTAAATATTTCAGTGCAATTAAATAATATTAAACTTTAAAACTAACTACATTATTTGTCAAAGAGTTTTGTTAATGATACAGGGAATAAATAATACGTACGTATTTAAAATATTATGACTGAATTGATTTAGTACAGTGACTGTCAACATTTTACAGTTGGGTATAATATTAGGATGAGGTTATTTGCACTTACAGTATGTGCATGCAATTGGCTATTTGCACATACCATAATATATGCATGCAATTGGCTATTTGCTATTTGCACATGCCGTTTGTGTATGCAATTGGCTATTTAGACTTTGTACTAACCTAACGTACACTAACCTTTCCTTACTTAACAATCTAACTTAATTTGGTACATATACAGTATGTGCAAATAGCTAATTGTATGCACATACTGTAACTGCAAATAGCCACTTTCATAATATTATGTACATACATTACTGTCCAAAAGTTTGGAGGCAGGTTTGTATCAAAACTTTATTATCAGTGGGTTCGAAGACCATTTTGAGAGTCCCGTACATTAAAATGAAAAAACGGAATCCGTATAAGATCACTTTATTGTCCTTCTGTCTGTCTGTCCGTCCGTCAAGACCATTTTTCTTAGGAACGGCTAGAGGTATCAAATTGAAATTACAGTGATACCTCGCTCAACAAATGCCTCGTATAACGAACGCTGCGCACAATGAATTTTCTGTTCGTTAGTTACGCGACTCACACAACGAACCTTGCTTCATACAACGGACTGCATCGTATTTCATCTTGCCGCCCGAGTATCACGAAGTTGCCCGAACTTCTAAGGTCTCTAATAACGAAATTTTCACATAACGAACTTGCTCTGGAACGAATTAAGTTCGTTATACAAGGCATCACTGTAATATCTAATAATCAGACTGTCAAAATATGCTTTGAAAGTTTTTTTTTTTTATTTCATTGAGTTAGAAACTTAGGATTTTTACAGGACTATAAGGCTGTCGAAATCCCTCAAAATATGCGTTTTTATATCCCCCCCCCCCCTCTCTTTATAAGCAACGATGATTTTTGACATTTTCAACCATCCCCTTCCTTTTGCAAGGGTTTAGGTATAGGTTTTTAGTGACCTCCGTTTGTTTCTTTACGTAATATTTTCTATTTTTTCCTAGATGATATATTAATTTATTATTATTTTATTGTTGAAAATAAAAGGTTACGAATTTTTTTGTCGAAAAAAATATTTTTTTCTCAACTTGGTCAGGTGTAAAAGACGAGACTGAAACGAGATAGCTCCAGCTTTCACGAGACAAAACCGTCAGTTTTAGAATTCTACACTAATCCAAATAGATACAATATGGTACTAGCACCAGCCTTGGACAATACTCCAGTGCTGAACATTTTTAACGTAAAGGTACTGAATTAGAAATATTTGTTGATATTTGATTACTGCCATTACTGGATACTAATCTACATACATTAACTGTCTTACAGCGTGATTTGATGATAATTGACCATTTTGTTTAAAATCAGTGGGCAAATAATTATTGCAGTTCGGCACACTATCAAGAAAACTGTATTTTCATATGAGTCGTCCAGATGCAAAACCTGCTATCCACATATTTTAAGATTTTGAGGTTTTTGTATTTTTGGATTCTACTCGTCTCAGGTTACAAGTATTATAACAAATTGGGCTGTAAACCCGGCAAAAATCTCTTAAAATACAATTTGAAAGATTAAGTCGGTTGCAGAAATTGCTATATGTATTTTTGGTGAACTAACATAAAAATTGTTTTAATAAAAGTAATAAATTTTGTATCGAATTGAGACAAGAAAAAAACATGACAGGTTTTGCATTCAGATTCATGAAAAAGGCATAAGGATATTTTACCTAGACGCTGCAAAAACAGTTTATGTAATTTTGCTAGAAATCTATTCAAACACACATAGCAGGTTTTTGCATCTGGACTACTCATATGTTAATTCTTTATATTGTTTTAAATTTTACGACTTTATTTTATAACGTTTGTGTAGTAGTACTTATAATAAGCAAGTGTTCATCATTGGGTGTTCATTACTGGTTTTACTTTGTCCACTACTGAAGAAAAAACATATATAAACTATATTTGTGGATTTTGGTAATTAAATTGATTTCTTAGTAACATAGGTTCATGAGAATTCCAAAAAACAACATACTTTGCGTTTGACCCGTTCAAGACTGGTGCCAGTACCTTATTATCAATCGACAAAAAGAAAATTTAACTATGCCATAAAATAAAAGAAGTTAGAATTGATATTAATTAAAAACATAATTTTAAAATCGCCTATCAGTTTTTTATGTAAACTGTAAACTTCAAATAAACCCAACAATGACATTTCCTTTATTCGTTAACAATAAAATAAATGAGAAAACGTCAAATAAAATAACGTTTCCATTGACCAAAAAAATAATTTACTTACATTTACGTGTGCAAATAACAACATTTCAACCGATACAAATATGGAAAAACAATACGTTCTGAGGTGGGAGGGGGTAGTGCTCAACGTTTGGGGTGGATGGGGGTGACCAGTGGCGTACTGAGTTTTCGTTTATAAGAAAATATATTTTTAGGTAAATCCAATAATACAAGGTATGCTGCGGATATTTTGACAGTCGCCATTTTATATTAAATTTTTTGTCGATGACGTATTGTATTGACAAAAAATTTATGTGTATTGTACTTCAAAATACAATGAAACCTGGAATTTTAAGGAACCAATCATTTTATCCCACTTAAAGATGTGTCCTATTTACCCACTTGAATTGGAAAAAAAACTATCATGTAAACAGTATTAGTTGTTTATTTATTTACATTCCGTTTATCACAAATTCCTTTTTTTGAGTCGAGCAGGTCTTTATTATTGGATCAAGGTGTCGTTTTTATTTTATTTTTTATGTGTTTTCATTAATTGCACGTCAATTGTTTCATATGACGAAACGTTTATATATTTTTTTTCATCTGTAAATAATATTTGTCAGTTTGTTATATATAGGTGTCCCGAAAGTTAGGACTCATATGGAAAATAATATAATAAATAATTGATTACAAAAGCTATTCAAATTGTTGTACCTGCAACAAAAATAAAAATAAAATAGAAATATCCATGGGTCATGATTAACGGGACAGCTTGTATAAAATTAAATATGTGAATATTATAAAAAAAAACATTTTTAGTTTTTTTAATGAACTTTTGGTTCCTATCCGTGGTAACAATATTATATCAGAAAAAAATTAATGTTAGTTGAAACCGAAAAAAAAAACTGAAATAATAAGTTTCCTTTAAAATACCGTCATAATTTGAATTACGAATTCTTCCTTTAACGTCGCTTTGAATTAACGTATATTTTCGACTACCCCGAAGTGGCGGCGCTTACTTTCCAGTTAACGCCCAGTATTATCAAGTTTAACTAACTGTCGTATTATTAACAGATCCAAGCATAATACATTTAATTAAATAGATTTTAAATTTTCTCCAGTATTTTCTTACAACGTATATTACGTAAATTTTTCATTGAGAGCTTAAATATTGATTTAAATCACATTTGTAATACACCAACTTTACTTTAAAGGAGCATTTAGTGCTAAAGGAGCTTTAAATTGGTTGATAATACCGAGCATAAGTCTTTTTAACGATATGTAGTGAAGGAAATTCTTAGGCTTTTATCTATGAACCAGTTCAAACTAAACGGAAATTTGAATGATTAAAAAAAGTATATGGAAACATATATTACTAAAATTTTCTTGTAAAAAATGCTTTCTGTCGAAATTCGTGAAAATTCTACTTTTGAGATTTTCTCAAACATTGTTTGTTTAATGGATCGAGAATGTTATTTTAAGCAAAAAAATTACATGAACATAATAATATGTCCAGACAGTTTTTGTTGGGGAGCTTGTCTTTCAAAAATTATGCTTAAAACTAGTGGTGATCTAGTTATGAAATTTAATTTAGTATTAATAAGTGTTAAATTTGAACCAATAATTATTAAGACCAGGGTTGTTTTGGAGTCATTTGACCCTAGGACTCTTATGTTGTATTTTTATTGAGACGTTTGCTTTATAGTTACGTCTTTTTAGCGATATATGATTCTACCATATAAAATCACAGTGCTTCGACTAACGGACATTTTGTATAGTTCACTGAAAGTGCCGTAACTTTGGGGTATGACTGTAACTATAAAATAATTCTGATTCTGATAAACTAAAATAAAAATAACGTATGAATCACTTTTTACATCTATAAAATGTAATTCCACCTGAATCACTAAAAAAAACGAATCATATTGATAGAATAAAGGGGTACGTTCACGCGTGATGACTAATCAACCCCTCTCCCCCTTCCCAGATAAGTATACACACTCACACTACATCATAACCTGGGTTACACAGAAAACACATGTCGAACTATAAAATAATAATGCAGAACCTACTTGTGTCATATCGATCGCAATTCTACAAGGATAACGCGGTCGCGGTATTAGCCGCGGGGGCGAAGAGGGTGGTGTGGTTAAATTAGTCACTTACACGCGACGATACAAGTATAGGAGAGCCGCGTTAATGTGAGATATTGATTTGTTTGGAATAAAAACATATATGTTTGTGAGTGATACTGAAGCTTGAATAGAGTATTTGACTAAATTTTAAAATATATTGTCAATTGTGCGTAATAATAGATACTTCCTTAGTATCTTTATTCCAATAAAATGCCGTAAAAACGATTAAAATAATCTTTTTTTATTCAAATAAAAAATTCCTGCTAAAAGTCACGTGGTATACATGATGTAACTGTTTCCTAAACAAACTGAAATCAACCAATAATGATCGAGTATTCTGACGTTTTTAATGTATTTTGACGTCATACTAGTGACAGTTCTGCTAGATGCGTTTTGATCACGTGACAAACAGGTTCAATATTACATTTCAAAGTTAGGTTTATTATTAAAATACTGATTTAGTTCACATAAAAAAAACACTTGGTTGTAAATTATAGTGATGTATATTATACTATTTAAAACTGTTTAGTCTTTAATATTAATAGTGTCAAATTTCCTATTGTCACTGAAAAAATTAATTACAGTAAAAAATCGTGTTAGAATGATTTTTTGCCTCTACTTTTACTCTTTACTTTGAACATAGATTGATGGAGATTAGCCAAATTGTGTTTGGAAATTTTTTACGTAGAATTTAATGAAGAATATTTTATTGCTATTATCTTTTTATTAGCTTGATCTGTAACATTGTAAGCAAAATCTTACAACTCACTTTTTACTAATTTCTAATTGTCGTATCGATTTTAAACTTGGCAAACTTATGCAATTCAGGTGATAATATAATAATATGGTACCATAGAGTTTGTATAATGATGGGGGTAAGAGGGGGTTATAGGGACTTCTCAACGTTTAACAATAGGCCCAAGCGTGTTTTGGCTTGTTTGACTTATCTTAAGGAGTCCTTTTATTAGATGGTTTTAACTTTTTAGTGGCTAGTCAGAAAAGCGTATTTTTTAGTTTCCTAAGGAGGTTTCGATGAAACTTCGAAGACATTTATTATATTTAAAAAAACATTATGAAAACTGCATAATTTCGAGACATGACAGGATTCTTCAAAGGGATGTGACAGAGAGAATTTGATGAAAATGTGAGCATACATTCATTATTCATTTATAAAGATATCTGTAAATTTTTAGATTGATTAGGAATCTCGTTTTTAGGGTTCCGTAGAAAACTAGGAACCCTTATAGTTTCTCCAAGTCCGTCCGTCTTCAAAAATTTTGAGATAATAAGATGAAATTTGGTATACGGTCGTAGATTAATGACCCAAAAACAAAAATGATAAGATTTTTGAAAATAAAAATTTAAAAAAAAAATGAAAAGTGTTTTCAAAAAATAATTTTCACCTACACCATTGAGTGGGGTATCGTTAGAAAGGTCTCCTAAAATGCAATAAAAAATGTATTAGAACTTTTTGATTTTAACCCTTTAATCACGATGTATTTGCTCTCCAAAGTCGTTAAAAAAGCGACCCCCCCCCTCTATTTTCTGAACTATCAATTTAAAAAATCTGAAAAAATTCCAGATTGTAGCTTTTAATTAGTACTTTCACTGAAAATTGTAACGAACATTCTCAAAAATATTTTGAACCCCCCTTCTATAGACTGAAAAGTGAACTCTCATTTTTTTCCCCACTTACCCCATTGAGTGGGGTGTCATTTAATAGGTCTCCTAAAATGCAATAAAAAATGTCAAATAACTTTTTGATTTTAACCCTTCAGTCGCGATATATTTGCTTTTTAATGTCATTGTCAGAGCGTCCCCCCCCTCTATTTTCTAAACTATCGATTCAAAAAATCTGAAAAAAATTCAGAATGTAGCTTTTAATTAGTACTTTCACAGAAAATTATAACGAACATTGTCAAAAATATTTTGGACCCCCTTTTCATAGATTGAAAAGTGAACTCACATTTTTTTCATTTACCCCATTGAGTGGGGTGTCATTTGATAGGTCTCCTAAAATGCAATAATAAAAGTCAAATGACTTTTTGATTTTAACCCTTCGGTCACGAAAATTTTGTAAAAAAACTATTTTTTTATAAATCGTAGTGAGAATGACTACGGAACCCTATCATGTGCGTGCCCAACACGTACTTGCCCGTTTTATTTAATTAAAAAATGATAAGTATGTGAAAAAAATAGAGAGAGACGCATCTATGTGATTTAGCATGCTCCAGAGAGAGACACACCTTGCCTTCACTCTATGCTTATCCACAGGCGCTTACCCGCACCGTTCTCCACAAAACCAGCCCCGCACTCTGTAGTGTCAACCACCTTAAACTATAAAATTTATTTCTCTGAATGACAATCCCAATGAAACATGAGAAAAACCATTTGTCTTATGTCCAGTATTATCAATGAATTCAAAGCTCATTTAGCGCTAAATACTCCTTTAAAGTAAATTTGGTGTTTTATGCGTTGTAAAAACATAGTGAAGAAAATTAAAAATCCCTATAATTAAATGTATTATGTTTGATTCTTTTGATAATACGACAGTTAGTTACAGGAGCATTTAGTTAAACTTGATAATACCGGACATAAGACATAATTTATCTTATGGGGCAATCACCGGCAATCCAAGAAGTGGTACATTTAACAAATTCTCTCTCGCCTACGATTTTGCTCTATTTAATAAACTGTTTTTATACATATATGCTAATTAATGAATGGTAAAAGAAAAATACCACCTGTTTTTAATTAATTTAATTTTTTTAATAAAGAAATTTTTTTAAAGAAAACAATGCTACCTTGTGCATGTATAATGTATATGTGACCCATAAAGATAAGAAAATATGTCAAGAAAACTTTAATTGCGTTGGTAGCCTTGTGTAGAACATGGAGGCATTAAAAAAGTGTATAGGTAATAGGTAGGTAACTACTACATATATTATATATAATTTCAATGTAAATAAATAAACATAAATAATAAATACAATTAATATTGACATAAAAATATTGATCTTTCAAATATACACCTATAAGTATATTTAAAAGTCGTAAAAATAGGATTTCTATTATTTAAAACCTTTCTGCAATGATTAAATGTTTTAAACAGTAATTTAAAGGTAATTCATAACTATAACAGTTAAATAATAATTATTTGTTGACCTTCAATTTTTGATAAAGAAAAAAATTCACTACATGTACTTAATTTTTTATCAATAATATTCATTAATCTCTAATTAATAAAATTCGCCAGCTTGCAAACACTTTCAAACGAGGTATCAAACTTATATGTCAGTTCTTTTTGAGTTTTTGATAGATAGTTACATGCGTATTAAGTTGGTTCTTACCGTTTTTACTTAAACGTATGTACATTTGTTTTTAATTACTATGAATTATCTGCCAAAAAAAGAACTGTCATTATTAAAAAATAAAATTTAAAAATTTGTTTGTATTTTATTTTTGCTTAGCACACTATTTTTCACTATTTTCTATTCATTTAACAATGGTAATAACTTGTTTTATATCAATTTTACCACAATTTTGTAAAGAGAACATTCTTAACTATAAAATTTAACAAGATGTTCCATAAAAAAGATAGGTTTCAGTATATCTTTGAAAAAATGTATTTAATTTTTTTTTGCTCCGCCATTATTAATCTCAGAACAATACCAAAATTTTGCCCATTTATTTGGTTTTCTAGCTCCAACAATAATAATGTTCACAATGATCACTTGGTTATCGTAAACATCCTGTATAAAATCGATTTTCTCGGCAGTTTGTTAGTCATATTAGCTACTGAAGTCGCTATGAAACCACTGTAGAACTTCTCTTAACTGTTTTCCTGCAATTACCCACTTCCAAATTGATTTTTGTTAAACCGCTTTTCGTTATCCAACGGCACGTGGTGGTTTCAACCATACCACAGATTGTTCCTCTTTCTCAAAGTGGGAGGGGGTGTGTGGGTGTATTTCCAAAACCCACTTTGTATCGACGGTCCACTCACTTCACCGTCTACGTCGAGTTAAGCTGCTTTTTCTTTACGCGTTTGTGTTTTTTTTATTAAACCTGCAGTAGGCATGCAAATTGCATGAATTTATCAACTGATAACATAACAGATAAGTTGCTATTCGCAGCGTGCACTATGACAGCGCTAACTAGCGGTTGCAACTAGGGTGGAGTTTGACATATTATCAAACAAATAATTTCAATAAGCTAGCGGGCAATAGAGAAGGATTGAATGGATTGAACTCTCTTTTTATTATTGTTTAATACCGCGAAATTTTTTAATAAACAAATATCATTTAATTTAGCTGTGTGCATATAATATAAATAGCATAGCATAAAAGGTACGTGAAAATTATTTATTTTGGGTATTCATTTTTCTTTAATTATGATGTATAATAGAAAAATAATTAATTCGTTTACATTAACAGCATAACCTCAAACTATAACACCAAAGATCTTACAATGTTGCTCACTACGAGCACTTGCATCTGACTCCACCCCCTTGCACATAGCCTATAGTGTGGTTAACCGTGTTGACCTTTTTATTTTCAGTTAAAAATGAGCCTATTAAAAATGACAGTTAGTCCACCAAAAGTGTTCTTTTTGGCCACATCGTGCGCTACGTTCGATTTCGTTTCTCTCACTACCTAATTTGCACCCAGCGAATACTCAGGTAATTGTGTTTATTAATGAAACCGGGCATGCGACAGTTTGTCTCTACTTAATTTTTTTGATTTTTGAAATACACCTGTAATTTATATACAGGATGACCCGTAAACATACCGACAAACTTTGTTTGTTGAGGAGATTCAAACAATCGCTTTTTGTCTGTCACAGCCATCTAACTACTGAACCGTTTGACCTAGAAGATTAAGATTTGACATAATTATAGTAAATGGTAGGCCAATAATACACCTGAGTTATAAAAATAAAATTTCAAGTTTTTGACACTTTTTAGGGGGTTAACAAAAATTATTTTTTATTCTGTCATGGCGAGTGGAGTATCAAATTAAAGCTGATCTTTTGAGGAATTTAAATAAATAAACTTTTTTGTCATTATGAGAATTTTTGTTTAACAAATTTTCAAAAAATCGTAAAAATATTTGACCTCTTCCCATCCTTCCGAAATTAAGAAAGAAGAAAATCTGTGAAAATTGAAATATGTATATAATGATATCGGGATCACATAAAAATTATCAGCACTCGTCACATTTACGTATTTTTTCTCAAAAATAATTTGTTATAAAAATATATAGTAAATTTAGAGCCATCTGTTTTCTAATAAACAAACTATCAAATATACTTAGCAGTTCTTAGTTTTGGTAAAATTAAATTTAACTAAAATAATCAAATAAATTGAAAAACTATACTGTACGGGACACTAATACACGAGCTTTGACACGCAAATGACCCAAAAAAATTCTTAATTTTTAAAAATTTACATTTGAAAATGGTTCATAAATATAAAAACAATCTATTCCATTTTAAAAACCCTTAAAGAAAATTTCTTGAGCTGAGCGTGGCTGGTTCAGGTTTAAGTTACTTTTCCTTCTTTGTGTGTGTTTTGTTAAACATCCATTGTATAAAAAAAGCTCTGGAAGTGTTTGTTTGTTATCGACGGCCCGTCTGAAGATTAGCGGGGACTGTTAAGTGTGGATAAATAAACAAGACAACAAAAATTCTATCAAAAGGAACACAGTGGAAGTAAAAACCCGTTAAATCGAACACGTATGCTGCCTTTTGTTGCGATAAGCTTTAGCTCTAAAGCTTCCGTAATGATCTTGAAGTTATTGGACTGACGTTTCGCCGAACATTAAACATAATACCTACAATAGTATATCGTATAACGACATCGGTTAATACGACGTATCGGTTATAACGACTAAAAATAAAAGACCCGGTTGAACACGTATGCTGCCTTTTGTTGCGATAAGCTTTAGCTCTAAAGCTTCCGTAATGATCTTGAAGTTATTCGACTGACGTTTCGCCGAACATTAAACATAATACCTACAATAGTATATCGTATAACGACATCGGTTAATACGACGTATCGGTTATAACGACTAAAAATAAAAGACCCGGTTGAACACGTATGCTGCCTTTTGTTGCGATAAGCTTTAGCTCTAAAGCTTCCGTAATGATCTTGATGTTATTCGACTGACGTTTCGCCGAACATTAAACATAATACCTACAATAGTAAATCGTATAACGATATCGGTTAATACGACGTGTCGGTTATAACGACTAAAAATAAAAGACCCGGTTGAACACGTATGCTGCCTTTTGTTGCGATAAGCTTTAGCTCTAAAGCTTCCGTAATGATCTTGAAGTTATTCGACTGACGTTTCGCCGAACATTAAACATAATACAGTAGAAACCGGTTATAATGACATTATACGACGTATCGTTTATAACGACTAAAAATAAAAAAAACCGGCTGAATCCCAGTGCCTTTTATTTACCGTTTATAACGATATTGCTTACAACGAAATACCGCATTGTACGACTTTCTGTTTACAATATTTTCGGAGAATTTGATCGGTTTAACGACGGACCCTCTTTCGTTTCCATTTTTTTAAATATATAGTTTTGTACATTAAAAAATATTATTTGATAACTATATTATTGTTTTTGAAATATTGTCGTACGAAAACAATAAATTAAAGTGGCTACCATTAGAAAATTTTAATTTAAAAGTAGGTACTTAGTTCCCACTCATATCGAGGGTCTTCAAACGTTAAGATTTCACAAGTCATTTTGGAGTGGTTGATTTTGGCTTGTATTTAAATGTACTTTTTTAAAATAATAAGACTGTTTATTTAATCTTTTTCACCTGGTAAAAAAATTGTAGATTTGCAGAAATCTACTCAAAATCTCTATTTTGAGACATCATAGTTTTCACAGGTTTCTGAACTGTGGGGACTTGCAAATATCTACAACGGCCTACAAAGATCTTAAACGGTCTACAAAGATCTTAAACGATCTACAAAGATCTACAATGATCTTCAAAGATATCTGAAGATCATTGTAACGTTGAAAATTAATGATTTTTGAATGTTGAAAATTCATGAATTTTCAACGTTTTAATTCTATCACGATCTACAGCGATCTTTATAGATCATTGCAAGTTTCCACAATTCAAAAACCAGTATAAAATATGATGATGGAGATCTGTCAAGATCAGATCAGATCTCTGCAGATCTACGATTTTTTCCCGGGCACTTATAACAAATATACTGCACGAAAAATTAATTATTCAATTTTGAACAAATACATTGAACTTAAATAAATTACCTTTATCACTTTAATTAAATAATTTCTATTAAAAATAAATACTTTGCACTTGATCTCAATTTGGACCTGTCAAATTTAAAAAAAATACATATTTTTGATGTATTTATTGTGATTTTTGTGATTTTCTATATTTTAACCTAACCTAAAAACAAACCAACTTCCTTTCGCCCTAATATATTTGATATTTTTAATGTGATTTCTTATATTTTAAAACGATTATATTTTATTTAAAAAAAAAAATATGTTCGCGTGTATAAAGTGCATACTGTAAAACTTTAAGTGTAAAGTATTAAAATTGATGTTCGATGTACAGTGAATACTTTCTTATTAATTTAATATATAGTGCAATTAAATATAACTTACTAATTTTTAACTTTTTGTAAATGTATTCAGGTCTATTTTAAAAGTACCTACCTGTATGGACCATAGTTTAAGAACCACTGTAGTAAAACGTAGCAGAATATTCCTCATAATATTTCATTCCATGTCTAATTCTATTATTTTCATAAGAGTTTCCTCGACTTTATAATTTCCTAGTAAAAAACGGTCCCTTGCTAACTTAATAAGTTCTACATTAGGATAATATGAAAAAGTTTGAAAAACGCTGTCTTGCATTAAAATACCACGTTATAATAATTCTAAAGAATATTTTTTTTGACAAATTTTACAGGAAAATTTTCTCTGCCATCATTTTTATGATTTATTATTATAAATCACATGCGAAAAAAAGTTACAAAAGCATAGAAAACTTTTCTTCGAGTTTAATGATTATAATATGCTATGTTTTTGATAAATTTGAATATTATTACAGCTAACATTTGTTATTTTGATAGTGGTATTTATTCACTTCAAAATTAATCGTAATAATTACACAGATAGTGCTTCGAATGGTCTGTGGTGTTTGCTTTATTTGCTACAAACAGTGGCGCATCCATAGGGGGTTTGCCCCCCCCCCCCCCCCCTCGTTCAACCCGAATTTGTCAGTGTGCATTATTTAATTTAACAAATAAACATGATAGATCAAAAAATGAAAATTATACATAATTTCAAAAAATTTACCAAGATTTAGTGACGCGTTACATAATTGGTATTTTAGGCGTTAAGGCTACTACCTAGGGTCTCGAGGTAAAGACAGCTCCGAGCTGAGGGAATGATTTATATGTCATTTAAATTAAGGGTATAAAGTCCTACTTGTAAGGTTCAAGTCAATTTTTGGAAATGTACTTTAATGTACAATTTCATTCAGCAATTTTTTTTCCAAATATGCAAATTTAATTTTCACTTTGATTTCTATAACCGACTTAATTAAAAAAAACGCACTTAAGTGAAGAAATGTTATGGGATGTCAGATATTATTTGATCCCTTACCTCCCTCTCTCTCGTCACATTACGCCCCTCCCCTCCACCTCGGCATACGTCATACATTGTTAATGGACATCCCATGTACAGTAGGTAAATAAAAAAATAAAAAATGCATTTAAAACATTTTTATGAACAACTATTACCGCGACTTCTGCGTGCAATTTGTATTTTTGAACCCATTTTTGGGATAGAAAGTATCTTATGTCCTTCCTCAATATGCCAACTATTTTCTTACCAAATTTCATAGAGATCGGTTCAGCGGTTTAGCTGTGAAAAGGTAACAAACAAACAGAGTTAATTTTGAATTTACGTATAATATCAACTGGCTGTTAAACGAAAACTTTGTTTGCGTCAATAATAAGATAAGATGTATATGGTTCATGTGGAATTTAGGTTAGATAGAACTGTCACCCATCAAGAAAGAGAAGTAGAAGAAGTTAGGTAAAACAGATTTCTGTTATAGTCGATAAAACAGGTCGCACGTACATGTCACGAATGTCATATACACATTTTTTTTATCTAATACAAAGTAGTGTATGTCCTTCCTCAGGATGTAAGTTATCTCCCTGTTAAATTTCATCACGATCGGTTCAGTAGTTTAGCCGTAAAAAAATAATAAAACAAACATAGCAACTAACTTTTCAGGTTGTTGTCCACGTTGTCGTATTCTTATACTTGACGTTTCGACTCTCATGTCGGAGTCTTCTTCGGAAGTGATTCTGAAAACTGAAGAAGACTCCGTAATGAGAGTCGAAACGGCAAGTATAATTCCGGTTTTCCACCAAAGAGACAGTTTTAAAAACAGTTCTGTTTTCAATAAACAAAACAAAAACCTGTTTTGTTTTTTTCAAATTGTTCTGTTTTTTACAAACATACTGTTCCATCAAACTGTTCTGTTTTTTGTAAACAGGCTGTCCCAGTTGTTGCTAGTGATTTGACAAAACATGTCTTTCAATGACGATGATTTTATAATTAGTTGTGGTTTGTTTTTAATTAATGATACCCAAAACAGAAAAAAGCCAAGATATTTGATCAGTTCCTTATTAAAAAGGAGATTCAATACGGCATAGAAGAATTATTACATGATTTAAGTACTGACGACGTTGGGTTAAATGGAGAATTGAGATCTTCCTTCCACAATTTTACAAGAATGTCAACTAACAATTTCAAATTATTAATTAATTTGCTAGGACCTAAAATCACCAAGAAAAATACAAATTACAGGGAGACAATTTTGCTGAAGGATCGCCTGGCACTAACTCTGTGGTACTTAGCAACTGGGGACAGTTTTCAATAACAACAATTAACAACTGGAGCTAGTTGAATGAAAATGTCGCAGAGAACAAAATTACGTGTTGCAACCAACCCGACAAAAAAATTAGAACAAACATGTTTTCCTTTGATCTACCGACTCGAGATGGGAAAATGTTTTGTTTACTAAAACACTGTTTTCAGACAAAAATATTTTAAGAACTGTTCAGTTTTTACAAAACATTTGTGTTTTTGTTTAGAAAAACAGTTTTTGTTTGTGTTTCTTGTTTTGTCTCTTTGGTGGAAAACCGGCATAAGAATACGACAACGTGGACAACAGCCCGAAAAGATAGCTACTACGGACAACGGCCACGAAAGCCTACAGAAAAAATAAAACACTTATGGTATTTATAATATTAGTACTATATGATTTTTTTAACTCCAAATTCTATAAAGTTTGACTATTCGTATATATCCTTAATACACATCCACATTTTATATTAACTGATTCACCCAATTCCCCAGAGAGTTTGCACGTGGAATAGCATCCACACACACACCCACACATATTGACACACACACACACAAATACATACACAGAAACATACATACACGCCGTTAACGTGGCACTGGAACAAAGCTCGTCTCTCAAGGGTAAAACTTATTGACTTGCATGTACATATATATTGCATTTAAACAGCTCACAGCTGGGGAAAACCTGTCACCGGCAACGAAGACTTTTACAGAAAGATGTTGCTGTTAATGCTCGTGTAATTAGATCGGACCAACTGAGCCATGCATTTTTAATTTAGAAGTAAATCAAAATCTACGAAGCGATGGTCGTAATTTCATTTTATCTGTAGATACTTGTATAATATATTAGGGTCTAATGTAATTTTGGGGAAAGGAATTAGGTGATTAAAAATATATATGAGCCTATCAGAAGTCAAAATGATTAAAGCTATTTCAAATGTGGTTAATTTGGAGGTATTTAAAATGGAAATGAAAAAATCTTATTATTAGGTACCTACTTATAAAAATTAAAATAAATAAGGTACTAGCATCAGTCTACACTGGTAGAAAGGATTTCTCAAACCAAGTAAATCTAGTTTTGTATATAACGAAAACAATATTTTCTTAAGATAAGCAATAATCTCTTAAACCAACTATAGTATTCTTGAACGAAGGAATAACGTAGTTGGATTAAGCGTATGTTTCTTATATTAAGAAAATATTGTGTTCGTTAAATACAAAACAAGGTTTTCTTGGTCCAATACGGTTTTTTTTCTGTGTAGAACGCGTTAAACGCAAAGTATGTTGTTTTTTGGATTGGTGGACTACTTTTTTGTAATGCTCATGAACCTATGTTACTAATAAAACAACTACCTCTCCATAAAATCATTTTAATTACCAAAATCAGCAAATAAAGTTTATTTTTTAAATTATAGCCTTTTATTTTGTATATGGGTCAGTCCGCGGTAATCGATACCAGATAGTTAAAACAATATTTTACGAAAATGAATACTAAAATATAAAATTAACCGGCTATTTAACATCAATTTTCATAAACCAAAAGAAAATTAGAAAAATGTTAGCTCATTTTCAAAATATTTCAAAAAAGACAACAAATAAGGTGAAATCACAATAACTTACTTAAAAATAAATGACGATCGTGGCAAACTATTAAAAGTCTTTGACAATTACATATCAAACGTGACGTTTGACCAAATAAAAAAAAATTACCCGTGCCAACAATAATGACTAAGGGTGACCGCATTTATTATAAATTTAATGAGTCTATTGATGTATTTGATAAATAATTGTTATAAGTATTAGTTAATAATATCAATAAGCAATTAAACACACAAATAGTACTCTTATTGTATCCTTTTATTCAACGTGTCACACCCGTCACAATTTTTGTTGAGTTATAACCAGTTAAATAGATTATGTATTTATCTGATGCTCTTGTGTTACTAAAAAATAATTTATTTGTGACAAATTATAAAGTAACTTCAATATTTCCGCTAATATTTTGAGATTTTGAATAAAGGTTGCAAGACTTGCAATAGTTGGCGTCACACCCGTCACAGGGCTTTTAATGCTGGCCTTTGTAAAATAACCGTAGACCTTTTATTCTTTCAATACACATGTAGAACATTAAGATCTATAGAAAAATGGTAAAACCACGTTATTTATAGTATAATTTAGAAATTATGAACTGCAATCCGAGTTGAAATGTCACACCCGTCACCGCGAACTGACCCATATGTTTTGTACTACTACACAAACGTTATAAAATAAAGAGTCGTAAAATTTAAAACAATGTAAAGCATTTACGAGTACATAAGAAAATACACTTTTCTTTATAATGTGCCGAACCACGATAATTATGTGTCCACTGTTTTTTAAAAAAATGATCAATTGTTATCAAATCACGCTAGAAGATAGTTATGTCAAAGTATGTATATAGATTAATATCCAGTAATGGCAGTAATCAAATATCAACAAATATTTCTAATTCAGTACATACCTATAAGTTAAAAATATTCAACACTGGGGTGTTGTCCAAGACTGGTGCAAGTACCTTATCAATTTAAAATTTATTATTTCGTATTTGTGGACTGTGTTATTCATTAATGCATCAATAGACGCATATACTAAAAAAGGTATACATTTTATTGTTATTTTAGTCACATGGTGTTATGTTTATTATCATTATTAGGGGCTGATATTTGAATGAGGGCTGAGCCACTCGAGATAGTTACAATGAGTTAAGGCACTTGACACTTGGCGCCCTTAGGTACCTATATCTATATCAGTAAGTCGGTGATTTTAAGTCAGGCATTCAGTAACATGATACTTATACTACTGCAGTGTAAGTGAGAGAAAAAGGCACTACCTGCTACACCCAAATATAATCGCTAAAGTTAAACGAGGGTTTCTCAAACATTTTATTTTAAATTTCGCACACATGGAAAAGTTCTAAATTCCTTTTTTATTTTATTTTTAGTACCTACCTAATCATTCTTACTCTTTGAATATTAATTTAGTTTTTCAAGTAAATAAATAATTGCATTAAAATTTGTTCACGAGTAAATAGTTGTCTTAATTTATTAAGGGAGGAAAGTCACTGTGACGGGAAAAATCTATTTTTTATGCATGTCTTAAAGTATACATATTCTACAATAATATGTGAAAAAAATTAAGTTAAAATTTCGAAAATTGCCTGAGTTATTACAGTCAATTTAGTGAGGCCAGATAGCAGGACCGGTTATGACCTCAGAAAACTTTATGCGCGTTTATCTCGAATCGACATTTTTCGACATGGTTCCAGCGATTCCTCAAAGACTAAAGAAACGTTTAAAAACATTTTTTTGTTCTAAATTTTTGTAATCGCAGTAGCTAAATCTGTGCGTAACCGATTATTGAAATTTTGAGTTAAGTCAACTTGAATTGAATTGTGTTTAAAATGAACAAAAAATTGTAAACCTTTGTCATATTGTGAAAAAATTAAATAAGATTTCAATACATTTTTAATTCTATGGAAGAGGGAAGGGGGGTCTAAACAAAATATTTTTCAAAAATCTTATATCTGTTTTTGGGTCATCAATCTACGACCGTGTACCAAATTTCATATAATTATGTAAAAAAAATTTAAAATGTTTATTTTGGTCTAATAAAACTTGAAGAATTATTTTTAAAATTTTAAAACTTCTTTAATTTATTTTGTTTAAGCAAAAAAAAAAAAAACAATGTTAAAATTTTTTTAGAATACGTATTAAAATTTTAAAAATAATTCTTCAAGTTTTATTAGACCAAAATAAACATTTTTTGTTTATTGTACTTTTTCTCTAAAATTTATGGTTTCTGAGTAAAAAAATATTGAAAGTTCAAAATTTCTAATTATTTTGTTAGATATCTTGGAAAGGTTAAGTTGTTAAAAAAAAGTTTTCAATGAAAGATTCGTGTCTTTTCACGTTAAATAAAATTACTTGATAAAAACTATAGGTTCCTATTTAAAAAAAATTATGTTGACCTTCATACCACCTTGAAAACACCACCTAAAAAATTTCATCCAGGTACGTCTATGCCCCCCTCCATATCGTACAACTTTTATCTGAAAACTTTTTTATTATTTCACTTACCGGTTGAGTTATTCTCCATTAAAGGTTAAAATGGTCCACCCGGTATATACTTAATAAAATGTCCTCAACCAGATTCTAAAATAATTAGTTATACCTGTGAAAAAAATACTGACAATTTTTTTACTCGTCAGTGGTTTTACCCCTAATAAGGTGCATGACCCCCTGAAATCACGTCTAAAAATGACGATTCCCTCTCAGATTTGCGTCTATGATCTACATAAAAATCGCTTTTCAGATTGAAAAAGTATATTTATTAGAGTTAATTTTCATACGCGAAACAAATATTTACACGTGACAGCGCGAATGCTCGACACAGTTTTTTTTTCTAAACTGTTATTTTTGTTGATGTGGTTTTGTATAATGCACAAATATGTTTGCACAAACTGCAGAGCGTCAAAATATTGACACAGAACCGATCTATTCGTTTGTATTTAAACTAATTAATGGTTATATTTGATCTTTTGGTTTGAATTACGCTTTACTGATATTTACTAGGTCACGTTGCGGTCCTAGTGCACTGTGGGTGGAGGTTTTGGGAATTCGATTTATCTGCATTTAATGTATCTATATACATTATTTAATCATAATATTATTATAATTGATGATATATTATTTATAATTTATGCGGTTTCTATAATGATAGTTTATGCCATTTATATTTATTGTTAGAAATATGGAGCCATCAACATGGAGAAAATGGAGTCGATTTGTTAATACAGTAGAAACCGGTTATAACGACCTCGAATGGACCGGTCAAATTAGGTCGTAAAAGCCGATAGTTGTAATAACCGGCTAAAATACAATTACAGTGATGCCTCGCACAACGAACTTTCTGTCCGTTCATTACACGACTCACACAACGAACCTCGCTTCACTCAACGGACTGCATCGTATTTCATCTTGCCGCCCGAACGCTCCTGCGTATCACGAAGTTGCCCGAACTTGACGGGTTTCATTTAATGAAATTTTCGCATAACGAACTTGCTCCTGTTGGAGTTTCATCTTTTATTTTGAGTCATTAAAACCGGTACCTCGTACTAACCGGAGTCGTTATAACCGGTGCCTACTGTATATATTACAGTTGCTGATTAAAAATTACAATTTTGTATCAAAAAATATTATCAGTTTTAACATGTACTGTCAATTGAGTAACTTCTACAATCTCAATTGTAGTTTTTATAGGCTTCTATTTCAATGCACTTTTTTTTAATAAACACGTAGTTTTCACTTATAAGAAATATATTGCACAAAAAATTAATTATTCAACATTAAACAAATATATTGAACTTAAAACAAATTATATCTATTTAAATAAATAGTTTCCACTAAAAATAAATACAGTAGAAACCGGTTATAACATCGGTTAACACGACGTATTGGTTTTAAGGGCTCAAAATAAAAGTCCAACTGAATCCCATATAATTGCATTTTTACCGGTTATTACGACTATCCGCTTTTTACGACCAATATGACCGGTACCTTCGATGTCGTTATAACCGTACTTTCCACTGTACTTTGCACTAAAAAAAATAATACTTTGTATTTGACCTAAATTTGGACCTGTCAGATTTTAAAATTACATATTTTTGATGTACCTATTTATCGTCATTTTCTATATTTTTACTTTACCTACCTACTAACAACTACCTTACTTTGGCCCAAATGGATTTGATATTATTAATGTGATTTTTATGATTTTATATATTTTAAAAACCGCATTAAAAATAAAATAAAAGTACTAAAATTCATGTTCACGTGTATAAAGTGGATACCATAAAATTTAAAGTGCAAAGTATTAAAATTTATGTTCAATGTACAAAGTTATTACTATAATAATTATTAAATATAACCCAATTTTATAATACGCAATTTTTACTATATTCGTAAATGTCATTTACATGATTTATTTAAGTACCTAATTATTCTTAAGTTGAATTATTTGTTAAGTGCTACACAAATTATTTCATTTCAATACTTAGTACATTTTTCTATTCGATACTTAAATCATTAAAACAATTAAAATACAATACAATAAATACTACGATTGTGTAAAATTAATTTTATTAAAAGTATATTTTTATTGGCATAACAAATTAAACTATAACAATAATCTTGTACGCAAAAATTACTAATTCGTATTGTAACTTTAGTAACACGTGGCCGTGGCCTAGCAAGAATTACAATATTTTTGACCATTTTAAGATTACTACGTCAAATGATATTTCTTTAAAAATTGAGTGATTGTTATGAAATATTTTTCTCCGTGTATATTATCAAGATATTTTTAGACGAAGCATTTCAACAATATTCAATAAACAATAAAAGCTAAAGCAACAAATAAAACAGAACATTTAATGTGCATAATTAAATCAATCGACATGAGAATTATAATTACCTAAAGTAGAGACAGGTAACAAATACGAGCATTACAGTTAATGAAACTTTGGGCCGAGGGAAGTAACCATTAGTGTAATGGATTTAAAATGTCCTCAAGGGTACTGGGAGGGGGTGGGGGTAAGGTAGATAGGAACATCCCGTATTTACAAACGGTATATAATAGTATATATATATGTATAGTCAGATTTGTACCATGTTGGTAAAAATCTTGTACAACGCGTTTGAATTGTAGCAAAAAAATGTTCACTTCCATTTGAAAAATGTAAAATGAAATTTAATTTATTTCAAATTGTGAAAATCAGCGATACTCAAAAAGTATTATGTTTAAATATCAATTTTTAAATAATAACGAAAACAATCTATATCTATAAAAGAGTTTGTCCTTAACCACTCACTCACTCATATATCAACGTACAGCCCAAACCTCGGGACCTAGAAACGTGAAATTTCTTAGGTGCCTTCCTTTTATGATGTAAGCACCCACTAAGAAAGGATTTTTCGAAATTCAACCCCTACGGGGTTAAAACAGGGTGTCAAAGTTTATATACAAAAATATTTTTTTTGTTCGCATTTAATTGAAATTTATCGAACATTAAAATTTATAAGGTATTAGGGGGATGGAAAAATTTGTAAAATATATTTTTTTGTATTCACCGAATGAAACATGGCACAAGTAGGTATTCTACAAGATAAATATCAGTTACGAGAATTCAACCCCTAGGGAAATGGGGGGAGGGGGTAAAATTTTGATATATTTATCTTCATAATTGTTCATGATTTTAAAGTAAATTCGGACAAATTAATATTCAATTAAAAATGAAAGTTCGATATTCAAGCCCTAATAGTTTGGGACGGGGACGATGATGGATTTAGATATGTTTATCTGCATACCTGTTTTACTTATAAAGTTAATTCGGGCAGAATAGTCATATATTAAAATAAAAATTTCGACATTAAACCCCTAATGGCGGGGGTAGACAGGGTCTGTGTTTTTGATATGTTTATCTGCATAGCTGCTTACGTTATAATGGTGGAGTCGGGCAAAATAATCTGCAATAAAAAAAATCGATATTTACCCCCTAATGGCGAGGGTAGACAGGGGGTTAGTTTTTACAATTTTTAACTAAGATCCCAGGTATTTACGTTTTTTTATAGGGAATGAATAAAAATCAAAAATGTAATATTTCATCCCCTATCATGTATGGAGGGTTCTAATTAGTTTCGAAGTTTACGCGAGCGAAGCCGCGAGATTCCGCTAGTAATAAATAAAAGAATTTGTTATAATTGATATTATATTATACATTTATAACATTTGAATATATCTTCGTGGTGACGTCAATTTCCGCGCCAACACTGATTGGTCAAAGAGCGGATGAGGCTACCTTGTCTTTATATACCTTGATCTACATAACCAGAAATCAAGTTGTAATAATCATCGCAAAGGTCTTAAAATTTATATTATTTTTTTGTAAATCATTGTAAATAACCAGATACATTGGTGCAGTGAGTGAAATATATACACAGTAATATGAGAAAATTGAAATCTTTAAATTTTATTATTATTTATCTATTTATATACAGAAAGTTCCTGAAGTACCCAGCCATTCGATGGGAAGATTCTTGAATTAATAAAAAAAAAAACGAATATCCCGACATAGAAACATGGAATTTTAATGGGGTCTTTCTTTTGCGACGTAAGTACCCTTTATGGATGGATTTTCTTAAATTTTACACCTAAGGAAGGAGGGGAGGGGTAAATTGTATTTAATTTTGATACGTTTATCTGAATAACTTCTTATATAGATGCGAATTTCAACTATGTCTATTTGTTTGTTACCTTTTCACGGCCAAACCACTGAACCGATCTTGATGAAATTTGGCAGGGAGATAGCTTATATCCTGAGAAAGGACATAGGCTATTTTATAAATATCTCGAAAAATGTATTGCATAAAAAAATATAAATTCCAGGCGGACGAAGTTAGTTTAGTAAATTATTTATTTTCCATTTTATAGAAAAATATTTTTTATCAAAAACATCGGTATATAAAACCATAAACATGGATACAATATTGACGAAGCTATGGGAAGGGGAGGGGGTTCTATAAAATATAAAATATTCTCACAGAAATTTGTTTTTTAGTTTAAGGGTGTCTTTAAAAAATCAGAAACATTATATTAATATTTTCATTTATTTAAATATAAGAAATGTGATCTTGCTGAAGACACGTGATATTCTCAGAAACCAAGAATCAATAAATTCGATAATATGGTTATATGTATCAGTAATTTCATGTATTGCTAGAGGCTAGAGGTCAAAGGATATATAAAATATCATTATGTTTACATAATCTTTCTTCATCATTCAGACGAATGTATTTGATACTGGAATGATTTATATGATTTGAAAATAGCCGAAAGGTCTTTGTCGTATAAGAAATCAGGAATATTATTTTCTTTTTATGTTTTGGACGTGATCGATGTAACATGGATAATATTAACCAAGATATCAACTTTCTTATACAGGTTTTTTCATCTCCGAAAGAGTCCGTTTAGTATACTATATAGGTGAATCTATATGTATAAATCGTTAAGCTCGTTTGATGAAATTTTCTTTAGATTTTCTATATATTTTAGTAGAGTAATATTCGATAAAGATTTTTTTTAATTTTTAGAGATAACCATTGATAGTTTAAAGAAAGTTGTTACTGAGCTGGCTAGAACAGAAATATGATTAAATCAGTAAGGATCAATCCATTTCAAGTGGTCCAGCACTGATTGCTTGACTATGTGCAGTTGTAGGAGCTAACTTTTCGTGCTGTTGACGTTTCGATTCTCATGTCGGAGTCTTCTTCAGAAGTGATTCAGTTTCAGAATCACTTCTGAAGAAGACTCCGACGTTTCAGAATCACTTCTGAAGAAGACTTCGATATGAGAGTCGAAACGTCAAGTGTAAGAATACGACAACGTGGACAACAACCCGAAAAGTTAGCTACTATGGACAACGGCCACGAAAACCTACAGAAGAAAAATATGTACAGTTACCTTAACATGTTGGTAGTTCAAAATGATCATAATTTTAATTTTATTGTTTTTTATTTTCGCGTGGTGTCCATATTTGTTTTACAAGGTACAGCTTTTTTTGCACTTTAAAGACTGCGGAAACTAGAATATATCAGGATTTATTTATCTTATCAACATATGACGAAAAGCAATTTGTTCAGAAAATAATGGGCTACAAGATTACTTCTCCACTTTTTCACCTAAATTCAACTCTAAACGGTGAAATATCAGCCTAAATTCTTAGTTCTCTTTTAAAAAAAATCCCATTTTCAAGGGGATGTTTTTGTAAGAAGGGGTAAAATCAATTAGTCAAATATTTTTTTAAAAAGAGTTGGGTACTAGTTGTATTAACACACCCAAGTTCAACCCTGAGACTGCCCCCTATTTTTTTTCAAAAAATTCACAAAATTTGAAAAACGGCACTTTTCAAACCTAAAATGGTGGGAGACCAGATAATCTGAAATTTCTACCCAAAAGAGTATTACATAATGGTAATATGTACCATAAATTTTGAGATTAATTTTTATCTACAAGCAGTGCTATTGCATGCACAAAAATGCATTTTTCAATGAGCGTATACTTGTTATGACTTTATTCAATAATAATTGAAACATGGTATTCGCAGCGTGCGCGATGACAGCGCCAACTGACGGGTGGACTTTAGTAGCAACTTGGGTGGACTTTGACGTACTAACAAACAAATAATTTTAATAAAATATCGTAATATATACATTTTAGACGATTATTTATGACTATTGGCTATGTGCACGAAGTCTATTAGCGCCGCTAGCGGGTAATAGAGAAGGATTGAATGGATTCAACTCTCTTTTTATCATTGTTTAATATGTTTAATATCGTGAAATTTTTTATTAAATAAATATCATTTAATTTAGCTGTTTGCATATAATATAAATAGTATAGCATAAAAGGTACGTGAAAATTATTTATTTTGGGTATCTTTTTCTCTTTAATTATGACGTATAATAGAGAAATAATTAATTCGTTTACATTGACAGCATAACCTCAAATTTTGGCGCCGATAATTTTTCAATATTGCTCACCACGAACACTCGTATCGACATTATTTCTAACTCCACCTCCTTGCACATAGTCTATAGTGGGGTTAACCATGTTGACCTTTTTATTTTCAGTTAAAAACGAGCCTATTAAAAATGACAGTTAGTCCACCCAAAGTGTTATTTTTCGTCACGTTGTGCGCTGTGATCGATTTCGTTTCCCCCACTACCTACTTTGCACCTAGCGAATAGCTTTGTTAAAAATTGTTTTAAGTAATCATTATGTGCTATAAATTTTTAAAGCTGACATAATTTTCTACTTAAAAATAAAAATATATAGGTACATATATATAGGCTGTTCCATTTGAAAAACAAATGTCGACATAATGCGGGGTTTACACCGAAAAAGACAAAACAGCAATATGGTGTTTTAAAACATTTCGTATTTAACCCCTTAACGCACGTTATTTTTCGATATAACGGTTTATACCCGTGTTACGGTCGGGCATGTGCCCTAAGTGGTTAAAAATATATAGGGTTTATTGCACTTTTGTAAAAAAAAAAAACGATGTTGCTCTTTTGTTTCTTCGGTGTAAACACGACATAACTTCCGGTAGAACATAAAATTACAGAAAATAAAAAATAAGATAATAAAAATATTCGGAAAATATTATTTTATTTATCCATTGAAAAATGCATTTCATTTCCTCTCAAATCCACCTCTGCTGCCTGGTACCAACTACAGAAGTACGAAATAGAATTCTGTATGGCTGTGTGTGTGTATGTGTGTCTTATAGCAATTACTGGCGCTCTGATGAGTTATTGTCTGCTGAAACACTCGATTCCAGTCCGGGTGCACACAGAAATGCAAATTCGAAGCAATCTTCTCGATTGCAGAAACTTTGATTAACATCTCTGAATCCATTTTGTAGTTTGTAATGATGATGACGCGCCGCAGCCACATCGATAGTTTCAAAGTTATTGTTATAAATCGAAAGAACACTTGAATAACTATGGATGTCGTCTTTGTGAGTAGACTGATTCAGATATTATAGAGAAGATATTAGTAGCTCATTGTTAACATAAATAATGATTCACTGGGTGATTTGTTATGTTAAAGGAAATGCATTTTGAAATGTATATTTACATTGAATTGTAGGATTTATTTAAAAAAAAATCAATGTTATTTTATCCATTGCTATTTTTAAATTGTGATATAATTTTTTATTTACAAGGGGAGTTCACACTCAAGGGATGAGGTACTTTCAGTCAACTTTTGGGAGGTGAAACTAGAGTAAAAACAAAAAAATATGTGTCCGAGCATTCAATTTCATGAGTATTATTTAATAAAGATATTTAATTTTGAAAATTGTTATATGTATTTCAAATATAGATACTGTATTATGTGGCCAAGTGGTTAGCATGCTAACGTGTACCTAACGCGGTGAACGCTGGTTCGAAACTCGGTTTGGGAATTTTATTTTTTATTTTTATTTGCAATTATTTTTTTTTACTTTTTATTATGTTCTAATACATATTTTGGCTACATCTCGTTCAAACGTTGATTTTTTTAATTCGAGAACATGCTTTATCGAAAATAATATTTTTTCTTGCTTTAAGTAAACTTTTTTTAAACGTGTATGAAATTTTAAAATATATTTATAATAGACAAATGTAAACTTACAATTTAGCTGCTTTTAATAATTCAAACTTCTTACCTGAAACAAAAAAAATACATAAATATAAAATCAACAAATAAGTATTGCTATTAAAGTAATTCGTGTCTAATAAGTGTAAGTTTCACAATTTTGTGCCCACTATTATAAAGGAGCTAACAAATTTGCGAGCTTGCAAGCAAATTCTAATGTGGTATTAAAAGTATTAATTATATGTTAGTATCTATGGATTAATTATGGAATTTAAGGCGATGATAATTCAACATATTGTTACACAGTTGGCAACTCTGACCGTATAAAATAATAAAATAATGTTCATAACATTAAGCATTGTAACTTCATGGTTCATAATATTATCATTGTTTTAATACCGTTGGTATTTACCACGCGTACGTGAAACTTGTCAAACACTTTATGAAACTTCAAGAGAACTAACTGTCAGATAGGTTTGAAACATCATTTGAAAGAGCTTGCAAATTTTGTTAATTCATTTATAATACCGGACATTAGCTTTAAATCAGGAAAACAAGCTACCAAGTTCGTAATACAAAACTGTTACCAAAAGTTTGATGGCACCCATCTTTTATCAAATGTCATTTTCCGTGCTTTTCAATGGAGCGTATTTATTGGAAAACAAAGGTATCAAAAAACTAGGGAGCATGTTATGAGTCATATAGGATTAACCAATGAGTTAGGCTTATATTTCATAATTATGTCTACTGCAAAATGCGACGAAATATCCAGAAATTAAAAATGACATAAGGAGGTTGATACTATAGGGTGCGGGGCTGGATTTGCGGGGAACAGTGCGGGTAAGCGCTTGTGAAAAAGCATAGAGTGAAGGCAACGTGTGTCTCTCTCTGGAGCATGCCAAATCACCATAAATGCATCTCTATTTTTTTCACATACATCATTTTTTAATTAAAAAACGTGGTTCCTTATCATTCTGAAAATTTACAGATATCTTTGTAAATGAATAAAGAATGTTTACTCAAATTTTCTTCAAATTCTCTCTGTCACATCACTTTGAAAAGTCCTGTCATATCTTGAAGTTGTGCAGTTCTCATAAGAATGCATGTTAATTTGTTTATTTATTATCTCTTAAACTATTCTCCTAATGACCTTAAAATTTTGCAAGGATTTTTTAAACATAAATATCTTGCTATTTTAAAAGTTTAATCGAAATCTCTCTGTCATTTTTCTATGAGTGAATCTCCTAAAGTAAGGTATTCAAAATAACTTTATTTATACTTACAAAGTTTTAATATCTTCTTTAAAACCAAATTTTAGTACCTATATTATAAGAGGTAGGTATAATTTTAACTTGAACAGTAAGTGGGGGTACAATTTCTTGTTTAATGAGTAGGGTGGGGTATAAGTTCACGCACTGTAAACCGCCTCATTAGATAGAGTTAATTGCTTTAAAAACACTTGAAGGTAATCTCTATAGCGCGTCTGCTAGATTTTAAATTCTTGGAATGTTGTAATTTAGACAAAATATTTAGTGTCGTGTGAGATACTATAACGAAATTTAGTGGTTGAAATTTTAACTGCCCCCTTACAAAATAGGGTCGTTGTTTCTAGATAGTCATTATTGTTTAAGTGATATGGGTTGTATGTGGATCGTATTAAGGAGGTTGACACCATAAAAAATAACAGATAGATTTTAAAGAAACTTTGAAAAAACAAGACTTTTATATTTAAAAAAATCCTTGCAAAATTTCTTCATTAGGAGAATAGTTTAACAGATATTAAAAAACATTAATATGTATTCTTATAAGAACTATATAATTTCGAGTTATGATAGAACTTTTCAAAATGATGTGACAGAGAGAATTCGATTCAACAAAGAGAGTTAAGAACTTAAGACTTAAACTAAAATTGCACCTTAACCACAAAAGTTATGTCACTCGACACGTGTTTCGACTTCACAAGAAGTCCTCATCAGGAGCCTAACGATTCCAGACTGGAATAAGTAGATAGTTTAAGTGACTAAGAAACCACAGTTCCTCCGTTTTTCAAGTAAGTTAAGTATTGAACAATTTGAATAAATATCAATAAAGCAGTGACGTTTTATAGAAAATTGAATGCTCTATAAAAAAGATTCAATACAATTTTCACATAACATGTGTTGAGTTATCTTGAAAAATAACCGTTTTGGGATACCATATGATTTTGATGATTGTTATATTAGTGGAGTCATATTTTTTAAATTAAATAAAACAATCTTTCCTTTCAGCGATTTTATGGTTTTAAAATGTTCTAGGAACCAAGAATAAACGCAGTCTATATTTTTTGAGGTTATAAATTAAGTTAGAGTTTTCCGCACCCCACAGATCAATAGAGGGGTTCTTTACGAGTAATCTCATTTTTTTGTTGAAAAATATATCAAGTACAAGCCGAGATATTCGAAAAAAATTAAACCAAAAAGAGGAAAAAATGATGATTCTCCTGAAAAGTCGTGAAAAAAGTATTGCGCGGAAAACGGATTAATCCACAAACTCAATTATAAAGTTTTCTTGATCCCTAGAATATTTTAAAACCATAAAATTGCTGTAATTGTGTTATTCAATAAAAAAAATCCTGCTATATGATTCCATAATATCTATATACTAGCCAGATCCAACTAAAAAACGTATCAAAATCGGTTTAGTGATTCATGAGTTATGCCTGTGATACGAATTCAGTGGATAGACAGACGTGGAACGAAAAGTAAAACGAAAAAAAATATACAAGTAGAAGTTTTGAAATCAGCAAACATATTTTTTTCTGCTATGAAAAATGAGCACACGGCTTTCCTAGTCCTTCATAAAAGACGACAAAAATTTTCAGTTTATTGTTTACAATCTCACTTCCCAAATATATTTTGAAAAGGTAACATTTCAACGCGTTCAGACCTGACGAAAACTGTTGTAGCTTGACTGGGACCCAATACAATTAATTTTAAAAGTTAACCCTCCGTCTGTACACTGGGTCTTTTAAGGAACAGTCGAAAATTCAAACTTCAATATCTCTCCTACGAATGGACGAATGGGGGTCGGGCTTGTGCTACCTCGCCTAAAAAAACTAGATATGAGTAGGGACTAAAGGCTCAAAGGGCACTCGGGTCTGAAAATTTTCTTGCAAATGCCAGCAGATGCAAGTTGCGTCCGTTCCCTAAATGGGTCAGTGTACAGACGGCGTCAGTGTTTTCTAAGGTAAATGGATACGTTTTTTTTTTGGCTTTTTTCGTCTTTTCATGGCTAAAATAAATGTTTCATGTATTTCTAGGCTTTTTTTTACTATTTTTATGTCAAAAAAACACTGATTTTGTGCAAAATAATTACCATTTCGATTATTTATGGCATGCTTGAATACGTAAAATATTTCCCACTTTCAGGTGCTGAAATAATTCAACTTTTTGGAGGCTATGCCAATGACACTATATTCTTTTGAAAAGTCATAGTCTCAGCTTCATAACCATATAACCTTTTTTTAATATATTTGTTTATTGCAAAGTTACAATTTTTTTAACAAAACCTCGTTTTTCCTTCATTTTTGACTATACTTAAATTTTTATTACCAATGGTTTTTAACTTTAGGCTTTGACAACTGTTGAGCCATGTAGTAGACACTTCAAGAAGTAACCCTGATTTTTTTCAGATTTTTTGAAAGCCTATAAAACTTTGAAAAAGCGACTGTTCCCTAAAAGACCCAGTGTACAGACCGTGTCTCGAAAAATATAGTGTACAGACGGAGGGTTAATATTTCTTATTATAATCATCACAAACTTTCAGAATTATCTACCCCAAAAATTTCAAAGAAAATAATCACGCTTATTAATTTTGAATAAAATATACTTCAAACTTCAAGTGTACAAAGCTTTGACAAAATTTATGCCATAAACAAAAAAAAGAGTTTTTAAAAAAGCCTTCATTATTGTAATTAACACACTCCAGCTATGTGACTTGTTCTTTCTGTATTTCACCAACCTTAATTATGAAATGTATTTTAACTTTTGAGATCTGTAATTGACTCGTTCTTCCGCGGTTGATTGCTGCAAATGTTTAGATCTTTTTTATACCAAAGAAAAAAATAATTTGCACCCTTGTAAGGCAATTAAAACATTCGTTATAATAAATGGAATTGAGGTATTAATAATGTAAATACAAATTTTAATTTGTAAGACATAATTTAATGTATTATTTTTACTAAAGTCTTTCATACAAATGTTCTTTTCGAGATGGTATTTTGGTATTAATCATAGACTTATAGAATGGACTGAGCAATAGCCTCACAAAATTGACCACTGACGCATTAACCCTGGACGGGTAGACGTCAAATTTAAGCCGAAAAGAGTAGACGTTCGTAAAATTGACTACTACTATATAATTTTTGGTTTTCTAATAAATTTATGGCAAAAAAAAAGTTTTGCTTTAAAAATCTTTTGATTTATGTATTTACAAAAATACCGAAATACGAAAGATTAAAATATAAGTTTAGTAATATAAGTTTACAGCGAATCGACAAACGAAAGAAAGTATCATTGGATCAAGCATTGAGATGAATGAGATCTTTTTCACATTCACAGCATATCCTTTTACGTACATATTTCGACTAAAATTTACGTAAAAGAGTAGACCTTCGTGAATGATACGATGTGACTTGTCGATCTATGGCTCTCTCTAGAAAAATAGCAAACACTGACACCTGTCCTTGGCAGAGGTTGAAGACGAACTATTAAACGAGGCATATCTTCCCGTTCGGCTCCCCACCCCGTCTTGATTTCCCTGTAGAGGGCGTTGTGTAAATGTAGTCGTAATTATTACGAACGTCTACCCGTCCAGGGTTAACGAAGTTAACAAAATGATTAACGGATTAACTTTTAAGTTAACTCAAAAAAATGTAGTACATAAGAAAGTTGTCGAAAGAGCAAAAGAAAAAAAGGTCTTCAAACATTTTGGATGGTTAACTTTTAACGGTTAACTTTAACTTTCGTTAAATTTCGTAATTTTAACGCTTTAACGATTAACGAAGTTAACTTTTCGATTAACTGTGCCCAGCTATGCGAATATGTAGCCAATACCTGTGTCTTTTCTGTAGGTCTGTAATGACTGCAAACCTGTGACGTGACCAATTAAAATTTTAGAAAGAGACAGGTATTGGCTACATGTTCGTTTTGTCTCTGTCATACTTTTTCGCCAGTATTTACTTCATATAGTTGGATAGGAAATGCTCAGTCCATTCTATAAGTCTATGGTATCAATACACTAATCGAGTAGAAGCCAAAAAAGGAAACAAAGATTGATATTTATGTACTAGCTTTAGCGGTGCACCCAGAAAAAATGGGGGATGGGAGTGTAGTTTTTTTGTAATTATAAAAAAAATTATAAATCATAATTGTTAAATAAAATAAAGTATATTGACAAATTCCGAAGGGTCTAACCCTTCAATGGAGGCACCACTGAATGGCTTGCATTCTGATGCATGATTTTTGTAAAACAATAGAAAAAAATCTGCCCTGGGAGTCACGGGACTTTCTTATACGTAATACTGACAGCGAACAGTGAACGTGATACGTATAAGAAAGTCCCATGACACTTCTCTGTTATGAACCATTTAATTTTTTTTAATTTGTTTTTTTTTCCAAAAAATTAATAGAACATAATTCGCTCTGTTTCAAAGTAATTCGAAAAATTCAAATATTTACGTCAGTAAACATCCGTATTCGACTGAAAGATCGTTTTCAAAAATAGGAGGTTTTCTTCAGAGACAAAAATGAATCTTAAATATGTATAAGATTTCACCCTTCTATGATTTGTCGTATTTGAGTTATAGTACTTACAGACAGACAGACCGACACACAGGCATCACTGCGAAAATAGAATGGATTCAGGTAAGGTCAAAATGAATAATTCCATCAAAATCTGGATTTCGAAAAATTCGGCCTCACTATACTTATAATTTATATTTCATATACACTCGTCGCTCCGAACAACGTAGGCATCGGTAATTCAAAATCTCCTAATAACGTCAGCTAGAGGGGCACCCGTCACCGTGCCGACTTTAACGTTAATTGATTAATTTAAATTTCGCGCAGAAATATAGCAGTCACGGTAGTATTGTGGTAGAGATAGGGGAAGGTCATTACATGGAGCGGTTGGCCATTCGTTTCTTGGAGCGTACGTTAATAGGATGGTCGTCGTTTAGAGATTTGAGTGTATATGGGTATAAGAAAGTAATAATAGGGTTAAATGAACTTTAAAGTGTTTAAAGTATTTATAACAACAAATCAAAAGTATTTCTTTCTATAGAATTGAAAAAAAAATATCAGGTATCCATCCCGTTAGAGATAAAAGAATCTTGTGAATTTTGAAAATGGGCTTTACTCATAAAAGATACCAAATGATTTGTGTGTCTGGGACATTTTTTAGTGGATTTAAGCCATTAAACATATCTGAAGAATTTTTCTAATCTCTTTTATATCCTTTTAAAATACATAAGAGCTATAAAAATATATTATAAGAAAGTGAAGTTGAAAATAAAAGTAAAAGAAATATAAAAAAAATTATTGTTAATTTTTGGATACCTAAAAAATATTTTTTAATACCGTCTAAGAATTTTCACGTTTCGTTTGGGTTAGTAATTATTGAGAAACAATGTCATGGAATATTATTTTGCCAATTTAAAGGAAAGAAGAAGGAATATGAAGTAATGAAGTAATCGGACGACAGAGTTAAAACTGTGATGTAAAAGATAGAAGGGGGGGGGGAGTCAATCAGGTACTCGTTCAAAGAAACGAGAGAGATGGAGTCATGTTAGATATTAGGAGTTAACGTGAAAACACAGGCGGGTCAAAAATATTTATAGGGGAAAAATTCAATCGGAAAAACTTTTGACGATTTTCTGATTTTTGAAACTTTGAATTTTTTTTGTAAATAAATTGGATGAATCCTGGGTTTCGTAATTCTCACCTGTTCTGTGTTAGATGACGGTCATATAAAATGTTAACTGGCTGCATAAACAAAAAAAAAGTTTTTGTCAAGTGCGAGTAGAACGTTGTGTATTAGTGTTCCGTATCGTATAGTTTTTCAATTAGTACGATTATGCTATTGTAATTTAATTTGAGCAAAGTTAAGAATCCTTCGTTATATTTAATAGTTCATCTATATACTAGTAAAACAGATGTAGGTACTATACATTTTTATGAAATATTATTGAAAAAAAAAACGTTAGAGCGACGAGCCCTAATAATTTAAGGGGATAAAATATTTCTACGATTTAAAAATTATATATTATTTATATTTTATATTTCATTACATTTGATTAAATAAAAAAATACCTAACCTTTAAAATTTCAACTGAACCCATAAACATAAAGCATGGATCGCGCATTTTATTCAAAAACAAAAGAAAGAGATAGAACATACGTTGGGTAATTAGTTAAACATGAGTGTAAAAAAGAAAGATAGTGTATTGTTTGGGTTATATCTCTATTTTCATTTTAATACGAAATTACGAAAATGACACAGTTTCATACACGGACTACCATTGGTTGTTATGTATCTAATATTATTTGTATTCTGAGTCCCCCGTGTATTTTCTGCACGCGTGCCATTGCATTACGAAGGGATGCAAGGAATTAAGGAATGACAAGAAGGAGAAGAAGGGACAAATCGTGTAGCCACTGAACGTTGGCGCGATCTTGAATTTATTGCTTTAGGGATTTGATTACGTAGGGAAGAGACTAATTTATAACAAGATTTCTTTCACATCGGCGCGTCCCTCTCATTATGAACTGTGTTGTTTTTGTTAGTAAAACTTTGATAAGTTTCAATCTATCCAACCTGTAAGTTTATAAATTTGTTATTTTGAATGATAAGGAAATTAGTAGAATTGTTTTAAAATCTCTGTACAATATTTTCTTATATAATAAATCAAAATGAAGAAGACGAAAAATGCCATTTTAATCTACATATTTCTATGTACCAAAAAAAAACCTTAAAAATTAAACTAATTTGTATTTTTGTTTAAGTCAAGTACAAATATGAAAAAAGAGTTTTAAAAAATTGACTTTTCGTTATAATTTCATGAGGATCATTTTTTAGAAAAATTTTCACAGCTTTCAAATGCATAATTAAAAAAATATAGCATTTTTAGTGCTTTTTAGATTTTTAAGGCATAAGTCCAAGAGGTGAGCGCCAAAATTGGCAACTACTTTCTAAAAGCTGATTTTTTGATATTACGTCAGATTTGTGGTGTAAATATACAGCCTGCCGTCAGTCAGCTAGTTTCGTTAGCGTTTGGCGCGGGGGTGGTTTTAACTTTGTAAAAAAAAATATACACGTTGCACTTACTTCCTAAAATCTGAAAATTTATTTGTAAGCAGTATACTAAGTAAAAACCCTTTTTATCATAGTCAATCATCAAAATCTTGCAACCGGGTGCGTCAGCAGCGCGTTAACTTGTAAAAAATCTATACATCGTGAAAGTACTCTCTAAAATATGAAATTCGGTATAAAAGTTAGGAATATTATTATCATTAAAAAAATAGTCAGTCCGAATTTTACCTTAACAAATGCCGTCAGCAGCTGATCCCCCCCCCCCCCCGCCAAACACTAATGAAACTAGCGGACTGACGACAGGCTGTCTACACCACAAATGTGACGTAATATCAAAAAATCAGCTTTTAGAAAGTAGTTGCAAATTTTGGCGCTCACCTTCCCGACTATAAGAAAAACCATTAAATAAAAAATGTTTATTAATTAAAAAAAGGCATTTAAAAAAGCCATTTAATTCTAAACCACTTGTTTTATATTGACCCATAATAAAATGAAAAGTTATTAGATTTAATATTGAACCATTATTTCCCACTACAAGTTAGTAGCAAAAGCTTATGTGTTATAGTAATAAATTCAAGGTATATTTCCACCATTACAGCAACGTCTTGTATTAAACACTGACAAATTACACTTATATGCATTTACAATAGCTCCATAAAACGTAAGCGAGGTACATGTAATATTGCCCTGATGAGTTGATTTCACAGCGCTGCCCAGTAATTTTATTGCATATTATATATTCCTGTATGAAATACGTCTCTATGGCTCAATAAACATAACCGTATGAACGTGAACGTGTTGGATATGGATATGAAGTAGGTACCTATAACATGTAATAGGCGTCGGTCCCATTGGCAAATGCTAATTTTTTTTTATTATTTTCACAACGGGGACGTCCTTTGTTATTTTATATCGTATATGGAAATTATATTTAGCAGTTGAAAAATTCTGTTTTGATGAATTCACGATTAGGACAGTACCACGCTCATATGGATCTTGGCTTCTGTGAGTAAGCCGAGGTTTTATCGGCCAACGTTTCGTCACAAAATGCAGTAGACATCTTCAGGGCTCTTCTAAAAGTACTTTGTGTGCCAACAGCAATGTCTGCATGACCCTAACTACCGAGAAAAGAGGGTCCCCGCAGCAGGGTGAAAATTGGTTCCGGCAAGATTGAGAAACAAAAAAAGGCATTAAAATTAATAATATGCAAAAATACTGAAGTAGCAATGAAAATAAAGGTCCATCGGTTAATTGCTGCCCTGGGGCCTCCGAGTATCTAGTTACGGCCCTGAATGTCTGACGAAACGTTGACCAAAAACATGACCAAATCGACGCGGCTTGGACCCAGAAGCCAAGATCCATATCAAGATCACCGCGGAAGCCTCAAGACTTTGTAGCGTTATTCATAACATTTGTTTTTCAAATCGTAATCGATAGCAATTAGTATTGCGTAATCCCTTGCTTATGTTTTATTGATAACAATTTTGGAAAAAGGGACGTTACGCAATACTCTTTGGAAATAAGAAATAGAGAAATAAAATCGAGTCAGTCGTTAGCAGAGTGCCTAGAGTAACACAATAAAATTTATAATTGTTCAGTGATTGTTAAATCTACCTAATACTGAAAAACCTCCTACGCGCTGTAATTCACGGCCAGGAGAAACTGAGGCTCTGTAGTAGCGACCACGAAAATTACTTTTAAGTTTTTTAACAAATAGTGTTAATAATTGTATATTGTTTTCAACGTCTACTTTAGTTAACTAGTAATGAGTTAACTCCTGTAATGTAGATTATTGTTTATATTAAATAGTGTTTAAAGTGTTAAAGGATAAATAGAATACTTGTAAGGCACACTCATAGCTTATTTTGACTAGAGTGAAGCACTACTAATAAACAATGATTAAATTTTAAATTAATTAACCTTTCATTTGATATTCTTAAGGTAGATATAAACGGGCAATATTAAATTTTCCATGGATATACAAATATTGCCCTGTGTAACCACACTCATGTCCATTATAATAAAGGAGCTAGCAAATATACTAGCTAGCAAGAACTCTCAAATAAGGTATCAAACTTATATGACAGTTCTCTTGGAGTTTTATGAAGACTTTGACAAGTTTCGCGCACGTGTTGTATGTAAACACCAACGGTATTAAAACAGTGGTGATATTATGAAAATTATTTTGTACGGTCATAGTCGCTAACTGTGTTACAATACGCTGAATATTGCTTTAAATTCTATTGTAAATCCATAGATGCTATCTCAAAATTAATACCTCATTTAAAAGTGCTTTCCAACTAGATAATTTTGTTAGCCTTTTTATGATACCGGACATCAGCAATGCTATTTTTGAATTTTTTTTTTCAAATTACTGGCTTTAAATCCATAGAAATTACAATATTGCTGATTGATAAATGATTACATATTATGCATATACAAATGATACACATTAATCGTATAAATCGACTTATTTAGAACGACTGGTTTATCACATATCTCGAACAAACCACTAACTTTCATCATGCCACTTCATTATTCCCCGTACTCCGAATTTCAACATACACACCTATCTCTCTCTTTCTCAGCCCGTGTACACGTCCCCAGTGGTTAGAAGGGGATGGGAGATCTCTACACACGTCTAGGTTACTTACGAGCAGTCGTGGTTAGTCTCCTTTACCAGTGGTGGGTAAATATAATTTTGTTTTTATTGTAAATAATTTTAAATAAAAAACAAACATTCAATTATATTATTTTGTAGACTCAATTTGGTAATCCCAGATATCTGAATTGATAAATGTGACAGAACGTTGGAGTTAGATGCATATATCCTTGAGTGTCCACGGGAGAAGGGGGGGCACGTCACCTCAACAACCCTTATTTCTACTAAACATAAATTGGTATTCACGACACTTTCGAAATTCAACTTCTTTCATCATTGATCCATTAATACAAGTTCTGCTGTGGATATTTTCACAGTCGCCATTTTATGTAAATTTCTTGGTGATGACGTCATAGTATACAACAAATGAATTGTTCAGCAGATCTTGTATTATTGGATCACGTTGAAACCCTAAAACATTAACTGACCAAGACATATTTTTTCATAAAGTACTTTTTCGAATTACAATATAATTCTAATTATCCTACTCAAGCGTACGACATTTTTTACGTAAAATTTCATGTTTAATCTTTAATTCCAATAATATTATTTTCTCCGTTCGATAGTTTGGATGAAAAATGGGAAAAACTGGAATAAAAGCCACGATTTAGGTGGGAATTTTTCGGGTTCTTATTCCGAACCCTTTTGAGAGTTCGTGGAAAAAATGTCAAAACTTTATAATTTTTTTCTTCTATTTGCCAAATAATCTAAACACTGTGGACTAAACATTCTAAATTCGATACCTAAAGTAAAGTTTGTTACTGCAATGGGGACGCTACTGAACTATACTAGACATTAACACATTTACTGATTGGTAAAACGCAATCTATGTGAGGATCCTGTAATGACTACCCCCTTCCCCTTGCAGGATGAATCAGTTCGCCGGATTCGGGAAACTCTCGTTAGATATATGTACGAGGACAGAAGCAGATGAGATAGTTTTGTATTATTGGTACAGAATTAAAACTATTGTAGATTTTTATTTATTTTATGGGCTTGTTCGTTCCTTGGGTATTCTGGTTTCCGGATATTTATACCAATTGGTATCATAATTTCACAAAATGTATTAGGAGTCACTTATAGTATTTATATGGAATGTGGCTATTTGTACATACTGTTTAAGTACCTAATTAGGTTAGGTTAGTTTACGTTAAGTTAGTGGTAGGTATGTGCAAATAGCCCCATCCATTTATATTTATACTAGCAACTTCGTTTGTGTCATATGTATATGGTTTGCGTGTAATTTAGGTTAGATAGGAACTGTCACCCATAGAGAAGAAGGTTAGGTAGGTAAAGCTGATTTCTGTTATATTTAAAACAAGGGTTTTTTAGCCCAAATAATTTTTGTTTCTATGCATATTATTTTTGCAGTAAGTGAAATAAAGTAGATATATCGGGGATAAACTGATTTTTTACCCTTCCCTCATTTCGAAGGGGAGGATGCCGATCTCTTAAAGGATAAAAACTTTAGTGACTATTATATGAAAAACAGAATTTACTTAATTTACTGAATTTTGTAAATTTTACTGAACTGATACCTGGTCTATAATGTATTTGTTTAATAATTAAAAATACTAAACAATTCCCATGATAATTGAAGTATTATAATTATTAGAACACTATGTTTGTAAAACTCATTGAAAAGAATTCAAAGCATGTCATTTTATCAAACTTTCAATGCCAATTTGCATTTGTCAAACACGTGATGAGTTGGAAAACCAATTTTGAAAATGTCACGTTACATTAGTATTAACTAATAATTTTTATATCTTCATTCGTTTTTTGGGTTGTAAGTACAATGTTACTATTACTATTTTGATTGTTAAGGCCTTCATGTACTTTATTTTTGATACCTACTATGCCAAATTGTAATTTTTTTCGAATTTGATATTTTGATGGCAGTATTCATTTGGACCGTTACTGAAATCATTCTGACTATTTACCAAGTCTGTCTATCGGTATATAGACGCTGTAACTCAAAGACGACAAATCCAATATTACTAAAGATTAATTTTCATCTAAAAGAAACCCTTTTTAAACGATCTTACAAACGGAAACGGATGTTTACTTTTTTTTAATTTTTCGAATTATTTGTGAAACGGTGCAAATTAAAAAAATGTGTTGTTACTTATAATTAATGCCTCATTAATTTTTTTCTGTCTTCTATCAGTTAGTCAGAAAGATTTGTTTCCTATAATTAGAAATACAGTGAACTCCATAAGTGGTGATCCACGTTTATGATGGCAGACGATTTCTGATGCCAACTGTACATTGCACACTCAGTGACAGCTTTTTTAAAGATATACAATATAAAATAAAAGTTCACCTTTCTACAATTTATCGCATTTGAGTTACAGTGCTTACAGACAGACAGACATCATAGCAAAAATAGTCAGAATGGATTCAGGGAAGATCAAAACGGATAATTCCATCAAAATCCGGATTTCCAAAAAATCGGCTTTTATTACTTAAGTATAGTATAATATATAAGTATAAGTATATAAGTTTATTACATAAGTATAAGAAAGTAAGAAGATTATTAATAAATGGGGGTTATCACTGTACCTCTCAGGGTGGATTGATTGATATTTTAAAATTAATAAATAATAAATTTCGATCAAGTGATTTTTTTAAACAATTAACCGTAAATAATTTTTAATTCATGGAATAAAAAATAAAGAAGATTCAATGACAAATTAATTAAATACGTATTAATTGACAGAGATCAATCAATGCTTTCCATCGATCACTCACTTACCAAAATTACACCAACACAGAAAGTGAAATAAAATTACAAAACAGCACATATACTATACACACTTGTATGTATATGATAATTAATACGATCGCGAATGTTGGGTGCTTTGAAGTGAGCGCAAAACAAACCGGAAAGTGTCAAAGGTCGACGTCGTTTATTGAAAAACTCGCCGTGGAAAAATAACAGAGATTTAGCCGTCTCGTTAACCCTGTTATCACAGCTAACCTCCTTTCTGACACTCAAATGAAGTGAAATATACGTACACACATACACTGATTATATATACACTCAGAACTCTTCTACTGAACGACCGCTCCATGCAACGACTGACCAACAGTTCTACCCAACGACCAATTAACGTTAAAGTGGTGATGAGTGCCCCTCTAGTCGTCGTTCGGGAGAACAATTGTATTACCGAAGCCGTCGTATTGTAGAGTGGTGTACATACAAATGTGTATTCATTTTAAAGAAATTGGTTAGTCTTTAAGAGGTGAGAGGTAAAAGGGGGTCGATTATAATAAAAGGTTAGCCATAAGAGCATATTATGTTAAAATATTCAATTTTCTTTTTTAAATACTTAAAAAAGGACAGAGTTGATTTTTGAAAACAACAAAATTTCAAGTGCGTGTTTGGCACGCATATATAAGAGTTTAATAGTCATTTTTACTAACTATCTTATTCGCAATTGACTACATTTCTATAATATAAAGAAAAAATAAATTATAATTTTCATTTAAAGTATCTACTATCTACCTATCTAAAGGCACCCCACTCAATGGGGTAGGTGAAAAATAAAATTGAGTATACTTTTCAGCTTATTGGAGGAGGGCCCAAAAAAATTTCTACAGTGTTCATTAATTTTTATTGAAAGTACAATAATAATTCAAAAGTAGGTACATACTGATTTTTTTTTCTGATTTTTGGCATCAACAGTTTAGAAATTAGATGGAGGTCTAAACGACTTTTAAAGCAAATATATCGTCACTAAAGGGTTAAAATCAAAAGGTGCTAAAAAAATTTAAATGCATTTTAGAAGACCTATCTAGAGACACCCCACTCAATGGGTTAAGTTAAAAAATGAGTACAGTTTTCAGTTTATAGAAGGGGGTTCAAAAAATATATACAGTGTTCTTTTTAATTTTCATTAAAAGTACTAATTAAAAACTACATTCTAGATTATTTCAGAGTTTTTTGTTTCGATAGATTAGAAAGTAGATGGGAGGATGGCGGATAGAGACTTTGAAAGCAATATATCGTGACTGAAGGGTTAAAATCAAAAGGTTCTAAAACGTTTTAAATACATTTTAGAAGACCTATCTGAAGACACCTCACTCAATGGGGTAAGTGAAAAAATAATTGAAAGGTAGAGTTCAAAATATTTTTTTTTTAATTTCATAATTTCTGTTTTTGGGTCATCAATATACGCCCGTATACCAAATTTCATCTTAATATGTATATAAATGAGAGAATGGGAGGATTGTGATATACAGACAGACAGACGGACGGACGGATGGATGGACAGAGTGAAACTATAAGGGTTCTTAGTTTTCTACAGAACCCTAATAAAGTATCAGGGATGCAAATGCAACTATACCATATCAAATTAAAATTATGCAACACATAAATGTCATCCGATCCATGTAGGAAAATAAAAAAAATAGATACGCGATAATTGAATACATTAATTGACAGTTTTTACATTGATCCTCACATAACGTTTCAACATGTTACAACCGCAGTACTTTATACAGCTTGTAATCTGACAATGACACTGGATATTAGTGGTCTGATATTAATTTACACAACAAATGCGACTCATAATATCTGTTCTAATTGTGTTTAACTTCATCATAAACTGAAACAACACTGTAATGACGTTTTTATTGTTTTATTGCATAAAAGGATGTTATATAATTGTGACTTAGGTTCACAATTACACACAAGTAGAATTACTCTAAAAAAATATGCACATAAGTGCATTTTCTGTTATATGTATATGTTAACTGTAAAATTCCGAACTGAGGTAAATCCTAGAATATACCGGTAGAAACCTAGGTTTTACCAATTGTTAATGGTAAAAGTCCGAACTGGTCTGTGATTATCGTTTATTTCGGACTTTTACCATCATACACTCGGTAAAACCTAGGTTTTACCAAGAGACACGGTAAATATTGAAAAATAGAGTAGGTATCAAAAATATGTTAAAAAAATACATATATAGAAAATCACAAATATTAAATTTTGCTAACAAAATATTGGGGCGAATGGGGATTAATCTAGTATAAAATACGGGGATTCAATCTCCGCCTTTGTTAGGTTATAACCAAACCGGAGATTGAATCCCCGTTTTTTATACTAGATTAATCTCCTTTCGCCCCAATAGATTGCCCTAACCAAGGCGGAGATTGAATTCCCGTTTCTTATACTAGATTAATCCCCTTTCGCCCCAATAGATTGCCCTAACCAAGGCGGAGATTGAATCCCCGTATTTTATACTAGATTAATCCCCATTCGCCCCAATATTTTGTTAGCAAAATTTAATATTTGTGATTTTCTATATATTTTTTAAACATATTTTTGATACCTACTCTATTTTTCAACATTTACCGTGTCTCTTGGCAAAACCTAGGTGTTACCATTAACAGTTGGTAAAACCTAAGTTTTACCTCAGTTCGGGCTTTTATAGTAACATATACATTGTAGATACAAGTACTTTTAAACCGACTTCAAATTTTCAAATTTTATTTCACCTCGCATTTGAACGACGGTTTAATTTAACGACGATACAAAGGCTCGGTTTAGCGACCTTCCCCCATCTCCACCATAATACTACTATACCTGACTGCTACATTTCTGCGCGAATTTTAAATTCATCAATTGTTGTTAAAGTTTTTTATGTAGATTATCATTCATTATTAAGGAAAAAAATAAGCGATATAAATGTTATTTTCATGTTCTGTCCGAAGTTGACATTTTTCACTTTCTTGCTACAAAAGTTCATCGCGAAAATCGCACAATGGTCCACAAACCGGGATTTTATTCAGCTACTTATTACTATGTACATATCGCATCCCCGCAAAAAAATGTAACAACTCAAAAAATGTAGTTTTGAGGAAATAGGAATAAATGAAATTATAACAATTTAGATAAATCGAAATTGTAAAGGTAGTATAGGAAAAGGACTGATACACAGTATTTAATTTAAATATTTCAGTATTTCTGTGATGTTTGAAAAAAAAACCGCTTAGTGATTAAGTATTTAAAAAAATAATAAAAAATGTGATATTTTTTAAGAATATGCTAGTTTTGATGGCAGGTACATGAGTACATTAATGACAATTTTCAGTAGAAATACATAGTAATTTGGAATCATTCTATATATTTATCTCAAATATGACATTTTTTGAGTTGTGACATTTTTTTGCGGGGGTACGATATGTACAATATTTACAAATTTACATTTCCATTTTACATATATTTTTTTAAGTTTGTTCGGGCATAACTCTGATAAATATGCACCGATTTGGTCGATTTTTGTTTGTTTGAAAGAGTGTACTTCCGAGGCGGTCCTATATAAATTTTATCGCAATCTGATCATGGACTTCAATATACGTCATTCAAAAGGGAAAATAAAAAACAACACTAGAAATACGGGAGTAGTCATTTGACGGTGATTTCAATTTCAATATTGAGTAATTCAAATAGTTTTATAATTATTCACAATTGAAACTAAAATTACCGTCAAATGAGTGCTCCTTCAATTTTGAATAATTCAAAAACTATAACGTCATTTTTTTTAAATCAATATTTCGAGAAAATCCTACACCCTTCACTTCGTTTTTAGCATATGCAGTAGAAACCGGTTATAACAACATTGGTTAATACGACGTATCGGTTTTAACAACTCAAAATAAAAGTCCAACTGAATCTCATATAATTGCATTTTAACCGATTATTACGACTACCTATCCGCTTTTTACAACCAATATGACCGGTCCCTACTATGTCGTTATAACCGGTTTTTACTGTATATATTTTAAGAATCTTCTATGTTTTTTGTTCCAAATAAAAAATTGCGACCTATAGAACTACGGCCAGGGAGACATTTTTAAAATCTCTGGATTAATCGTAGTTTCAGCACTTTGATATGCATACTCATAAATGACATATAGGTGTCTCTGTGTATAGGAAAGGGGGTAGAGAAGAAAGGGAGGGGGTACTTGTCACTGATGCGAAGATATGACGCCAATAAAGGAATACTAGCGAATCGTTTGCGTTATGAATCTCTCACGATATTGAAAATGTCATACTCTACTTTTTACATTCAACAAAAATGCGAGATGTGCAATCAGCGTTCGCTCAAGGAGCGATATAAAATGTAATATCTCTACGATCATAGCTATCTGATTCATTTGTAAAATATTCACAAGTATTTAACGAGGTTGACACTATAGGGTGCGGGGATGGCTTTGCAGGGAACGGTGCGGGTAAGCGAAATCAAATAGATGCGTATCTTTCTCTTGTTTTTCACACTTATCATTTTTTAATTAAAAAACGCGGTTCCTAAACATTCTGAAAATTTACAGATATCTTTGTAACTGAATAAAGAATGTATACTGAAATTTTAATCAAATTCTTCCTGTTACATTACTTTGAAAAGATCTGCCATGTCTCGAAATTATGCAGTTCTCATAAGAATGCATGTTCATTTATTAATATTTAATATCTCTTAAGCTATTCTCCCAATGACCTTGAAATTTTGTAAGGATTTTTTTAAATAAAAATGTCTAGTTATTATCAAAGTTTCATCGAATCTCTATGTAATTTTGTTATGGTATCAACCAACATAAAATAGTGTAGAGAAGCATTTTAAAATATACCATACACCGCACCGTATAAAATATTCTACTATAACAAATTTATAATATTATACTCCCCATCAAACTTGATATTTTTTTGAACAGGCAAAAAAACTGCGTCTAAAAAATAATACATCAATTTTCATAATTTTAATTTGCTAATGGAACTTTCACATAGGATTTTTATAAATAAACCAAATATAATAAAAACTGACTTCAAAAGCAGCTGGCAACGTAAAACTGAATTGATTTTTGTTTATACCTATAATTAGTAGCATGCTAGGTAGCATGTATTGTAAGAACTACAGTAGAAAGTCTTTAGTATGAGCGCGTTAGAAGTTATACTTATTGGATAAAATTTTCTCTACGTTTTTAAGATAGTGCAATTAGAATCTGCTCTTATCTCGGATAGGATTTTTCGACGGTATTACAATACACCTATCCCCCGATTTACACGGTAGATACGTTCTGCACAAAACCGTGTAAACAGAAATCTTGGATTTATACGAAAAAAAAAAACAAAATGTGCATGATTCAGTAATTTATTTAAGGCTGAACATGCTATTTGAATTGCCATTAGAATTACTATAGAGAAATTACGGTTTGTATTTTAAGTTCAGCTCTGACCAGTATTAATAAATCATTTAGGAAAAAATACAGTGATAAACTAGATTAATTTTTCTGTGTTATGACATAGGTACTTAATTTTTAAATTTAATTTTTTTATACAGGGTGATTCAGCACTGTCGTGCCAAACTTAAACCATAGATTGAGAAAAATATTTTTAGCAAAAAACTTCCAATAAACATGTGTCCGGAAATTTTTCGTATGGGAACTACAGGCCTCCAAAGATTTTACTAAAAATGAGTTTTAATTTAATATCTAGAGAACCCTTTGTGATAAAATTATGAAATTTGGTATTTGGTTTAGTAATAATAAGTGTTATCGATTTCTCATATTAACTAGTTATAATTTAGACTAGGGATGTATGGGGCCAGTGGGCCCATCGATTTTGATCTTGTAATTGTTTGTTCCTTAATTTTTTTCCTGAATTGATACTTTTATAAGATTATATGACACAAAATACACAAAAACATACTTTGCTTGTTTATCATAGGATAAACCGTATTCGAGTAATATCGATGGAAAAGAAAGCATGCAGAATTTAACTTAATACGGATGTTTGAAATTACAAAAAAAAAATTATGTTCTTATTCTATGATTAAAGGTAAGAATAAAGTTCATTTAAATAAACCTCCGAAAATGCATCCATATCAACAAATAGCCATTTTAAGTTTGTTTTTTTAGTCATGTTAATAAAGTTCATGTAACAGTAAAAAAACTGGCTATAGATCTTACAGGATTCATATTAGGATGTTTATTTAAATGAACTTTATTCTTACCTTTAATCATAGAATAAGAATATAAATTTATTTTTTGTAATTTCAAACATCCGTATTAAGTTAAATTCTGCATGCTTTCTTTTCCATCGATATTACTCGAAAACGGTTTATCCTATGATAAACAAGCAAAGTATGTTTTTGTGTATTTTGTGTCATATAATCTTATAAAAGTATCAACTCAGGAAAAAAATTAAGGAACAAACAATTACAAGATCAAAATCGATGGGCCTACTGGCCCCATACAGCCCTGGCCTAAAATATAATTGGTTAATATTAAAAATCGATAACAGATATTATTACTAAACCAAATACTAAATTTCATAATTCTATCACAAAGGGTTATCTAGATATTAAATTAAAACTAATTTTTAGTAAAATCTTTGGAAGCCTGTAGTTCCCTAAGGAAAAATTTCCGGACACGTGTTTATTGGAAGTTTTTTGCTTAAAATATTTTTCTCAATCTACTGTTCAAGTTTGGCACGACAGTGCTGAATCACCCTGTATATTAATAAAAAAAATCTGAAAATGTGTGTATTTTTCTTGATATGGTAAAACTCAATATATAACAAAAATTCTTGAAAAATACGGAGAAAAAAATATACCACGACGTAGATATTTGTTTAAGCTTTCTAATTTTATAATAATTCTGCAATTTTCATTTGAAAATATTGAATGTAAGCCTAAAACATAAGAACTAGTTCTACTCTTTGTAGCTTCATCTCTGTTTAATTTCGAGAATATCCCATTTTTCATTCGATCGTCAATTGTCACTGAATTACTTGTATCTGTCATTTCCCCTCAGGGCTAGACTTGTGCAAATAATTTTTGTTTTCTACAATGGCGACATCTCGTAGAATTTAGTTTCGGAAAAATCGGCATGAACAGCCTTAAGTAAAACAAAAGTCAGACATCTTGGAAAACTCAAAATTGTTCTTAGTTCATAAAACAACAAACATATGAAAGTAATATAAGTAGATATTGTATTGTGAATTACATACGCACAGATTACCGGGATTCCCCTAAATATTTTACAAGCCCGGGAATCCCCTGTTCTTTTCATCAGATAACCGAACGAAAAAAATTCAAAAATGCCATCAAATCTTTGTATATGGAGCGGAATAAACATTTTTACTAGTTTTTTTTTTTGAAAATTATCAATTAATAAACCGTGTAAAAGCGAAATTGTGTAAAACAAGTGCCGTGTAAATCGAGGGATAGTTGTACTTCCATTTCTTCGAACATGGAATTAAAATTGCTTATTCTGTAATGCATATGTTTTAAAATTCATAGGTAATTCAATAAAATAATATCAATTAGCTAAAATTCAAATACTTTTTCATATAACAAAAGATATTACGCAATGTTAGTTATCTTTTTCAGTTCAGTGTTACCACTAAAACCCGGAAATCACAACACGATGTTGTAGTGGTATTACTGATGATGATTACAGACCGCGAGGCAAATCTATCTTCCATTATCCGCCACCACTCAAGTCTCCAACTGTATTTCGCATCTTGCTCAAGTGTTTGCCGACCTACCCCCAATCCTTCGCACCACTTCTCTCCCCTTTACCCTTACCAATCTCAGTCTAAATCGCATCGTAATACACCCTGTAGATCAGGGGTGTAGGATTTTGTTGAGGAATTCAGAACATTCGATTTTTTAATTATTAGTTGTACAAAATTAGCGACTTTACTAAAAAAAAAACATGTTGACAATGCTACATTAATCGTAAATTTGAAGATAAGAATAAAAACATTATACGCATAATAAATTTGAAAGTATTTAACAGTTTTATGAATTTACCTTTGCCATTTTTTACCGATTTCAAAATAGGAGGAGGTTCACAATTTAATCATTTATATATTTTTATTTATGTTCGGGCATAACTCGACCGATTTGGATGTTTTTTTGTTTATTTGAAACAGTATATTCCCGAGGTGGTCCCATAAAATTTTTTTATTTGGTTGATTTTTGTTTGTTTGAAAGAGTATACTCCCGATGTGGTTCCATATACATACATTTTATCAGAATTTGACTGTGGATTTTGGAGAAACGCCACTAAAAAGGGAGAAACAAAAAATAAAAACCGACTTCAAAAAAACTATAAAATTAAAAACACTGAAAAATATACCTAATAATTGAATTTAACTGTTTTTGAAGTCGGTTTTCATTTTTTCTTTATCAAAAAGTTTTTTAATGGCTTGGTTGACCGACTTCAAAAATAGTTAAATTTAATTATTAGCTATTATTTTCAATATTTTTAGGTTATTTTTTGAAGTTGTTTTTATGCTTTCTTTTTGAGTAATAATAGTGAAAAAGGGTTATTTTTAATTGCACTTAAATTATGACTTTGTAAATAGAACATACATTTTAATACTTTTTTTATTCTTTTTAATGCATGAGGTGAATATTTAATCGTTTCAAAATATAGAAAAACACAAAAATCACAATATAAAATATGTAATTTTTTAATCTGACAGCGACAGGTCCAAATTTAGGTCAAGTGCAAGGTATTTTTTAGCGCAGTATAATTTTAATGTAAACTATTTATTTAAAGTGATATAATTTGTTTTAAGTTCAATATATTTCTTTAACGTCTAATAATTAATTTTTCGTGCAGTATATTTGTTATCAATGAAAACGATTAAATAATAAACTGCCTTGGCAGGCACGAGACTTTTTTATACATCATGACACCGAAGTATTAATATGTGATTTCTTTTATAATTTAATATTTGATTCTAAAAATTTTTACTTAAAAAATGATTTTCAGTGAATGAAATTGATACATTCTATTTAATATTGACATTAAATATTTAACGAAATCAATTAAGATTAGTGATTATTGTATTAACAAGTATTTATGGTATTTATTTTGCTAGATTTCAATTTTGACACTTCTAATAATAAATGCTAAAATTTTCATAGATAACTAGATTTTTTGTATTATTCAAATCATTTTTAAATTAAAACCATTAAAACTAAAATTATTCTTTTTTTTGGTTAATTCATAAGATACAAAAAAAAGAATAGAATATAAATTATAGAAAATAATATTCTCTACAACTTGTATCTCAAACATTTTTTTCTAATACCTACTGTTTAGGACGTAAGCAGTGCCGATGTGATGCCCTAAGCAATAATCATCTGAAAGCCCCTTATTTCAATTCTGATGACCTTTTTTTTAGTCATTAACAAAATATTGATGAGATTTTTTTTACTTTTTTCCCCACTATTTAACTGCAATAGTCTTGCTGGTGCCCTCAGGGATCGGATGCCCTAAGCAGTTGCTTACTTTGCTTAATGGTAAATCCGGCACTGGACGTAAGAGAAGATCATATTTTGGACAGCCCGTCTATAGACCCACATTCGTATAGTCACAGTGGGTAATTTACAAATGTGTACACAAGTTCGGCGGTCGAGGGTTTGTGCTATTTTGCTTACGTATATGCTTTTGATATGTCTGACTGTGTGTGTGTGTGTGTGTGTGTGTGTGTGTGTCTATGTAGGTGTGTTGTTGATGCATTGGGAGTATTCTTGAAAACTATGATCGAAGTAGTTTTCCCCAAAGGAGGGATAATGGTACGCGCCCGTATTCCTCCTCACTTGATTATTCGTATTTACGTTATTTTGTTGAATAAGTAAGATTTTGATGCTGTATGTATGTTTCTAGGATGATTTAATAATGACCTATTTAAACAAATAAAACTAAATCAAAATGGTCAGGGGTGACCACAGAACATTTGGAGAATTTAATTAAATTTTTTTTTTAATTCTTTAAGTAAGAGGTGAGGGGGGGGGTATGAGAGAACTGTATGTAGAAAGAGATAGAAAGGATGGTGACCTATTTCATCTTTGTTCAACACATGTTAAACGTGCATTACATAGTAAATATTTATGATTTTGAATAAACATTAATAAATATAAGATGCTATATTTGTTTATGATAGTTTATCAAAAAAACTGTTTTTTGTTGTTTTTGTTATCAGAAACCTGTTTTATTTTTAAAAAATATTTCTCGCCAAGAGTAAAATATTTGATAATGTGAAACAAATACCTATTTTTACACGGCTTTCTATTACTCCTTTTACGCTAATTAAAAAACAAGTAAGAATAAATATCACAAGTATTTAGTACTTCGACTTATTTTCGAAAACAAAGATGACAAGTGATATATTGTTCTAAAATATAGTAAAAAACATGTTCAAATATATGCTAAAGCCAACATAGTGGCCCATAAGAAAAATTAAAGTTAGGGCTTGTAACTCAGAAACTAAAAGTAATACAAAAATTCTAAATACACCAATCAATTCTACATAAAAAATGCTTTCAGAAACTACAAACAAAACGTACCTACAGTGGTGCCTCGCATAACGAACGCACAACGAACTTTCTGTTCGTTCATTGCGCGACTCGTACAACGAACTGCATCGTGTTTAATTCTGCCGTTCGAACGCTCCTACGTATCACGAAGTCGCCCGAACTTCCAACGTCGCACGCAGTCGATGCTCAAACTTGCATGAACATGAATCAACGCGCGTCAGTCGTTCTTTTCTGTACTTAACTCACACACCTGTTTATTTTAATAAATGTAATTTTGTGTGTCTATATTATGAGTTCTAAAAAAGCAGGAAGGTAATTTCTGTTGAAATGAAACAAGAAATAATTAGAAAGATGATTTGACCCTGCAAGCCTCGGTAAACTCTCCTAAATCTGATTCTGACTATAAAATAAAAAACGTGTGTACAATCTTTTTTATGTTACAGCACAATATTTTATGCTACAGAACGAATTAAAATTTTTAACATGTATTGTTATGGGATAACGTGTTTCACATAACGAACTTGGTCCCGGAACGAATTAAGTTCGTTATGCGAGGCACCACTGTATATAAATTAAATTAACAAAAAAGTTCTAGCCATTTAAAGAAATACCGAATTTTAAGTTTTTTGGGTATACCACCTAAACCACATCAAATTATTAAAAAAAATTGCTGTAGTAATACCCATTCCTTCCTTACAAATAATTCATCTCATTTAACCACATCTGTATCACTTACCATTTAGGAAATCCCCATGCATTTCATCCTTATCTTGGACACATGTATATTTTATATTAATTATTATACCAAAATCTAATATTCCCACATTTACCTGCAAATGTTTAAAAGTGTGCACATATTCATTACATCACTAACACAGTTACAACCTCATTTAAAAACAAATAGGTAAATACAAGCTAATTTTCATCAAATAATGCATCAATTTCGCATTGAATGCATTTTCATTAATTAAACCAATCTGATATAAATTCTATCTATAGAACCCAGAACCCTTTGAATGAATTTGAATAGAAAACAAATCAATACGCTAATAGTAAAACGGGTCTATTCAGTATAGCCAGATTAAAATTGAATCCATCAAACCAGAAATAATTCTGTCCCTATAAACTGTCTATTCGGACGTAAAAAGGTGCACCACTCAAAAAAACGAGGGATTTCTTTGAACTGAACGAAAACCTCATTAACGGCCGCGATTAAATTCTATTCAAAATGTTGAACGATAAACTACAGCACAATTATTTACCCTTTTCATTTTAAATGTGAAAAGCTCTCTTAATAGTACTTTGAATGCCCTTTTAGTGCTTCTGTTATTAAATAAATATACAATAAGCACACTAGGGTGTGACAAATAAAAAAAATCACGCTCGTTACGAAATACGTTAGTTTTTCACCTAAAATAAATCATCTTCCTGAAAATTTTTTAAGGATATTATTTTGTAGAAGATAAAATTCTCTACAAAAGTTTCTACAAAGTCATGCCTCTCAATTTAACGTATCAAAAGTTACAGGCATTCAAAGTTATTTATTTATTAAATTGTACGTCTAAAAGGCTCTAAACTATTGTTTCTATAAAAATAAATTAAATCATAATTTTAATAGGATAATTTAATTTTCTATAACAATAGTTTAGTGAGTTATTGGTGTAAATGCAATGAGTTAAAACTTATAAGCTTTTTATATAATATATTTTTTTTACAAAAATCAACATTTTAAAGTCAATTTTCTACAAATATCAATTAAATAGCAATACATAACCCTACTACTGAGCTGTCAGAAATGGAATAACTACATGTAGCATTAATAAAACATCATTTTATTGTCTACAAAAATTTTCATCAGTTATCATAAATCAGTAATACCAACTTTATTACTAAAGAATAATTTTTTCATGTTATTTAAATGGGATACAGGACTTCTTAAAATTGAACTACTTGGTAATCCTTGTGGATTAATTCAAGGTCGTAGAAAACTTTTTGCAGTGGGGAGGATATGAGAGAATTAAATCTCACAAAGTTATTTTTTTTATGAAAATCATCTTTTATGTGATGTAATTAAGTACAAAAAAATTGGTTATATTCTTCACTTACAATTAGATGTATTCATTATTGAAAAAATACTCGTATATCATAATCATCTTATAATTTTTGTAGACTCATGGGGACGGGATTGATCCCTTTAATCCCCCCCTAACTACGCCACTGGAGGCATTTATTTTGGGTCTTAAACTACATTATTTCGTAATGCGAGCGAAGGAAAAAATATCGATTTTTTTCGACACACCCTACATATGTATATTGCAAAGTGAATTTTGCCGAGCTGTCATTGAAAAGCTTTTTTTTTACCCATCCGTTATGTTAAAAGTTAGTCGTGCTAGCATCATTGAAAGGCAATTACTTAACTATGAATAATTGTAGTTATGTATGTATGTATGCAGATATAAAAAACTCGACACAGTTGGATAGAAAAGGTATAATTTAATTTATCGCAATTTATTTAAAACATTGTCAGCAGTTTATAGAAAATCCTGATTGAAAAATCAATATGTGCACTACTCGTATCTAGATATGATTCTGTTGGAATTACTATACAGTAGAACTTCGAAATAAAGACAGGTGTAACCGTTTAGTCAACATTAAAAAAATACTAATAAAATATTAGAGAAAATTGATGATACTAATTCCTGTTTTTTTGTTTGTGTCTCAATCAGTGGCAACGTTAGAGAAGAGGGGGACACCCCGAGTGTCACCCCACCCGTTTCAAATATTAAAAAATAAAGTTTATTTACCCCCTTTTTTTGGTTATTTAGAGCAGGACTTCTTAAAGGGGGCCACGAAGAAGAATGAATATAACAAATAAATTTACTATCGTTAAATAATGTTCAAAAATACACTTATTTTTAATCCAACTGATGGGTTTATAAAAATAGAGGGAGGAGGGCGTGAGTTATCAATATGAGCTGCAAGGGGTCGCGACGTCAAAATGTTTAAGAAGCACTGAATTAGAGCATTTAGGGGGTTAAATATGTATAAAAATTGAGCCAATTTACTTTTTTTTTCGTAATTGAAAGTCTATAAGGGGTGCAATATTAACTCAATTTATTAAAAAAGAAAACTTTTTTTCTGTCGTTAAAAATTTACAGGAGGTGACGTCTGCGTAATATATCTACCCCCACTCTACCTCCATACAAATCAGCCCTGCAAATCGGGTGATATATAGAGGCCTTAATAATCTTTATAATAATACACTCAAATCTCTAAACGACGACCATCCTATTAACGTACGCTCCGAGAAACGAATGGCAAACCGCTCCATGTAACAACCTTCCCCTATCCCTACCACAATACTACCATGACTGCTATATTTCTGCGCGAAATTTAAATTCACCAATTAACGTTAAAGTCGGCACGGTGGTGGGTGCCCCTCTAGCTGACGTTAGGAGATTTTGAATTACCGATGCCTACGTTGTTCGGAGCGACGAGTGTACATTTTTTTTGATAATACTTGCTACCAGGGCTACACAAAAAAAGTAAAAATTAACAAATCTTGTGCAATTACGGATTCACTTTAACGAAAGCATACTGTATATCTATTTGTAGATATAAAAAATATATATGTATTAAACATGAGAATCATATTGGCAATTCGTTTTTCAATTTAAACACAATCTTCTTACAGCATTCCATGCCAATTGTTTTCATAAATATCTTATGTATTAAATAGATATGCAACAACTGCTGTTTGCAGATTCGATTTTGTATGTCTGATGTAAATACATACATAAGCTCATTGTCCAAAGTACTCTGTATACGTTTTTCTGTATTTGCATATAAATACTATATTGGAATATAATGTTTGTATAATTATATGTATTACGTACATAATAGTATATAGGGTGAATAAAAAGAAAGGAAGATTGATTCTACTGCTTAAAATATTTAATATGAGGACCTCTCTGTTTTTAAATAACGTATTTTTATATTAAAGAGGTTGATACTATAGATTTTGATGAAACTGAAAATAATAAGACATTTATTTTTAAATAAATCCTTGCAAAATTGCAATGTCATTAGGATAATAGTTTATAAGATACTAGCTGACTCGGCCACGCGTTGCTGTAGGTTATATAAAACGTTTTAAAGTTTGACATAGCGCCATCTATTGAATACTTACTCAATCCAGTCATCATATGTCACCATCTGTTAGAATCGTTTGGAACTAACAGATAAAGACAAATAATTTGCAATAAAATAATATTGCGATCATAAATTGAGATGTAAGCTATCCTATATTTCAAGTTGGATCATACTGCACACGGTGTACAAATTTGATTAAAATCGGTTAAGTAGTTTAGGAGTCCATCGCGGAGGAACATGTGACACGTAATTTATATATATTAAGATTAAGATTAAATAAACATATTAATATGGATTCTTATGAGAACTGCGTAATTTCGAGACATGATAGGACTTTCAAGAGAGAATTTGATGAAAATTTGAGCATGCATTCTTAATTCATTTACAAAGAAAGATCTGTAAATTTTCAGAAAAATTAGGAACCGCGTTTTTTAATTAAATAATGATAAGTGTGTGAAAAAAGAGAGAGTTAGGCGCATCTATGTGATTTTGCATGCTCCAGAGAGAGAGAGATTGAGAGAGAGAGAGAGAGAGAGAGAGAGAGAGAGAGAGGGAGACACCTTTCCTTCACTATATACTTATCCACAGGCTTTTTCTTTGCACTATATCCCGCGACTTTTGCTCTAAGAATTCATATAAAATTAATTGTTTTGATTTTCTAGATGTGACGTCATAAAGCTTGTGACTCCCCCCCCCTTGTCACACCACATTTTATAGCCCCCCTTCCTCCCTTAACGTGTAACGTAATTTATGGATGACCCTTTATAGGCAAAAATGTGACCCTTCACAAACTATTTTACAAAAAAATTAAATTCAAGTTTCTTACATTCTATTCATCCTGTATGTAGTATGTAACATGTAGCATAATACGTACCTATATTTGTTTACATAAATATATTATAGTTAGCAAAAAAAACAACATTTTATTTAAATATTATATTGAAACAGCCCAAATCAAATGACAAAACTATACCTACATTTTTTTTTCAATTTGTTGATATAAGAATATTTGTTTAATATTTGATACAACATGCATTATAGATATAACGACTGACTGTTTTAAGGACGAAAATGCAAACTCAAATTAGGTTTCATATAGACGTACTATGAAAACATATCCGTATAATACGACTCCGGTCTAAGCGACCAACTGCTTATAGCGACCTATTTTGACAATAAATTGAATAAATTGTCCGGTTAGAAAGACGCGCAGTGTAATGTTTCCAATATCTTCGCACAAGCATTACCTCTCGCCGCCCCGCGTCCCGGCTTTCCCATCTCTCCTACGTATGTTGATTAGTAAAATTATAGACTTTTTACGCCAGTAAATACATATTTACATGCATAGAATGTAAGTACATTGTATCTCTGATCAAACTGTAATACATTATGTATGTATGCAATGTACAATGTTTAAGTAAATACCAATTAATCTAACTATTATTATTTCATAATGAATTACAGTAATATTAATATGTACATTGTACATATGTATATAATAAAAACAAGCTTAAATAATCCGGTAAATTGCTGAATGTCTCTAAAAAAAGACAGAATAACTTGGACATTAAATAAAAAATAAATCCGGTCGTTTAGTGCGTGATCCGGTTAGTACGACCAAGTGTCGCAGGTCACTTGAGGGTAGTTTTATCAATATTCTGCTGTACTACCATAAAAAAAATCAGTAGAAATATTAAACCTTTAAAAAAATTCAACAAGAAATAAATAACTTCAAACAGGCATTTTTCTGTATGAAAGGGTTCGCAGGTTTAATTTATACGTATTTAGTGTTAACTTTTAACGCACGCAGCGCGCATAACAAGCGCCGTGCTGTTATTTATATCAATGCATGCAGAGAGAATGGGCACTAAACTCTATAGCGTAGTGGAAATTTATACTCGACAATTGAATCGACAACGCGAGCGTGAATTCAAACGCACTTTAGTACCGATATTGCAAATAGTGGATGGAAATCAATTTTATAAATATATTAGACATTTGATGTTATGAGAATGTAGAAATTTTCAAATGATAAAATGATTACTACACGGAGAAAAAACGGTATGGAGAACCATACATGACACCCCTTCTTGGTTATTTCGGCACGTTTATGAAATAAAGTACCCTTAGATTGGATTGAACTACAAGTGTACCAAGTCTTATCAAAATTGGTGAGATAATACTTTTTAGACGATAATAAGTACACAATTTCGAATATTTCCGAAACCCCAAATCCGATTAGCACCAAAATCAATAGGTCTGGAGTATTCACTGAGACAAACATTTTCCCCAAAAATAATTCAAATCGGTGCATATTTACAGTAGTATCGTGAACGGAAGAAAATTCTATATCCAGACACACACACGCACAGCCGCCATGCAGAAATTAACTTTTCTTTACGTTTTGAATCTATGTTCTTATCTCGGACACGATTTTTCGACGGTATTACAATACATCAATTTCTTCGAACATGGAAGTAAAATTATTATTAATTAATTTTATAATTCAAAACAATTGATTTTTTTTAATCCGAATGATACGCCAATGGCGATTTTTTGTGGAGCAATATGGTAACAACACTAGGTAATTTGTTATTAGATCTATATATTTTTCCTTGTCTAAAGTTTTATCAATAAAAAAAACTTAATACGTTTAATGCCACTACAAGTTAGTGCTGCTTGAAAAAAAAATGAAAATTTCTACAGCATCGAATAAAATAATGAATTTTCCTGACCGGAATATTTTTCTTCGTTTTTTTTTTTCAATTTGCAACCAGGGAAAGGAAGAGAAAAAATACTCTAGGACAGAAAAAAACTAATAAAATAAAAGTCACCAAGTTTACCAAGTCGAAAATTTAATTATCTACGAAAACACATTTATTCCTACGTCGTCTGCTCTCTTACTTAAATTATATTTAGATTTTTCTCATTTTTCCTTTCCGGTTCACTAATGGCACTGCAGAAAAAATCGAATTAAGTGAAATCTTGACTTATCTTTTACATTTGTACCATTAAATTAGTTAGAAGGCTGGTGCGGTTTCGAATTTTACAAAACGTTTAAAGAAAGGTACTATAAAAATTTGTCTTTAAGGAAAAATAATATAAATAACCACGGAAACTTTAACTATAGCAAACAGAAGTTGTATCGATATTTTCCACTAAATTGTTATATTGTAAATATTTTGAACATACACAGAAAAAAGAAACTGTATTGGACCAAGAAAACCTTGTTTTGTATATAACGAAAACAATATTTTCTTAATATAAGAAATATACTCTTAATCCAACTACGTTATTCCTTCGTCCAAGAATACTATAGTTGGTTTAAGAGATTATTGCTTATCTTAAGAAAATATTGTTTTCGTTATATACAAAACAAGGTTTACTTGGTTTGAGAAATCCTTTCTACCAATGTAAACGTCTTATATACGATTATATGCATAGCCAAAATTATAACAAAATGAGTTTTAACTTATGCTAGTTTTCAAAGATTTTGTACAAAAAACCGACTTTCAATACTTCGCCCCTTGTCACAGTTGAAGGGTTGTAATTGGGGACATTCGATCCAGCTTATCGAAGTGCAGATGTTTTAGGGGAAAAAATTTACCCCTTATCTTGCATAAGAGCCGATTTTGTAAAAAAAATAAATAACGAAAAAATCAATATTTCGCCCCTTGTCGCAGATGAAGGGTTGTATATGGTTTCACTCGATCCGACGAGAAAAATCTTACAGAGGTGTAGGTATTCTAGGGGAAAAATCTTACTCTTATTTCACATAAAAGCCGAGATATTTACGGGTTTTTATAAAAATAAATAGCACAAAAATATGAAAAATTCGATATTTCGCCCCCTGTCGCAAATAAAGGGTTTTCGGCGGATTGAATTCTACAGAAGTGTAAGTGTTCTAGGGGAAAAAATCTATCATATATTTTGTACAGTAACCGAGATATAAGCGAAAAAAATTGCATGTATTTCTAAGTTATTAGTTCGGGAATAGTTACTATTGTGCCCCTAGTTTCTAATTTTGTTACAAAAAAATAACAAATAATGTTTAAATTGTATTTTTTTTAGGATATTAATTTTTGTTGTCATATAAAATATAAAAAAAAACAAATACTCGAAAAACTGAGAAACGGTACATAAAGGGTTAAATGTTCTTTGCTGCAGTAATTCCATCCAAAGAAAATTCGAATTAAATGTCTCTATGTATCTAGATTTATTTCCTATTTGTTTCTAACTTTAATCATGACGAATGCTCTGCTGTACTGAATTTATTTTTATACCTGACTGTACTTTATTAGTAGTTACTGTTCTGTTCTACTCCATGTAGTAACTCTTTTCCATTGATTAAGAACAAAGATACATTTGTATCTGGAAATCGATTTTTACAACATATATTTTTTCTTCGGGTTTTATTTGTATTTACTACTTTCAATAAATACTGTGTTTTTTATTTTATTTTAAAAGCGTTAAAAACTAGGTACGTTTATAGTTTCTTTCTGTCCATCCATATATCTGTCTGTCTGTATGTCACATCCCCCACCCCCATTCTCTATCATTTATACAGATACCTGTTAAGACAAAATTTGGTATACGGACGTTGATTGATGATGACCCGAAAAAAATTTTTTTTAACCACTCTTCCATAGACTGAAAACTTTACTAATTTTTTTTTTCACTAACCCCGTTGAGTTGGGTGTCTTTAGATAGATCTTCCGAAATGCTAAAAAAATGTTCTAAGACCTTTTGATATTAAGCTTTCAGTCACGATATATGTTTGCTTTCAAAAAATCCAAAATGTATCTTTATAACGAATTATAGATTATAACGAACACAATATTTAAAATAGTTTATGAAAAATTTAGAAATAACATTTTTTTTTATAAATCGACACACGAACAAATACGCTTTTAAAAAAATTACTTATTTCTTCAACATGAAATAGCTCTTGATACGTATTATCAAGTAGAGAATGTTAGTGGGAATGGCTACGGAACCCTATCATGTATTTGGATTTTTTTTATATTTTTTATGCAAAAAGAGTAAACAGTTATGAAAAATTTATCGCAAGTCGGAAAAAAAAATCTTGAATATAGTAAAACCGATTTGGTGACATTCCGACATCTAGCAGGACACATAATAGAAATTGTATCAAGTTTATAAAACACGTAAAACCGATTGAACATATAAAAATTTAAAAAGAAAATCAACATAGATGAACCCTTCCTGTCGACGCAAATTATATCCTGATCCCCGCGTAATACCTAACGTAGTACCGCAATAACCGCTCAAGGATCTCTCCGCGTGCAGATTGATTTATACAAAGGATTATCTCGCGTCCCGATGCATACAGAAGACATGACCTAGAGTGCTTGTGTCGACAGTGGCGTCTCAAATATATTTTAGAGGTAAAGAATCGAATTTATGAATTAATATACGATTCTAACATAAAAATTTCTAACAAAACTAATATTTTATACACAGAAAAAAATTTTTTGTCTATGTGTTAAAAAATGTGATCAATGTAAAAAAATCAGTGATCGATTTGGCTCCGATAATTGTTTGTTAATATGATAATTTTATACCAATATGGAAATATCTACGTTTATCTTATTGATAAATGTATTTTCATATCACATGCATAGAAACAACTAGTTTTGAACCCAGTTTTGACAGTAGAAACAAGACAATTTCAGACCAATGCGATTGTACCGAGCAGAAACAAATAAACAACGTTATTTCTGACTAGCAAATTCATTAATTTTAAATCTGTCAGAATCGAATTTGTAATAAACAAAAGCCAATCTTAAAATAGTATAAGATATTACTGCGCTATTTGTCTGAAATAGTCTTACTTCGACTGGCTACAGAAATCAAAACTCGTTGTTTCAATGCATGTGATATGAAAAATAGCGTGTGTGGCACGGGATGAAACAAAGACGATTTCTGACCAGTGCGATGACAGCCCTCGCTTCGCTCGGGCAGTCAACTCTCGCCCTAGTCAGAAATCGTCTTGTTTCAACCCTTGCTACACAATATACTAATTATTACTAACAATTTTCACCGTGATAAGAATCATGGTGAAAATTTTGTTTCGTTTTGAAAATATATTCTTTAAATACAAAAAAATATGTTATAAATGATATCATTGAATTTACCATATTGAAAATTGCACGTTTACTAGTTGGGTGGTATAAAAAATATTCACACTGATAAATATTTATTAATACAACCATTATGTTTAATCTATTTGAGAGTTTCGTTACTTGGTGTAATCAATTATTTATTAATTTGACAAATGAACAGATTTTTAGATAAACATGAAGATAAATTTTTCAAATTAATAAAATTTTCGCAGTAAGAATTTTTTTATTATTATATTGAGGAAATATTGTTATATTAACAAGATAAATTTTATAGCATTTTTCCATCTAAAATTTTCAATAAAATCGAGTTTTTTTTCTGTGTAAACTGGCTGCTGCACGGAGGAAAATGGAATCGATTTTTTAAATAAAAATTGCAGGTGCCGATTAATATTTATATTTTGTATCAAAAAATATTATCAGTTTGTAATTTTTGTAATACGCAATTTTTACTATATTCGTAAATATCATTTACAAGATTTATTCAAATAATTATTCTTAAGTTGAATTATTTGTTAATAAAGTGCTATACAAATTATTTCATTTCAATTAAAAGACAATACAATAAATCCTACGATTGTGTAAAATTAATAATATCAATGGTATATTTTCTATTTTGTATAACAAATTAAACTATTGGGATCCGTCAGATGGGAGGAGCTTAAAAAACATGGCGCAGCTAAGGGTTTAGTTTAATTTTAAAAAATTACAAGACAGTGTCAATAGTATATATAAGTATTATAATGTACACATATTTTAAATTCACTCATTATAATTACAGATAATATCACGCAATAACATCAAATACAATACGCATACGTTATTTATTTTTGATTGTTTACAATTTTTCAACAAACAAATCTTTTAAATACATATTTATATTATTCATCTGTCAGTTTTATGCTTGAGATTATTTATTTTTTCATTATTAAATTCTATTACCATAGAAACTGTACCCCCAGTCTAGTTACAAATTTTGCCACCAGGTGGTGTACGTTCATTTGACGGATCCCAATACCAATAATATAGATTTCGATTCTGCACGCAAAAATTACTAATTCATATTGTAACTTTAGTAACACGTGGACTAAAGGCTTGTTTACATGGAGACAGTAATTTAGTAATTTAGTCAAGTGACAAGTAATTTTATACGTGTAAACAGCCAGGCAAGTACAAAATCAAGTTAAGTAGTAACTAAACGGTTTAGTGATTTAGTGGACAGTAGGATAGAATACTATGGCTAGGCCATAAAATGCACACCCCTTAAACATAAAAAAATGTATTAACTTATAATATCAAATAAATACGGTACAGGTACAATATAATTGGTGAAACTTAAAAGGATGTTTGAAAAAAAGATTGGAGTTAATTAATATTATATAAATATATAATATGAAGTTTATCACTCATTAAGATTTTTTAGAAAATCAACAATGAATCTTGATATCAATCGATTATTACCTTTTTTTATTTAAATTTAGGATGTATTGTAATAAAACAACAATCATTTTAATTTACAATTTTTATATAACATATTTTTTTTGTAAAATGTATAAAGTAAATAAATTAATTAATATCTAATAATAATTAAAAAGATAAATACATCCACATATTGCAGCGATAACAGCTGTGTTCACCTGATGTCTAGCATTTAAAATGAAACAACAATGTAACGTTTATAGGTTATATGACGTATATAATATATTTGTTTTAAAAATGCAAACTTACCAGATTTTATCTTGATTAAAAAGATTGATTGGCTTTGAATAAAATAATTAAAATACAGCACGTATCGATGTACATTTGTACATGTATTTATATATTAATTAACACAATATAATAATTATGGAATTTGAAATGACATATGAAGAAATAGCGCCTACTACTATTAATAAATTATAAATAGCAACTACTGTATTTGTAAAAAAATTTCTTGTCAAAATATGAATTTTTGTTTAAATAAACTGCAAATTTCGTTACTTCTAGTTATCCAATTTTGTTGAGTTTTAATAGGGTTCTATTCTGATAATAGATGAAGTGAATTCAAAAGGATTGGTGCAAATTTATTTCGAATTGTGACCTGTAGTTCGGCGTTTCTATCAAAAAAGCGGGTTATATCGACAAATTGAACTTTATTTATATTTTTATAACAGAAAATTAAAACCGATCGATATTAAACTAAGCAAAAATGGAGACTGTAATGTTTTCTATCAGAAAATGTAAAAATGTAAGTGAGATACTGAAGAAATTTAAGATATAATACTCATTTTATCAATTTATATACGAAAAAAATTTTTAGGACGAGAGTAGAACACACTTCCAAGCAGAGCCTGCTTGGGGTGTGCAATATGTTCTATTTTTCGATTTAGTTGACAAGGTATCCAAGGTAACATATATTTTGCACCTGTCAAATGACGTTATTATCAAGTCTAGTTATTTAAATATGAAATATTTAAATGAAATACACTAATATAGTCAAGTAAATTGTTATTTTCATTATTGAAAATAAAATATGTGAGTTATTTATTTATTATTTTGCTTTATATATTTATACTTTTATTATTTATACTTCACTAAATACTTGCCAACATGTAAACGCCCTATCTTTACTTAACGATTTAGTTGACTACTTGTCACTTTACTAAACACTAAATTACTGTCTCCGTGTAAACAAGCCTTAACAAGAATTACAATATTTTGGACCGTTACAAGATTACTATACGTCAAATAGTAATATTTATTTAAAAATTGAATGATTGATATGAAATATTTTTCTCTACTTTGTGTAATCGGATGTTTTCAAGTAAATATCGAAATGTTATTAATACGTTGAACTCCGCTTGCCCACCTTTTGCCCTACTCTAAATTAAAAAAAAAATCACAGGCGAGTAAAAACTTTCATTGAAATTAAAAAATAATAAAACTTTTCAATAAAAATATTTCATCTTTAAACATCACTATCTATAACGACTTCTATTTATATTTAATATCACCATCTCCAGTGCATTTTACCACTGCTAGAATGTTGAAGACGCAAGACGGATGTAGGAGTAAAGAGGTGTGAGACCTCAACCCCACGGCTTATCGGGCGAGGATTTATTAAATTCCGGGCCGTTTCACAGCTTTCCTCCGTGACGTCGCAATGCAATGCTCCCCCCTCCCCATCTTTCCCGTCATTTCCTCTGTACATCCTATCCCCATACCACTATATATGTAGGTGAAGAGATGTGCAGTAGACGCGTTCATTCTTTTTAACGTTAGATTCAGTGATCTGCAAAATGTGGTTGCTGGTATAGATTAAATGGATTGGAGTGTATTGGTATAAAGTTTGAAATGCATCGTTTATAGCTTAGGTCATTGAATTTTCTATTGATTCCTAGTTGGATTTTGTTCTATCCTGTATAGAAGATATTTTTTTAGGTCGTTGAAAAAATACTCTGCCTTGTAAATGCACGGTGCTTCCTCGTGCTAAATTCATCAAAGGTAGTTAATTATTGAACAATTTAAATAAAAACCGATTAAGTATACAGATGAACTGCCTGCTGCCTGTCATTGGTTAACCATTTAATTTTCATACGATTTTAATAAAAAAAATTAATTTGACATTTTTCTTAATACGCGCCTGGTTATTATGTCGTATATTTTGAATTTTTTGATAATTTCAATCAAAATCATTATTTTTCTGCTATACGAATGTCAAAATGACATTAGAAACGTCAAAGTGACATTTAATATGTCAAAATAAATAGCAATTTAAAAAAACAAATGACGATTTTTATAAAGCAAATTGAGATAAATCTTTGTAAGGGAATATTTTACAACAAACGTAGGTGACCTATATTATAGAAAATTGAATGCTCTACAAAAAAGGTTCTATAAAATTTTCACGCAACATGTATCTTTCTTGAGATATCTTCAAAAAATAAATCTTTTGGGATGTCACCCCTCTCCCTTACACACAAATTTAATTATTTTGAAATGGGACCGTCCTCAAGCGAGACCCAACCAACCAACCAACCAAGTTTCATCAATATCGGTTCAGTGGTTCATGAGTTAAGCGTGTGGCAAGGATTGAGGGACAGACAGACACACAGACACACACACAGACAGACAGACACGGAACAAAAAGTGTTTGTCTTGACCTGAAACGGATAGATCCGGTAAAATTTTTAAAATCGGAGAACAATTTTTTTTTCTCGTTTTAAAACGATAACAAAGCTTCTCGTATCTTCGATATTGCGAGGAAGCAAAATATATGTGAATTTTCATTCAAACTTTGATTGTTTATAATTTGAAAAGTTTTCTAGATATTGAGATCAGATATGAAGCATTATTTAAGACACTATTTTCACTAAGCTATAGTTTCAATTTGAAATTCAATAAAAAATATATTAAATACAATGGTTGAAGAAAACTCTAAACTCGATGTCGCTGGATAATTTTTACGTGCGTTTTATTTCAATAAAAATTAGTTTTGACATTTGAACAGTTTTCGTTCTTTAAAGAATTGATTTTAGACAGCTTTTGTGGGAAACTAGAAAGGTTAAAAAAAATTTACTTCGATATTTTTTTAAAGTTAATTTTCTTGAATCTGTCTCAAGTTCTATCAAATAGTCAAAATTAAGAAATAGTCCAAGTAAATTAGATATTTTAGTAGAAAAAAATCATAAAGTTTTGATATTTTGTACACGTACTTTCAAAAGGGTTAGGAATAAGAGCCCGAAAAGTTCCCACCTAAATCGTGGATGAAACATCCCCTTTCAGGTGAAATACTACCCCCGGAGTGGATTTTATTCAAGTTTTTCCCATTTTTCATCCGAACTACCGCTCGGAGAAAAATATATTATAGGAATTAAAGATTAAACATTAAATTTCACGTAAAAAATGTCATATGCAATATTCGGCTAATCCTCAGCCTACTCTCGCATTCAATGCTCAAAGGGAAGGGTAGTTTTTGGAGCGCAAAAAAATTTACACAATATTAACACAAACGTAAATTCCATTATTTTGACATATTTTCCATAGAACCCATTGAGTAAACATTTTCGTGCGTTTTTTTAGTGGTTTATAATCGCAAGTCTATTCTACTGAAGTCTTGTATATTTTTGCAGATTTATTCCTGTATTTGGAGTAGAAGTAGCTTTAACTATGAACTACCTGTTTATTCATTCAGAATTTAATTATTTTATACAGAATATCCAAATATTCAAACATTAAAAACAATTGTTTCAGGTTTTTGTCATTTGTTCGCAAAGTTTTAAGGTAGTTGGTCCGTAAACATGTTTTCGTCAGATTTTGTTTAAATTGCACAGGAATATTCCCTAGATTAATATCTGAAAAATAGCCCATTTTTATTAAAATTGACCATCTCAAAGTCATGGAAAACGATCTCAAAGTTCATATTTTTAACACAGCTTATATGGACTAACCGTATACTAACGTAACGTTTTATTAGATAAAATTTAAACGTAGCGCCAGTTTTTCATAAAAAACTGACATGTTGTATATTTATATGAAAGAAAACAATATACAAAAAATTGGAATCATTGACCATCCCGTTATTAAGATTTAACCAGATTTAACTACCAAACCATCACATAAATTACAGTATTGTTGACAATGTGGCAACAACGTATTCATTTGATTATAGTAAAAAATACACGAAATAATGAAATAATTTTTTACAAAATATGATAAGTGGATTGATGGGAATTATAATCGATTTCATTAATTATTAATATATTCTGTGGTAGTTTAGATGATAAAATATAATCATTTGACAAGTAGTTAATAGTAGATAATGTACAGCGTTGCCATGATCATTTCTCTAAATTAAAAATATGTACTCATGGCCTAATGTGATCACATTATGATGGACCAACTACTTTGAATTTATTATAATTGATAAATATAAAAATTGTCAACAATACTGTAATTTATGTGATGGTTCGGTAGTTAAATCTGGTTAGATCTTAATAACGGGATGGTCAATAATTTCAATTTTTTGTATACTGTTTTCTTTCATATAAATATACATGTCAGTTTTTTATGAAAAACTGACGCTACGTTTAAATTTTATCTAATAAAACGTTACGTTAGTGTACGCAGCCATTAGTTTATTATCAGAATAGAACCTTGTTTAAACTCAGTCCAATTAAATTGATATAAAGCTCTGTAAACAATTTTTTTATGTATTTAAAACAACATTAGAATTCATTAGAAATGTAAAAAAATGATGTGATAATGTAGGTATACTATGTATATAGTTCTGGTTTTGGTTTTATTTTTTATGAATTCAATTGGAATAACTAAGTTATATTATATTTTTTTATGAATAATACAATTTTTTTGGAATGGGCAGAAAATTTTACATAATATATTCCAAATTTTAGTTCAATCGGTACAATAGTTTTTGAGTAATGAAATACTAAAAAAAAATTAGGGAATGCTAAAGCGACCCACATATTACAACATATTGGGAGTCACTGGTATGTCATGCATTCCGTATCTGCCGTACGAGCACATAAAATAAAAGAACGTGTGACTTTTTGATCCTGTGGATACGACGTCGTTCCTCTCTTTAAGTAAGGTGTTCTCTATTTTGTGTTTATTAGAATTTACCTGTTACTTCCGCCGGAACATCCACTTATCCGCTAAAAAATACAACGACGAGGTTTTTAACTCGGAGAAAAGTTCAATCATACATTATTGTAAATGGTGATTTTATTTTTATTATGTTTTAGTACTTGCTTTTATACTTTCTGTAATAAAAGTTTTTTTGTTATCTTGTCTATTTGTTATAAAAGACGAGAAATGTTTTTACAGTGGAATTTTATGAAGTAAATTTTTGATAAAAAAATATTTCTTTATCTCAGGAATTTGATGAGTCATTTTTTATTTTGTATGCATACTTTTTTCTGTTATTAAATTCATAAACACTAAATATCGATTCAGTGATGTTTCAGTTATGCTTGGTATATAAAAGAATTTGCTTGAATGCAAAAGCAAATGCTATGAGCTAAACTAAGTATTCAATATATCTTTTTGCTACAGTGCTCGCTATACTTTTTGGTGAAAGAACGAATTAAAAGCTACATTTTTTTACATCGAAAGTTTAGAATTTAAGGGGGGGGGGGGTCTGATAAACAAATAGCTAATGCTATGAGCTAGAGTCTAGACTAAGTATTCAATATACATTTTTGCTACAGTGCTCGCTATAATTTTCAGTGAAAGAACTAATTAAAAGCTACATTTTTTTACATCGAAAGTTTAGAATTTAAGGAGGGGGGGGGGGCGGTCTCATAAAGAAATTAAAACGCAAATATATCGTGACTGAAGAGTTAAAATTAAAATGCCAATTAACATTTTTTGTTGAATTTTAGACCAATCTAGACACAATGACATTAGTGAAAAAAATGGAATATACTTTGTAGTCTATGAGAAGGGGGTTCAAAAAACATTTTTTTTTGTTATTAATCTACGGCCGTATACCAAATTTCATCTTAATCGGTATAAAATCTATATAGACAGACAGACGGACAGAGCGAAACTATAAGGGTTCCTAGTTTTCTACGGAACCCTTAAATGCGCGTGTGTGCGTGTGCGTGTGTGTGTGCAGTGACATCTAGCGTGCAAGTGTAAAACTAAAAACCTGTTTTATCATAACAGAAATCTGTATTATCTACACTTAAACTAACTATGTTGTTAAATTGTCTCCGTACGCTTGCATAGTTGCATTACTAAATTTTTACCCTGAACGCGCTTAAAGAAGTATCACTTCAAAAGTAAAATTTTCTTTTACATTCATTTCTAATATCGGCCAATAAAAAGTAGGGCTATTCACTTTGGCTACTGAACGACACGATTGGTTATTTCCTACCAGTCACCGCACCCTACAATCCATAACAAATGTATACATACATCAGTATGGCCACCACCACTACGCCAAAAACCAAATCATTAATTCGGAAACGATTCACACGCACAAACATCACCGCCGTTGTTGTATCCTCGTCGCTCGCCCTATTTCTCCACGCGCGCCGCAATCCCGCTAATAACGGACACGGTATTTTCACAGCTCCTGCAGTAGGAAGACGTTTTAATTTCCTGCTATTCTCTGTATTATTTGCAACGACGACGCTTTGTCTCGTTTCGTTCTAATTGTACGCGGATTGGTTACATTTTATATGTATATACCGTAGTATTCGTTTGTTTAACTTGATGATTGAGTTTTGTCTTGATAATTCTATTAAATATTTATACTATTGGCCAAGTAACGAAGTCAATACATTGACAAGAATCTGATTCTCTATCAAGTTATACATTGTATATATATATTCCTAGCTTGTCTTCTTTAGGGTAAAAGGTTTGAACAATATAATAGTTGTCCAAAAGTTTCGTTATTTTCTTGAAATAAACATATCGCACCTCCGCAAAAAAGCGCCATATTTGAGATAAATATGTAGAATGATTCCAAATTACTATATATTTCTACTAAAAATTGTCATTAATGGACTTCGTGTACCTACCGTCAAAATTTAGTCCAGTGCCAATCCGACTTTTTGAGACCAAAAAACAGGAAAATTCTCTACAGGATAACGATAGTGGGAATCGTTGCTAAAGATGATTACAAAAAGAGGGGAAAAAATGCACCTCTGCACATGTAGCGGTTTCGAAGGGGGGTGGTTTTTAAGGGTTGAAAATGGTTTTTTACGATTTCCGGCGAAGTACGACTTTTTATCGAAAAATGGTCTACAGTAAAGTTGTAGATAAAAAATAAATCTACAATTTTGTTTCAAACCAATTTACAACATAACCTCAAATTTTCCGAGTTAATGGCGAAATACCGTTTTTTTGACTTTTCGAGTTTTTTATATCAAAAAAACTTCAAAATACTTGAAATTTTCATGAAATGTATGCTTCGAAGTCCTTTAATTTTACCGATCTGTTCGGAATTTCCAAGTTAAATATTACCTGAAATATTAACGTTTTTCGAAAAAAATGAAATTTTTTCAATCGAAAAATTGATCGTAGAAATTTTCGATTTTTTAACTTTTAGGGGGCTCAATTTTTTCGTATTGAGTCAAACTTTAAGATAGATAAAAAATTAAAATACCTTTACATTTAAAAATTCTGTGAAAAATTAGAAAAACCGAAAATAGCGATTTGTAAAATACGCAATTTTATTTTTCAATCACTATAAAAATTTTGTACTAATCATGAAATTTTTGTGCTAAAATACAAGAATAAAATATATTCAATTTTATAAATGGATAATTAACGAAAAAAAATGTAATACGATGTAAATTGATAGGAAAAGAATGCTATAATTAATTAATTGAAAAATTTTAACATAATAAAAATAACTTTATTAAAAATAAAATAATAGTATATTAATTTTCTGTAAAATTAATTTAAGTACTATGTAATGGAACATTCTTTTATTTTTTAGAACAAATTAATTTAAAAAAAATTCAATTTATAATGCTTTTACGATTTATTACCGAAAAAATACTTATTTACAGCATCCTATTCCTATCAATTTACACCGTATTACATTTTTTTCGTAAATTATCCATTTATAAAATTGAATATATTTTATTCTTGTATTTTAGCACAAAAATTTCATGATTAGTACAAAATTTTTAGAGTGATTGAAAAATAAAATTGCGTATTTTAAAAATCGCTATTTTCGGTTTTTCTAATTTTTCACAGAATTTTTAAATATAAAGGTATTTTAATTTTTTATCTATCTTAAAGTTTGACTCAATACGAAAAAATTGAGCCCCCTAAAAGTTAAAAAATCGAAAATTTCTACGATCAATTTTTCGATTGAAAAAATTTCATTTTTTTCGGAAAACGTTAATATTTCAGGTAATATTTAACTTTGAAATTCCGAACAGATCGGTAAAATTAAAGGACTTCAAAGCATACATTTCATGAAAATTTCAAGTATTTTGAAGTTTTTTTGATATAAAAAACTCGAAAAGTCAAAAAAACGTTATTTCGCCATTATCTCGGAAAATTTGAGGTTATGTTGTAAATTGGTTTGAAACAAAATTGTAGATTTATTTTTTATCTACAACTTTACTGTAGACCATTTTTCGATAAAAAGTCGTACTTCGCTGGAAATCGTAAAAAACCATTTTCAACCCTTAAAAACCACCCCCCTTCGAAACCGCTACATTTGCAGAGGTGCATTTTTTCCCCTCTTTTTGTAATCATCTTTAGCAACGATTCCCACCATCGCTATCCTGTAGAGAATTTTTTTTCTCCAAAAAGGCTTTGGCACTGGGCATCTTAAAAAATGTCACATTTAATCACCAAGCATTTTAATAGTTACTATTTTTCAAACATTGCAGGAATACTGAAATATTTAAATTAAATACTGTGTATCAGTCCTTTTCTTATACAACCTTTACAATTTTGATTTACCTAAATTGTTATAATTTCATTAGTTCCTATTTCCTCAAAACTACATTTTTTGAATTGTGACACTTTTTTGCGGGTGTTTGATATAATACGTACCATGAAAAAAGACTGGTGCGGCGGGGGAAGGAAATCTAAACTGACGTCCATTGGCGTAATCAAACATTTATAGAATATTTGATTTTTACATTACCATTAAAAATTAAGAATACAAATTAACAATAATTATTGAACCATCTATCACTGGCTTGATTCAACTGGCTCGTCCAGTTCATTACTCAATAGAATGCCGCACATCTAACACTACAATCTAAGCGGTCAACTATAGCATTTAGTAAAGTTCACAGAAAGGGTTTGTTAATGGCCTGGTTTAAACGGGCATTGTCGACAATGCTAAATCATCATGAGCAGAACTGATTATAGAATTAAGGAGGTTGATACGATAGGATGTGGGGTTGGTGATGCGGGGCATTGTGCGGGGAAATCGCGTGTGAATAAGCATAGTGTGAAGGCAAGGTTTGTGTCTCTTAAAAAAAAACACGGTTCCTTATCATTTTGAAAATTTACAGATATCTTTACAAATGAATAAAGAACGTACGCTTAAATTTTCATTAAATTTTCTCTATTACCTACATCACTTTGAAAAGTCCTTTCATGTCTTTAAATTATGCAGTTCTCGTAAGAATGCATATTAATTTGCTTATTTAATATCTCTAAAACTATTCTCTTGAAATTTTGCAATATTTTTTTAAATATAAATGTCTTGTTATTTTCAAAGTTTCATCGAAATCTCTTTGTTTTTTTTTCTATGGTGTCAACCTCCTTAAACTGATATTAACTATCAAATATTGATTATAATGAATCAAAGAAATTAATAATTACATTAAGTACAACGTAAATTTACAATAAACTATTGTACCATTGTTGCACCATCGGCCTCAAAATTCATCTAAAGGCCAAAATCACTTACAACAAATTCGAAATTAGGACGAAGTTTAAGCACAATTTCAAATCTAATATCCGGTATTATAAAGGGGCTAACAAATTTGTAAGCTAGCTACTCTCAAATGAGATAAAAAACTTATATGACAGTTCTCTCGGAGTTTTATGATGACTTTGATAGTTTTCGCGCACGCGTTGTATGTAAACACCAACGGTACTAAAACAGTGGTGATATTATGAAAATTATTTTATACGGTCGCCATCTGTCATAGGTGGGCACAGTTAATAATAAAGTTAACTTCGTTAATCGTTAAAGCGTTAAAATTCCGAAAATTTAACGAACGTCAGAGTTAACCGAAAATTTAACCATCCAAAATGTTTGAAGACCTTTTTTTATCGACAACTTTCTTATGTAAGTAATCATTTGCAAATTCCCCCGTAAATTGCGTTATTCAAACAAATAATGACACTTGTCATCAAACAACCAATGTAACGGACTAAAGTTAAATTTAACGGAAGTTAACAAGAGCGTTAACATTTTTTTAAGTTAACTTAAAAGTTAATCCATTAAACATTTTGTTAACTTTGTTAATTAACGATTAACGGATTAACGAGTATGCCCAACTATGCCAACTGTGTTACAATACGTTGAAGTATCACTGCTCTAAAATCCGTAGCAAATGTATAGATACTATCACAAAATTAATAACCTTATTTGGGAGTGATAGCTAGCTTGCAAATTTGCTAGCCCCCTTTATAATACCGGGCATAAGTGATTTACCACTTATAGAGTTTACTGTACCTACATAAATTTAAATTCTTCAAAGACAATACAAAATAATAATAAAATTTTAATTTTTGTCAGCCATATGTGATATACAGGGTGATTCAGCACTGTCGTGCCAAACTTAAACCATAGATTGAGAAAAATATTTTAAGCAAAAAACTTCCAATAAACATGTGTCCGGAAATTTTTGGTTAGGGAACTACAGCCCACCAAAGATTTTCATCAAAATGAGTTTTTATTTAATATCTAGAGAACCCTTTATGATAAAATTATGAAATTGGGTATTCTGTTTAGTAATAATAAGTTTTATCGATTTCTCATATTAAACAATTATAATTTAGACCGGGGATGTATGGGGCCTGTGGGCCCATCAATTTTTATCTAGAATATTTTGTTCTTTAATTTTTTTTTAAAGTTGGGTACTTATTTAAGGTTATATGACACAAAATACGTAAAAATATACTTTGCTTATTTGTCATAGGATAAACCGTTTTCGAGTAATATCGATAGAAAAGAAAGCATGCAGAATTTAACTTAATACGGATGCTCCAAATTACAAAAAATAAATTTATATTCTTGTTCTATGATTAAAAGTAGGAAAAAAAGTTCATATAAAGAAACCTCCTAATATGAATCCTCTAGGATCTATAGCCAGTAGTAATACTGTATTATGTACTTTAATAATTTGACTAAAAAACGAAACTAAAAATGGCTATTTGTTGATAAGGATGCATTTTTTGAGGTATACTTATGTTAACTTTTTGTCTTAATTTTTTTCATAGAACAAGAATATAAATTTATTATTTGTAATTTGAAGCATTCCTATTAAGTTAAATTCTGCATGCTTTCTTTTCCATCGATATTCCTCGAAAACGGTTTATCCTATGACAAATAAGTAAAGTATGATTTGTGTATTTTGTATCATATAACCTTAAATAAGTGCCCAACTTTATAAAAATATTAAAGAACAAAAAATACTAGATTAAAATCGATGGGCCCACTGACCCCATACATCTCTAGTCTAAATTATAACTAGTTAATATGAGTAATCGATAAAACTTATTATTACTAAACAGAATACCAAATTTCATAATTTTATCACAAAGGGTTCTCTAGATATTAAATAAAAACTCATTTTTAGTAAAATCTTTGGAGGCTTGTAGTTCCCTCACGAAAAATTTCCGGACACATGTTTATTAGAAGTTTTTTGCTTAAAATATTTTTCTTAATCTACGGTTTAAGTTTGGCACGACAGTGCTGAATCACCCTGTATATTAATTAGCCGTTTTAGAACCCCTGGTACAGAATTTATTCCACAGTTCACTGGGATGAATCCGAACAAGTATCACTAAAATCGATTAGAACGTTAAGAGTTTGGTGTACATTTGTCGCGGTCGGACCCTCTGGGTTTTTTGTTGACGTTTCGATGTCGGCGATTCGGTTTCACCAGAAACTCTATATTATTATGTGCGGTCACATTCTACGCCACTGAATATATTAATTATACCCACCCGATGGTATTCGGTTTCGTCGTCTTTTTTGTATACCTCAATCGGTTCTATATGTATTAATTAATTAATCTCATTTTGTACATTAAATTTTATTTTGAAAATATCTATCGAAGTAAATTTTGGATGAGGCTATTTGCACATGCAGTATGTGCAAGCAATTGGCTATTTGCACATACCATATATGCATTTAATTGTCTAATTGCTATTTGCACATGCCGTTTGTGCATGTAATTGGTTATTTAGACTTACCAGTAACCTAACGTACATTAACCTACCCTAACTTAACAACCTAACTTAATTTGGTACATATATACAGTATGTGCAAATAGCCAATTGCTTGCACATACTGCATGTGCAAATAGCCACTTTCGTAATTTTTTTCGAATTTGAGATTTTGATGAAAATTTATTTTCTTCCTCGTAATATCGAAGATACTAGAAGCTTTGTGATCGTTTTTAAATGAGAAAAAAATGTTCTCCGATTTAAAAATGTTTACTTGATATTTTCGTTTCAGGTCAATACAAACACTTTTTGTTCCATGTCTGTCTGTCTGTGTGTCTCTGTATGTGTCCCTTGACTCCTTATAACATGCATAACTCATGAACCACTTAACCGATATTAATGAAATTCAGTTGGTTGGTTGGGGTTGACTTGAGGACGGTTTCATTTAAAAATCAATAAAATCGTACGTAAGGATGAAGGATGAAATCCCAAAACGATTATTTTTTCAAGATATTTCAAGAACGATACATGTTACATGAAAATTTTATAGAATATTTTTTGTAGAACATTCAATTTTCTATAAAATTGGTAACCACAATTTTTGAAGGAAAATATTCCTTTCGAAGATTTATCTCAATTTGCTTTAAAAAATGTATTTATTTGTTTTTTACAATCTCTATTTACGTTACTTTGACATATTAAATGTAATTTTATATTTGTATAACAGAAAAATTTAGATTTAGATTGAAATTATCAAAAAATAAAAAAATATATTAAAAAAAACATGCGCGTATTAAAAAATTGTTTTTATTAATATTTTTCAATTTTATAAAAATTAAATGGCTAAGCGCAATGGCAGGCAAATAAATTGTTTAGTCTTGACTAACCCTGTATGATGTATGTGAATAATTGTATGCATAAAACTGGCCGGTTTAACTTTTTTTTGCATTTAACGTGAGCCCGTTATTTGCTTTGACGTTTTAATTTTACAAATGTGACATCGGCTAATTATAAACTAAATTATCGCCACAACAGTGAATCCATTTTGAAATAATTTAATCTGTTTTGTGTATTGGTTTACTATATTTTTTCTAATTAAAATTTTTATTATTATTCTGATAACCCAAATGCATATATTTTAGTTATTTGTAATATATTTTTTTATTACCTATATACAATTTTAATTTAAAAAAAAACGGTAGATTTGTCGAATATGGAGGAAAGAAATGAAAGACTGTTAGATAACTGAATTTTTTTTTTATACAATATTTTAAACTTTTTTTGTTTATCATCTGAGGTAATGTATGTTATTTTAGTTTTTTAAACATGTTTTTTGGGTCATTTTTTGGAAAACAGTTAACCCTTTGTAGCTCTAGATGTAAAAATTTAAATTATGTTGATGAAGAGATAAGTTTAGGCATATAAAAAACACGTATTTTTCAGAAATTTAAAATTATTTATTTGACTTTTTTGGGAGGGACATTACTGTGAGTTAATTGTAAAAAAAACACTTATGTTGCATGGCAGGATTTGAAACAATTATTTTGTTTGTTGTAGCATAATGCTACACCGCAATTTTCGCAAATTGTTTGTGAAACGCCATACACTAGGGAAACTTACAACGTAGGTATTATTTTTTCTGCCCAAATCGGCCAGTAGCCAATCTGGTCCTGCCTTACTGCCAGAGCTGTCAATACTTCAAGTAAAATACTTGAAAAAGTACTTCAAGTACCAAAAAGTACTTGAAGTACTTTACTTCAAGTACTTTTGAAAATTGCGCAATGTACTTGATACTTGAAGTAATTTTTTAAAAATACTTGAATTTAGTACTTGATTTTGCAAGTAAAATACTTCAAGTATTTTACTTCAAGTATATTTTTAAATACACCATGTCGTTTTTCAAGTACTTACTTTAATAAACTGATTTTCCATAAGAAAAGTTTTTTTAAACAAAATAATTAATTTTATCACTTATAAAAACATGGAAAGAAATTTATAAAGCCTATAAAAATATTTTAAAGATATCAAAGAGGTATATTCGTTAATTATTTACGATATACCTACTTACTACCTATAGTCTGTTTTATTTAAGTTTGCAGCGGTTGCCGGGGATTTGACGGTAGGAATCGTGACTCGGTATACAGATACACCCTCGCCCTTAAAACTTTTTTTTGTTATTCTCTCATTTATATACCTTTTAAGATGAAAATTGGGATAAATGACGTAGATTGATGGTCCAAAAACAGAAATTATGAGATTTAAAAAAAAAATTTATAGACGAAGTGTTCAAATTTTTTTAGTTACCCCATTGCATTGACCAGAATGTTATTAGATAGGTTTCCTAAAATGCAACAAAACATTTTTTGGAACCTTTTGATTTTAACACTTCAGTCACGAGATATTTGCTTTCAAAGTCGTTATTCAAGCGCCCCCCTAGCCCTCTAATTTCTAATACGGATAATTCAAAATACACAACATAAATCTATAGATGGGTTCTAATAGGCCACATATGTTATTTTCTATTATAAAAAATAGTTTTAACAATTAAAATTTTTAATTGAGTGACATAAATAAAACAATATTTTAAAATTTATTTTTAAGAAACAATAAGAAATTAAAATCAGTTTCATACATTCTGAAATATCCAATACTTATAAAACACATAATAATAACATAATTTAATAATAATATGTGGCCGCAGCTCGCAAACAAAAGCTGATTTTCACGTGTTTTTAAGTATATTTTTTATCCGAATACTTGTCACTACCCTTGTTAGGTAATGAAGATAATATGTATATAAATATTTAAAATTACCATTTTTTTTGTATTTTAATTGTTCTAACAATTAAAATTTAAAATGTACTTGAAATAAGTTACTTGAATTTTCAAGTACTTTTCGGTACTTGAAGTACTTTACTTCAAGTACTTTTAAATATTGCGCAATGTACTTGAAACTTGAAGTACTGTCACTAAATACTTGGTACTTGTACTTGAAGTACCTTGACTAAGTACTTTTGACAGCTCTGCTTACTGCCAATAGTTACGTAATAATACATAAGTCAACATGTTTTGTCATCTGTGAATTTTACTTGATACTAAGTTATTCAGTGGTATGTTACAGTAGTGTTACACATATTTGAATGAACTAAATATATTTAGTACGTATATTAGCAGGATTATTGGAGTTTGTTACAGAAATGTCACATGGGGCAAGAAAGGGTTAAGCCGTGAAAATATTAGATACATTTGATTTTTATAAAAAATAATGTGCGAAAAAGTTGAGAACCACTGTAACTTTTGTATAACCAGAAAATATATTTTAAAAGCGGTAATACTACGTATTAAATTCTACATTGGTATTTATTTACAGAAAAAAACATCAAAAACCGCAGAATTCATACAACACTCCATTTAAAAAATATTATATCTGAACATCCCCAAATAAATAAATGCAGTAAAAATACAGATTTACCAAAGGGAAAAACCAACATTGTCTATAAAAACCGTTCAAATCCGTTTAGTTACTGATAGAAAATGACACAGATAATCTAGATAAAATACAGGGTGGTCCAACGAAAATGAAACAGTCGCGCTTTTGGTTAGTTAAAATAAGATTTTGTAAAAAACGTTCGAACACGTCGATTTTACTTTCAAGGGGGATATATTTTGCAATAATCTTTTCTACCCTCTGCGTTATGAACCCAACCCTTAAAATTTTAAATAGCATGATAGGGCAAGTGATACCTTATTTGAAAGGTTTTTTCATTCTAAACGAAAATCTGTTTTTTTTTTTCAAATCTGTTTAATTTTAGTACCGTTATTTACATTTTTTATTTCATGAATGCATTTATCTTCTGTTCAACAAAACAAACATTTCTAACTAAAATTCAAAACAAAGTAGGTTTATTTTCTTATCAAATAATTCAAATTTTGCTTCCTCGCAATATCGAAGATACGGGAAGCTTTGTGATCATTTTAAAACGAGAAAAAAAATTTGTTCTCCGATTTTAAAAATTTTACCGGATCTATCCGTTTCAGGTCAAGACAAACACTTTTTGTTCCATGTCTGTCTGTCTGTCCTCCAATCCTTGTCACACGCATAACTCATGAACCACTGAACCGATATTAATGAAACTTGGTTGGTTGGTTGGGTCTGGTTTGAGGACGGTCCCATTTCAAAAGTATTAAAATCGTGTGTAAGGGGGAGACATGTAAAGTGTACATAACTTGACTAAAACTAAAATGATTAAAGTTGTGCTCATAGCGCACATGAAAAGATTCTTGCAAAAATTTTATTACAAAAGATATCCCCCTTGAAAGCAAAATCGAGTGTTTTTTCAAAATCTTATTTTAACTGACTAAAAGCACGACAGTTCCGTGTTCGTAGGACCAGCCTGTATTTATATATACAGAGAGCCAGTCAGCTTCCTAAATCAACAGATATAGATTTTCTGGTTAAACAAACACAATCAAATCGAAACAAAGTGGTTTGCCAACGTGCAGATAGATATGTGTGTGTGTGTGTGTGTGTATGTGTGTACATATATGTATGTGTATGTGATTTTGTGCTTTTCATGAATGTGCACATATGTACATTATTACTGCATTTATCATTGTATTTATTTACATACAGGATGTACTATCGCCTGCAGAAGTGGTCGACTTTTTTCATTCAAATTCGTTTATCGCAAAATATTACGCTCTTTCTATTTGTATAAATAATAATAATAATAAGTACCTATGGGTTACATAACAAAAACAAAATTTATAAAAATAAATCGTTATTTTATTATGTGTCTTTATACTTAAAATGATTTCCGCCCCAAAGAGAGATAACCGATGATGTGTGTCTTAATATTTTCGAATCTGAACTTTATTGTGGCAGACCACTTTTGAATCTGATAGTACCTATTCATATACAGTTGATGGAAAACGAAATTTGTGAGTCCAGAAATACAGCGCTATCTTCACTGTTTAAGTTTTTTTTTAAGTAAAAAGTAATCTTCATAAATTAATTCCTAAATGTCAGAAACAATATTTATTATTACATATTATATTAAAAATCATTTAATATTTAATTACACCAATCAATGTAATTACAATTATTTTTAATCAATTGGATGTAACGCCAATTAATTTCTCAAAAACCATTACAAAATGATAAACATACAATCAAAATTAATAAAGTCATATAAAAAATAATGTTAATGATTTTGTATAGATTTACTTTACATAAACATAGGTACTTATTTACCGAACTTAGCTTAAATAGCTTTTCGAAACATGTAGCGCCCTTTACGGATTTTTATGAGCATTTTACAAATCTTATAATAAGTGTGCAGAAACATTCTTTTAAAATAGCAAAATTGATAAAAATCAGTCCCTTTTTAGGTGTTTTTTATATTATAAAATATTGTTATCAACCCCCCCCCCCTTTTATAACAATATTATAGCATAACTAATATTCCACCACAGGTACTAACCTTAACTGTAAATAAAAAGTATTTGGACCCCTCTGTCTATGTAAAGATTTATAAGGTCATACGACCACTCCCAATAATTAATGGATGCTCCCCAAGCTCTCTAGTGCAGCGGTTCTTAAACTTATGTGGTCTAGGGACCCCTTTTTTAAACAATTATTTTTCAGAAACCCCCCTCCTTGATAGAAAAACAAAGAAGGTCGTTAGATACTAATTAATCAGTAATTAAAGAGAAATATAAAAGTACTTTATGTAAAGTGATTAATACCAAAAATGTTTCACGGACCCCCGTAAAAGTTCAGTGGACCCTAGTTTAAGAACTGCTGCTCTAGTGCATGAAAAAGACCAATTGTTTTTAGTAATCATAGCTGGTTGGGTAGTACCATTTTCACTTTATTAAATTTTAATATAAATAAGCTATCTTTCCAACCGCATAAAGACAAATAAATAATAATAATAATTACAAACATAACATACTCCGAGGTGTTGCAAGAAGTGATAATGGCTTTCTGTACGCCTGATATCATAGAGTTTCATTACATTCACACAGATGCGACTGCAACGATGTAGTAATAGGAACCTACCAGCTGTGTGCATGGATAAATACATTGTTATCAGTGGCGCACCAAAAATGAAGTTGTAGAGGGTGACACCCCTCCTCCCGAATTTATTCAATCTAACAATTATTGTGAATATAAAATATAAATACTTAAAAAAGTAAAAATTACGTATTATAATCACACATAAAAATTACCCCCCCTCATGATTTTTTCTGGGGTACGCCACTGGTTGTTATAATTGAATCTGTCCATTGAATACACTCACTGATTGTTGTGGTGTAAACGCGGACGTGTTGTGTTTTGCAGAAAAATAACTGTGAGCATCGATATTGGTTAAATGAAGAGTCAGTATTTTATTACACTCACCGCTCTATAAAACGGCCTTCTACTTAACGACCGTTCCATACAACGACTGACCGACCGTTCTATAAATTTATCAATGGGGGTCCCTCTAGTGGTCGTTCTATAGAACGGTTGAATTACCGATGCCATCGTTGTACAGAGCGATGAGTGTAACTATTTTTACTTCAAGACAATATGGTTTACACTCTTAACACATTCGCTACCGTGTGGACCGTCAAAATATTAACACATATTATGTAGTATATGCTTAATTTATACATAGTATAAAAAATCCCTTGCTACGTCTATCTGTCTGTTCACGATTTTCTCAGTAACTACTGAACGGATTTAATTCCGGTTTTCACTAATGAATAATGTGTTTCACGACGAAGGTTTAGGTGTATAATTTGTGGATATTTTGTGTAAATTAAGCTAGTGATAAATGAAAACAATGTTTAATAGGTTTAATACAGATTAAACTTATATCTTCGGGTACCTAGTACCGGGTTCAATGCTAGGACTAAATATATTGAGTAATTTTAAATGTTCGTAAAACATTACGAATCCTTATGTGGAGGGAGGGGGGCGAATCTTATGTAAGGTGTTTTTTTATTAATTATTTTAAAGTTAGTTAATTGATACCAGTTTTGAATGTTGAAATTGCTTTTTAATAATAAAATGTAATTTAATTTACAGTAATGAAATACATATAAATAAATATACATTAAAAAAACGTAAGAAAATGAGGCGTAGAGCATCTTATACTTACGAATCCTTACAAGTGGAGGGAGGAGGTTTAAAATTTCGAAATTCATCCCAACGTAGTTAATGTTCTCTAATAACTTTCTATCAAACAATCCGTATCTGTTTATGAAGTGTATCAAGGGTTTAAAATTTTAATTACAGAACATAAGGAAATCAATGTTAATTTATACACATGCCAATATTTGCTGCTCTGTGTTTCTAAAATTTAAAGTTTGTTCCTTTTATCAAAAGTGTTAAATACCGTCCAAGAATTTGGTCAAAATCAGCAAGATAAGTTCTTACAAATAATTAATTATTATAACACTCTAAAAAAAGCCTTTTTACTATTATATAGATAGTTATTAACAATTATTACCCGTAATTTACTGTATTTACTAATTCATTTCTTCCAGTAAAAACTTTTTCGAGTTTCATTCTTAACGTCTTACGAGAAGAAGAAGATATAAATAAGCAGCACGGGCAATTAAACTGATGTACCACAAAAGCTCTATCTGGCTTAAAACACCATCATAGGATTTTTGCCGTAATTCCCACAAATCCGCCCAAAAGAATCGATTTGCCCTATATATTTTCTTCTCTCTATCTCTTCTATAGTCGTATTTTAGATTTTGTTTAATAATTTACCCGCCTTCCTTAATATTATTCTATCTAAATACAAATTCCACACAGATGAAGTCACGAGTAATAGGTAGCTAATATTTAATATTTAAGAGATATCACAAAAAAAATTGTAAGTAAAAATAGGGGAAAGTAGCCAAAATCATACTACAGCCTAAATCGTAGCACAGCTATTTTAAATAAAACCGTTATACATTGAAACCTGGAAGACTGGAATCTCAAAGGACCAGTTATTTTATCCGACTTAAAGAGGTGTCCCATTTACCCAGTTATAGAAGTGACGGGACCTCTTCTAGTTATAGAAGTTTCCCACTTATCCAAATCCCACTTAATCAAGTTTCATTATACATATTAACCATCTATTGTGCATGGATATATGAAACTAACGATAAACCGTATTTGTCAAAAATTTATTAATTTAATCCGCTAGAATGAAAAAGCGAAAAAGTGATACGATATTGGCAACCTTTCCTTACTCTGAATTAAACTAATTATACCTGATTCTCGTAAACTCCACCTGCCTTGAGCATTCCCATCTCATCATATTAAATAAAAAGTTTTATCTGGCTATAATTAAACCATATATAAATAAATAGTTATTATTAACGCTAATTCAAAACATAATTATATTTACAGGATGATCGCGGGAACCGAGTGATCATTGCTAACTTTGTTATTATTGGAGCTAGAAGATCAGTTAAATAGGCAAAGTATCAGTATTTTTTCCGGGATGAATAATGGCGGTATCAAAAAAAAAAACAATTGAATGTCGAATTTAATAGATATATTGAAATACAACTTGTTTTAATGGAATAGCCTGTATATTATTGTTGGATTTTATAGCTGATAATGCTCTCTTTATAAAAATGTGATACATGCATGGTTATAGAAAACAAGTAATAAGCGAAAATAATTACTAATGCTTACGACTCTTATTTTCCACTGTAAAATTTTTAAATATATTTATTACTTACAGTGGCGGCTTTAGGGGAGGCGAACCTGGGCAACCGCACGGGGCGCCAAGGTAGCAGGGGCGGCAAGAAGCGAAAAAGAATGAAAAACATAAAAAATAAGAAAAGAAAGATGCAATAACGAAAAAAAAAGCTCATCAGATTCTTTTGCTGTAGAAATTAACTATATATTCGAGTCAACCAAAAAAAAAAAAAAGGTCTTCAAAGGTCGGGAGGGCGGCAAAAAAATATTTCGCCCGAGGCGCCGAGCTTGCTAAGGCCGGCTCTGATTACTTACAATATTCCAATGCATCTAATGAACAAGAAATACTTTTTATTACCTACATTTATAAACGTAATAAACACCTAACGAGATATGTTATTACACCACAATCACAATCACATGTTCAATTCTGAAAACAACAGTAAAATTATCTTTTACGTCATAATGAAACACATGTGTTTTTTTCCCTGAGGTACAGAATTCACACGATTACAGTTAATAATAATTATTATAATTAAATATTCTGACAATTAAGTACATGTTGCATTATCGTGTATTGTTGCGTAAAGGTTTTTGCAAGGTAACATTGTTGAGAGAAAAATTAAAACGCTTTTCCTACATCGTTAAAATGTTCATGTTGAAATAATTTCTTTGTTTCAGTTATGTATACAAAATGTTAAATTTGTATTATTAAAGACAATGGTAATTTGTGACAACAATGATGTGGATTTGGATAAAAATCGAAGATTTTTGTTTTTTTCTCTTTTTTGGTTTTCCTATAACTAGATGCAGCCAGTTATAACTAGACAAACACACCCTTTTCCCGATGTGGATGACATTAAGGAAGAGAATGTGCCCTGGGGTAATCAGGGTAGGTGACATTTATGAGACCCTTCGATTCACGGGGAGTTATTTTAAGGGATATACGATAGAATCTTATTCAATATCGGCTGTGCGGGGGGGGGGGGAGGGTCATTCCCACATTCTATCAGGTTGATAAACCGGCTTTGTAAGTATTTTGCTTAATGGTGCTAAACCTTTGAGAAAAACTGCTTTGCAACAGTTGGTAATAAAGGTTGACTATCTATTAGGGTGGGCCGAAAACGGCAATTTTTTTTTTTTAGAATGTCAAGTGGGGGTAGTGGGGAAAAGTTGTCTTATGTAAACAGTGTATTATACAAAAAATTTGATTTTTTTTAAATATCTAGCCGGGCCCATTAGGGTCCAATTAATAAAAAAAAATGCAATTTTTTTTCATATGTTGTCGCAAAAAATACTACCACTGTGATTAATATACATGTAAAAAAATGTGTTAATACATTTCAACATTTAACAAGGGCCCTTAGCACCCAAATAGATAAAAAATATGTTGTTTTGCTATCTAATAATTTACAATGTGTAGTTATTGTGCAGCTCTTTGATTGCTAAAGTATGTTTAAGTGATCAGGTGCGCGGTAAGAAGTTGAAATATATCAGTAATAATTTTTGTACATATGTAATAGACACAGTAGTTCTGTTTTTTGTCCTAAAAAAAATTTAAAAGAATAAATAAAAAAAATTTTTTGGGTCCCCAAGATATTTTTCAAAAAAATTAATATTTTTTGTGGAATACACTGTTCACATGTGACAACTTTTCCCCACTACCCCCACTTGAAATTAAAAAAAAAAAATCGGCCCACCCTACTATCTATGTTGAATTACTTGTCAATAAAGTGCTATACAAATTAGAACTTTATTGGTAAAACAAATTAAAGTATACCAATAATATAGATTTCGATCCTGCACGTAAGAATTACTAATTGATATTGTAACTTTAGTAACACGTGGCCTAGCAAGAATTACAATATTTTGGTCCGTTTCAAGATTACTACGTCAAATAGTAATATTTCTTTAAAAATTGAGTGATTGTCAGTGGCGTAGATAGCTTTTTGCGATGGGGGGGGGGGGAGGGTATAATAGTATTAAATCTCACAAAGTTATATTTTTCGTTATGAAAATCATCTTTTATGTGGTGCAAAGTACAAAAATTGGTTATATTCATTATTGAAAAAATACTCGTATATCATAATCATCTTATAATTTTTGTAGATTCATAGGGGGGGGATGATCCCCTTAATCCCCATCCCCCCTATCTACGCCAGAGGTGAATGTATATTTTTCTCTAAAAGGTTTGGGCATAGAATTAATTAACTTCTGAAAAAGACCAAAGTTATCATACATTTAATCATATCTACTTAATCCGTTATGAATATTTCCACTAAAAAAACATACATATGTTTAAATCTGAGATGAAACCTACATATGTACAAGAACATATATACATACATACATATGCTCAGGGTCCAATTCATTATTCACAAACATAACTTTTAAAAGCGTCGAAATATTTATGATCTTTCTGGAGACAACTCAACGAGTAGGTATAAGTACATACAGAAATTCTACCGCTTCAGATTTTATACACATAATTTTAAATACATTTTATATCCATACAAGTATATAGGTATGCTTTTATATGTTCTCTAGTTAGATCCGAATGGCTTTTATTACGCTGGTTTAACGCTCTAATGATACTTATTTATTATTGGTTGTAAAATGTATTTATGGTGCCAACAATGTGTTCTATTTTTGTTTACTTTATATACTTTTAAAATCCCATTTAATGGTGCCTTTTTTCAGGTGTGGATGGATGTAATTAACTATATAAAAGAACTAACGGAATCCCGCGGCTTCGCTCTCGTAAACTTCTAAACTAATTAGAACTTCCATACGTGATAGGGGATGACATATTACATTATGTTATATTGATTTTTATTCATACCTAAAAAACGTAAATATCTCGGGTCTTAGTTAAAAATTGTAAAAACTAAATCCCTATCTAACCTCGCCATTTTGAGTTGAATGTCGATATTTTTATTTTAATAGAAGTTTATTTTGCCCGAATTTATCTTTATAAGTAAAGCAAGTATGCAGATAGACATAATATCTAAATGCATCCTCGTCTCCGTCCCATGCTATTAGGGCTTGAATATCGAACTTTCATTTTTAATTAAATATTTTACCCCCCCCCCCATTCCCATAGGGGTTGAATTTTCATAACTGATATTTGTCTTGTAGAGTATCTACTTGTGCCATGTTTCATTCGGTGAATACAAAAAAAAATATTTTACAAATTTTTCCACCCCCCTAACACCTTAAGGATTAAATTTCGGGAAATACTGAAATAATTGTTTCATTATTTATATTGAATGTTCGATAAATTTGAATTAAATGCGAACAAAATAAATATTTTTTTATATAAACTTTGACACCCTGTTTTAACCCCGTAAGGGTTGAATTTCGAAAAATCCTTTCTTAGTGGGTGCCTACATCATAAAAGGAATGCACCTACGAAATTTCACGTTTCTAAGTCTAGGGGTTTGGGCTGTACGTTGATATATGAGTGAGTGAGTGAGTGGTTAAGGGCAAACTCTTTTATAGATATAGATTTTGAATGTAAGTACTATATATTCTCGATTCCTGGAATACTATGGGTAAATCTATAAGAAAATTGATATAATGCCTATCCGTGGCGGGTGGGGGTCATAACCGGAAAAATTCCTAAAATGGGCTAAACTAGAACCACAGACCTACTATTTAGCGAAACCCCGAAGACAGACGGACGGACAGAAAATCGAGCATATAAGCGCTACCACTTCGTGGATTGCGCTAAAAAGAATGGTATGGACGTAGAAGTATGTGTCCTCCGGTGGTTTAAGATATTTTAGAAACTTGTTATAATGAGCCGATATCAGTTTGCGCGCTAGCGTAAATTTATTATCAGTATATCTAGAAACTCAGAACAACTACCACACGGGTTTTGGTCTCAAATTATAGACCTCGTTTAGATCTACGAGGTAAAAGTACAAATCAAAACATTTTATATGTTTTAATTAATGAAAAACTTCATAATATTATTTATTATTTATATTATTATATTTCGCTAGTAAATCTTAATTAATTGAACTGAAACAAAAGCCTCAAACGATGCGACAAAGGATTCGGAACGTATTCACGTCAATCCTTCGACTGTGCATCCCGACTCCGACACAGTCACACATTTTTTTTGATTAGTTGCGGAGTATACTTACTTCAAAATTAGATAGTGTATTATCATTCTTTATCTAAGGTAACGGCAGTGCGACAGTACTGTTATGTTATCTATGGATTTTAGTAAATTATAACGCAATCCATAGACAGCATAAAATATTTTTATTTTATTTGAAAACTTTACATTTAAAATCGATTATTTTCATTAGTAAGGTCGTTAAATATTCAGTTTTAAAAGTGTTTTATAGTAAATATACCTACCTAGATATGAAAACAATTTCATGAAGTAAGTGAAGAATAAATTCACTATACCCAAATAAATCAATTATTGGATTCAATCATTCAAAATTAAAATATTCAGAAATATCTTCGATTTCCTGAAGAAGGAAAAATCTAATGAAGCGGATAATTTCGTCCTCGCTCCTTTTATATCAGATAATTAATTTCCAATATCTATTCAAACAGAAATATTAGCTTAACATTTTTCTGCAATTTATATTAAATTTGATTTATAATAAATATTACTTTAATAGTACTATATAATACGAATATTGTTACTTTTATAATTTCAAACTAACTCCATTGTTTTAAATATATGACGTTTATTATTTATTATAAGTATAAATAAATATTTAAAAAAACTTACGAATATTTGACTAATTCTAGCATGAGTCAGCTTACCTGCAACAAAAAATAACAACATTAAAAAATAATAAAAATAAACCAATAATAATGAATAAAATATAATAAAAATATAATATCCGATATCATAAAATAGTTAGCAAGCAAGCACTCTCAAATGAGATATCAAACTTATGCGAAAGTTCTCTTGGAGTTTCGTGAAGTATTTGACAAGTTTCACACACGCGTTGTATTAACGGTATTAAAACAGTGGTGATATTATGAAAATTATTTTGTACGGTCAGAGTCGCCAACTGTGTTACAATACGTTGAAGTATCATATCACTACTCTAAAATTCAAATCAAATCCATAGATACTATCACAAAATTAATACCTGATTTGAGAGTGCTTGCTGGCTAGCAAATTTTGCTAGCCCTTTTATGATAACGAACATAAGTCTTCTTTTTTGGTAACTAATTGTAAGAATTCAACGCTGAAGTATTACACATGTGCGTATATTAAGGTGTCCGTAAATATTGAAATATACCCCGTCAATATGTTCTCTATGACCAAAAAATAAGATAGCCACAAATAAGGGTAGGCGCACACTACAGTTTTTTGATCGGTCTATTAATTACCATGCGAGTGCAGTGCACACAGCCGATTTTTAATGGGTCCATATATTTTCATGTCAATTGCGAAATCGATTAAACTATCGTCCGACTAAAAGTCTGTAATGTGCGCCTACCCTAAGAGTCGACAATAAATATTTAGGCTATGCTCAATGCACTTTAAATTTAACGTGTATTTTAAATAGCATTTTTTCTGAAAATACGACTTTTTTCTCAATTTATATTGAATAATAAGCAATTGACTGGTCAAGACAAAAGGAATGATGCAAATAACAAAGTATCACTGAAATTATGATTTTAAATAAATAATGAAATAGGTTAAAAAGATTGTAAAAAATGTATTTATTTTATATTAAAAGTGAGATTAATATAATATTTGCTAAAATAAATATGCAAAATACAGGAATCCAACATATTAAATGAAAACACCAATCAGAGAGAATGACGTCACACATCAATAAACGTCAAAGTGATTGACTTTTATTTTAGACAAAAATCAATTCCTTTTACAAGATTATTAGGTACATACTTTATTTAAGAACTTATATACTTTGGAATTGATTTTTAACACACAAAATAACTAAATTATTGTCTAAATCTGAATGTTTGATTATTGTTGACAAGGAGTGTGACGTTACAACTCTGAAATGTAACCTGCGAGCGTTTGGGCGTCTAATTCAAAATTAGTTTTAAAAGAGTCAATTTTTGCAATTAACCCTTTATTTTCTGCAGAAATAAGTATTTTTTTGGAAATAGGAGACACATAAGATCATCAAAGAATAGTTTTTTTTAAATTAGCTATCATGCCTATTGGGGGGGGGGGGGTCACAGCTGTTGTATAGGAATAAATAGATACATATATGAGGTTATTGGGTCGACTAATTCATCATCATTATCACTGTCTGCCGTTTTTGGTAAAAGCAGTATGAGTTAGAGAAGGTGGAATAGAATTTGTGGACGAGACCGGACGCTAGAATCCCAGACGATGGACACTCGTGGATAATGCCCGTGTTTTCATCGCACGGGTTTAGCAGTTGGCTTGGAAACGGGACATACAGGATTAGTATAATTGTGTGCTGCAACTCATGACCGGCGGGAATTGTATTATTTATGTATATATCAGAGGCTCACTTGCCAAAATGATTAATGCTAATTTAATTACTAGTTATAGACTATAGACGAGTAAAATCGTGATTTGGGTCAAGAAATCTTTGTTTTATACACAGGTTGTTCCATTTTAATCTATCACCCCCCTGTTTTATCTATCAATTAAATCAAAAAATATTTCAATTAAAAGTTGTTTGGTTTTGAGAGGGAACCACAATAGCGTTATTAATTTTTTATTTTTTGGACGTCTTCAAGGTCAAATAAGGCCAAATTTTTTTTTCAAATGGAAACCTATATTTTTTATTGCGGTATCTTATTTTATGGAAAGAAACAAGCAGCTTTTTTCATAAATAATTTTTTGTGTGACTTTCTTTGACATTTAACAAAATAATATGAGATGTTAAATTTTCATGACTTTTTTATTTGGAAACCGTCAATTTTAGAGGAAAAGTGTAAAAAACAAAAAAAAATTATCTTGATTTGGTAAGATAATGATTTCAGATTTTTTTTAATAAGAAAAAAACATATTTTTGCTTTAATATTTTGTGGAGCAAATGTTAAAAAAAAATCCTGATATAATTTACGTGATTAAAATAAACATTTTTTTTATTTTTACACTTTTCCTTTAAAGTTAATGGGTTTCGAGTAAAAAAATCGTGAAAATCTAAAATTATTTTTAGCTAACTGGGCTGTTGTCCACGTTGTCATATTCTTATACATGACGTATCGACTCTCATGTCGGAGTCTTCTTCAGAAGTGATTCTGAAACTGATAATATTTGTTATATAATCAGTTTCAGAATCACTTCTGAAGAATACTCCAACATGAGAGTCGAAACGTCAAGTATAAGAATACGACAACGTGGACAACAGCCCGAAAAGTTAGCTACTATGGACAACGGCCACGAAAGCCTACAGAAAAAAATAAAACTATTTTGATAAATATTAAAGAAAAATGAAGTCACACTTATGAATGTGGTTCCTCGAGTAGCACAAGATTTGGCTCATGGGATTTTTAAGTGGTAAAACTACAATATCTCCTCTACATTTTGGCATAACAATTTTACCGCTCGACGTATCTTTTGAGTTATTTTGACTATATTATTAGTATTTTTTACAAAATAATTAATATTTCGTTCCTTTATATTCATCCTGTATATAATTTTTACAACAAGTAATCGTATTTCAATAAAAACCCCTTATATAAAGCAATAAATATTGAAACATTTACAATATAACATAAATTCATCAACTCAACTCGTATTTCCCCTCGGTACCCCATCCCCTACACACTGTTCCCCCCCCCCCCTAATTAAAACTGAATCGCGATAATTATCAACAACAACTGTTGATGAGCGCGACATTATTAAATTAACTGCGTGAAACTCGGTCAATATTTAAACCGGGGAAAACTGTTTTTTTAAAATTACAATCACAGTTTCAGAATTAACAGCTTGGGTTTATATATGATGTGACATCTGAACGCCCCCAACCCCCCATTTCCCCTCTAATCCCGTTTATAATCCCGAATGAATTTAGTACGTGGAATTATATTTGTATTTAAATTTTGACTTTTTTTTATGTATCCGTTTCCCCATTTCGATTATTTTCAATTTTAGGTTTAAAATTAATATTGGTCTTTTGTACACACATTTACCCTAAATTTATTTTTCAGCCCTTTATCAAATTTATTGATTGTGAGTCAATATTATTTGTAGTATTAATATTAATTGGATAATATAATTTAGTTAAAAAATACATAAAAAAACGTTTTTATGTATAGTGCACTAAAAAGTTAAAAATATTACCACCTAGATCAAGATAATAAAAGTATGTTGAAAAAAAGTTTTCCTTTTTAGCCACATAGTACCCTGGAATTATAAATAACAAAATTTTGGGAATAATTTAAAAATATTTGTTATAGGTAGGTATAATCAAGTTTAATATATTGAAAAGAAAAAAAACGGAGACTTAAGAGCGCCGTTATTGCGAGAAGCCGTTAATGTGAGGTGTTATTGTACTTAAAAAAATAATTCCCACTAGTTTGCACTTGTATACATTTATTAAAAATTAATTGTATTTAAACTTAATAAATTTTTTTATGTATTTAAGTACTTTTACCCTATATTGCATTTTACCCTATATTGATATTTTTGATGTTTTTTAGGTACACAAAGGGATGTACGCTTTAACACTGAATTTTGCCGAGTCAATTATGAATATGGAATTAAAATTCGTATGCAATTTTTCATGATAAAAAATTCATGAGAAGGTTAAATAAAATGATTATAAAATTGACCTGAATGTGTTTTATTTTTGTACTAACAAAGATTTGACCATCGAGACGAAACAGGCTTTACTTTTCACAAGACGAAACTTGTAAAATTAGAAATCAAGTCGAGACTTCAGTTCCAAAACCCGATACGAGATATACCTGACTTTCATCTCGTCTCGTGGACAGACCTAATACTAGAACATAAGGTACCTACTGGTACCAGTTTTGAACGCTTTACGCAAAGTTTTTGGGATTGATAAGCTCATGAATTTATGATATCTACTAATAAAACAAATAACTCTCTATTTCAATAACTATTTATGGTACATAATTTTTTAAAACACCATTTTGTTCGAAATTTTATCAGATTTAAGATTTATCTGATCTATTTTATCCTAAAACTGACAGTATCAGTGTTATTTCCTAATAACTGATTTGTAAGCCCCTAGAAAGTTATGCACCCCCCTTCGAAGGGGAGGAAAAGTTATCACCATGTTCTATACATCGAAATCTATCAATTTCTTGAAAAAATGTACTCCGTCATTTTTTTCTAGATCAAATTTTATATCGACTGGACTACTTATAATTATACAATATTTTTTACAGTCTGAAACTGTAATAATAATATAATTTTAGGCTGTAATATTTGCATTTTATCCATCAATTTATATTGAATATTTGCAAACATTATTACAGTTTCAGATTGTTACTTGAAAAACGGAGAAACTGTGGTTTCTTAGTCACTTAATCTAAAAATACACCTTAACCACAAAATTTATGTCACTCGACACGTGTTTCGACTTCATAAGAAGTCCTCATCAGGAGCCTAACGATCCAAACTCAGTCTGGAATCGTAAGGCTCCTGATGAGGACTTCTTGTGAAGTCGAAACACGTGTCGAGTGACATAAATTTTGTGGTTAAGGTGTATTTTTAGTTTAAGTTTCAGATTGTAAAAAATATTTTATAATGATAAGTTGTCGCTTACTATCCGGGATGTACAGGAAAAACTGTAACTCTTCAGGTTTTTTTCTGTGTTCAAATATACAAAAACCAAATAGTAGGACGTTTTTTTTCGTATAAAAAAAGATTAAAACTTCTTCTATCCATATTCAGTATAACATATATATAAATATCTACAACAAAAATAACTCTATTGTTATCTGTATACCGAAATAAAAGAGGAAAAAAATGAAAAATATCTAAAAGGATAATCACAAGACTGGTCGCGTACAATGAAAGGTTTACAAGGAATTATGTCTACAACGTTGAATTAATACGTTCAAATAAATCAATAATGGTACAGCAAAATAAGCTGTGTCTTGTAGGTATTATTTATTTATTTCAACAATAAAAGATTAGGCTAACGATACTTTATGGAATAGACTTAAGGGTTATAAGGGCTGAAATAGATGTTTTATTATGTATATGTTAATATCGATTACAAAAGCAAATGCACAGTGTCTCTTCGTGTTCAATTCACCAAAAATGAGTTAATTATCGAATATAAAATACCAATAAACTTTCTGATTAACTACACGGAAAAAAAGAAACCTAATGGGACGTTTACACCGAGAAAACAAAACAGAAACACGGTGTTTTTATGACCAAAAAGCAATAAACCCTATACATTTTTAAATACGAAGTATTTTAAAAACACGATGTTTCTGTTTTGTTTTTTCGGTGTAAACGCCGCATAAGAATTACAGTTTTTTCTGTTTAAGTACATACCGAATAGTAAGTGACAACATATTATAAAATATTTTGCTGCCACCTTTTAGATAATATGGTATTAAAACTCCTACACTGGTAGAAAGGATTTCTCAAACCAAGTAAACCTTGTTTTGTATATAACGAAAACAATATTTCCTTAAGATAAGCAATAATCTCTTAAACCAACTATAGCATTCTTGAACGAAGGAATAATAACGTATAGTTGGATTAAAAGTATATTTCTTATATTAAGAAAATAATGTTTTCGTTATATACAAAACAAGGTTTTCTTGGTTCAATACAGTTATATAATTCTGTAAAGTTTGTATTATCTGCCGTCATTATGTACCAGCGTTTACAAGTACAATTCAAAACGTAACACTAATACATTAATCTCAACTGGAAATTGACAAATTTTTTTCATTAAATAATTTATTAGTACAATTTTTTCCTGTCTGCCTTAAAATTGAGATTCACAAGCTATGATTCAAAATTATTATCTGAAGATAACATAATTTTGAATAAACTATAAAAAAAATATCGGAGCGTTTTAAGTATCCGATAAAAAATAATATCGTGAAAAGTAATCAAATAAGCAAGGAACAGCATCTGGTTGTAGAATAGATCCTCTTCAGATTTGGTGTTTAAAACAATAAAAGGCCGGCACTGCGCCGAAGACAATGAACATAAATCACGGGGACGTTCGTCAGACAGCGTCATAACTCTCAACGCGCGGCAAAGCTTCGTATCTGCTGATGACGTCATCAAGCACTCGCCACGTACACACACACACTCACACACATACATACATATACACATATATACACATTCGCGGGGGTGGTATTCTTGCTAGAGTAGTCGTTAGCAGGGCTTCATGCCAAAACCAAACTGTTAGTAGTTGTAAAATTCGAAACTGAAATAGTTTCATTTTGTTTATCAAACTCTATTTGTATCGTGGGGCGCATTAGTAATTTGATATTTTGTTGAGGACCGCACCAGCAGGCGTGGGTACAGCTTAAGTTCTCGGAGGGGGTCGTACATATTTTTTTTTATTAATTTAACGTTAAGAAAAAAACTTTTTAATAGCATGATATATATGTATTTTAAATAAAGGTATGATAATTCTCAAAATATTTTATCGTTTAGTTTTTGAAAGAAATAAATAAAATAATATACAGGCTGTTCCAGAACAGGATTTCTCTTGATCATTGTCAGAAAAATTCGCTGATTAATAATATGTTAATTAAAATTTATTTAGAGCTGTTGTTTGTGAGATATTCGTTAATAAACATTTTTTTGACTGCACAGTCTTTTATTTAAATTTTAACAACTTGAAAATTAGAATTGTGCAATAAAAGATAGTAGAGAGAGATGCATAATATGGCAATTAGATATAAGGTCAAATAAATTTGCCGCGCAACCCACTTGGACACAACTAAAAAAAAATACCCTTCCTAACCGATTCGTGAATCAATCCCCGAGTCCTACGAGGTACATGAAGCCATATTTGAAAAATTTTGAGGGGAAGGGGTCATGACTGGAAAAATTCCTAAAATGGGCTAAACTAGAACCACAGACCTACCATTTAGCGAAACCCCGAAGACGACGGACGGACGGAAAATCGAGCATATAAGCGCTACCACTTCGTGGATGATCTCTAGGTGGTCAAGGGGCCGAGATCTCGGTGGAAGACAGACGGACGGACGGAAGCATAACTTCTAGGATTGCGCTAAAAATAGCAATGTTCTCGCAAACATCCTCTTTTAAAAATAACTTTACAAAATCAATTTTTCCCCATATTTTTTTTTTGGATACGCTTCTGCCCCCCCCCCCCCCACAAAACACATACAAGAGCGTCGGAGGAAATTGTATGTTTTTATACTTCTTAATGACGCGTCTACAGCACCCCCGGCCGTATTTCTTCTCTACTCATATCGGACCGCTTTTCTTGTGATCTCTCTTTCTGTCCTGTATCGCCTTCTCTCTCACTCTTACATGTTCTATTATAGTCAAAGAAAACACCTGTATCACGCGTGTGTGATCGTTTGTTTCATTTCCTTTATACATTTTTTTTCTACCCAAAGAAAGTTAAATTTGCTTGTGTCGACGATTCCTTAAGCGTTTTATAAGATATGTGGAACTTTTTTTTCGTTTGAGGTATTTTTTTTCTGTTCTGGTACAATTGTAGAGTGTGTAAGATGTTATTAGATTCACTTTATATGGTATAATTTTTGTAGTAAAAAAATATTTGTTATATTATTTTATTTATAGAAATAGTATTTGAATTCTTGAAAATTATTTTGTGTTTAACTAAAACGTAGGTAAAATTTAAATGCTGTGACAGAAACTAGTACATATACACTCACCACTCTACACAACGACGGCATCGGTAATTCAACCGTTCTACCAAAAAAAACTTTTAATAAATTTACCTCGGGCTGCACAAAGCAAAATAATTCACGATTAGTTAATCAGTTGTTTTCAATCCATGATTGTATATTCTAAAATGTATCTCAATTTGTAAATGAACAATTCATTTAATATGACAATTTTTTACTTTATAATATGTATCATAACCATAACCGAGATTGTTTTTTAGATTGACGTAATAATGCTTTGAAAACAACTAATCGTGAATTATTTTGCTTTGTGCAACCCGAGGTTAGTCAAAAAAGCTTCTCAAGACCCGAAGAAAATCTCGAAATTGATATAAATTTTCTATTTTTTTGGCTATAGCAATTGTCTTGTTAACCCTGGATGGGTAGACGTCAAATTTAAGCCGAAAAGAGTAGACGTTCGTAAAATTGACTACTACTATATAATTTTTGGTTTTCTAATTTTATGGCAAAAAAAAAGTTTTGCTTTTAAAATCTTTTGATTTATGTATTTACAAAAATACCGAAATACGAAAGATTAAAATATAAGCTTATTGTTAGTAATATAAGTTTACAGCGAATCGACAAACGAAAGAAAGTATCATTGGATCAAGCATTGAGACGAATGAGATCTTTTTCACATTCACAGCATATCCTTTTACGTACATATTTCGACTAAAATTTACGTAAAAGAGTAGACCTTCGTGAAAGATACGATGTGACTTGTCGATCTATGGCTCTCTCTAGAAAAATAGCAAACACTGACACCTGTCCTTGGCAGAGGTTGAAGACGAACTATTAAACGAGGCATATCTTCCCGCTCGGCTCCCCAACCCGTCTTGATTTCCCTGTAGAGGGCGTTGTGTAAATGTAGTCGTAATTATTACGAACGTCTACCCGTCCAGGGTTAATAGCATTGGTAAAAATTAGAAATATAGAATATAAGTAGATCTTTTCGGGCTGTTGTCCACGTTGTCGTTTGGTTTTCTCTTGACGTTTTGGCTCTCATGTTGGAGACTTCTTCAGAAGTGTTTCTAAAACTGAGTCGAAACGTTAATAAACACAATACGACAATGTGGACATCACCCCGAAAATTTCGCTCTTATGGACAACGCCTACAAAATCCTACAGAAGAAAATTAGAAATATAGAAGTTTGACTATATAAAATATACAATAATAGAATAATAAATTTTACCTTTCCCTACAAAAAATCCCATATAAAAATGTTGTCATCAAATAAGAGTAAATACTAACATCAATAATACCTATTTCTCACTGACGTAACCTCAAGGACATATGAAAAAATATAATACAAGTAAGGGAAAATCGAGCTACTTATTTATATAGGTTGTAATTTTCAGTAACGTGTTGCTTTGTCACCTTTTCTTCCCATTTTCCACCACGTTTCTTCCACGTAGATTCCCCGATGTAATTTTTATCCATTTACATCTTGGGGGAGCTAAGAACGTACGTGATGACGTGGAAGTATTGTGTTTGTAAGAAAAATATGCACAGATTACACTGTTTAGGTATTTTTATTGAACGTTCAACTTGTGTCATTTTTTTTTCACCCGTGTATGCAATTTTTCGCCTGAGGTAAAGATTTGTTGTAGAGGTAGGTGAATGAATTTTTATATAAGATAGCGGATTTTTGGTTGATTTCTCATCTTTAACTAACAATAGAGAAGTTTAAAGAATTTCTCTACATATCTGTACTTTAGAGGTAAAAAATCGATAGAATATTTGTACTCACAGCTTGATATAACGACGGTGTTGGTAATCCAAACCGGTCGATATAACGACGGTATTGGTACTTCAACCGTTCGATATAACGACGGCCAGAGGGGTCCCCACCACCATGCCGACATTAACGTCAATTGGTGAATTTAAATTTCGCATAAAAATATAACAGTCAGTGATATTTTCGTGTGAATAGGGGAAGGTCGTTATATCACGCAGTGGACACGTCGTTAAATCAAGCCATCATTATATCAAAGGTCGTTAAATCAAATGGTGAGTGTATTGACGGTACGATTATTTACTTCAACTGTGTTCTTATGTGTCAAAATAAAAAACCGTAGCTCTTTTGTCTATCTGTCTATACGCCTGAGACCGATTGGGTTGAAATTAGGTAAATATATTTAAAATTGTTTATCCATCCCGTGAAAATATGAAAAATCTCAAAATACGTTATTTTCTATATTATGTACAACTGAAGTATCAAAATATGCTTGTTGAGCCGATTTCAAAAATATATACTTATAACATTTAAAAATATATATTTTTACCCGCGAAAATTTAGAACACATGATTTTCACGACTATAAATGACGAAAAATTTATAAAAGAAAACCTGTAGATTGTGAACGATGTACACTTCCCTGACTTTAGTCTATGCGTCGTTTCACAAGGAAAATTTTTGTTCGTTGGTTAGTAAACTCGCAAACTACTGAACCGATTTTTATTAGACTTTCACTGCAACTTTTCTTGGCCCACTCGTTTTACAGATTCAACGATACTGTCAAAATGGTGCACAGAAATAAAATGGGAAGTTACCACTGTGCTAATCCGGCCAGGGTTAAACAAACAGTACAATTTATTTTAATTATTATTTATTTTATTTTGATATGTTTGAGTTAGCTTCTTTTTTAATTTTAACTCATTTTTACAATTGGGACCTTAAATATTATTGAATTCGCATCTTGACATTTTTAATACCCCCCTCTCCTCCTAATTTGTCGATATACATAGGTAATAAAATAAAAATTACATACAATTATACCCCCCCCCCCTCCCGATTTTCTTCTGGTAGCACCACTGAAATAAATCTCAGTTTTAGTACTGACCTTAATGCATATTTATGTTTTAAATGATTGCAAATCGAGTTATTTTTGAAAGAAAATCAAATAAAAAACAACGAGCTCTGGACTTATGTGAAAACATAAAGTCTTACAATCGACTCTAGTTTTTAACAGTATAGTAATGTCCCACCAATGGTGGAGATGTAGATACGATACTAAATAGCAACTGTTATTCGCGAAGGGGGACTTTATCGAATTTAATAAAATTTTATTAGGTGGCTTTATCAGTACTGAGCGATCGTTTGAATATTCCTTTTGAGATAATATTTCTTTGCAAGTTTAAGGTCAACGAAATAAAAATACAACGAAGGATGCTAATGCAAAAAAATGCAATACTAGCAGTTTTTACCTTCTTGAGAATTAATTACACTAGATGAAATGTCAGTATCAGAACACATGTACTTACATTTAATGGAATATTTGACTTTGTTAATTATTAAAAGTAAAAAAAAGTTTAATTGCATTTGAAAATTGAAATAGACAGAACGGTATATAATAGTAACATGTACTAATTTGTACAATGTAAAGGCAGAACTAGTTTTTCATTATTTTGAATAAATTTCACGTGAATATACTTATTTGTTTTATAATTGTTATAGTATTTAAAAGGGTTGAAGTTTTCAATAATTAGTTTTTAAAACATCTCTATATAGCCAACTGTGTAGAATTTCAATAAATAGAGCACTTTTGGTAAGTTCTCTCATTTACCGTGTATTAAAAACTCTTCTATGTATCAAAAACCATACGTCCAATATTTTAAATAAAAATTAGTAAAATATATGAGCTATTCATAAATAACATATATAAATTCTAGACTTTTATCTATACATTGCTCGAATAACCTTAAAGGGTAACACCACTTTGAATTAAAATATAATGTGCAGAAGGTTGAAATATAAAATTTGCTCCAAAATATCTTATAAGTAACATTGGATGAAATCGCTGAAGTTTAAGGGTAAGTAACGTAAATGTTTTTTTTTGCGATTTTTATTGGTTAAACTATTAATTTTTTTTTTTAGTTATGGTTGATCATTATTCTTTGGAACTTCAGATATAATTTGAGGCCAATTACGATTTTAACAAAAATGGTTAGTTATCAATCGTAACTGATTTAGATTATGAGATAAATTGAAAAAAGCATGGGAACGGGGTTTTTACCCTTCAACCACTTTTTTAAAAAGTAATGATTATACGAAAAAAGGATACATATGTTGAGTAGATTTTTATAAGCTACAATTACATAACTATTTTCCTTGAAAAATTGATAATTTTTGAGATATTTGCAAAAATAAAAAATTGTCCCCTTTACCCCTTAAAAAATAAATACCCATGGCTCAATACAAGGGTACTTTTTAAGGAATGTTTAAGAAATCAAAATGAAAGTTTCCATCAAAATCCAGCTTGTTCGGATTTTTTTACAAGTTAAAACCTTTATTTCCTGGGCTAGGTAACAACTGAATACAAATGCCATTTTTTTTGGATGTATATATTTATACATACCGTATGTATACGCAATTGGTTATTTATACATCCAGTATGCATAAATAGCCACATTCCTTTTTTCTAAAATAACGAGCACCTATTTCCGACGTATCCACCCTAATTTCTATACCAATTGTACCACATACAAAATTTCCTGGTATACTTTTGATGTGAGCATTACACCCACAATTACATGTCAGGTAGATGTAAAGGGCTGGTCCAGCCGTACCGGAAGTATGTCGGTCATCTCAAAGACAACCTATATGTCTTATATATGAACGTAGGTACAATCAGGTACATATACCATGGAGTATTTTGTATGTGACATAATATGATGTGTTTAGACCAGGGGCTCCTAACGAGATTCAGGTGGACCTTTTGAAACTTTAAAAGGGGGTATGTTAAGGGTTTATGATAATTTCTTATGTTTTAAAATGTTCCTTTTTTTATCTACAACGATAATTGCAATAACCTTTTTTTACTTGTACTTTTTCAACAAAATAGTATATTTATGTTTTCTAGAATTTAAAAATGTATGGGGGGTCTATAAAAAAATCATTCTTTTTAAAAGGGTCTATGTAGAAAAAAGGTTTGGAACCTCTGCTTTAGACAGTAAAAAGGTGTTTTTTTAACCAAATAACAATAAACCGTATGACTACATTTTTAAATACGAAGTGTTTTAAAAAACACCGTGTTGCTATATTTGGTCTTGACACGGCATTAGATGTACTTATATCCGGTATTATAGACAAATTGACAACTAACAAGCACTTTCAACGGGGTAATTCATTCTGTGATATTCTCTATAGAAGACTTTCAATGACCAAAAAAAATTAAGAAAATTCAATTTCTTGCATACATTTTACCAATGGAAGTTTTTAATAACAAAAAAAAATGGTAAACAAGTTTTATTTTTAAACAACCGACAAGGGTGTCACCCCCTTGAAGGGGGTCATCCAGACCCAGCCCCCCTCATAACGACGTCAATGATTGTATTTTAACTCATCTGCATTTAGGAGTTTTGATCAATTTTAGCTTCAGAATATATCAACAGAAAAATGTTAATGTACTTTCTAACCATCCTCTCTATTTTTTTTCAGTGGAAAAACTAACAACTAGGATCAAGTCCAACCCAACATACACGCACACACACACACACAAAACATATATCATACTGAACGTCGTATGTGTCTTTTATTACCGTATATTTCAATTAAAGAATTATACGTCTACATTTTTGTGTAGCATTCCGGCTCATAACTCCCTCCCCCTTACTCACCTTGACCCTCTCTTTCTCTCTCATACACTTTTAGGTGGATTAACCTAACACAGATTTGAGCCGCACCTGCTATATATTGTTAATAGGGATGTACAATATTTAATATAATTAAAAAACTTCAATTGGCATGATGATGTCTCCTATTTTCAAAAAAATTCTTATTTCTGCAGAAAATAAAAGTTTTATAGCAAAAATTGACTCTTTTAAAATTAATTTTTAATTTGACGCCAAAACGCTCGCAGGTGACATTTCAGAGTTGTAACGTCACACTCCTTGTCAAACATTCAGAATTAGACAATAATTTAATTACTTTGTGTGTTAAAAATGAATTCCAAAGTAAGTAAGTTCTTAAATAAGTTGTGTACCTAATAATCTTGCAAGAGGAATTGATATTTGTCTAAAATAAAAGTCAATCACTTTGACGTTTACTGATGCGTGACGTCATTCGCTCTGATTGGTGTTTCATTTAACATGGTGGATTGTTATATTTTGCATTTTTATTTTAGCAAAAATTATATTAATCTCGCTTTTAATATAAAAAGAAATACATTTTTTATAATTTTTTTAACCTATTTCATTATTTAAAATCATAATTTCAATGATTAATTTTCATCGTCAATTAATTTATGTGAATCTTGATTTCTGGGTGCAAGTTGCGTCGATTTGACCGTGTAATTGGCCAACGTGCATGTCCACTGCAAAACGTTGACCAATAACACAATCAAATCGACGTGGCTTATATCTAGAAGCCAAGATCCGTATCAAGATCAACGCGGAAGCATCAAGACTTGTAAACTTTACTAATGTTTCGTATAAGAAAGTTTCGTAACGTATTGACGTAACAGTAGATTTTTTTAGTGTTCGTTTGAAGTAATATTTTATTGTAATCAAGATTGCATAGTGTTAAAAAGACAAAAACAATTGCTTTGTATTTCAGATCTATACTGGAACGAATAAATAATGTTACGATAAAGCAATCTATTTTGTTTTTTGTTTGTTACAAGTAGAGCACAAATATGCTAATTTTAAATTATGTACTGGTTCTTTTCATCAAATAGTTAACTGCAATATCAATTTCTCGAATTTGAATAATATATAATTGAAATTAGATAAATTATAATTACAACAAATACAGTCAGTTAAATTCAATAGTAGTGATTTCCCAACATTTGTATGTGATGACATAATCAGTGGCGTAACTAGTAGGGAAGACCAAGGGGGGGCCATGCCCCTCTGCAGTGTTGTGACCGGCAAGAGGCCAAATGATTACACTATATAATATATACAGTGAAACTAGATTAAGTAGGACTTATGGGATAAAATGGGAAATTTCTATAACTAGAATTCATACAGAGGTCACTTTTACATTTGCACTTCTATAACTGGGTAAACAGGATACCTCTTTAAGTGGGATAAAATAACTGGTCCCTTAAGATTCCAGTTACCCAAATTTCACTGTATTATGTAAAATATTAATGTTATGGCTCCCATAAAAAAATGTTGCCTCACCTCTAAAAAAAATCCTGGCTACGCCACTATATTAAATATGATTTTTTCTAAATGTTTTTTCTATCCATAACTCTTTAAAGTTTTTGTTTTCTTTTATCAATAACCTACAAAGAATGAGAATAAATTAATTTTAGATCCTAAACGTAATCATAAAATATTGTCTATAAGTTACAGTCATAAAATAATGCTATCATGCAAAAATTGAACCGTCCCTTATAGTGAAAATACCCATTTCCTGTACATAAAAAATATACAAGCTGCTTACAATAAAACGTTAAACAAATTTTTATTTTGCAGAATAGTCAGTTTAAAGGGGGCGTTATCAAGCATAATATTTTTTGCGAGACATATATTTGTTTTAAATAAAAAATTAATAAGCCCGCCTAGGATTAAGAAATGTTTCGGATAAAATTAATTTATTTTTTTCAATAGAATTAGATATCCAAAACAAAAATACCGCTCTATATAACGACGATATTGATTTTTTAACCGCTCTATGTAACGACAAGTCCGCCCACCGTGCCAACTTTAACGTCAATTGGTGAATTTAAATTTTGTGCTAGGAAAACGGTGTAGAGCGGTTTGCCAGTCGTTTTATGGAGCGGTCATTGTGTGGAAGGTCGTTAAATAGAGCAGCGAGGACTTACTCCAAATCGAGTAACTTTTGTCTGTAAATTTAATTTTGAACATCTGGCTAATCAGAATTTAAACTGGCTACCCCTTAGCAATAGAGCACATGGACTATGATAGTACCGCTACCGTGAACGCAGAACCAGTATTCGTTACAGAAGCCGACCCCCCCCCCCCCTCCTCGTAATCGAAACGTGTAGCTTATGGATACATTATAAATACTCTAAGATTCTTGTCGTTTCGGAGATCGCCGCGCCTTTTTTTGTGAGCGAATTCTGACCTTGGAAGAACACAACGATTGTTACCCTATCCTTGGCATTATGACCAAGAATTTTAACATAGTTGTTGAAATTACTAATGTGAATTAGAAAAATTGTTTTACGTGTTTGTTAATGAATGAACTTATTATACAGGTTGGTCCGGTTTGGGGTACAATTATTTTAGGAGCTGATTCCCTTGCTTATTGTGAGTAAAAAATTATACGGGACAGAAGGGCTTATTTTTAACACCCTCTGAGCTACAGGTTGTTTAAAAATGTTCTTTCAGGGTATTTCTTAAAACAAATATAATCTCATAACTTCCAAAGTAATGTAACTAGAGTAACCAAAATGAGTCTGTTTCAAAGGTAATTAATTAACTAACATATTTTTTAGTATCACAGTTAATTCTGGTCATGTTTTCTATTCCTAGTTATTGCACATCAAAGTCAGAAAAAAATATTTTTTTTTAAAATTTTATGAAAATGACATTTTTCTCGAAAAATACCTATAATATGTGATATTTTTTATCATTACTTTGGAGAAAAATGTAATTTTCATAAAAATTAAAAACAATTTTTTTTAGTTTGATGAACAAGAAAAACTGGAAACATGGCTAGCAATGATACTAAATAATATTAGATGATTACCTATGAAACTGACTCATTTTGGATTTCTCTAGTTACGTGATTTTGGAAGTTATGAGATATAATCTTTGTTTTAAGTACTACCCTGAAAGAATATTTGTGAACATCCTGTAGCTCAGAGGGTATTGAGAACAGGCCCTCCCTTTCCGTACAATTTTTTTACTCACAATGCGCCAGGAAATCAGCTCCTAAAATATATGTATCTAAAACTATTCTCCTAATGAACTTGAAATTTTGCAAAGATCGAAATCTCTCTGTTATCTTTCTATGAAGTCAACCTTCCTAAACTGAATTTAGTGACCCGTGTTCATATATGAGTTTTACACATAGACGCGTATACATGGTGGGAGGGGGGGGGGGGCAATGAGTTTTGAATATTGGTAATTTTATAGATTTCGACGTGCTCTTTCCGAATTTCAACTTTTTCACCTCGTATTTTTACCGCTCGCGCCGCCATATTTAAAAAATGGCGCCTTTTTTGACAATACCTTTTTTCCAACTCATTTTACGAGAAATACTACTATTCGGCGCAATTTTTTCAATATGACGGCGCGAGCGGTAAAGATACGAGGTGGCAAGGTTGAAATTCGGAAAGAGCACATCGAAATCTATAAAATTACCAATTTTCAGAACTCCCGGAAAATTTTCCAAGTAAAACTACCAAATGATTGTACAAATAATAAATATATTTAGTGAAAACAATTTTGAAAAACGACATTTCTTATTTTATGAATTATAAAAAAAGCTCCAAGGCGATTTTTTTCGTTTTAGTCTTAAAATGTTGCTTGAATACTATAAAATTGAACTGTACAAAAAATCATAGGTAATCAATTTTTTATTAAAGGTGGCATCCAGAGGACCGTGCACGATTTATGTATTTTTGTTTTATGAATTATTTAAAAAGCGCCGAGGCGATTTTTTAATATAAACCATTTACATATCCAAACATATCCAATATTTAATATATTTTTTAGCATAATCGCCCGCTATTATGATAATAATAAACCCCAAAATAATAATTAATAATGCCTTTAAAACATTCTCAAACATTCATCTACATTTCCATCCACTCCACTGACATTTTTTCATGTCCCTTCCAAACATCCAGCCATAAATGAAATGAAGAAAAATCATACTCGCGTTCATGCACGTAACAACCGAGTGCTTTCAAAGAGCAATAAAAAGTGCCGTTATATTGATTACGGCATTAATAACGGTCATGATACCAGCACCGTACTACTATTCCACAAACACACATACATTTTATGATCGTAGTAGGCGTCGCAGGTGAGTTCGGAACACATAAGCATGGCTTGAACCCCCCGCATCAGTACTACACTACCATAGCGTTAATAACACCGGCCGCATACAAACATACTTTACGATTGTAGTAGACATATCAGGTGAGTTCTGAATACCGGTGTGGTTTCAAACCCCCGTACCGGCACTACTTTTACTCGACCGTGTGATGGAGGAGCCGTGTATTTCCTGTTTATTATCATCCTACGACGTGCGGAGAGGTGGGGGGAGTATGTGGACCAGTGGTCCCAAAGGTATGGTTCAATAGGACTCAAGTGGTGACGTGATTTAAAGGTTTTACGTGTTCTATTTTGTTAGATGGATTTAAATTTGAAAGGATATATGTTTCGTTGGTTTTATTTTCAGTTGTATTGCGTTGATTCTCGACATCTAGCATTACCATTTCTATTTTTACAAGCTTTTACTTAACTCAAATGCTATGTATGTCACTATGTCCCGTGGTACAAATCTTAGAACCGTTTTTTAACCAACTTCCCGTCGTACGATTTTCATCAAATTTTCAAATATGGTGTATTCTCCGTGACAATGCACTTTTTTATCATTTTTATAGCTATGTTATTTCATTATATAGATATTTGTGTATCTAGGGCGTAAAGTGGCTGTTTTTCGCACGAGTGGGAATGTTTGTTAATCGAGGCATTAGCCGAGATTAACAATCACACGAGTGCGAAAAACGCACTTTACACCCGAGGTACACACAATATTTTTTCTAAAACCTTATTATAATATTAATAATAATGTAATATGATTTTTTAATTAAATAATAATAACTTGTCATATTAATTATTAATATTGAAATTTAAATCAAGTACTAAATTTTGAAAAAATAAATGAATATTGTTATTGTTTGACATTTATATTCAGATTATTTGTGGATTATTTTCACTCACGTATTTTATTCTGTGATTTTATTATTGTAATTTTTTAATAATATGGATAATATGGAAAGTGATAATGAAAATAGTATGCCGCCAGAAATATCGGAAGCTGCAAAATCGGTAATTTCAAATCTACTACCGACAAAATCCAAATTAATATAAATGAAAATGTATGTGTTACTGTTACTATAGAAACACTTTTACGCTCGCCGTGCGTAAAAGTAACTTTGTCGCACAGCGAGCGCAAAAGTACTACTTTACGCACTGAAATGACAAAAAAAAGCCTACTTTTTAACACGGTTGTAGAAAAAGGTCTTTTTTGATGTATCTAATATAATAAAATAACTTGCCTTCGTGATCAAGTATTATTTCATAATTCAAATTATTGCGTAACCATGGTTTGCTTCGACAATAACATTAAATTATGTTTTGTCAAAATATTTTGCAATATAATACTCATAATACAAATAATTCATAATAATAGAAATGATAATTATTATTGAAGATTATAAATTATAAATTGAAGAAAATTATTGAAAAATTATCGAATTTTATATAAATATCAGGTATGTATTATAAATTTTATTTGTAGTGATTATATTGACATATAGAAAAGATTTAGCCGTTTTAGCTTTATTTCTTCATTTAAATGTATGTATACATAAATATGTATTATAGTATCTCATTTTATTGTTATTATATCATCCTATATGCATACATGTAATGTATATGTATTATATTGTTATGGCATTATTGAAAAATATTAAATATAAATTAATTTATGTTAGTGTAATTTTGTAGATCTAAATAGGTAGGTATTGTTTTTCTAAGAGACGCGAGTCTAACTTTACAATGGAGGAGGGGGTCATGGTCTGTGAAATAGACAAAAAAATTTACTTTAGTATATTTAATAAGCATTTTTCTATTTAATTTGCTTTACTTTTTAGGTTTGTGTGGGGTGTCATTTCACCATGCCCCCTCCCCTGGATCTGCGCTTCATTTCTAAAGAAGCGAATATACAATCAAAACGTTAGTGTTCATTTTAAAATAAAAACTAAAGATTTTTTGACGTATTGTAATAACAATACTTCCATTTCTTCGAACATGGAAGTAAAAAGGGTTTTTAGTCTTATGCAGACCCTGAGAGAGCTTCAACGTAAGGACATTCCAAACAACTTTCGTACTAGTAAAATTCTTGTTTCTTCCTGATATTATTTAGTATTAAAAACCGTGAGGTTTTTTCTAAAAGGTGTGTTTTTTTGTAGTATATTTATGTTTTTTAAATAATCTCTATTAAAAATAGTATTAGTATCAAAAAATGTAAAAATGTAAAGTATAAATAATTTTCGGGACGCCGAGGCCCCTGATACCAAGACCCGGGCCATATGGCCCTCCTAGCCCCCCCCCCTATCTGGGCCTGGTCTTATGATGCAATGAATATAATATAATATAGTAAAAAAATAAATAACTTTAGACTAAAAATGGATAAAATAAAATTAGAAAAAAAATTTTTTTTAAAAACAAGCTTTTACATATGCACTAAAAAGTAAAAAATAAGTTTTTTTTTCACAAAGTCTTCCAGAATTCGTATGACTAAAAAAGCTTGTGGCGTTCATTTAATATTTAATGTAATATTTAGAAATATAAAAAATGTCGAAAATATCAATATTGGAAAAATCTATAGTAGATCAAATATTAATGTAATGTTGATACTAAATAAACCTGAAACTCAATGTATGTTAATGTTTTGAAATATGAATTTATAAAATAGATAAGGTAGTATTTCTTTTCGGTATTTCTTAGCCCTTTTTCATATGATAAATCTTGAAGCCAAAATATTCCTGTAGTTTATATCAAATTATCCAGGAATTTAATGTACAATTAAATAATATTAATTGAAAATATTCATTTAGGTTGAATATAATTTCAAAATATTCACAGGATATAATATTTTATATTATATTTGATATAAATTATGTACATATATGGAATTTTATGGAATATTTCGAAATATTCATTGAATGTAGCTAATGTAGTTTTTCCATTGAGAAACTCTTAGCCCTTAATTCTATTTTGAATCTAGAATTACAAATATTTCATGTAATATTTTGAAATAATAATTTAAGGTAGATAAAATACTGTTAAGACTTTTTTCCTATGTTGAATCTAGATTACTAAATATTTCTTTCATGTGCGATAAATTAACCAGGAATTTAAAATACTAAATTAAACTAGCAAAAGGTTCTTTGTCCTATTTGAATCTAGATTTACAAATATTAATGTATACATATATGTATAATGTATATACATTATACAATATTATACATATATGCATTTTAACATAATATTAATGCAATTTAATGGAAGATTTGAAAATATTAATTTATAGTAGAAAATGTAGTTTTTCCTATATTGATATTTTCGACATTTTTTATATTTCTAAATATTACATTAAATATTAAATGAACGCCACAAGCTTTTTTAGTCATACGAATTCTGGAAGACTTTGTGAAAAAAAAACTTATTTTTTACTTTTTAGTGCATATGTAAAAGCTTGTTTTTAAAAAAATTTTTTTTTCTAATTTTTATTGTTTGAATCAAGCAATATAATAATTGTTAGTTTAAATGAGCATTTAAAATACAAAATGATTATAAAGTATTGATATATTTTAGTAAAAACGTAAAGAGAATTTAATTTAGATGCGAAAAATATGAAAATCCTTTAAATTTTATGGATCAGTGCTATAACAGCGTGAATTATAAACGAGAACCGAGACAAAAATTGAGTTAACACGCTTCGCACATAAACAGGTCAGATTGTAATGGCCGTATCTCTATTGCATTGGAATAAAAAAAAAAAAAAAAAAAAACAAATTAAAGGTCTAAGACAGAGCTACAAAAAACATCTGAAATATTTTTCAATAAAATAAGCCATCTTGATGTTATTTAGTAAAAAAAAAAACACCTTTTCACCCCTTTCACCCCCTATAAAACTACCACTGCTCTCCTTAGTCGATTACGCTCAACGGTTTCTTAAAGTTTAAGTATATAACTACAATTGTACCAATTTTCGTTGATGAAGGAATTTTTGTGTTTTGTTTGTATATTTTTTACTATTTTTACTGTACTAACCTAAAAATAAAAAAAAACAGAACTCAGCCCGGTATTATAAAGAAATTGCATGCAAGCAAATTTGTTTCCATGGAAATTTGCGATTTGCAAACGCTATCTACTAGGAGTCAAATGTAAATGACAACCAATCACAGATTGTAGCTTTAAAATATCAAGACAATTTGACTCAACAAATTGCTTGCATGCAATTTCTTTATAATACCGGGCATTATAGGATCACTTCGTCCGTCTGTCTCTCTTTTTACATGAACTGCTCGAAATATCAAGTTGAAATTAAGATGAAATACCTTTGTTGAACCAGGTTTCCATTTAAACTCCGCCCTATTGGTAGGGCAGTTCTATTAAACGTGTTCCAAAAATAGCTATTCTTTATTCTAATGTTAATATTAGTATTTTTTGAAATTAAGAACAGAAATGAGAATTAATAATAAATAAATAGTATTTCATCTAAATTGTTAAGAGAGTTCCTGATTACCTATATATCTATAATTAACCATAATGCAGAAGAACAGAGGAGTAAATAATAAATTATTACCACATTATCAAAATTGTTAAGGGAGTTCCTGATCACCTATATATCTATAAATAACCATAAAGCAGAAGACCAGAGGAGTAACGTTATTTTACAGAAACGTGACATTATCGTTAGGGTCATAATCCAGAAAAGATTGAGAAAAACAGTATTAAAAAATCTTCAACGACACTATGGGGAGAAATAATGTAATAATCTTGCAGAGAATATTTTCTTCAACTAAAATTACATTTTAAGAACAAGTATTATCATAATCATTATAATAAAAACTTAACGTTAATAATACGAAATTAACCAGTGGCTTCATGCTAAATACATTTTTTCCATGATATTAAGTAGATTTTTTTATTACGCGTTCATTTTTAGGGTTCCGTAGAAAACTAGGAACCCTTATAGTTTCTCCATGCCCGTTCGTCCGTCCGTCCGTCTTCAAAAATTTTGAGATAATAAGATGAAATTTGGTATACGGTCGTAGATTAATGACCCAAAAACAGAAATGATAAGATTTTTGTAAAAAAAAAATTTTAGGCCCCCTTTCCATAAAATGAAAAGTGTTTTAAAAAAAAAAAATCACCTACCCCATTGAGTGGGGTGTCATTAGAAAGGTCTCCTAAAATGCAACAAGAAATGTATCAGAACTTTTTGATTTTAACCCTTTAATCATGATGTATTTGCTCTCCAAAGTCGTTAAAAAAGTGTCCCTCCCCCTCTATTTTCTAAACGATTAATTTAAAAAATTTGAAAAAATTCCAGAATGTAGCTTTTAATTAATACTTTCACTGAAAATTATAACGAATATTGTCAAAAATATTTTGGACCCCCCTTCTATAGACTGAAAAGTGAACTCTCTTTTTTTCCCCACTTACCCCATTGAGTGGGGTGTCATTTAATAGGTCTCCTATAATGCAATTAAAAAATGTCAGATAACTTTTTGATTTCAACCCTTCAGTCACGAAATATTTGCTTTTTAATGTCGCTGTCAGAGCGCCCCCCCCCCCTCTATTTTCTAAACTATCGATTAAAAAAATCCAAAAAAAAATTCAGAATGTAGCTTTTAATTAGTACTTTCACTGAAAATTATAACGAACATTGTCAAAAATATTTTGGACCCCCCTATCATTGATTGAAAAGTGGTCACATTTTTTTCATTTACCCCATTGAGTGGGGTGTCATTTGATAGGTCTCTTAAAATGCAATAATAAAAGCCAAATGACTTTTTGATTTTAACCCTTTGGTCACGAAAATTTTGAAAAAACTATTTTTTTATAAATCGTAGTGAGAATGGCTACGGAACCCTATCATGTGCGTGCCCAACAAGCACTTGCCCGTTTTATTGATTGTACGAACGTTCAACTCACAATGCAGTAGACTTTAATAAATATGTTTACATCAATGTACTATTGATAAATAGCGAAGAAAATATGTTTTAAGTTTCACAGGTTTTAACTGTCACAGGATTGGAACGCCACATTCTAATCCAGCAGGTTTGGAATGTAGCGTTCCAATCCTGCAGGAATGAGTGTGCTGGATTGGAACGCCACATTTTATCCAGCAGGATTGGAATGTAGCGTTCCAATCCTACAGGAATGAGTGTGCTGGATTGGAACGCCACATTTTATCCAGCAGGATTGTAATGTAGCGTTCCAATCCTACAGGAATGAATGTGCTAACAAGACAATTTTATGTAACTTTCATAATATTCCTCAAAATTCATTCACTTATTTGACATCAGTAAAGCTGGAGAACCCTGTATATAAAAGCATACACGCAAATATAAGCGAGATCTCTGAACGAAAACGCTAAACGTTATGAAATTGCTATTATGCTGAGATATTTTAGAAACGGTGTACCATATGGGCTTCCTCCATTTTGTATAATGTTTATTAAAGTGAATGTGCGCCAGATAATTACTCACTTGTTTATTCAAAGTTGCTTTAATTGACATACTTCACTACGACTGAATTGCGTATACGCAAAAGTTAGCTGTAATATTATGTTTTTGAAATTTTAGGTCCATATTATTATATTATTTTAAACTTATAATCGAATTTTGTTTTAGTTTAAAATTACCCTTTTTAGATTTACCTATCTAAATATGTTAACTTTATTCTGCTTTACACAGGAAAATAAAAATTCAGAACTCTACTCTGGTGAACCACATTTTCAAAAATATTAGTTGTTTGGAAAATTTTAGACGTATTTCTAACTTTCCATTTATTTTTGTTCCCTCATCATATTGAAGTTAAGAGAAGCTTTGCGATCGTATTTAAAAAAAAAGTGGTTATTCGATTTCAAAATCATTATAATCTTGTGTAAGGAGAGAGGTGAAGTCACAAAATAGTTATTTTTCAAGATATCTCAAGAACGAACATGTTACGTAAAATTTTTATTGGATCTTTTTTGTAGAGCATTCAATTTTCTATAAAAAAGGTACACCACGATTTTTGTAGAAAAATATTCGCTTCCGAAAATGTATTTCCATTAAAAAAATCATTATTTGCTTTGATCAATCGCTATTTACTTTGATATTCAAATGTCAGTTTGACGTTTGCATAGCAGAGAAATTATAAATTAATAAAACCAACTTACTGCGCATCATGAAGGTAGAGGGAAAAGATGACACTAGAGTGGAGGGGGTATGTCGAAAAACGGACCCTGAACTAGGTTATCTTTCGTGCATGGATCCTTGGAACCTCTATCTTCATGCTGCGCATGCAAATATCTGTTGAAATCTCAAAGAGAACTGTCATATAAGTTTGATACCTCATTTGAGAGTGCTTGCAAATTTGCTAGCTATTTTATGTAACCGGGCATTAAATTGGAAAAAAAATTAAAATATACAAAAAAATATTCACGTGAATATTAAAATTGTAAAAAAATTAAATGGTTAACTAATGGTAGGCAGTTCAATGAATACTTAATCGGTTTTTATTTAAATTATTCAATAATTAACTATACCTTTAGTGAATTCAGCACGAGGAAGCACTGTGCATTTACTTTGCATATTATTATGTTTCTTTTACTATACAGTATATAAACCATCCATAATGAATTGATGAGATTATAATAGTATATTATACCACGAGTCAATAATGATAGCTATTATTACCGAGGAATAATTTTCGAACCGAGCCGCGTAGCGGCGAGGGAGAAAAAAAAATCCGAGGTTATAATAGCCATTATTGCGAGTAGTATACTGTACTTTATCTACGACTATTTTATTTACTTTCATAAACACAACTGAATACAAGGAATGCAAGCTTCAATACAAAAATTTTTGTTCTAATCTCAAATTAATATAAATTAAATAATACCATGGAAACAAAATACAAACTCTGTTATTATAAATTATGCATTTTGATTTTTCCAGTAGCTGCAGCTTGTAGTACAATTTCGGGAGGTGTACAAGTAATAGACTCTTCATTTTTATCCATCTCAATACAAATACACAAACACTAGGTGTTTTATTTGACAGTCGCAAATAAATTTTTTAGACTTTAGAATTTGTGTATTTTGTTTCCATAGTATTATTTAATTTGAGAAATTTTGTGATTGGTGCATTTAGAGGGAATAATGACCATTATTCCCTCTGATGCACCAATCAGAAAAGTTCTTTTTTCATTATTCCCTCTGAGAGATATAAGTCGTGGATAAAATCATAAATAATGGAGTCACTTATTTTAAAATCCGAACGATTCGAGTATTATAAAAAAATATTAATTACCTGATATCAATGCATTACTAATGTATCAATAAATTGCAGAATTTTTACTATTTAATCTCATACTTAATTTCTCACAAGTATGTCTATAAGCAATGAATGTATTATTTAATTATTTTCTTAAGTATCTTGACATTTCATTTTATGGGTTTTTTGTTAAATCTGTCTCAAAACTTGATAGTTTGCGTGAGCTGTAATTTTTTTACATTTAATTTCCCACAAGTATGTCTATAAAGAAATTAATGTTTTATTTAATTATTTTCTTAAGTACGTTGGCATTTCATTTTATGGGTTTTGTAAAATCACTTTGTGAGCAACAATGTCTTAATTTGTTGAATTTTAATAAGGATTTTAAGGATGCGGTGCTGGCTAAGCGGGTGTGGATAAGCATAGAGTGAAGGTAAGGCGTGTTTCTCTCTTTTTTTCACACACGTCATTTTTTTATTAAAAAACGCGACCCAGAATCATTCTAAAAATTTACAAATATCTTTGTAAATGAATAAAGAATGTACGCTCAAATTTTCATCAAATTCTCTCTGTCACATCACTTTGAAAATTCCTGACATGTCTCGAAAATATACAGTTCTCATAAGAATGCATGTTAATTTATTTATTTAATATCTCTTGCTTAAATTATTGTCCTAGTGACCTTAAAACTTCATCGAAATCTCTCTGTTATAACAGCCCTTTCCAGACTTGATGGTTATATTTTGGCTCTTATTGAGAAACCAGTTGACTACCCCTGTTCTATTTAAACATTTAATGGGTGATCCATAAAATACGCCACTCGAAATTAACACATTTTTACCCCCCCCCCCCCCCCCCCTTCATCCCCCTTGAAGTAATACATCTCCATAGACTTAAAGAATGGACGAACATTCCCTATCCAACTGTGTAGTAAATACTGGCGAAGAGACAAAGCGATAAAGTAGCCAATACCGGTCTCTTTCTAGAATTCAAATTGGTTACATCACAGGTTTGCTGTCATTACAGACCTACAGAAAAGAGACAGGTATTGGCTATTTTATCGCTTTGTCTCTTTAAAGAGAGTGGTAAATTTCGTGAGGCTATTGCTCAGTCCATTTTATAAGTCTATGTACATCTCAAAACCTGGACCCCCCCCTCTAAAATGAAATCTATGAATAAAATATATATTTCAAATGTCGTGTCATGTCACGTTTTTTATTAACTAAACAAAAATAATAACGCCATCAAAAATAAAAACATTTTACTAACAAATAAAAAAAAAACATTCACAAATGAAACAATTTTTAACTAAAAAACCATCTTAAACAGAACTCCAAAGATCAAAGACACCAGTACAAACAGAACCAGAGACGTTCGGTGACTTGCCGCACTGCACAGACCGTCGTACGACCTATCGCACGCTAGCTGGTGGAAATGGCACGTGCTGCACGGCGGGCCTATCTTATACAGCTCGCTGTTCATGTTCGGTCTGCCACCGTAGTTGCACAGCAGGTGCATCGCGTACATGCCGGTGCTCCTGTTCACGTACATGACTTTAGCACAGCCAACGTGGGTCATGTGAGCGTAAGCTAACTGAGCGTACTCCGGTGACGTTCCTGTACATTTCGATAGAAATGGTAAAAGTTTAGAACAAACATACAATTTTATGCAAATACAACGGTAACGGTATTCTGGAACTATAATGGTGGATTGCATACAAATGCTGATTAAACCTTTGAGTATCGAACTAAGGAAGTGGCGTAGTTAGGGAGGATTAAGGGGATCCCCCCCCCATGAGTCTACAAAAATTATATGGTGATTATGGTATACGAGTATTTTTTCAATAATGTGAAGAAAATAACCAATTTTTGTACTTCGCACCACATAAAAATGATTTTTATAATGAAAAATGAAATTTAATACTGCCATATCCTCACCACCGCAAAAAGCTATCTACGCCACTGAATTTTGCTCGACTTATTCGTAGTAAAATATTCAAGTCAAGACAATTAAAAAAAATTAGCAAAATAATGACCAAGAACTAGGAGGTTTTTGGTATGTCGAAACCAAATAGGTTACCCAATTGGTTTTATCATGTCAAGGTTTTGATATTGGCAATGTTAAAGAATTTGATACCAAGTAGGTAATTTTTTTCTAAAGTTTTCGGTTACGGTAACAAATAATATCATATTTCTTCTTTAAAATGAATTTTAACTTTTTACTATACGATTTTTTTAGCCGAGATGTACTAGTTTGAAGATATAAGATTTTTGTTAATAGAGTGTAGTATAGTAGATACAATGAACTTTACTACACATATATCTTCAAAGTAATATATTTCGGTGAAGAAAAATCGCACAGTAAAATGTAAAAAAATCATTTTAAGCTTCCCACAGACCAACGCGAATATTCGCAGCGGCAGCGAATAAAGGCTCCGACAGACCGACATATATATTTTTTCAAACAAAAAAAAAAGACGATGGTGAAATAAATTTCGCGTTATTTCGGAAATTTTTCACGTTTCTTTTCGGGTAAAAAATTCACAATTCGAAAACTATTCATGATTAAGAAATGGAACTATTGTGTTAACTCCAGAAAGAAAGAATCTACAAAATGGCGAAAACTACAGCAAAATCGGTTCGGTAGATATTTAAATATATAATATATTAAAATAAAAAATAAAAAAATATACAAAAATTTTGCCGCGTTTTTATTCGCGCCGCAGTCGCTGCGAATGTTTCGCGTCAGTCTGTCGGAGCCTTTATTCGCTGCCGCTGCGAATATTCGCGTTGGTCTGTGGGAAGCTTTAAAGAGAAAAGATAGTACTATTTGGAATCATGAAAGAAACCTTCAGAAAAAAAATTACCTACTTAGTTATAAATTCCCCAACATTGTCAAAATCGTAATTTTTGGGACTTTCAGGTTCGGATATCTCAAAAACCTGACGTGATGGATCCATTTGGGCAACGAATTCGACATGACAAATACCTTCTATTCAGATCTCTAGAATTTTTTTTTTTGTTGACCAGTGTTACCTTTATATATTCTCACTTCCCCCGACGAAAAATGTATATGTTTACTAAACCACTGCTTGAATATATCCTCCATAGCGACCATCATCGCCACATATATTTTATCAGTGCTGACAACCATGCCAATGTTCTGTCCCACTTTAAACCGATCTGTATCCCTGCACTCATCATGTTCCAATCTGCAAGTGTTGACCCAGCATTGAGCAATAGTTGCGAGTTCGTCGTCCCAATCAATTTTCCTTATGTCCCCACCGTTTGGTTGTTTCGGTACAATGCCTTTAGCCAAGTTGTCCCGCATCTTGTTATGAATGTGCAGCAAGTACGATTGCTCTGTGCCAGTCAAAGCTTTCTGTTCTATCTGGTCGCAGTAACCTGACGGTCGACATGTTCTCCTAACGCACATTACGTGGTCACCATATTTGCATTTGTCGCAATAATCCATTGCGAGGGATGTTGAGTACAGAACGAATGATATTAGCAGTTGGGGGATATGCATTATGGGTAATTTTGATTCCTAACTATGCTGAAAAGTTTCGAATACTTTGATTTACATTTGGAGAAACGTTGGTAGAAGATATGACTAGCAATAAGCAATAAGAAACTAAGGTACTTGATTGTTTTGTAAGCGCCAGTCAGAAGTATGACTCATTGATAGACTATTAAGTAAATTAGAATAAAGCAGCTGTAGAAAAATTTGACAAGAGTAAAGTGTTTAGAATTAACCAAAGAATACAAAGAAATTTTAAAAATATAGATTTTCGTGACATTTTAAAGTTTTTTTTGCTTAAGCTGTTATGATTTCTTTTATAATAGTCTTTTTGTATTGCAAGGTTAATTCTAAACATATTTTATTCTTTGTAAATTACTCTAAAAGTTGATCCTTTAGGACTTAAGGGATAAAAATAATATTTCAGTGTCCCCCCATGGAACGGAAATTATGGGTTTTCGTAGATTCTGCCCATTACAATTTTTGATCAGCATACTTTAAGCTATTATTTCCCCAAGTTACAAAAAAATTCAGTCAAAAAGCAAAATAAAATGGGAATATTAAAGTTTTATTTATGTTTTATTAAGTTGTATGTTATAAATTATAAAAAAGTAAAAGAAAACTCACATTACTTAATATTTGGAAATTTTTTCATTGAATTAAGGTGTAGGTATATAAAATATATTATGAATTTATATCATTTAAAATATCTTGCTGTAAATGTCAATATAAAATATAAAAATTTGTTTTGAACTGGAAAGAAAATGTTAAAATCATTTCCTTGGATACGCAATTAATAGCGACGGTAATTCAAAATCTCCTAACCATGGACATATAGTTCAAGAGCTGATAACATATTTTTCTGCCCCATCTGAGCACTAGGCAGACTTACGGAAAACATTAATTCATGTGTTGTACAATATGGGAAAAAAAGTCCCAACCTCGACACCCGGGGATAAAGGGGTTAAATTTCTTAGTGAACATGTAAAGAAAAAGTGTATGTTTGCCCCATCTGAGCACAAATAAAATGACTTCAGGGAGTTAGTTTATGAAAAGTTAGATAGTGAAAGTGCAATGGGCAGACGCGTAGTCTGGGGATAAGGGGTCGGCAGACGCAATTTACAGTGGCAAAGGATTGTGACAAATTTAAAAAATGTATATTTCCGGTACTAAATATTGCACCGATGATAGCAAATATGTTTTAGAATCCTCTAAGTAAGAAGAAAATAATATGGCCCTTGTAATTTTTTGATTTAAAGTACCGTTTTGCTGTAATTTATAAATTTACAAAACTCAAAATGCCAGGGTCCTGAGTTCAAATCCCGAAGAATTCTGTTTCATTTTTTTATTTTTTGTTTTTTGTTTATTACAAAGAATGAGAACTACATAATCAAAAAAACATTTTTTTTTATTCAGCGCCTACTTTTTTACACGTTTAATATTTTTTTTTTACATTTTTATATTAAAGAATGTTGTCTTTACCGCGTTGGTTGGGGGTCAAAAAATTTTTTTTTAGAATTAATGTGTTATTCAGAGAGTCATTGTGGACAACTGTCAGCAAAAAAAAAAAAGAATTACGAAACAATTCAGTTAAAAAATAGTCCAGATCTAATTTTGCACTTTCAATGTGTCTGCCGACCCCTTATCCCCAGACTACGCGTCTGCCTGTGTTTTTTCGGTCATCTACATATCAAAATCTATCATCCATAAAAAAATCAGCAATGCACAGATGGGACAATTTTCATAAAAAAAATTGCATGTTTGAGTGCGTCTGCCTACCCCTTATCCCCACCCTACGCGTCTGCCTTTGTTTTACGGTCAACTACAGATCAAAAACTGTCATCCCTAAAAAAATCAGCAATGCTCAAATGGGGCAATATTCAAAAAAAATATTGCATGTTTGAGTGCGTCTGCCTACCCCTTATCCCCGCCCTACGCGTCTGCCCATTGCACTTTCACTATCTAACTTTTCATAAACTAACTCCCTGAAGTCATTTTATTTGTGCTCAGATGGGGCAAACATACACTATTTCTTTACATGTTCACTAAGGAATTTAACCCCTTTATCCCCGGGTGTCGAGGTTGGGACTTTTTTTCCCATATTGTACAACACATGAATTAATGTTTTCCGTAAGTCTGCCTAGTGCTCAGATGGGGCAGAAAAATATGTTATCAGCTCTGGAACTAATAGGAATATAATATAATTTTTTGTTAATAAATTAAATCTGTTAAAAAACTACTATAAAATTATTTTTATTTATTTAAGATACAATAATGGTAGAATTAATTATTGTTACAGTTTTTTTATAAAGTTAGGAATAGTTGTTATTTATCTTTAAAAAATCGAATTTATTAATAATTATTTTTTAAATTTAGCGGTACTGAACGTTGCACAAGTGTAACCAATCAAATCTAGGCACATCAGTAACCATAGTAATCAATCAGTCCCCCTCCGCAATTCGGCTTCACCCCCCTCGCCTATAAAGCTAGTTTATGCTCTGTCCCTATATTCTTATGTCCATGCTCCTAACAACGAAAGCTACAGGGGCACCCACCACTTTAACGTTAATTGGTGAATTTAAATTTCGCGCAGAAATATAGCGGCCACTATAATGTATGAAAATATATGGAGTGGTTGGCCAAACGTTTTTCGGAGTGTACGTTAATAGGATAGCCGTCGTTTAGAGATTTGAGTGTACATTATCGAAGATATGGGAATCTTTGTATCCGATTTCAAAATTTTAACTCGATCTTTTCGTTTCAGGTTAGGTTGGTTGATTCGGTCTGGCTTGATGACGGTTCCATTTCAAAATCATCTAAATCGTACGTAAGGGGAAGGGGTGACACCCCAAAATATTTATTTTTTCAAGATATCTCAAGAACGACACATGTTACGTGAAAATTTTATAGAATTTTTTTATAGAGCATTCAGTATCCTATAATATAGATTACCTACGTTTGTTGTAAAATATTCCCTCACAAAGATTTAACTCAATTTGTTTTAATAATTCATCATTTTTTAAATTGCTATTTACTTTAACATATTAATGTCTTTTTGACATTGTGACGTTTAGATTTAGATTTTTATTGAAATTGTCAAAAAATTAAAAATATACGACGAAATAACCAGGTGCGTACTAAGAAAAATGTCGAATAAATGGTAAACCAATGGCAGGCAGTTCATCTGAATACTTTTTCGGTCTCTATTTAAATTGTTCAATAATTAACTAGGTATCTTTGCTGAATATAGCACGAGGAAGCACTGTGCATTTATTTGGCAGATGTTTTTCAATTTAGTCGGTACTAAAAAATTAACTATGGTCGATTTATCCATACTACTCGCAATATTATAAACGCAAAAGTATGTCTGTCTGTTTGTTACCTTTTCATGGCTAAACCACTGAACCGATCTTGATGAAATTTATCAGGAAGATAGCTTGCATTCTGAGGAAGAGCATAGGCTACTTTGTATTCCGAAAAAAAATTATATAATTTTTGAAATACATTATGATTATTTATGACACCTATTATATATTTAATAAATTAATAACATATCATCCATATGTTACGTGTATTTTCAAACTTCCTACAATTAAATTATTTTAATTATTATTTATTTACTAATAAACATAAAAATATGAAGTAGAAAATAAGTTGAATACGGTAATTTCTTTTAAATTATGTTATAATCAAATTTCAGGAAATTAATATAACATTAAAGAAAATTGGGTTAGTTTTAAAACTGTTATTATCATTATCATTATTACTAAACATCTGCTGTAGAAAAACAGAAGTGGGTAAACTATAATTGATGGCATTATTATAAAGTAGCTATATAAAATAACTACATATGAATTTCAAACAAAATTATTGAACTTAAGAATTTATTTTAAAACATTAATAGTGGAATGGGTAAGAAATAATAACAGTAAATCAAAATGATCACATTTAGAATTAAGGGGTTAGGTGTAGTCAGAGACATGAAAAAATGACAATTTTAAATAATTTTTTTTGCCAGTAAATTATTTTATTTTATAAAAGTAAAAACATAGCACCATTAAATAAGGTTTCAACTTGACTTGACAGAAATTTTAGAAAAAAAATTTAATAATTTTAAAAGTAATGGCTATTTGTGTTGATCCAGTTCCAACCGAAGCTCCTTGCGGTGACCATCACTTATCCTTGGAGATTCATCCAAATTCAATCGGACAAATTTTTTTTTTATTAATAGATAATCTAGTGCTGATCGAAGCTTTTTCTTTCTTTCTTAAATTAACGAAATGGCAACCTCAGGAAATTTTTTTCAAGATTTTCGGGAAAAAAACCGACAGTTAATAGTTTATAACAAATCGAAATTTAAAAAAAAAATCCTTCGATCAGGCACTAGTTTTTCATGTTTTCAAAAAGCTGTATAAATTTCATTAAAATCTATCGAGCGGTTTTCAAGCTACAGTGGCCACCAGTTCAAAAAACAGTTTTGAGAAAAACGCATTTCAAGTTTTTCACTCAATTTACGTAAAGTATTATACGTATTATTTAATTACTTACACCAAGTCAACTATTCCTGGGCCATAAAATAGTTCTTCAGCCGTTGTAGCAGCTTCCAAAAATGCAAAAAACAAAAATCGATTTCTTGAAAATTCTGACTACACCTAACCCCTTAACGTTAATCATGGTTTATTGTTTTGCTGCTTCGCAGAATCGAAAATACGAGAAGCTTTGTGATAGTTTTAAAATGAAAAAAAAAATGGTGTCCGATTTTAAAATTTTAACTTGATCTTTCCGTTTCAGGTCAAGACAAACACTTTCTGTTCCATGTCTGTCTGTCTGTGTATCTGTCCCTTGAATCCTTGTCACACGCATAACTCATGAAACACTGAACCGATATTAATAACACTTAGTTGTTTGGTTGGGTCTGGCTTGAGGACAACCCCATTTCAAAATGTGTAAGGAGGAGGAGTGACACCCCAAAATATTAATTTTTTGAAGATATCTGAAAAACGACACATGTTACGTAAAATTTTATAGAATCTTTTGCTTCCTCGCAATATCGAAGATACGAGAAGCTTTGTGATCGTTTTAAAATCTTTCCGTTTCAGGTCAAGACAAACACTTTTTGTTCTATGTCTGTATGTCTGTCTGTCTGTCTGTCTGTCCCTTGAATCCTTGTCATACGCATAAACTCATTAACCACTGAAACGATATTAATTAAACTTGGTTAGTTGGTTGGGTATGGCTTGAGAACGGTCCCATTTAAAAATAATCAAAATCGTGTGTAACGGGGAGGGGTGATACCCCAAAATATTTACTTTTTCAAGATGTATCAAGAACAACATGCAAATTTTATAAAATATTTTTTGTAAAGCATTCAATTTCCTATAAAATAGGTTACTTACGTACTTTATTGTATATTCCCTTTCAAATTGTATATTCTCTTTCAAAAATGTAAAAAAAATTAGGTTTTAAGACCAATTATTATCTATTAAATAAAAATAGAAAACTCTTTCTCCGATACTGTCTTCCTCATTGTCAGTTACTTCAAATCTTTATGGAACTTTAAATATAAAATTCTATATTTTTATGACTGTACAAAAATATATAATGGCTGGTTACAAAATTGCAGAAGGAATGAAATGAAACAACATATCGTTGTCGTATCAGAAACAAATGCATCTGCCTAATGTAAGACACCGCTTACACCCAGTATCCAATATTCTTCGTAATTAAAATCAAATATCCTAACTCACAATTGAATCGACTGGCATGTGACAATACATTTTCTATCCCACTGATATGGTATAGAGCAGTGGAAAGGGGACAGACAGTGAACTGGTTAACTCCCGAGAGCTACTACTGTTAATGAGACGAGCTATCTGTTAATGCGCACTGGTGTTTAGAGATCTCGCCACTAGATGGTGCACTCGACAATGACACATTCAGCTGTAATTGCGAATAGTGTTTTGTTTTTCATCTAGCTCACTTGTCGAACTCTTGTTAAATGTACTGTTAATTATTGAGAGACAGTTCGCTTAAAGTATATTATATGATATGTGATTTGTAGTTTTTACGATTTATCTCGCTTCATTATTATGATGAGTTATATAAAAATATTTCTTTATCCTAGACAAAAAGCATACAAACCAACGGTGCCCGATTTGACGTAGTAATCTTTAAACGGTCCAAAATCTGAGTATTGCAATTCTTGCTAGGCCACGTGTTACTAAAGTTACAATATGGATTAATAATTTTTGCGTGCAGAATCGAAATCTATATTATTGGTATAGTTTAATTTGTTATACCAATAAAAAAATATACTATTAATATACACTGCCGTGCAAATGTCTTTGGCCACCTATGATTTTGAATGTAAATACACAGATTACAGTCAATAACAATCCCCAAAATAGCGAAAAGAATATTTTTACTCGCATTCAAAATAGTAAAAAAACAATTTCTCGTTAGTTTGAAAGACACTGTGCGTCAGTACTTTCAGCTTGAGTAAATCTGACCTTTCAGGCATATAATTCAAAAATTACCCTTAACATTGAAATTTGTAAGTGCTGTATTTTAGATATGCTAGGATTATTACAAAAGTTGTAATTAAGTACTCCTATCAACATTTAAGATTTTTTATCAACCATTTTTGCAGTTTTGTGTTTATAATGCGCAAAAATTGAGTGTCCAAAAACTTTTGCAGGGCAGTGTATACAATATTTTACACAATCGTAGTATTTATTGTATGATCTTTTAATTAAAATGAAATAATTTGTATAGCACTTAACAAATAATTCGAGTTTAGAATAATTAGTTGAATGAATCATGTAAATGATATTTACGAACATAATAAAAATTGCGTATTATAAAAATTACAATGGAGATTATAGAAGTTACTAATTGACAGCAGGTACATGTTAAAACTGATAGTATTTTTTGATACAAAATTGAAATTTTTATTAATAAAATCGACTCCATTTTTCTCCGTGCACTTAAAAAATAAGTGATAATAGAAACAACGTCCACACAGGTACAGCCTTGAGGGGAAATTAAAATATTTATATAACTTAATAAAACAGAGATAATTTAGTACCAATCCAACATTATAAAAACATAAAAATAAATATGTATATCATTTTAAGCAATGGTATTTAAATCAGCATAGAGGCCGTGACCGGTGTGTTTGTGTGTATGTGTTTGTGTGTGTATGTGTGTGTGTCAAGCGGGTGGGTGTCGGCGACCCACATCACTTACCGGAAGTGGGTCAGTGGGACGATACAGCCACTGAATATATGTATGACTGTGTGTGTGTGTGTGTGTATGTCTTTAATCTCACTAGAATTTCAAATTGTATTGTTGGTAGTACAGTTTTATAATGATGGTCAAGTTCCTATAAAACATCACAATGATATAAATATGTATGTGGTTTTTTGGACTGCGAAACCTGGATATCTATAAAAAGACGTAGTTTATGTACCCTTATTAAAATATTTGCTTTGAGTGCTACGGAAGTTAATTCTTATATATGTTATACCAGCGTTTGTCAACTTATTATTAGTGGAACATTTGAAATACTATTCATGTTTGAGGGAACCCTTTCACTAACAATAAGATCATTATTAATATCATTTCCCACAGCAACGTAAAAAAGGTTGCAATTAATAAGATGCAAACATAAAAATAAAAAAGGCCAAAAAACCAAAGGTCTTTGAAATTAATAGCACTTGAAAATATTAAGGTTATAACGAAAAAAAAAAAGTTTTTATTTTGCATATATATATATAGCGGGGGGGGGGGGGAGGCTCACTCTGCCCCGGGCCCCCCGAGCTTCCAGTTACGGCCCTGAGTTATCATATCTTTTATTAAAAAATTTTGTAGTAACATACACGTGAACATAAATTTTAATACTTTTTTTAATGCATAATGCAATAGGTTTGGTTAAAATATAGAAAATCACAATAAATACATCAAAAATATGTAATTTTTAAATTTGACAGGTCGAAATTGAGGTCATGTGGAAAGTATAATTTTTTAAGTGCAAAATATTTATTTTTCGTGGAAACTATTTATTTAATAATTTTATTTAAAAAGTTTAATTGGATTATGAAAAAAAAACAAACAAAAAAGTATACGTTTAATAAACGTAATAGCTCGAATAAAAACAAAATGGTGAATGTTTTTTCGTTTCTTTTTTTTGTCACACTGTTTTGGAAGTTATAATAAAGTATACTTTCTTCATGAAATTTCAACATTCCACTTTCAACCTAAGTCCATTGTTAGTCCATAAATCCTTAAGAATACGGTGACGAAAAAATCTTAAACAGTGGTTAACAAAATACATGTTGTAAATTTCAAATATCATTTAAGAAATATTTTTTAAATAAGAAAATATTTTCTTGTAAAATTTATTTAAAAAATTCAACTTATTTAGATTTTTTGATATAAATGATAATTTTTAAATCCAATATAATTTTTTACATTAAAAAAAAATTCATTTATAATATATAAGTGATATAAAATACACTCCATTTTTTTAACTATACCCCCCCCCCCCCTTCTAAATATATACACCGAAAAGTATTGATTGAATAATCATTTTAATTAAAATCAAATAAATAATGTTTTGAATGATTATAATTTAAACATGTTCAGAACCACTGGTATAGAGAATAAAAGTGATTGGCTCGATTGTTCACTTAAAAGCTATTCTGTTTTTCACATCTTCCCAAAGTTGAGTGGAGTGTTTAACAAAAGATTAAAGTTTCCTACAGGACTATATTTCGACAATTTGTTAGAAGTATAGTTCAAAAATATCAACTTACTTCAGCCGACTTTGTTTCAATGATAGTATTTGTTGAGTGCTTTTAATCGAGACGAGTAAATATTTATCAAAGCTTTAGTAAAGAATACTAAATTAAGTGTTCTTAGAAGAAATATGTAGTAGAACCGTAGAAGGAAGCTTGTGTATATAATATTATTATATGATAAATACCTTAGACAAGATAAATATGACAAGAATGACAAGATAATGAGTAAATAAAGATGTTATGTAGGGGAACCCGGGGCGGAATGGGAAATGGGTGGTGCTCTCCCTATGGACGACGGAGACACGTGTCTTTTGCACACAATGTTTAGTTCGCTGTGCTACACAGTACCAAGTTGCCGTTTTCAGTGTGAGAGTGCATTTAGTGTGAATTCTACCGAATGTCCAAGAAAAAGCTTACAATTTGTAATTTTTGCTTTACGACACCAAGGTAAGTACACTGTATACTATTTTTTATTCGGAAATTGACATTACATGTTTGTTTCATCATACTCTTTAACTAAAAGTCTAGTGATAACTCAAGGTCAACACATATAACGGCCATAATACTCATGTTATAAAGAACGTTACGTCGGGGGCAGAATGGGGTACACCTAGTGGTGTGCTGGAGCCGGCTCGCGCGAGCTGGTTGTTAAATTATTCCGCGAATAAAAGTTCGGACCATTTCTATATTTTCGGCGAACATATGCAAATGTTGAATTTCAAATATATCTATTTCTTTATTAATTACAAAAGTACGAATTCAACACTGCAAAATCAAAAAAGATTGTCACAGACAACATAAACTGAACAGTTTCGTGTTGACAGCTTTTTATTATTTTATAATGTCGAATTTGTACTGATAATATGAAGACAATAATAAATAAAGTGAATTAGAAAAATCTATTAAAATGACGGCAAATATGAAGGAAGCGAAAGAAAAAAAGTGAGAAAAAACTGACGTTTAAAGGTAAATTAAACAAATCTAAATAAATGAAATAAATCCGAAAGCTCGGAAGACGAAGACACGGCCTGATTGTTATCTCATCTTTGAACCGTGTCTATAATTAGTACCCAATTGTACCCAGCGTTCATTTCCCATTCCGCCCCAGGGGGTGGGGCGGAATGGGAAATTTAATTTTTTTTTCAGACACCATTTTTTTATTGTTGTTATCAACTTAGATAAGTTTAGCTGTAGTTTTTTTGTAGAGAAATAAGTAAATAAAAGTACACATTGACAAATAATGGTGTTATTTATTTCAAACCCTCTCAACTTGTAATCAAAGCTTAGCTACCCCGTTCCGCCCCAGGTTCCCCTAGAGATATTCCTAGAGAAATTATTACAGTTTTTGCTTCCTCGCAATGTCGAAGATACGAGATGCTTTGTGATCGTTTTTTTAAGAGAAAAAAAAAGTTGTTATCCGATTTCAAAATTTTCACTTGATATTTCCTTTTCAGGTGAGACAAACATATTTTTTATGTCTGTCTGTCTGTCTCCTGAATGTCACATGTATAACTCATGAACTATTGATATTAATGAAGCATGGTTGGTTAAGTCTAACTTGAGGACGGCCCCATTACATAAAATCGTGTTTAGGGAGGTCACATCTCAAATTAGTTATCTTTTTTAATATATCTCGAGAACGACACAAGTTACATGAAAATTTTATAGATTTTTTTTATAGAGAATTCAATTTTCTAAAAAATATGTCACCACAACTTTTGTCGTAAAATATCCCCTTAGGAAAATTATATTATGCACTTTTATACATCGAATCTAAATTTTAATACTTGCAGTTTGCATTTAAAATTTTATAATATCCACTTTATTATATCTACACGTGAACACAAATGTTGCTACTTTTCTAATGCATAAGGTGAATATTTAACCATTTTGAAATATAGAAAATCACAAAAATATCAAATCTACTGGGGCGAAAGAAGATTGGTTAGTTTTTACGTTAGGTTAAAATATAGAAAATCAAAAAATCACATTAAATTTTAAAAATATTAAATCTGTTTGGGCCAAAAGAAGAAGGTTAAGTAATATATAAAAAAATCACAAAAACCACAATAAATACATCAAAATATGTACTTTTTAAATCTAAATTTAGATCAAATGCAAAGTATTATTTTTTTAGCGCAAATTATTTATTTTTAGTGGAAACTATTTATTTATAAACTGATATAATTTGTTTTAAGTTCAATATATTTGTTTAATGCTGAATAATTAATGTTTCGTGTAGTATATTTGTTAATAAGTGAAAACGATTAATTAAAAAATGTTTAATATTTAAAAAAATGCATTTTTAAATACAAGCCTTTAAATATAATTTAGGTGGATATTACACTATCAAATAAATATGTTAAAGATCTTCGACAAAGATTTGATCATATATTAAATTATAAGTCATTTCGTAGCCGAAACCGTCCACGAACACTTTTCATTCGCCATTTTGATTTATCCGTAAAAAAACTTTGATTAAGTATAAGAAACTGTTTATCTATGATAAAAGAAATATTATGAATGTAAATATTACATAAATATTATAAATATTATATGACATATTACACTGTCATATATATTTCTTTGATCAAAGAAATTTTATCACATTTCTTTAATAGTGTAATAGCCGCCTTAGACGTTTGTATAACAGAAAAATTTAGATTAAGATTGAAATTGTTAAAAAAGAACAAATATACAAAAAATTCTTGTCAAAATATGAATTTTTGTTTAAATAAACTGCAAATTTCGTTACTTCTAGTTATCCAATTTTGTTGAGTTTTAATAGGGTTCTATTCTGATAATAGATGAAGTGAATTCAAAAGGATTGGTGCAAATTTATTTCGAATTGTAGCCTGTAGTTCGGCGTTTCTATCAAAAAAGCGGGTTAAATCGACAAATTGAACTTTATTTATATTTTTATAACAGAAAATTAAAACCGATCGATATTAAACTAAGCAAAAATGGAGACTGTAATGTTTTCTATCAGAAAATGTAAAAATGTAAGTGAGATACTGAAGAAATTTAAGATATAATACTCATTTTATCAATTTATATACGAAAAAAATTTTAGGACGAGAGTAGAACACACTTCCAAGCAGAGCCTGCTTGGGGTGTGCAATAATCAGGCGTGTATTAAGAAAAATTTCGAATTCATATTTTTATTAAAATTGTATAATACACAAATACACACTAAATGGCAGTTTATCTGAAATACTTTATCGTTGTTTATTAAAACTGTTCAATTATTAACTATCTTTCGTGAATTTGCCATGAGGAAGCACTGTGCATTTACTTGGTAAATGTTTTATTTATTAATTACTAAAAGTATATCTAATAAATAAAATAAAATAAAAATAATAATATCAAATTAATTACAACGTACCTACCAGTAACTAGTCTTTTGAGTGAAGACAATCTATTTGCCTTCTGAATACTCATTAATAAATCAAATCTACTTTGTTTTATAGAGCTAGTACAAACTCAAAGAAGTATTTATATGTTTTTAAAACGCGAAATAAACTTTCATGTTTAAAATGTCTTGAATTATTTATGTAAATATAAAATCTAGACGGTTTTATTTAGTTTTCTCTGTAATTCATTCTGTTAATCATCACTTATTTTAAACATTTAAAGTTTGTTTACATACATATAATTAATTTAAAACTTTTCGTGCTTAATCTTCGTATTTATCACTTTATTTATTTTACTATTTTTGAATTACATCTTACGTCTGTTATTTTTCTTAATTTGTATTTACATATTTCATTGTAACTATTTAGGAGGGGGGGGAGTCTTTTGAATGTTGAAAATTAAATAGCAAATGTGTAAAACAATATGAAATAACATAAACTATTTTTTCTTGATTTTTTAATGCCGAAAATTATAAACCTTTTAGTGGAGTCATATAACCGGAATTTTATATTGAATAAAACAATCTCTCCTTACAGCGATTTTATGATTTTAAAATGTTCTAGGGATCAATAGGAGTTCATAACTGAGTTTGTGGATTTATCCGTTTTCCGCGCGGTACTTTTTTCACGACTTTTCCGGAAAATCAGTTTTTCCATTTTTTGGTTTGTTTTTTGCTAATATCTCGGCTTCTACTTGATGTATTTTGACGAAAAAAATATATTCTTACGCGTAAGGAATCGTCCTATCGATCGGTGTAAAGCGGGAATCTCTGACTTAATTTATAACCTCGAAAAAAATTATATGTATACTGCAGTTATCACAGATTTTTCATTTTTTTCTCAATAACTTTGCAAAAAATATAAATATCTTGACGAAAATAGGAGAAAATGTTCTTCTTATGATTCCAAATAAACCTGTCAAGTTTCATTTGAAAATATTGCAAAAAATTAGATTTAGAAAAAAAATTTGGGCAAACCATTTTAGAGAAAATAATTTTATCTCAAATTGTAGGGTTTTTTATGCCCTTTTAAAGGATGTATATAAAATTGCTCATACATATTGAAACAAAAAAGTTATTTAGGTTCTTCTCTGAATTGATTTTTGCATTTTCGGATTATTGCGTTAAATACATTTTTTCTCGATCAACTTTTTTATTGTTCAGAAAATATTATAAGATTTAAAATCTAGTTAAAAGATGAGTATTTGAAACAAATTTAGCATATTTTTCTGTAATAATTAGTTGGTTTACCCAAAAATTCTGAAAAATTCAAATTTCACCCGCAAGTTTCATCGAAATATATTATTTTTTTATGGTGTCAACCATCTTAAATCTTTATTATTATTAAATCTTGACAAATATTTATTTTTTAATATTTTTAATATATTCCTCGGAATGAGCCAACAATTTCCAATTCCAATTTCCAAATTTCAGCTCAACCGGTTCAGTAGTTATGTAACAGACGGACGGACGGACTGATAAAGTTGCCATTCTGACTGAACCATAATAAAATTATCAATTTTTCAATTGTGAGTGTCATTTTTGAAGTGAATTCATATAATTTTATATGTTTACAAGTTATACACAAAGGTGTTGTAGGTTGTAGTACAGAAAATGCTTCCTTCCTTCCATGACTTTACAAATTACATAAGTTTCATGTAGGTATAATATGACATCAGCATTTTTTCATGCCTACCTTGTGAATTATGAAATATATAAAATAATATATTCAGTTCCGTTTAACGTAAAGGTCGTTATTACATAAATAAGTATAGGTACATTTCTATATTGCATTCATTTATAAATTTACAGTTCATAAATTCTATTTTTGTTTGCTAATTGAAATTGTAGATAATGATTAAGATATCTGTATTTTTTGGGATGGGGCTATTTGCATGCAATTGGTTATTTGCACATATTATACCACTAACTTAACGTAAACAAACCTACTCTAACTTAACAACCTAATCTAATTAGGTACATAAACAGTATGTGCAAATAACCAATTACATGCACATAATACTGTATGTGCAAATAGCCACATTCTATTTTTTGCAAGAGTTATTTTAATATGCAGCTTTAAAAAGTTACTTTAAACAGGCTTACGACTACGCAAAAACTGATGGATACTGATAATTTTTATTAAAAAAATAAATAAATAATGGGAGCACAGAGGAAATATGTGTGATTCCCGGAAAAATAGTTTCATTCATATCGGTCAATACTGACAAAACCCGCCATATTGAATATGAAGTACATTTTGTTGACTTTTTTAGTACTATTGTTAATGTCGACATGGTAAAAAAAGGGAAATATTTTTTTCAGGTATGAGCATACATATATAATACGTTTTGTTTATATAGCTATGTACATATATATGTAAAAAGGTTTAATTAAATTTTATCTTGTTCTGGTTTCACATTTCCACCATAATTTTATGTTAGTTTAATATACATTTATTTAATACCAGTATAACCACACGGAGAAAAATATTTCATAGCAATCACTCAATTAAAAAAAAAAAATACTAATTTGACGTAGTAATCTAGAAACTGTCCAAAATATTGTAATTCTTGCTAGGCCACGTGTTTGTCACTAAAGTTACAATATCAATTAGTAATATTTGCGTGCAGGATTTAAATCTATTTTATTGGTATAGTTTAATTTGTTTTACCAATAAAAAATATGCTATTAACCCTGGACGGGTAGACGTTCGTAATAATTACGACTACATTTACACAACGCCCTCTACAGGGAAATCAAGACGGGTTGGGGAGCCGAGCGGGAAGATATGCCTCGTTTAATAGTTCGTCTTCAACCTCTGCCAAGGACAGGTGTCAGTGTTTGCTATTTTTCTAGAGAGAGCCATAGATCGACAAGTCACATCGTATCTTTCACGAAGGTCTACTCTTTTACGTAAATTTTAGTCGAAATATGTACGTAAAAGGATATGCTGTGAATGTGAAAAAGATCTCATTCGTCTCAATGCTTGATCCAATGATACTTTCTTTCGTTTGTCAATTCGCTGTAAACTTATATTACTAAGCTTATATTTTAATCTTTCGTATTTCGGTATTTTTGTAAATACATAAATCAAAAGATTTTAAAAGCAAAACTTGTTTTGCCATAAATTTATTAGAAAACCAAAAATTATATAGTAGGGGAAAGGGTTGCACCTTGGGACGGTTTTACCTTGGGACAACTGCTCTAGAAATCTAACCACTCTAGTGGTAACTCTCAGAATTACATCTTATATTGGCAACCCTGTCCTTTGTTTGCTCACCAAATTATTTCAGTTTCAGTCATTATTTGAAGCTTTAAGTGTCAGTTTATTGTTTTCGTACCTTGAAAGTAAAATTTTGCTGCAACTTCTAGATCATATACAAACAAGATAAGCATTTTTATTGACATTATTTGATGTAGTACTATTGCAGCATTACTTAAGCAAGCAATCTATGCAAGAAGTTGTTAAATCGTAAATTTTTTAGAGTTTAGAAAATTTATTTTGTGAAAAGAATGATTGGTTACACCTTGGGACATTTTTCTGGTTGCACCTTGGGACTGAGAAATTTTCAGAAAGCAAAGAAAGTATTTTGTATTCCCCAACGTTGACGACATCAGTAGTGTTAATCCATGCAATATTGTAAAAGTATTGCCAACTCCAACAATACGTCGCGGGTTTCATTCATTTAAAATTGCATTCCCACAGAAGCTTAATTTGAAATAAAATTTATTTAATAATAATTATGTATAATTATATTTTCATATTAATAAACATTGACTACGTAAGTCTTACTTCATTTTCACATCTTAAAAGCTATAATATTCACATATTTGCCATGTCCCAAGGTAAAACCACAGGTTGTACCTTGGGACAAAGATCAACAACTTATTAAACAATGAGTAGTGGTGTACGCTTTGGTGATAACAAAATGATTGTTGATTGAACAGCTGCCTACAGTTGTAGCCTCTACAGAGCTAAAAGATTATTGTATTTGAACGAAAGATGTCAGTGCAATAATTAAAAAAGTAAAAAATGTCCCAAGGTACAACCCTTTCCCCTACTAGTCAATTTTACGAACGTCTACTCTTTTCGGCTTAAATTTGACGTCTACCCGTCCAGGGTTAATATAATTAATTTTACACAATCATAATATTTATTGTATTGTCTTTTAATTGAAACGAAATAATTTGTATAGCACTAAACAAATAATTTAACTTAAGAATAATAAATTGAATAAATCATGTAAATGATATTTACGAATATAGTAAAAATTGCGTATTATAAAAATTACAATGAAGATTGTAGAAGTTACTCAATTGACAGTACATGTTAAAACTGATAATATTTTTTGATAGGTACTAAATTATAAATTTTAATCGTCAACTGTAATTTTTATTAAAAAATCAACTTTATTTTTCTCCGTGTATATTTTTTTATTTTTAATTGTTTTAACATTAGAATCTCTTCTTATACACATAAGCCAACAGATCACCGCAGAAGCCTTAATGTTTATATATTAACATAATTTAAATATCATTTTTTTCTCTCATCTTATTCCAGCAAAATCTTAAACAAAACAAAAACACGATTCATTAGATTCGTTTTAAAATGTCGCACAAATATAACCGAGAGATATGATCCTTACAAAAGCAGTTCTAATTTTAGGCACACGTATAATATTTATCAAAGAAACAGTAATACTTAAGGGCACGTACAGAGAGTGGGAAAAAATACTAACAAAACATTCAATACCTTGAGTTTAGGAATGGCAAAATGAGAAGGGGGGGGGAGGGGAGTGAGAATCACTTGTTTTCGTACATAACTCCTGGAGGCGTGCCTCGGGAAAGATGCATGCACTAGGTGTTTTAGTACAAAGCGAATGTAGAAGATAGAAAGAAGATCTTTGTATAGGGTTGGGTAAGTAGATTTTATACTTGTAATTAAACATGTTAGACATTATAGCCTGTTTTATTTAAGGGGGTTAGCAAGTCTAGCGCCCCTGAAAATACTCAATATTTGGGAATTTACTGTGGTCAAATGAAACAACGAATTAAAGCAAAATTTACACAGCTGTCACTATTTAAAATATATTTTAAATTATTTTTCAGATTTTTATGAATGAAAATTATTAATCTCTGGCCGATGATAGGTTTTCATCAAAATTTGGAGTTGACACCTTCCGTACTTGCTTTTAGCCAAATGGTCAGATCTGGAACAATTTTACAAAGTGACTTTAGTTTTTGAAACTATCCTCTATGGAATGAACCACTTTCGTTGGAAACAAAAAATCCTGTAGATTTTTATGGCCAGTTGATTCCATAATATATTATTGCTATCGGACTATGTGCATTGAACTGGATCAACAGTTTCCCACTGAAGCAATGTAATCTTACCTGTACGAAAAGATTGTCGAGCTTTAGTAACACTTATTGTCCACCAATATAATACGTGTATGTCAGAAAGGAATAGGTCTTCTTCTTACTCTTCTTATAGCTTATAAGACAATCCACATTTGAAATAATTATTATATCATTGTGAGAGGCAGTTTAGATTTTATTGCTTGTCGCATACATATACTTATAGAATGGACTGAGCAATAGCCTCACAAAATTGACCACTCTTTAACCCTGGACGGGTAGACGTTTGTAATAATTACGACTACATTTACACAACGCCCTCTACAGGGAAATCAAGACGGGGTGGGGAGCCGAGCGGGAAGATATGCCTCGTTTAATAGTTCGTCTTCAACCTCTGCCAATGACAGGTGTCAGTGTTTGCTATTTTTCTAGAGAGAGCCATAGATCGACAAGTTACATCGTATCTTTCACGAAGGTCTACTCTCTTACGTAAATTTTAGTCGAAATATGTACGTAAAAGGATATGCTGTGAATGTGAAAAAGATCTAAATCGTCTCAATGCTTGATCCAATGATACTTTCTTTCGTTTGTCGATTCGCTGTAAACTTATATTACTAAGCTTATATTTTAATCTTTCGTATTTCGGTATTTTTGTAAATACATAAATCAAAAGATTTTAAAAGCAAAACTTTTTTTTGCCATAAATTTATTAGAAAACCAAAAATTATATAGTAGTAGTCAATTTTACGAACGTCTACTCTTTCCGGCTTAAGTTTGACGTCTACCCGTCCAGGGTTAAAGAGACAAAGCGAATATGTAGCCAATACCTGTTTCTTTTCTGTAGGTCTTTAATGACTGCAAACTTGTGACGTGACTAATTAGAATTCTAGAAAGAGACCGGTATTGGTTACATGTTCGCTTTGTCTCTGTCACACTTTTTCGCCAGTATTTACTTCACTGTTGGATAGTGTGCTCAGTCTGGTCGCATATTAGTGCCACCTAACAACAAAGATTTTAGCTCATCTTTTAAATCATCTTGTTTACATTGTCTAACCCTGAACATGTTAGTTATATGTATATGTGTGCGCTGTGAGCTTGCACTTGCTTCTCACACGCGCGTCTTCGTTTAGAGATTCCTCTACAAAAAGAAAACAGCACAACAAAGGATATAGTGTAGCTCTATTCCGCCGCTATTATAGACGGGTTTAGATGAATACCCATGGGGTGGGTAGGTACCCGCGAGGTAAAACTTGCAGTACCGCAGATAAGATGGGGCTTCTTGAGTTTGAAAGTATAAATATTATAATTGAGTAAACTTAAATATTTTTTTAATTATTACTTCCATGTTCGAAGAAATGGAAATATCATGTCCGTGATAAGAGCAGTTCTGATTGTACTACCTTCTAAACGTAAAGAAAAGTTGTTTTCTGCATGGCAGCTGTGCGTGTGTGTGTGTCTGGATCATAGACTTAGAAAATGGACTGAGCAATAGCCTCTCAAAATTGACCACTCTCTTTAAATAGACAAAGCCATAAAGTAGCCAATACCTGTATCTTTTCTGTAGGTCTGTAATGACAGCAAACCTGTGACGTGACCAATTAGAATTCTAGAAAGAGACAGGTGTTGGCTACTTTATCGCTTTGTCTCTTCGCCAGTATTTATTACACGGTTGGATAGGGAATGCTCAGTCAATTTTATAAGTCTATGGTCTTGATGAAGAATTTTCTTTCGTTCACGATAACTACTGTAAAAATACATCGATTTGAATTATTTTTGAGAAAAATGTTTGTCTAAGTGGGTACTCCAGATATACTGATTATGGTGCTAATTGGATACGGGGTTTTGGAAAAATTCGCCCCCTTCCATTTTTTTTTATAAAATCAAAGTAAATTAAATAATGGATCGTTGTCATACGTATAACTCATGAATTACTGAACCAATTTTAAACAAAAAATGTTTGTTTTCAGAAATTATTGCATGGCTTTTTCTTCCTAACTTTCGGATATAGTGGATATCATTTATATATACGAATCATTTTAAATATTAAAAAATAATTTAAATATTAATTACAAGAGCTTAAAAATAATTGACATTTAAATTTAAATATTTTCAAAGGAAAATTTTAAACAGGGATATTAAAGTGTATACATAATTAGTACTAAAATCATTGCTTGTACGATAAAATTATACAGGCAAAAACGTACGTAATGTAATAAAACTGTTGGAGCTGTCATTCCGGGAATTTAGTACCGCGAAGATCCGTGCAGATGGCGCGCGCAATAAAACTTTCGGGAGACACCAAAGACAGGACACGTCTCATAATTTGTTTCCCGTTTTGTGTACTACAGGCTACATAACTGTCATTCCTTTTGCTGTTTTCATAAAAAGTATCAAATAAAATACAGAATCGTTTAATGTTATTTCTTTACACCAGTCTATCCCAAAATGTTCTTCAGAAAAGTCTCATGTCCCGGTATTATCATGATCTAATAATACAAGAACCCCGAACTCTCGAACTCACTCGAGAATATGTCGATTCGAGTTTTTCGTTCGAGATTTTAAGTCTCGCATGCCCAGGAGTAGTCGAGATTTTTCATTCGACATTTCTAAAAAAAAAATCGCATCAAGATTCAAGAATACAGTATGATTTATACAATCGAGATTCTAGTAAATAACATATTGCTAGTGACTTTTAGTTTTAGTTTAGTAATCTCGAATGAGAAAAAATTGAGCGAACTCGAGAATAGGGGCCAAGATCTGCTCGATAGTTAATTTGTTCTATAATGTGACGTCAACGACAATAAATTTTTCAAATAAGGAATTTGTGACAAACGGAATGTAAATAAATAAACGACCAATAGTTTTTTTTATACACCAATACCTCGCTTTGCATCGTTTCGTTTTGCGTTTTTTTCGAAGTTGCGTCGCTGCTGAATTAGTACTAATTTTCACTGTGCGTCATTAAATTTTCGAAGTTGCGTTGTTTTGGGTTCGAGTTTTTAATTTTTTTTTAATTAAAACGAGAGTAACTTAAATAATTCACTTTGCGTCGTTTCAATTTGCGTCGTGTTTTTTTGGAACGTAACCCCGACGCAAAGTGAGGTATGGGTGTATCTCTGCATGACATAAATTTATTGTAGATGTAATACGTCATCAACATGAAATTTATATAAAATGGCGGCTGTCAAAATATTCATAGCAGAGACCTTGTTTTATTAGATCATGGTCATGGATATTATAAAGAATTTGATTTCAAGAAAAAGATTAGCTAATATCTGCGAGGTATTAGGTTATTACCACTGACTGATTCTAACTAATGATATAGTATAGATCAGTGGTTCTTAAACCTATGTAATCTAGGGATCCCCTTTTAAACAATTATTTTTCAGGGACTCCTCCCTGACAGAAAAACAAAGAATGTCATTAGATATTAATTAATCACTGGTTATTCAAAATGTAAAAGTACTTTAATTTATGCCAAACATGTATCAGCAGACTCTAGTTTAAGAACTGCTAGTATATCCTACAGAGTATAGATGAATGACTTTAACGCATGCGCGTTATGTCGAAAACAGCAATCTAAAAGCAGTGGTGACAAGTGCACATTACAATGTATAGAATTATTTTTGAAATATTGTTACTAAATACATATAGCCATACCCCAAACTTACTTCACATTTGATTCCATAAATCGAATCACAATAATAATTAATTAAAAATTATTTTTGAACATATATAGTCATTATTGCGCTTTCTAAGGGTGCAAATAAGTTACTCAAAATAATTTTTATTCAATCTAAGTGGGGCATAAATGAAAATTGACAGTTAAAAATTAAACACATGAACGTTTTTTCTATTATGCAAAATCTTTGTATAAGAAATTGCAAAAAAATCCTAAAACTATTTTGTCCACTGCCCATACCTCCGAGATAAATCTGATAAAATTTTGAAAATCCATGTTAATTGATGCCAAAATAACAAGAAAATTATCAGCACTCGTGGTATATACTTTTTTTGAAAATTACTTTTTTTCTAAAATAATTCAAACTAATAATGATAGTTAAATGTTAAACACATTGTACCTACTGTCACCTTTTCGATTATATTTAAGCTAATCTATATACATAGGCTCTTAACTTTGCTATTCGTTTTTAATCTACGGTATGGAACACCAATACACGAAGCTCGACTCACGTTTGACATTTTTTTTTAAAAGAATCCATAATTTTGATATAATGTTTGCAATTTTTGTATTAGCAACATTTAAGCTATTCGGTGAATATTTTTAAATATAAAAAAATTGAGAACCACTGTCATAGATATACAAAACAAGAAAGTTTTTCTTATTTTTTTGTGTTTGAATACGAGAGGAAAATATCGGATCCAATATGCAGTATTTTTTAAAGAATACATTTAAAATAGCGCGCTGTAGTATATTTTCTAGCGTTCATTTTTATTTGCAATATTCTTGCAAATAAGATTATATACATGTACGATAAAAAATGAATAAAAATGGTTAAATGTCACACAAATGTGTCAATTTATAAACAAAATATGTCTAATATAATATTTACATTCGTAAAAGGAAAAGACAGAATATTAAATTGAACTCGATGTTGTCAATAATATGAAATATACATAGATATAAAAAAACATTTTAGCTTTCTTCATTTCCACGACCAGTAGCGGACTTCACTGGTGTCGGACTTGACGCTTGTCAGAACCTCTCGATCTATGCCCCATTTTTTTAAATATAAAAAAACACGCGTCTTAGTTTTTTTTTCTATATTTTCTTAAGACTCCATATATAGAAATGCTATATTTATTAACCCTAAAGTCGGCGCACAATGAACATTTTTCCACCTTCGATAAAAAACCGTCATTTTTTTTCAACTGTTCGCTTGTCAAAGTCAAGCTTCTCAGTAGCTTCCACCCATCTCTTCACCTATCTGTGTTGTTAATTTGAGCTTACTTAGTGCACGGTGGCCGTCGGGACGAGAGGGTTATTACCACAGTGTGTCGCGCGGCGGTAATTTACTAACCAATAATAGTCGGTCCTTTGATGATACAAAGTGAGTAATTTGATTCCTCAATGATATACTTTATAAAAAGAATATGCTGTTGATAGTAAAAACATATAATTTTGTTTTATTTTTCCGTTTTTGTTGATTCTATGTAGGTTAAGCCTAATATGTTTCTAAAAATCGGCCATTCTACCAAAAATGATTCAAAGCCAAAGTGAATTAAAACTTATTACATTGAATTAATAAACAATACTTTTTCCAACAGCATATGCATTATTCTGATCCTTTCATAAACTTTTATAAATATATTTTGTGGTATTTGAAAAAAAAATGTATTTAAGTATAGGCGGCAAAATGTTCACCACGTGCCTTACTCACGTTTTATGGAAAGGCGCGCCGACTCTAGGGTTAATCCCACTTTGTCGTCTGTCACAGTAACTACTGGCTTCAAAAAACGAGTGTGTGTACTTATGTACATACGTGTGTTAGAAGTTATACTTCTTGACGTAGTGACATCTATCGTGCAAATACAAAACTAAAAACCTGTTTTACCGACTATCATAACAGAAAACTGTCCTTTTAGACGTCCATAGACCCCCAGGGGTTCACATGGACCACGTTGGGAATCCCTAGGTTAAATAATAGAAGGAGGAAAATATGTTTCTTTCTAATAAAAATTCCCTTTATAATATGTAGGTATAGATATACACTGTTTTTATATTTATTGTGATTATAATAAAGATGGGGTAATCATTTAGCTGGACAAAATTTAAAGTTTTCTTTCTACCTAACATTTTTTTCATTTAACAAAAATTATAAGTTTAGCGCTAAGCGTCTCACGATATCTAAGTCCGCTTATGTCCATGAGTAAAAAATTAAAACATTTTATACACATACACTCAGCGCTCTATATAACGACCTTCTACTTAACGACCGCACCATACAACGACTGGCCAACCACTCTATGGAACGACCTTCATCTAGGCATTCCAAAAACATTTTTCATTCGGCCCCCATCGAACGTACTAGTCATTTCAAAAACATTAATCACTCGTCGGCGTGGTGGAGGGGGCCCCATGTATGGAGCGATTGAATTACCGACGCCGTCGTTGTATAGAGCGGTGAATGTACCTCAAGTTTAGAGAACATATCATGAAGTCATAACATAATATTAACATTTGTATTTACAGCGCCGCCCTAGACATTAATTATCCTTTGAAGAAAAACCCGAACACATTTTGTATTCGTATTGTGGTAGGTATTTAAAATACAAATTACCAAATTTGTTAAGACTATTTTATAACGATTTCATTGTCTCCAGTCAACTGTGTGTGTGCGTATGTGTATCTGTAGGTGTGTAGGTGTGTGTGTGTATGTCACACCTGAATATGATTATTGTTTGAGATTGTAGATTTCTTACAGATTGTGAAACACGAGTTACTGTGTCGCCATTGTTTGACTTGGATTACGAAATAACGTAGTTTGGAATGTCAAGAGTCTTCTTAGTTTTCGTCAAGAATATATATTATGTTTACTTATTGAATTCAGTGGTCCTTACAATATTATATTGAAGTATACAATATAACAATCTATATATGTAATCTGGGGGCCAGGCGGCATATGAAAATATAAAAGTTTGTCCTTAACCACTCACTCACTCATATATCAACGTACAGCCCAAACCCCTGGACCTAGAAACGTGAAATTTCGTAGGTGCCTTCCTTTTATGATTTAAGCACCCACTAAGAAAGGATTTTTCGAAATTCAACCCCTACGGGGTTAAAACAGGGTGTCAAAGTTTATATAAAAAAATATTTTTTTGTTCGCAACTTATCGAACATACTATAAAATATAAATAGTGAAACGATTATTTCAGCATTTCCCAAAATTTAACCCCTAAGGTGCTAGGGGGGTGGAAAAATTTGTAAAATATTTTTTTTTTGTATTCACCGAATGAAACATGGCATAAGTAGGTACTCTACAATCTACAAGAGAAATATCAGTTACGAAAATTCAACCCCTATGGGAATAATAATAATAACTGTTCATGATATTAAAATAAATTCGGACAAATTAATATTCAATTAAAAATGAAAATTCGACGGGGACTAGGATGGATTTAATCTGCAATAAATGGCGAGAGTAGACGGGGGTTAGTTTTAAAAAAAAATTAACTAAGATCCGGGATATTGACGTTTTTTTATAAGTAATGAATAAAAATCAACATAAAAAAATGTAATAGTAATATGTCATCCCCTATTACTTATAGAGGGTTCTAATTAGTTTCGAAGTTTACGCGAGCGAAGCCGCGGGATTCCGCTAGTATATAATATTCCTCTATAAATTCTTGTGTAGCTTAATTATGCCTAGTCTACCACTTTTTCTTCTGCGAAAATTTTTATAATCGTGGATTTCCCCTCTCTCAGCGATGTTATACTGCCCGAGTTGTGACGTTAGACTGAAAAATCGGAAAATATTTTTTATCCGACAAAGTAACTATTGGGTTTTAGACATTTTCAACAGTCCAGAAAAAAACAGCTGATTGTCTATACATTTTCAGAAGTTATTATTTTGATAGGTTCTGAATAGTAGACACCCTAAACTTTCCAAAAATTTTGGCGGTAATGTTTTTTTTTCGTTCATTTATCAAATTATTTTACCCCTACAGTTTGAAAAAAAAACTATATTTATAAATGTTGTAAACAACAGCAAATTAAATCCGCAATTACTAAAATGTTCGCAGAGGAAAAAAGTGGTAGATTAGATATAATTAAGCCACACAAGAAGTTTTAGAAGGATATTATTCAATGACGTGATATGCCGTCTGGTGTCCAGACAAATAGTAAATCTGATAAAAATTAGAAACTTGACATTTTTGGTAAAATGAGTAATACAGGATGAGTCATATCAGGTGGAACAAACTTATACAGTTGATCGAGAAAAATATTTCAAGAAAAAAAGTTCATATGAACATATGTCCGGAAACTCGTGAGAGAGCTACAGACTCCCAAAGATTTAGCTTGAAATTAGTAGTTTAGCCAACTAACCCTGCACCCCTTGGTCGACTACACTCAATGGTTTCTTAAAGTTATAAGGTATATAACTACGAAAGTACCAGATATTATTGTATGTATATTTTTTAATGTTTTTACTCAACTACATATATTATAGGTCAAGTCAGGATAGGTTATGTTAGGCTAGGTTAGGATAAGTTTGTAAGAGTTAACTTTTTGGGTTGTTGTCTACGTTTTCGTATTATTTTTCTTGACGTTTCATAAGTATTTATAAAACTGAAACACTTCTGAAGAAGACGTTTCTTTGTAAAAAAACTTATATTTGTAAAAAAAATTGGTGACAATTTCAAACTAAAGTATTTATTATTTTTATTATTTATTAAAAAACAGTTCCTTACGGAGGTTGACGCCATAGAAAAATAACAGATTTTTCGATGAAATTTTGAAAATAACAAGATAAAAAAAATTAAAAAATCCTTGCAAAATTTCAAAGTCATTAGGAGAAAAATTAAAGACAGAGGTATAAAATAAATAAATTAACATGTCAAGAAAAATAATATGACAACGTGGACAACAGTGTGAAAAGTTAGCTCTTATGAACAACGACCAGGAAAGCAGAAAAAAAATAGGTATGAACCAAATTTTAGCATTAATCCTCCCACTATAAGGATTTGATTATATTCTTAATTAACTTTAACCTTAAATAAATAATAGAATAATGTAATTTACCCTCATACAATAATTTGAGTGGGTGCCCATGTATCTGATACACGCACCTCGCTTCTCTTTATTTAGCAATTGTATCTGCGCGTACGCATAATGTAGATTTATTACGTCTTTGTCTCTACACAATGGCTATTCTAATTATAATAATGTTGAAAAAACTCTAATTAATAAGTGTCTCCATTAAACACAGACTCAAGAATTTTATCTCAAGTTATTTAATGAAATAATAATGATTACGTAATTATATGTCTCTGCGACATGAAAATGTTGAGTTTATAAAGATATCTAATTATTCTTTTAAATTTTTATTATTATAAAAGCTTTTCGGGTGTCGCTATATACAATTCAAAGTACAGGGTTTCATTTAAAACTTTGAGAGTTGATTCAAAGGTCATTTGCAATATGTTATGGTGTACAGTATACTACATAAGTCGTCGTTCAGTTTGTATTGAAATTCGTTTTTCACAAAATTAGTCAGTTAAATCTTTTAATTTGATTATGTATTATAATAATTAAATTATTTATCCATGTACCAAACAAAGACAGATATTTTGAAACTCGTTTGCTAGAAAAAAAGTACTCTTCGTTTATAGCACTCATCAGGGCCGTCAAGAGAAAATCCGGGCCCGGGGGACAAACAATTATGTTTTTTTGGAAAACGAAAAAATTTAATATTTGTATTATCTGTCTCTTTCCAGTTGAAACATTTTACCGCATTTTTTTATAACCAATATAATGTCAGCAGTGTCTATTTCACTTCAGACTTCTATTTTCTTCAAATCTAAAGGCCATAGGGAGATAAGGATGCTAAAATTGCCCCCGGGGCTTTTCTGAATGATACTTTCAGGGCATGTTTGTACTATAATAGTACATCGATTTTGAAATTTTTAGATCTCAAAATCAATGGGGTTCCGAGTAAAAATTAAAAAAGTCGAAAACAGAAAAACATTTTTTTCTCTTAATTGGCTGCACCGATTTGAATAAAATTTTTATGGTATTCTGATATCTATATAAGCACTCTTTAAAAAAATAATCAACTGTATAGCTCTGCATTATCATAGGAAAAAAAATTATTTTTTCAGAAAAATATTTTGTTTTATTGTTTTCCTAAAGAGTACAATTCTGAAAATATTTTTTTCGAATTCTTCATCAAAAAACACATAAAATATAATTTTTTCATATTTTTCCTAGAGGTACGCCATATCGAAAAAAAAATAAATACTGCGAAAAAGTTGTATTTCCAGTTCATTTAACTACAGTGCCCGAACACTGTGTCAAAGTTCAATATTTCATTTATTAAAACAATTAGAAGAAAACTTTAAATGCAAAAGTTGTCAGGTTGGAGAAGCAGCAAATTTTGGAAATAGTTACATTTATACAGTGTGTCCCATAAGTGCGTTACAAATAAAAGTTGTGTTTTTTTAATACACAACATACTTTCTTAATTGATAATCTAAAAATACGATTAAGAAGTTTTTTTTTCGAGTTTATCCTTAAAAAACACATAAAATATTTTTTAATGTTACGCCACAATGAAAATAATAAATACTGCGAAAAAGTTGTATTTCCTGTTCTTTTAACTATATACATTATTATACATATATGTATACAGTTAAGTTGTGTTAAAAAAAATCGCCCTCGTTATAAAAAAGGTAAAATAAATTCTCACCAAGGGATTATCCTGTAGTTCAATTATAAGAGGTGCCGCAAAGGGGGGGGGGGGTCAGTTTCCGTTTTTTATGGAAATAAAAATAAATACTAATTTTATTGTAAAAAATTGACCTCATTACAACTTTTGCAATAATATTTTTTTCTATTTGATTCTGTTATTGTTGGTATATTATAATTTAAAAATAACGTTTTAATAGTTCATTGTTGCCAATTCATTATGGTGTTTAAAATATGTTGTCATTGTCATTGTGATGAGGCCGTTAGAGTTTGTAGGTGTTTTCATCCATTTTTGTTGTTAATAGACAATGTAAAACATATTATTTATGTAAAAATATACGAGATGTTGTATTTGAAAATTTTGAAAAAAAATAGGTTCAGAGTTTTGATACATCCTGTACATAGACTATAATTTTGCACATGTTTAATGTAGGTAATATCGCAATAATAGAGCATATGCTAAAATTACTTCTAGCAAAGAACAAAAAAAATAGTTGTAATTAGAAAAATACGTGTTGAAAATATTCCAATTTTCTTACAAAAATGGTCTATATTTCTAAACCGCTCTGTATAATTCCACATATGCTTGTATCAAAATACCCAGAAAAATTAATACTTTTAGATTATCAATTAAGAAAGTATGTTGTGTTTTAAAAAAACACAACTTTTATTTGTAACGCACTTATGGGACACACTGTATAAATGTAACTATTTTCAAAATTTGCTGCTTCTCCAACCTGACAATTTTTGTATTTAAAGTTTTCTTCTAATTGTTTTAATAAATGAAATATTGAACTTTGACACAGTGTTCGTAGTTAAATGAACGGGAAATACAACTTTTTCGCGGTATTTATTTTTTTTCGATATGGCGTACCTCTAGGAAAAATATGAAAACATTATATTTTATGTGTTTTTTGATGAAGAATTCGAAAAAAATATTTTCAGAATTGTACTCTTTAGGAAAACAATAGAAAAAAATATTTTTCTGAAAAAATATTTTTTTTCCTATGATAATGCAGAGCTATACAGTTCATTATTTTTTTAAAGAGTGCTTATATAGATATCAGACTACCATAAAATTTTTATTCAAATCGGTGCAGCCAATTAAGAGAAAAAAATGTTTTTCTGTTTTCGGCTTTTTTAATTGTTACTCGGAACCCCATTGATTTTAAGGTCTACAAATTTCAAAATCGATGTACTATTATAGTACAAACATGCCCTGAAAATATCGTTCAGAAAAGCCCGGGGGCAATTTTAGCATCCTTATCTCCCTATGGCCTTTAATAATTCAAACTTAATATGTACAATGTCAATTTTTAATTTGTAAATTTTTGGCTGATGTACTACGTCATCAACGCTATATGCAATAATGGCGGCTGTCAAAATAATCGTAGCAGACCTTGTTTTATTAGATCATGATCTATAAGTAAATTTAGTGGCAATAAATATTTGATATTCCGAATTTTAGTATTTCAATATGTTAAACTTGATTTGAATTTTACCCTTCTGCTATTTGTTGAGTTTTAATTACAGTGCCTACAGATAGACCGACAGACACACAGACATCATGGTGAAAATAGTCAGAATGGATTCAAGGAAGGTCAAAATGGATAATTCCATCAAAATGTATGAGAAAGTAAAAATAGTTAATATTGACGGAACTTTTTAATGGTTAAATAATGATAAAAACGAAGTAAAATTGATATACCTACGAATAAAAATTTAAATTATAAGCGTTTTATTGGTATAATAAAGTAAAAAGATAGAAATAAAGGAGGTTGGCACTATAGAGTGCGGGGATTGGTGCGGGTGGGCGCTTGTGGAGAAGCAATGAGTGAAGGCAAGGTGTGTTTCTTTCTCTGGAGCATGTGAAATCACATAGATGCGCCTCTCTCTTTTTTTCCACATATTTATCGTTATTTAATTTAACACTAGAAAGACGGGAAAATCTACCTATCTACAAAGACGGCGACCGGTCAAATGACTACAAATTTACTAAATATCTTTTTTTTGAGTAATTAATAAATATCAAGTAAAGAAATAAAAGTAGATGTAATGTATGTTAAATTTTAATATTTATACACAATTTTTACATATTACAAAAGCCGCAAAGCGGTTTTTTACAAGTATAATGCCCGGTATTATCAACTAATTTAAAGCTCCTTTAGCGCTAAATGCTCCTTTAAAGTAAATTTGCTGTATTACAAACGTGATTTAAATCAATATTTAAGCTCTCAATGAAAAATAGACATAATATACGTTGTAAAGAAAGACTGTAGATAATTTAAAATCTATTTAATTAAATGTATTATCCTTGGATCTGTTGATAATATGACAGTTAGTTAAAGGAGCATTTAGTTAAAGTTGATAATACTGGGCGTAAGTATCGCATACTTTATTAGTTTTATTTTTACATTTCTGAATAAGACATTCTCGCCTTATTCGAATTTCCTGGGCTTTTTTCACAAATTACTCACAATAATATCGATACACAATTACAGGCTTATTTGACTGACAATTCATATACGTATTTATTGTTTACCCTCTCATACAACAATTAAAAGCATATTTATCAGATCATAGCCGTCAAAAGACCGCCGCCGTCTTTGTCGGTATATCAACATTTCAAACAATAAAGAAAATAGATGTGAATTATTTTGATACATACTAGTTTCATTTAACTACTAGTATATTAATAAAAGTCACAAAGTCTCATTACGGTAAGTCAAATAGTTTTTGAATTATTCAATATTGAAATTGAAATTACCGTCAAATGACTGCTCCCGTCTTTCTAGTGTTAAAAAACGGAATCCCTAATCATTCTGAAAATTTACAAATATCTTTGTAAATGAATAAAGAATGTATGCTTAAATTTTCATCAAATTCTCTCTGTCCCATCACTTTGAAAAGTCCTGTCGATGTCGTGTAGTTTCTCATAAGAATGCATGTTAATTTGTTTATTTAATATCTCTTATACTATTCTCCTAACAACCTTGAAATTTTGCAAGGATTTTTTAAATATAAATATCTTGTTATTTTAAAAATTTCATCGAAATCTCGCTGTTATTTTTTTATGGTGTCAACTTCCTTAAAGAACTAACTGTTTTTCTGAGTAAATTATAAAAATAATACTTTAGTTTGGAATTATCACATTTTTTTACAAATATAACAATTTCTTTACAAAGAAATCTAAGCACAATATAATTAAAAAGAAAAAAAAACTATTTAGTGAGTATAGTTTAATTTAAAAGTTTCTATCTTTAAATTAAATCAATATTGAATAAAAACGAAGATTCTATTTAAATATCTAAGCGCTAAGTTTTTTTTTTCAAGACACGGCGCACTTTTTTCGTTTGACTGAAGATCTTCACTATTTTATTTAACTCGATTTAATTAGCTTTCCATCGACAGAAAGAGTTCTCGTGCAGTATTATGTGTTTTTTATTTTATTTTTTGTCGAGGAAGTTAATTGATTAAGTTTTTCTATGGATTAAATCAAATCTATTGCCGATAATAGAGGATTTTTAGATTTCAGTTCGTAGAATTTAGTTCACAGTTTAAAATTTAATCAATACTAAAAGAAAATAGATAATACTATTCATTTTTTTCCTCACATTCTTTTCTATAGATCACATGTTTTTAAACTTTTCAGTAGCGCACCGTTTGGGGCGGGGGGTAGAACTGCCCTTCCCCGAATTTGTTAATACAGATTATTTCATTTATCAATTATGAAACATACAAGTAAAAATCATGTATAATAAAAAAATAAATAAAACCCCCGGAATTCGTTTTTTTTTTTGGATGCGCCATTAAATCTTTTTATATATTATCCTTTTCCACAAGACAAAATATTAACAGATTTTGAACATGTCTACGCAACGATTACATGGATTAAAATGAATATTTTTACACTTAACCCTGCCATACTGTTTGTTTAATCCTGCCCCGACAGACACAGAGCCAACTTCTTATCTTATCTTTTTATACATGTTGTGTTTACACATTTAGTAACAAGAAGGTTACAAAATGCAAGACATTTTGCTGAATTTGTGCAATCGATAAACAAATAAATACCCGAATATGTAGGTACATTGATTTAAAATGCTTATTAACGCTAACTTTGTTTTTATAAAAAAGCTTACCGTTTCGTCGAAATTTCCTGGGTCCTTCATACCATGGCTCAACCCTAATCCACCGCCTGAAACCAAAAGAAATATATCATATGAAAAATAGAATTATATCAAAATCATTTATCAATATTATTAACGTCGACTAAAGTCGATAAAAATTGACAGTAAGTAATATATGAGTAATATATAAGGGTGAAGTAATCACAGAAATACAACAAAAAAATCGATTAAGGTTATTCGATCATTCGAGCAATGTATAGATAAAAGTTTAAAATTTTAATATTTTATTTATAGATAGCTTATATATTTTACTAATTTTTATTTAAAATATTGGACATATGGTTTTTGAATAATTGGATATTAAAAATAGAGTTTTTAACACACAGTAAATAAGAGAACTTACCAAAAGTTCTCTATTTATTGTAATTCTACACAATTGGCTGTATAGAGACGTTTTAAAAAGTAATTATTCGAAACTTCAACCCTTTTAAATACTATAATAATTATAAAACAAATATATTCACGTGTAATTTATTCAAAATAATTAAAAACTAGCTCTGCCATTACAGCAAATTAGTACATGTTACTATTATACCGGGTGTCCCAGATAACTTTTCCAGCATGGGGATCTCAATATCTATAAGAGATACAGGTTTGGTTAAATGAGATGAATTATTTGTAAGAAAGGGGTGAGTATTACTACACAAAAAAATATTCATAATTCTATGTGGTTTAGGCGGTATACCAAAAAAACTGAAAATTCGGAATTTCTTTAAATGGCTTTAACTTTTTTGTCAAAGTAGATAGGTATTTTTTGTAGATGGTTTCTCAAAGCACTTTTTTGTGTAGAATCGATTGGTGTATTTAGATTTTTTATATCACTTTTAGTTTCCGAGTTATGAGCCCTAACTTTAGTTTTTTTTATGGACCACTAAGTTGGCTATGGCATATTTGAACGTGTTTTTTACTCTACTTTACAACGATATGTCACATGCCATACTTATTGTAAAAAAAATTATAATGTATTTTTTTAAAAGTTAATTGTTTTCAAATAGTCATTTGTTATTTTGATTGTTGTTATTGTGATTTTTGTTTTTCATGGCTCACTTAAATGTTTGTAATAAAATACTTAATAAATATCACTGGCATTTAGTACATCGACTTATTTTCGATAATAAGTATGGGGTCTTCGGAAGTTTTAAAAGGGTCTATGATAAAGTTTTCTGCATATCCTAAAATTTTCCTTTTTTTGCTTTTCAACTATATCTATCAATAATATTCTTTTTAAAGGAGTTTATGTAGGAAAAAGGTTCTATTGGTACTTACATAGTATAAAACAAAATTCCTTGCTACGTCTATCTGTCTATGCACGATTTACTCATTAACTACTGAACGGATTTCATTCCGGTTTTCATTGTTGGATACAGTATTTCACGAGGAAGGTTTAATCGAATTAACGACCTTCAAATCAATGACCGATTGAAATAACGACGGGCTAAATACTCGAATTAACGACCTTCCCTTATCCCCACCATAATACCACCTACTGTTATATTTCTGTGCGAAATTAACGTTGAGGTCGGCACGGTAGTGGGGGTCCTTCTCGTCGTCGTTAATTCAAGTGGTTGAATTACCAACACCGTCGTTAATTCAAGCGATGAGTGTAATTTGTGGATATTTTGTGTAAATTTGTCAGAAAAAATCGACGGAGAGGTTTTTTTGCATACGTAAATAGTTTGCGATAATTAAAAACAATGTTTGATAGGTTTATTACAGATTTTATTTATATCCCCGGGTAGTTTACACCGATCCAATGCGCAAGTAATAAATTATATGTTTTTATTATTTTATTAAAAGCAATAGCTATTAGTAAAAGCTGTTACTTTTAGTATGTACTAGGATCAGAATGAATAAACTAATTTAATTAACGCTACCTAGTAATAGTCCAAGAGCTGATGACATTTTTTATTTACTGCCCCATTTAATCACTAGAAGGACTAATTAAAAACGTTTATTCATGTGTTGTACATCATAAAAAAAACAGTATCAACCCCCACACCCGGGGATAAAGGGATGATACAATACTTTAACGAACATATAAAGATAGGAATTGCATCGATATCAAAAATATTTTAGAATCTTTAAAATCAGCGGTTCTTAAACTTATGTGGTTTAGGAACCTCCTTTGGAACAATTATTTTTCAGGACATTGGATGTTAATAATCACTGGTAAATCGAAATGTAAAAGTACTTGAACCTTTTAAGGACGAGGATTTTTACGTTGAAATCGGCATTTTTTTATTTACAAAATTTGTACATAAAATCAAATAATTTCTCACGTGTCGTACCTAACTAAGCTGCTGTTCGATATATCGACCAGTCCCGTTCGTAAATTATGAAAAAAATCTTTGAGGCAAACTTGACCTTGAAAATCGCAAAGAAGTACTAGGACTTTCACTGTTAGCATAACCCAGGATCAATAACATGGATATGGAGAAAATATGATCTCTTTGGAGTGCTTGATTTTCATGAGTCCCCTTGCCACTCACGTCGAAATACTTGACATTATGGTAATAGTAAGGCCTCCACAAGAAAGAAACAACCAAGTGCTAACCTGCTGGTAGGAAATAACGATAATTTCAATTTTCGGCCTTACAATCACTTTGAAGATGATTTTTGCGACACATAATACTGTTTATTTCGTGTTCAGTGCATCATAAAAATGATGTATACTAACCGTCTCGACGAGCCGAAATAGCAAAAAAAAATTACCTTGAAATGCGATTTTTAAGGTAGTCGGTACCTTCTGAATCCTTTTTACTATTATTTTGTATTCAGCGCATCAAATTACGTAGGGAAACATAAAATATTTTGTGTCCTATGGGTGGTCGATATTTCGACTATTCCCGTCCTCTAAAGGTTAATTGATGTCAAACATGTTTTACGGGCCCCCGGCAAAAGTACAGTAGACCTCGGGGGTCCACGAACCCTAGTTTAAAAACCGCTGCTCTAAATGATACTGAAATATTATAATTCTTGAGAATTGTAATTTTTAAATTTGGAAACAATCTCGTAAAAATTTCAGCGCTTCCTTTTTTCTGTATTATAATAAAAATATGCAGCAATTTATACAAAGAACATTGAAAAAGATATCTGTGTTATAATGACTTCTACATGGGTCACCATTTTTAGAAGTTCTGCTCCACAATATAAAGATCTGCACAATAGAGTGCCCGCGGGATTCTTTAGCGTTTAAATATAGAAGCCATCCCACATCATAATTTATTTACACTTTCATTAAATAATTATAGTGGGCTTTGCAAATCCTGTAAACACTGATACACCTGAAGGTTTTAACTAGCAAATGTTGTTATATTATTAATAAACATGTTAATACCTAAAAATACTTAATTGCTATTATAAATTCATAAACTCTTCCTTTATTTATTTATCTTCAATTTTATAAATATATTATCATAATTTGATTGTGAGATATAAGGATTAAAATATGCACATTGAAGGTTAGATTATGATATTATTTATATAGGGGAGAGTTGGGTAATCAGAAATGCGGGGTAATTGTGAATTCATTAGTTTCAGTATGTTAGAAGAAGAAAGATAACGTCTTCTCTGCACCATGCTCTGCACTTATCCTCAGTAGGCATGATATCAGTAACAAAGTATCATTGAAATTATGATTTTAAATAATGATATAAATAGGTTAAAAAGACTAATGCCCGGTATTATCAACCAATTTAAAGCTCCTTTAGCACTAAATGCTCCTTTAAAGTAAATTTGCTGTATTACAAACGTGATTTAAATCAATATTTAAGCTTTCAATGAAAAATGGATATAATATGTGTTGTAAAGAAAAATTCTGTAGATAATTTAAAATCTATTTAATAAAATGTAATATGCTTGGATCTGTTGATAATATGACAGTTAGTAAAAGGAGCATTTAGTTAAAGTTGATAATACTGATAAGGCGGCTATTACACTATCAAAGAAATGTGTTAAAATTTCTTTGATCAAAGAAATATGACAGTGTAATACGTCAACTTTTATAATATTTACGTAATATTTACCTTCATAATATTTCTTTTATCATAGACTACCGGCATCCCGCGGCTTCGCTCGCGTAAACTTCGAAACTAATTAGAACCCTCCATACGTGATAGGGGATGACATATTACATTTTTTATAGTAATATTATTTACCTTTTTAGTGATCGTGTATCACAGCTGACTATTTATAAGTATTTAACTTTATAAGTAAAGCAAGTATGCAGATAAACATATCTAAATCCATCCTCGTCCCCGTCCCATGCTATTAAGGCTTGAATATCAAACTTTCATTTTTAACTGAATATTAATTTGTCCAAATTTACTTTAATATCATGAACAATTATGAAGATAAATATATCAAAATTACCCCCCCCCCCCGCACTATTCCCATAGGGGTTGAATTTTCGTAACTGCTATTTGTCTTGTAGAGTACCTACATTTGCCACCTTTCATTCGTTGAATACAAAAAAAAATATTTTATAAATTTTTTCCACCCCCCTAACACCTTAAGGGTTAAATTTTGGGAAATGCTGAAATAATTGTTTCATTATTTATACTGTAGAGTACGTTCGATAAGTTTCAATTAAATGCGAACAAAAAAAAATTTTTTTATATTAACTTTGACACCCTGTTTTAACCCTGTAGGGGTTGAATTTCGAAAAATCCTTTCTTAGTGGGTGCTTACATCATAAAAGGAAGGCACCTACGAAATTTCACGTTTCTAGGTCCAGGGGTTTGGGCTGTACGTTGATATATGAGTGAGTGAGTGAATGAGTGAGTGGTTAAGGACAAACTCTTTTATAGATATAGATAATGGCAGTTTCTTATATTTAATCAAAGTTTCTTGACAGATAAATCAAAATGGCGACTGAAAAGTGTTCGTGGACGGTTTCGGCTACGAAATTACTTATAATTTAATATATGATCAAATCTTTGTCAAAGATCTTTGACATATGTATTTGATAGTGTAATAGTCGCCTAAAAATGTATTTATTTTAATATTAAAAGCGAGATTAACATAATTTTTGTTAAAATAAAAATTCAAAATACAGCAATGTACCATGTCAAATGAAACACCAATCAGAGCGAATAACGTCACGCATCAGTAAACGCCAAAAGTGATTGACTTTTATTTTAGACAAATATCAATTCCTCTTACAAGATTATTAGGTACATACCTTATTTAAGAACTTAACTACGTTGGAATTCATTTTTAACACAAAAAATAATTAAATTATTATCTAACTCCGAATGTTTGATTACTGTCGACAAGGAGTGTGACGTAACAACTCTGAAATGTCACCTGCGAGCGTTTTGGCGTCAAATTCAAAATTAGTTTTAAGAGAGTAAATTTTTGCGATTAAACCTTTATTTTTTGCAGAAATAAGTACTTTTTTTGGAAATAGGAGACACGTAAGATATCATAGAATAGTTTTTTTTTTAATTATGTATTATGACGGGGATAGAAGATGCTATATCAAGCGGTTGTCACGTCGTTGTATCAATCTGTCGTTATACCAAAGGTCGTTATATCAAGCAGCGAGTGTATTTACAGTTGCTATTTTCTTATAAAATGTATAAACTCCAACGAAGCGAAGCCTTTTGAAGATTTTAGTTTTCCATACACATAATATAATATTTTCTGCACAGACAAGCATTCACACTAAATTTTATAATCCAGTGAGCGACTTTATGAATAAACATTACGCGCCTTATTATAATCTTTCCTTATCCATGTGAGAGATGTGACTACGAAGGAGGCTGGGCTGATCCTGAGGATTAACCAACTCGCAACACGTGAACATAATCCTTTGTTGAAAACAATGACATCTTAAAGTAACGTATCTGTTTGTAACACTACTATACATTAAATAATGTATTTCTACCATAGTAAGTAACCAGTGCGGAATCCAGGGGATGTTAGAGAGGACACCCCCCTCCTCCTTACAAAATATATCACTACTATATATTAATTGAAGAGGAAAGCCACTATAATAACGTGTCAAAAAAATTGTCAATGTTCAAGAATTTTTCCAGGTGGCCAAAAATTTTTAATAGGCTCGTTTTTAACAGAATAGAAAAGTCAACATGGTTAACTACACTATAGGCTATTTGCAAGGGGGTGGAATTAAAAACAATGTCGATGCGAGTGCTCGTGGTGAGCACTATTGTAAAATCATCGGCGCCATAGTTTGAGGTAATGCTGTCAATGTAAACGAATTTATTATTTTTCTATTATACGTCATAATTAAGGGGTCAAAAAATTGTCAATGTTTGAGATTTTTTTCCACTGTGATAACTAATTATTTTAGTGCATTTTATTAAGGCATATATTCAATAGGTACCAATTTTTGTTGAAAAATATTAAAAATATTAAAAAGTTATGAGCCTCGATGTGACAACTATAAATATATATTTTTCTTCATGTTTCCATCGAAATTTCAGGATGGGTTATCGGGAAATCAATATTTTATCAATATCTATTACTGCCGTGCTAAGCACAAAAGCGGTATCTCAGTAAAGGCGAGTTTCGAGAAAATCAACGTTTTGTTAAAATAGTTTTATTTTTACTTTACAGATTGTTTTTTTAATTTATTAAATGGAATTTATTCATTATATTGGGAATTTTGGCGGTATCAAAATATACAGTTATTCGCCTACGTATTATTGATATACCTCTAATTCTCTTGGTAATTTAAGGTAAACCTGAGATAGGAAAAACTTTTTGAAGGGTTTTTTCATATGTTTTAAATAAGATATCGCTATTTGGCTTAGTTCATTGGATTCGTATTTTTTTAAGCTATTCGATGCCATAAAAATCAACTTTATGATTTTTTGAGATACCGCTTTTGTGCTTAGCACGGCAGTATATGCGTAGCAGTTTTTTTTTATTTAATTTTTTCACAAATTGGCGACGGTTTGAAAGTTTGCAAGGCTCGAAAAATATATAATGAAAAAAATTGACTACCGTTTATGCTTAAATCATTTATGCAGTGAAAATAATGTGAGATAGATTAAAAATTAACAGAGGAATAATTTTGCAGATAATAAAATTTCCCACAAGAATATACTTCTGATATTGATCTAAAACTCAATAATAGATCAGAAGTAAGAGCCGTTTAAAATTAATAAATTTAAAATTAATAAGTTTTGATCATCTAAAAAATATTATATCAGAAAAGTTAATAAAAATTTCCAAAAAAGTCTGAGTTTAACCAGGCAGTATTGGAAGCTACTCTCACGTTCAAAGCTATTTTTCACTTTTTTAATTGTAATTAAAAAAATTACACTATTAAAAAATATAGTTTTCTTTTATAGCCGATTTTTATATTCAATTTTTCATAAAACTATTAACCACAAAATAAAACCACAATATTTATTTTAAAGGCAATTTTATCCTCTACAAATTCAACCTCTTCATATTAAGTCCTAATTTCAACCGTTTACTTACAGTGTGTTAATATAAACAAAATGACACTTTTGATAAAATTAAGTAGCATTAATAACAAGATTTAAAAACATATTTTATTTCAAAACAATGACTGCAAAATAAAATTAAAGAGATATTAAAAAAAACGTGTACGTAATATTGGACAGGAACCGGTTTTCTGACAGCGCAGACATGACAAATGTGCTCCAGTTTAACAACAAACGGGTACTAAACAAAACACTTATGACGTAAACAAGGTTATGTAACACAAACTGACCGGAAATATTAACAGAATTGTTATTTTAAAGATTACAATGTTATTGTTTTTTTTTATTATACCAAGAGTGAATTTTATGTTGTTTTTAAATATTATATGATTTTTAGAATAATTTCCGGTACTAAAAAGGATTTAATAAATTGATGTTAGCTAACAAGCACTTTCAACGGGTATTATTTTTGTGAAATTATCTTTAGATTTTTTTTATGTAGAATTATTGGGATCAGTGATACTTCGATTTATTGTAACACAGTTGACGACTCTAACTCTGACTGTTCATACAAGATAATTTTCATAATATCACCACTGTTTCAATACTGTTGGTGTTTACTTATCACGCATGTGAAAAACTTATCAAACACTTAATGATACTTCAAGGGATTTGATATATAGGTTTGATACCCCATTTGAAAGTTTTTTTTATAATACCGGACTAACTTTATTATTAGAGCTATAGGAGAATGGTTAAATGGGAAATTATTTATTTACTGTTTTTCCGAGATGAAAATATATAGCAATGTCAAAAAACAATTAAATGACAAGATATATTGACGTATAACTTTTTTGCTTCCTCGCAATATCGAAGATACGAGAAGCTTTATGATCGTTTTAAAATTAGAAAGAAAATTGATCTCAGATTTCAAATTTTTAACTTGATTATTCCGTTTCAGGTAAAAACAAACACTTTTCGTTCCGTGTCTGGGACTGAATCTTTATCACACACATAATTCACGAACCATTTAACCGATATTAACGAAACTTGGTTGGGTCTGACTTCAAGATAGTCCCATTTCAAGATATTTCAAGAACGACACATGTACAAAAATTAATAGAATATTTTTTGTAGAGGTCACCTACGTTTTTTATAAAATATTTCCACTGGTGGGTGCCATCTTTAATAGCCGATATAAGATTTTAAAATGGCTCCCTATCTGATAATCTATCTTTTGACCTTAATATATATGACCACAGAAAGTGACATACCCCAATCTAAAAGTGCAGCGTTTTGACTTTATTTGCCACGTACCAAACGTACTTTACACCTATTATTTTTTAAGATATGTATCTCAAGAACGATACATGTTACGTGAATATTTAATTCCTATAATATACATAGGTCACCACAACAATTATAAAATATTCCCTTACATTTTACATGGGTTTATCTTAATTTTAATTTACAAAGCTGAAAAATTAAGATTTTAAATTGAAAATGTCAAAAAATTAAAAATAAACAAAAAGATAATTAGACGTGTATAAGGAAAACTTTTTTTAAACAAAATTGTATGAAAATGGTTAACCAATGGCAGTTCATGTGAATATTTTTCTCGGTGCTTATTAAAATTGTTCGATAATGAACTGTTTTTGGTGAATTTACTTGACAGATGTTTTTTTGTACTTTTTATATTTCTATTCAATTTATTTTAGTAAAAGAAATACCATAAGGATAACTAATGGACGATCCCTTACCAAGGAAAAATATTTTAATATGTACGAATTAATACTAAAATATGAAATACTTACATAATACGATATGTTTGCGTATGTATTTAGCTATTACATGTAAATAGTTATATTTTAATATTCATACACGTAGTGCATGAATGTGTCTAGAGATGGCGCAGTTGGCGCGTTCAAATTTGAATACTAAACACGGCGGGAATCCGTAGAGATTAATTACTGGGTAGAGTGGGGCTACAACTTTATTGTATATTACATATATGTAATATGTATCTATGTACGTAGCAAGTACATATGTTATGTACATAAGTATTTACATATACCTAATAGCCATCATACGGTATGGTTCATTTTACGCAGTCAAACAGTCAAGTGATAATATATAGACTGCCTAACAGTCTGGAACTATTAAGCTCCTGATGAAGACTTCTTGTGAAGTCGAAACACGTGTCGAGTGTTTTATTTGTGGTTAAGGGGTTAGGTGTAGTCAGAGACATGAAAAAATGACAATTTAAAAAAAAAATTGCCAGTAAATTATTTTATTTTATAAAAGTAAAAACATAGCATAATTAAATAAGGTTTGGACTTGACTTGACAGAAATTTTAGAAAAAAAAATTAAAAATTTTAAAAGTAATGGCTGTTTGTGTTGATCCAGTTCCAACCGAAGCTCCTTGCGGTGACCATCACTTTTCCTTGGAGATCCATTCAAATTCAATCGGACAAAAAAAAAATAGTTTTATTAATAGATAATCTAGTGCCTGATCGAAGCTTTTTTTTCTTTCTTAAATTAACAAAATGGCAGCCTCAGGAAATTTTTTTCAAGATTTTCGGGAAAAAAACCAACAGTTAATTGTTTATAACAAATCGAAATTAAAAAAAAATCCTTCGATCAGGCACCAGTTTTTCATGTTTTCAAAAAGCTGTATAAATTTTATTAAAATCTACCGAGCGGTTTTCGAGCTACAGTGGTCACTAGTTCAAAAAACATAGTTTTGAGAAAAACGCATTTGAAGTTTTACACTCAATTTACGTAAAGTATAATACGTATTATTTAATTACTTACACCGTCATCTATTCCTAGGCCATTATTCAGCCGTTTAGCAAAAATGCAAAAAAAAATCGATTTTTTGAAAATTCTGACTACACCTAACCCCTTAAGTGGGCTCTCACACCGGAGCAATAATATAGCAATATAGTAACTACCAATTAGAAACTAGCAATATAGCGATACCATATTGCTTTGGTGTGAGACAATATGTCCGATTCAATGTATATTGACATATAGCAATAATATCGCTAGTTATATGTTGCTCCGGTGTGAGAGCCCACTAAGGTGTACATTTTAGTTTAAATGACTAAAAAACACAGTTTTTTCGTTTTCCAGTAATATTATAATAGTATAATATGGTAAAATTGGTAAAAAAATATTTTCTGGACCAGTGGTTTAGAAACACTGGTGTATAATATACATGACATAATGTTTTGTTTGCGTAGAGCCTGCGACAATAGGCCTACGCATTGAATTAACATACATGCGCTAGCAAAATGGATATCTACATGGATTTTAGCGCACTAAGCTTATTTAGCAAACCAATGTGTCAATTGTATAACAATAGGTTATAATATATTGTTATCTAATAAATTTTTTTTATGATACATTTAACTGTTTTTAACTTATTATTATACTATTTATGGTATGCAGAAGATAGAAGTAAATAAAACAATTTAGTGACATAAATATAAGTTGAACAAGAAATTGTGTAAGTGAATTGATTTTTGCTTCCTCGCAATATCGAAGATACGAGAAGCTTTGTGATTGTTTTTAAATAGAGAAAAAATTGTTTTCAAAATTTTATCTTGACCTTTCCGTGTCTGTCTGTGTGTCCGTCTGTCTGTCTATCTCCTCAATTCTTATCACACGCATAACTCATTAAACACTGAATTGATATTAATGAAACTTGGTTGGTTGGTTGGGCCTGGTTTGAGGACGGTCCCATTTAAAAATTTGGGATTACACTCCGAAATATTTATTTTTTGAAAATAACTCAAGAAAGACACATGATACGTGAAAATTTTATAGAATCTTTTTTGTAGAGCATTCAATTTTCTGTAATAAAGATCAGCGCAATGTTTATTGTAAATATTCCCTTACAAAGATTTATCTCAATTTGCTTTAACAAATCGTAATTTGATTTTTTACAACCGCTGTTTACTTTGACATATTATATCTGTCATTTTGACGTTTGCATAGCACAAAAACTTAGACTTAGATTGAAATTGTCAAAAAATTAAAAATATACGACAAAATGACCAGGTGCGTATTAAGAAAAATGTCGAATTAATATTTTTAAATAAAATTTATGAATATTAAATAGTCGAATAAAACGTTGAAAAAAATTAAAATCAACAATACAACTATCCTTTATAATCAAAATCGAAAATCAATTAATTGTTATAAAAATAAAAATAATAAATATAATAATATAAAGCAGATATATTTAAAAAAGTAATTTATATCTTTGTATAATTTCTGAATACACCACTGGCTGCTATGTAGAAAGAATGGCACAAGCAGTAATTTGAACTTATTTGAAGATTAATGGTCAGGCAATCTCTATTTTCATAAAGAAATGTTGACGTGGATTATGTCCCAAAGTAAGATTAGTGAGCGCAAACATTACACAAATAATATCTTATCTAAAGAGATTATATTTTTACGGGGACGACATCGTTTTATGAATTATTGATTTTGTTTTCAACACAGATATTCAATTTAAGTGTATTTTATCGTTTTTATCGAAGATGTAATGCGTAGATTATGCCCAGATGAATTTACTCTATATGAGAGGTCCTCAATCAGTCGATATTTGTATTATTTTAATTAATTTTATATAACTTCAGTGGCGTAGTAAATATTTAGTGTTCTAAAAAACGTATATTTTGAGAAAACATCAGTTTGAAATACATACCTTCCACAAAATTTAACACATATGTATTTACCCTCCCCCCATCGGAAAATTCTTACTACGCCACTGTATAAATTTTATGAAATTGGTCAATTTGGTTTCTGATAGTAATAATATTTTTTAGTTTCTTTAATTTTCAATTTTAACTTCAAAAAAATATTAAAGTTTTATTTCACCCCGTATATTATTTATATATTTATATTTTTGTTCGTGCATTATTTTATATTACATTATTAGATTATTTATGTTATTGCATTTTTTATTTTTCGTTTTTGAAGTCTTAAAACGTATAATTACCAATATTTAGGAAATTATTACGGTATTCAAAATCAAATACTTAAAAAAATGTAGGTATATTATTTTTATTTAAAAATATAACAACTGCAAATTCTCCTTAATACGCCCTTGGTATATTTATAAATGATTGAATCGCATTATTTAAATTTAATTAATATATATCTATTAATAAACATTTATCAAAACCCACACGTGGGTGTTGCCGCGCAACCCACTTGACACAACTAAAAAAATATCCTTGCCAATCAATTCGTGAATCAATCCCGAGTCCAACGAGGTACATGAAGCCATATCTTTTGAGAGGAGGGGGTCATGACCGAAAAATTTCTAAAATGGGCTAAACTAGAACCACAGACCTACCATTTAGCAAAAAAACCGAGGTCTCTAGGTGGTCAGGGGGCCGAGATCTCTGGGTGGAAGACGCACGGACGGACGGACGGACGGAAAATCGAGCATATTTGTGGGTTGCGCTTAAAATTTTATTTATCTTAACTAAATAGCAAATTGGAATACAAAAACAAATGAGTACCTACTTACTTCAATTTTTTTAAATTATTTTTGCCTGTAGAATTGAATTTCAAAAACATACCATTCATTTCCCCCAACTTACCCTACCCTACCTATAGCATTACAAAAACTAATTCAATATTAAAACACTAAAAATTAACACGTCATGCAAATTTCAGTAATATTATTTTTAACTTGTAACGATAATTTAAAAGTTATTTATGGCTCTCATGTCTGACACATGTTATGAAATATACTTATTACAATAAAAATATAAATACTTTAGGTAGCCAAAAATAAAGATAACATTTTAGTAGGTTTTTACATTTTTGCACGATTACAGTATTACTATTCTATTTTTAACCGCATTAAACTGCTGAGTTTTATATAGAAATCTTTTATAAATAAAACGGGCACGTGCTTGTTGGGCACGCACATGATAGGGTTCCGTAGTCATTCTCACTACGATTTATAAAAAAAGAGTTTTTTTTTTAATTTTCGCGACCGAAGGGTTAAAATCAAAAAGTCATTTGGCTTTTATTATTGCATTTTAGGAGACCTATCAAATGACACTCCACTCAATGGGGTAAATGAAAAAAATGTGAGTTCACTTTTCAATCTATGAAAAGGGGGTCCACAATATTTTTGACAATGTTCGTTATAATTTTCAGTCAAAGTACTAATTAAAAGCTACATTCTGAATTTTTTTCAGATTTTTTGAATCGATAGTTTAGAAAATAGAGGGGGAGGGACGCTCTGACAGCGACATTAAAATCAAATATATCGCGACTAAAGGGTTAAAATCAAAAAGTTATTTGACGTTTTTTTTTGCATTTTACGAGACATATTAAATGACACGCCACTCAATAGAGTAAGTGGGGAAAAATGTAAGTTCAATTTTCAGTCTATGAAAGGGGGGTCCAAAATATTTTTGACAATATTCGTTATAATTTTCAGTGAAAGTACTAATTAAAATCTACGTTCTGGAATTTTTTCATATTTTTTAAATTGATAGCTTAGAAAATAGAGGGGGGGGGGACGCTTTTTTAATGACTTTGGAGAGAAAATACATCGTGATCGAAGGGTTAAAATTAAAAAGTTCTAATACATTTTTTGTTGCATTTTATGAGTCCTTTCTAACGACACCCCACTCAATGGTGTGAAATTTTTTATTGAAAACACTTTCATTTTATCAAAGGGGGGTCTAAAAAAATTTTATTTTCTAATATCTTACCATTTATGTTTTTGGGTTATTAATCTACGACCGTATGCCAAATTTCATCTTATTATCTCAAAATTTTTGAAGACGGACGGACATGGAGAAACTATAAGGGTTCCTAGTTTTCTACGGAACCCTAAAAACGGTATGGAATACCATACATGACTTCCATGTTCTATAATATCTTTTACAATATTACAATAATTTTTAATATAAAACTCACCTTTGTATTATAAATATTTTTGTTTTTACTTCCATGTTCGAATAAATGGAAGTATTGTAATACGGTCAAAAAATCGTGTCCGAGATAAAAGCAGATCTAATATTCCAATGTCTGTTGCATAATAAACACTTTTGAATTTAACTGCGCTTGTTTCCATGGCAATATGAATTTATTAGTATTTAAAATTAAAATTTTGTGGGTGGTTGTAACCCCTTCAGTGGCTATTTCGGCACTTTTTCTTAGATTGGATTTAACTAACAATAAGTGTACCTACCAAGTTATTAAAATTGGTGAGATAATACTCACTTTTTAGACGATAATAGGTACAAAATTTAGAATATTTCCGAAACCCCTAATCCGAATAACACCAAAATCAATAGATCTGGAGTACTCACTGACACAAACATTTTCCCCAAAAATAATTCAAATCGGTGCATATTTACAGTAGTTATCATGAACGGAAGAAAATTCTACATTCAGACACACACACGCACAGCCGCCATTCGAAAATCAACTTTTACATTTTGAAGTTAGAACAATTAGAAACTGCTCTTTTCTTGGACACGATTTTTCGACGGTATTACAATACTTCCATTTCTTAGAACATGGAAGTAAAATTACATACATTGGTAGAAAGGATTTCTCAAACCAAGTAAACCTTGTTTTGTATATAACGAAAACAATATTTTCTTAAGATAAGCAATAATACAAATAGTATTCTTGAACGAAGGAGTAACGTAGTTGGATTAAGAGTATGTTTCTTATATTAAAAAAAATATTGTTTTCGTTATATACAAAACAAGGTTTTCTTGGTCCAATACAGTTTTTTTCTGTGTAGGTTTGCAAAAAATGTTTTGTATATAGTAAACATTCCACATTGTGAACCGCGAGGACGCAATTAGTTCTATTATTATTAACTAGCTATGTCCACGACTTCGCTCGCGTGGACTATGAAATTACTGTTTAGGATTTTAGTAAACAAATAACATTTATTTTAATTCTTATGAATTCACATATAATTAAACCACATACCAATTTTATAAAAATTCCTACTCAAAAACTCTCTATAACCGGAAAATGCAATTGTATACACCCCTGTCGTTTGAAAAAAAACAAAAAAAAAACAAGGGCTAATAAAAAAATACACAATATATTCGCGCGTCCGCACAATACAACAAAAGCCGACGTGTATGTATTAGAGAGAGACAAGAGCTCTTGAGAACAATGTGAAACAAAAACCGGGGGCCCCGGTGTTGTGTCAAGGGCCACTACGTACAAACGAGACTACTTCAAAAACTGTGTCGAGTCTCGAGCGAGTAGGCAATCCTCACTACACCCGTGTATGCGGGTTGTGTATATGTGAGATACACCTCTTGCGGTTTCTGTACGCCTGGTATGTGTTTCAGGTTTACTTGAAGAAGAACCACTTGTAAAAAGTGGGAAGGAAGGATTTTTGTATCAGACAGTCTGAGATGGTTTTAAATAGATGGGTTTTGGCAAAAAGGTGCGTGATAAGTTGTACTATTTAACATTTTTCAGCCCAATAAACCATTTCGATTACCAAAATAATTGACTGAGTTGAATTTCAATTCAAGAGAGTGACACACAATTCGATACACTGTACAAAATTTTTGGTACAAATTATTCATAATGGAATGGGCACTAAAAACCATCAATACGCTCCTACTCAATGTAAAATCAATGCAACAAATATTAATCAAAAAATAGTCTATATTAAACGACACTTCGATAAAATTAAAATTTATTGTCTTTTTAAATAGAAAATGACAATGAAATGTATTTTTTGATTTATATTTAATCGTATAATTTACTGACTTAATGAATATCCTAGTACATTTACTCATAAATATAAATTAAAATGCGGATTTATCGGCGCATATTACAGCTGATTTTATACATTAAATTACATGCGCATATTTTACGTTCATTTTTCAAATTGCATTGCACTATTATAATACAATAATGTGAACACCTACATATGTTATAGCAGAAATAAAATTACAAATAGGTATATATACAGGGTGTCCCGTTAACATATAGATAAACTTTTAGGAGTTGTTGAGGACATAATAATCTCTTTTCGTTAATAAACCAAAATCTACAAACAAGCTGATCCAGCAGTAGATTTTGTCTTTGGTTGATTTTTTTATAACTTGGGGTAATGATAGTTCAAAGTATAATAATCATAATAAATCGATAATTTCTACAGCAAAAACTATTTTTATGTTTATCTCCTAAAGATCAATTTCACCCTTTTTTATGTATGTATAATATATGCCCATATATTTTCAAATACATTTATAAACATGTAGAATGTAAATAAATAAAATTGAGATAACAATTTTCCTTCAAAATTTAAGTCCAATTATTTTAAGATGATAATAAAAATCCTTTGGAATACTTTCAGTTTTAAAATATATGAAAAAAATGTATATAAAAAATTTAATCATTCAATAAATACAAACAAATTGTTTTTTCATTTACTGTTGCGCAAAAATCAACTAGCGTTGGGAGCTGGTAATGCTTAGAGAGCTATCCTACGGGAATATCGATGGGGATCATTGCCATGGTGACCGGAAAGAAGCCCACAGGAAAAAAGCCCATAGGAAAAATACCCACAGGAAAAAAGCCCACAGGAAAAATACCCACAGAAAAAAGCCCACACGGAAAAATGCTCACGCGGAAAAATGCTCACACGGAAAAATGCTAACACGGAAAAATGCTCACACGGAAAAAAGCCCACACGGAAAAATGCTCACACGGAAAAATGCTCACACGGAAAAAAGCTCACACGGAAAAAAGCCCACACGGAAAAATGCTCACACGGAAAAATGCTCACATTAATAAATAAATAGGATACAGATGTACTAATTCAAGACGGCACATTATTGTTATTTATTTGTATTGTATGTCATTTTTTATGATTTCATATATGCCAAACTTCTGTACTGTCACAACTTTATTTATTCTTATTTTAGATATGTATATATATGTTACTGTAAAAGCCCGAACTGAGGTAAAACCTAGGTTTTACCAAGAGACACGGTAAATGTTGAAAAATAGAGTAGGTATCAAAAATATGTTAAAAAAAATATATAGAAAATCACAAATATTTAATTTTGCTAACAAAATATTCGGGCGAATGGGGATTAATCTAGTATAAAATACGGGGATTCAATCTCCGCCTTGGTTAGGGCAATCTATTGTGGCGAAAGGGGATTAATCTAGTATAAAATACCGGGATTCAATCTCCGCCTTGGTTAGGGCAATCTATTGTGGCGAAAGGGGATTAATCTAGTATAAGAAACGGGGATTCAATCTCCACCTTGGTTAGGGCAATCTATTGGGGCGAAAGGGGATTAATCTAGTATAAAATACGAAAATTCAATCTCCGCCTTTGTTAGATTATAAACAAACCGGAGATTGAATCCTTTCTGGGAAATTATTAAATAAATATATTTTTAGATTGAATATTTGATTGATAATGTAACAAGCTGAACAGGTATTTATATTGTAAATATATAAGGTCAATACAGTAGCTAACATACATGAAATATGTTAAACATCTGTATCCTATTTATTTCTTAATGTGAGCATTTTTCCGTGTGAGCATTTTTCCGTGTGGGCTTTTTTCCGTGTGAGCTTTTTTCCGTGTGAGCATTTTTCCGTGTGAGCATTTTTCTGTGTGAGCATTTTTCCATGTGGGCTTTTTTCCGTGTGAGCTTTTTTCCGTGTGAGCATTTTTCCGTGTGAGCATTTTTCCGTGTGGGCTTTTTTTTGTGGGTATTAACCTGTGGGCTTTTTTCCTGTGGGTATTTTTCCTATGAGCTTTTTTCCTGTGGGCTTCTTTCCTAGAACCCATTGCCATACCCATTCTATAGTCTAGACTTAACTCCAATTGATTTTCTTTATTTCCAAATTAAAATTGACAGATGACAAATAACGTGAAAAACAGTTTTATTTCCGATTAATTATAATTTTTCCGGAAATGTCAAACGCTTTTTTCGAAACGACGTACATACTTACTACCTACCCAGTGGCGCACCCAGAAAAAAAACAGGGAGGGGGTGTTTTTTTAACTTCCCAATAGGAAGTTATTGTAATTGGTTCGAAAATCGAAAACAAAAATTTTAACATATTTTCATGTTTCAAGGTCGTTAGAGTATATTTACACTATTTTCAGAAAAATAGTATGTATCTACGTACGTACGTGTCATTTTTTTCCGGGACGAAATCTCGCGAGTAAAAAATACTATTGACTTCGTTGATGTGCTAATCGAAGCGTCTTGACATGAAGGTTTTTTTTAAATTCAACCCCTACGAGTTGACTGTGTGGACCTAAAGGATCGCACCCCACGGCATTATACGTTATATAGTTTAATATTATATCCCCGGGTAAAATTGGATCCAACGGCTAGTTTAAGTTATCCTTCTTTAGGCGCGCTCAGTGAACTTAGCACGAGGAAAAATTGTGCATTCACCGAATAGATTTTTCTTTTAAATCTAAGCAAGTTTCCATTATGTGATAGAAAATAGGATAGCAAGCACTTTACTTGAATCTAACGCAAAAAAAACTTAAAACACATGTTTCTATACGATATACAAGAACAAAAAAACAAATGCTAAAGCGTTTCCACTATATATTATTAAATTTCCGTTGTATAAAATTGCGAGAGGATACCTATGTATGCACTATGAACATACATGTATTGTTTTTCCTATTTCGAAACAAAATATCCCATTCTTGGGTTGACAGAAAAAGTTTTGTATATCAATTGCATGCAATGCTATTTTCTTGGGGACGCTAGCACTAGCACTGTGTTCTAGTAGTGAATACTATGTTATATTATAACATAAAATAGTAATATCGTGTATTGTAATAGTACTTACAAGGGAACCTTTTCAAGTCGAAAATTCGTTTCTTTGTATATAGTTAGAGGAGGTCAAGATAAGTAAGAAAAAAATTATCTGAGCTGCGATAAAACGGTTTAAGGGGGTGAAACACCCCTATGAAAATGTGCAAAATAATCATATTTTTTCAAATAACTCTGAAACTAATGAAAATTTAAAGAAATCTATAATACAAAATTTTCATGATTTTTTATGCTCTTTGGAATGGCGATAGTCAAAATTCGAAAAATTTAAACCTATGAAATATGGGTAGAAGGTGGGGGTTAACGGTTTAATTAGGTTTCCATAAAATACTATTAGCCACGATACTGTACAGAAAAATTATTAAAAAAATGGATAGAAGATAATCTCTGCAAATTTTATTTAAAATATTTATCTTCTACGCACAATTTCAAAAATAATTTTACAAATTCAAAAATTGATGGGTCAACATCCGTTTCCGGTTTAGTAGATCGCATATCTATTGTATAATAGGTACACAAATTTTAAGTTTTTAAAAACTTTTATATACGGTATCAAAGGAGCTAGCAAGTACTCTCTAATGAAGTATCAAACTTATATGACAGTTCTCTTGGAGTTTCATTAAGACTTTGACAAGTTTCTCGCACGCGTTGTATGTAAATACAAACAACGGTATTAAAACAGTGGTGATATTATGAAAAATATATATGGTCAGAGACGTCAACTGAGTTGCAATACGTTGAAGTACCACTGCTCTAAATTCCATAGCAAATCCATAGATAATATCATAAAATTAATACCTCATTTGAGAGTGCTTATTAGCTAGCAAATTTTGCTAGCTCCTTTATGATTCTGTAAATATAAGTTAAATATCCCTCCCCTCCTAAAAAAACGAAACAATTGTTCCTGTTTCTACTTTTGAAGCTTATGCAATAATTCCTTGTCATTTTCAAATACTACAGAATATTGTTATTACAACTGTACGCTTTTTAAGGGTTGACAATATCAAATCAAATTTAAGCACCCAGTTTTCTCTACAGCCACAATTTTACTGAACGTATTACCAAAACAAACAACAGTAATCACAAATTGGTGTGTTGGCAAACAGTTTTTATTGTTTCTGCGGTCGATAATGAATTCACTAAACTTAGTGTGGAGAGTTTACTTTTGCCGCGGGTTGAAAATTGACACGAATAACAAATATACGTCAGACGTAGCGAGGTCTCTCAAGGTCATGTCCGCTTTGGAGAACGATTTTCACGTTATTTGAAGACTTGTATCGCCTATAATCGAAATTCGATCAATATTTTACCTGCCGTGATGGCAACATACACACATGATTTTTGTGTGTGTGGGCATTTATGGCAAATACCTTTTGAATGATATTCAAGTTTCATTCTCATCCTTTTATAATAAACTATAGGTGGGCCCGCGCGGTTTCGCTCGCGTGGACTACGGAATTATTGTTTAGGATTTAAAAAATATATAGTTGAATTAAGGGAGTATCCTGCTTTATGAGGCCAAAAATAAATGTTTCTTGGGGAATTTTTTTAGGATAGAAAAAAATAAGCTAGTGAAGCAAACTTTTCAGATTATTTTATTGCATATTTGAACGTTAAAAAAAATTATTAAGACAAAAATATTCAAACGCAACCAATTTATATATAATATATATAATATATTATTATTATATAATTATATCGGCGGGAAAGATGAAGCTCGTAATTTTTGTCTGAGACAAAAAAAAAACAAAGTAAGTTTTAATTTTTATATATTTTTCTTCTATATGAACTAAGAAAAACCCAAAAAATTTTAAAATTAAAAAAAATGTTAGGTTTGAAAAAAAAGTGCTTTTTGCAAGAAAAAAATCATTTCAACTTGCTAAAAAAGTTGTTTAGAATTTTTTTTTCATGAATCTTTTTAGTCCATATGGAAGAGAATTTAAAACTGAAGACAACAAGCTTTGGTTCATTTTGATTGGTCGTTTAGTTTTCTTGCAATCACACCCGCCAATTTAGAAAAATGATAAAAATTAAAACTCGAAAAAACACGCTTCAAAGTTTACGGTCAGAAAAAGCAGGAAATTTATCATTATAATTTGTACTATAGCTTGACCCGGCGCTTATACAAATTCAAAATATTGTTTTAGACGATAATTGAAGCTTTTCAGGTAGGTACATTGTTCGGATTTATTCGACCGAGGGGAAAAGCGAGCGCTCAAAATGCCCGAGCGCTTGTATACCTTCTGGACACTCCACTGCGATTAATGCTATATTTTTGAAAATATTTCGAATTTACCTATAAAACTTTACAGACATATTCTTAGATATATTAGGAAGAGATTTAAGCAATAAAAAAAATTGATTTTTTGAGACTCATAAAGCAGGACACTCCCTTAAGTATAAACACGATTAGTTATTATTCTAATAAAAACCAAACAACACTTAAATTACCTATCTAACAAAAGCGAATCAACAAAAAGTAAAAATAATTTTCGCTCTATTTAAATTTAAAAGTAAATTATTGAAAACAAATTAAACAATTGACAATCAAGAGAATACCAGCCTGTTCCCTCCCATATATCAAGGATTAAGTACTTATGACGATGAAATTAAAAAAAAAATCAGAACAAAAATTGCAAATAATTTTTGTTCTGTTCAAATTTAAAAGTTAATAATTGAAAACAAAATAAACAACTCCTGGCCGAGCGCGCAGTATCTTCCCTTCCCTCTCCCCACGACACTTATCATAGTTCGCGCGAATTCTTACGAAAAATTGAGTGATTGTTATGGAATATTTTCTAATCGAAATATTAAATTTTATTACATTTTTCTACTTGGAAATTTATTATTTTTTAATCAAATTTCTTAAAAATTCTGTATAGAGAAGCCTCAAGTCACTGACATCATAAATCACCGTCTGGAATTCATATATTTCCAATTTAATTTATTTTGAAAATAGCGGAAACATAAAATCCATTAAATGTGTTTTATCGATTTGTTTTATTATTATAGACTTCCGCGGCATTGGAATTACCCACAATGCAGTGAGAATCAATTAAACTGGCTTAATTTACAGCACGTTCTTAAAAGGTCAAATTCCATTATTATTATTATTTATGTTTTTAATTTGGCATTGAATGAATTGACAATCACGATGTTATGATCATTAAATGCCAGCGTTCATTTAAATTTTAATAAACAGTAGAAGGGAATTTATAGGTGACGTTTATCATTTTTAACATAAATTATAAGAATAGTCAATAATTTAAACTTAAATCAATAATTGAAGTAAATGAAATACTTATAAATAGGTACTATTTCTACTATTAGTCTCAATAAATAAATAAATAAATAAATGAAAAAAATAAAAATAAATAAATAAATAAAAAAATAAATAAATAATTAAATAAATAAATAAACAGTTAAATTAAAAACAAAAACAAAGTTCAATAACCACGCATTGGCTGTCTAAAGGAACCAGACAGGGACATAAACATTTCATAAAAAATATATATCTATACTATAAGTATTATAAGAGCTTTCTTTTTTTTTGATAAAACATAAACTAAGGGCTGAAATGAAAAAAAAATGTTATTTATAAAAAATATTTCCAAAATTAGCAAATCAACAAATATGGACTTATTTCTTCAGCAACCCACTTAAAAATTAAATATTCTGAATGAATGCAGCCTTAACATTTATTTTTTCTGTCTAAAAAATATAAAACAAAAATTATGTCGAATTTTGACTTTTGACAATTTTTGCAAAACTTAACAAATCAATATAATAATGGCAATATAAAAGTGCAAATACTGCCAACTGACATTTGTTGTATTATTGTCTATTTCATTACAAAAATATAGATTTTTTGCTTCCTCGTCATATCGAAGTTACCACGAAGCTTTTTTATGATCATTTTAAAATGAGAAAAAAAATTGTTCTCCGATTTCAAAATTTTAATTTGATTTTTCCGTTTCAGGTCATGAATACATTTAAAAAGTTTAACAAAATGTATTTTTTTGATAAAATCATGTTATTCCAAAATTATAATCAATATTAAAATCACCCCAAACATAAAATTTTCTCAGCTATGGAAGAGACTCCAAATTCATAATTTTGGTTCTATAACCACACAATGACTGTCTAAACCTAAAGGAACCATTCAGGTCCAGGGACACCAACATTTACAAAAATATATCATATTTTGAACAAAAATGGGGACCCTGCATAAAATGTTTGTTTTATGTCCGGTTTCATAAAGGAGCTAGCAAATTTTTTAAATAGCAAGCATACTCTCAAATGAGGTATCAAACTTATATGACAGTTCTCTTGGAGTTTTATGAAGACAATGACAAGTGTCACGCACGCGCTGTATAAAATATTACCAAAATTTTACTAAAATCGCACTTTTTATTTTAAATTTCAGATAGAAAAATCTAAAAAAGGGTCTTCGAGAACAAAAAACTGTTTTTTTAATTTTTTTTCAATGTGTCCTCTTTTTTTAATGGAATTGTCCTCTTTTCTCACCTTAACTATCCGGCAACCCTAGTTGTATGTAAACACCAACAACGGTATTAAAACAATGGTGATATTATGAATTTTTTTAATACAGTCAGAGTCACCAACTGTGTTACAATACGTTGAAGTACCACTGATCTAAAAACCATAGAAAATCTATAGATACTATCACAAAATTATTACCTCCTAGCTAACTCCTTTATGATACCGGACATAAGAATAAGAGATTTAAATTAAATTTAGTTGTAAACAAATTGTAGATCAGATTAATGAAAATTCGTTACCTATATAGTAAAAAGTTTCATATTCATATACATATAAACATGTATGCTTACATTGCTAACAATAAGTTACGACATTTACAATATTAAGATCTGATTTCATAAGACACAAAGTTCAACAACCGTATAAACGTTTTTGCATCATATTGTTCTTGTTATTAAAAACAACTCTTACAATGATATCGTTAAAACTGCAATCAATACAGACGAAAAAAAACATGCTAATAACATATTGTACTTCATACTTTGATCGTCAAAATTAAGTAGCAAGTGATTTCATTGTTTTACCAAAACAAAAAACAACTCGTGTGGAATAATTAAACATACACCCACTCACGCACACACACACAGACACACACACACACACATACATACAAACATACACACACTCGCAATGATGATTATTGTGATTCCGTATAAACAGCTGTTGTGTTTTTAAATATAATAGAGGGGGTTATGTTCTCAGACGGTTATCAAAACGGAAGTTGTGGTAGACACAATGGGGGGAGGGGAGACCGGAAATGCAAGTCGCTGCAAAATCAACGTGCTGTAGAATATGCATAGCAGTAAATGTACGTCACGTACTGAACGCAGGAGCGGGTATATATTATTATTAAGTATTTAAAACTTTTAAATTATTATTAGAATTAATTAAATTGGTATGGAAAAAATTCAGTACTATTTTTTTATTATTTAAAATTTTGAGAATCACTGTTATACATTCATATTTTTTTTCATTAGTTAAGTTAAATAAACATCCGCGTTACTTGATATGTTTCATATAGTTTTTTACATAATTTATAATTCCTTTAAAAATAGATGTTAACATAAATAAATATGTATTAAATTTTTCTTCTTAACTGCTAAAGAAAATATATGATAAAACATTAATTTAAAGGGAAAGCCACTGTGACGGGTCAAAAAATTGGTTGGGAATTTTTTTCACAGGTATAACTAATTACTTTAACCAACAGGAAATTGCACTAGCGGCCTTTATAGACATCGAAGGAGCTTTTGATCATACCTCCTTCGAGTCAATGATAGCCGCAGTGAGAAATCGTGGAATAGAAGACACCATATGTAGGTGGATCAGTAAGATGTTACACGACAGAAAAATACAATCAACTGTATCTAGTGAGACGATGGAGATAGTAGCTGCCAAAGGATGTCCGCAAGGGGGGGTATTATCACCTCTACTGTGGAACCTAGTGGTAGATGAACTCCTAGTCAAACTAAATGAACAGGGCTACTATACCCAGGGGTATGCTGATGATTTAGTAATACTAATCCAGGGAAAGTTTGACGACACAGTCTCAAGGCTCATGCAAAGAGCTCTTGAAGTTGTGGAAACATGGTGTGCCAAGGAGAACTTAAGCGTAAATCCACAAAAAACGGCACTGATACCATTTACAAGACGAAGAAAATTGGACGGGCTTAGACTACCAAATTTCTTCAATGAACAATTACAAGTGAGTCAGGAGGCTAAATATCTGGGTATAATCCTAGATTCAAAGCTAACCTGGAAATCACAGATACAAAAAACCGTAAACAAAGGAAAAACAATTCTTATGGCAACAAAGCGAGCACTGGGTAAATCCTGGGGACTTAAACCAACCATGGTATACTGGCTATACACAGCAGTGGTGAGACCCATGATTACCTATGGATCGCTGGTATGGTGGCCGAAAGTTGAACAAAGACAAGCCAAACTGGAGCTATCTAAAATCCAGAGACTTGCCTGCGTCTGCATCACGGGAGCGATGAGAACCACCCCAACTGCAGCTATGGAAACCCTGTTAAGCCTGCCTCCCCTAGATATTATAATCAAAGGAGAGGCGAGGATGGCGGCGTACAGGCTGGAAATCAACGGGAATTGGCAAACCACTACCAACCCTGGACATACCAGGATAACGGTATCCATCACAGACCCATTATTAGAAATGAGAAGTGATGTAATGCCAATAAGGCACAACTTTAATAAACCCTTTAACATCCAGCTAGACTGGAATGAGGGGCTAGTACAAAGACGCAGTCAGGAGGGCAAACTTGTATGGTATACAGATGGATCCAAAACTGACAGCGGCACTGGTGCTGGAATATATGGGGAGTCCCCTCAGTTTAATGCATATGCATCTCTGGGGAAATGTGCCACAATATTCCAAGCAGAAACTCATGCAATAGATGTTTGCATGCAGGAGAATATACACAGGAACTATCAAGGTAAAGATATCCTTGTTCTGACAGATAGTCAAGCTGCACTGAAAGCCTTGGCTAGTTATCAGTTCAACTCAAAACTGGTCTGGGATTGCCTACAAAACCTCACTACCCTGGCAAACCACAATAGGGTAACCGTTATGTGGGTGCCAGGACATAGAGGGATAGCAGGTAATGAAAAAGCAGATGCTCTGGCAAAAAAGGGCTCAAAAACAACATTTACAGGCCCTGAACCAGTATTTGGAATTACCAAAAACACTATTCGCAGCTGGCTAGCTGATTGGACAAAAAGACAACATCAAAACCCCTGGAATAATGTAGAAGGTCAAAAACATAGCAAAACCATGCTAAATAAACCATCCAGGAAATTAACGGATGAAATACTAAAACTAAGTAGACAACAAATTAGGCTAGTGACAGGTATGATAACCGGTCACTGTAACCTACGAAAACACATGCACACAATGGGAATCTATGACGAAGAACCCATCTGCAGACTATGTAATGAAGAGGACGAAACAGCCTCCCATATCATATTCGACTGTGAAGCTCTTGCTCAATGGAGACACACACTCCTAGCAGGAGAAAACTATCGAGAAGCTCTAACAAGAGAAAACTTGGTGGAAAGGATGTTAAACCTGATAAGAACGGTAAACCTTTTCACTGAATGAGTGAATTGATGAAGAACACAATAAGCCAAAGGCTGCAGTGTTAGAGGCATCTAACCCTCATCATCAATCACAACCTAATCTAATCTAATCTAATCTAAATTACTTTAGCATTGGGTAGATTACATTTTATTAAGTATATATATTCTAGTTTTTCGATACCAATTTTTATAGAATAATATTAAAAATTTACAAAGTTATGAGTCTCGATGTACATAACGACCAAAAAAAATTTTTTTCTCCATGGTTCGATCGAAATTTCGGGAAGGATAATCGGAAAGAAGAAATAAATCTATATGATTTGCGTAACTATTTTTTAATTTTAATTTCTTCACAAAATGGCAACAGTATGAATTTTTTTTGTTCATTTTTAAGATTTTTTTTATATTTAAGCGGTTTTAAAAATAGTAATTATCAAAATTTCAAAACACGGCTACGCACAGACTAAGCCACTGCGATAATAAAAAATATAAAAATAAAATTGATCCATATTAGTCTTTGAAGAATCGCTAAGACAAAATTGAAAAAAGTCGTTTCAAGAAAAACGCGTACAAAGTTTTCAGAGGGTCATAACTAGACGCACTATCTGATCTCGCTAAAGTGACTTTAATGGAATTTTAACCTTTTTTTTTAATATAATACATACATATAATGTTTACTTTAAAATAATGCATAAAAAATCTATTTTTTTCTGTGACAGTGGCGTATCTCCTTAAATAATTATAAATATGTAAAAATATTTAATAAAATAATAGTTTCGTGATCGATATTATGTGTTACGCCACTGGTAAGGTATGTTTATAGTACACTCACGTTCACGGTGCAGTGGCGTAGAATAATTGTTCAATGTGTCTGTTTGTTCTATGTGTTTTATTTGCTGAATGTTATAAATTTAAAGAGTATTCTGTTGTATGTATGAGAAGATTGTGGTTTTCTACAGATATTGTTTGAACAGATAATTTACTACTTATTCTATGAAGTTTATTTTGTACTGTTGATTTTGTGTGAACAGCAGTTTACAACTGCACAATATTTTTATATTATAGAAGCTGGAATTATTTGATACATTATTAGTATTAATTTATTATAGGTATGATTTTATGATGAATGATTAATTTCATTAGTAAAATTTAAAATGTATACATATTTCATATGTATCTAGGCTTCTGGGTATAATATGATAAAATGTTACTAGATTTGTATAGATAACTGAAGAACAACTCATGTTATTGACTTGAGCAAAATTTTAAATATAAATAAAATAAAATTTAAGTACCTAGGGTGTCCCCTCAAAGTTCAATATTTCTTTTATTATAACAAATGGAAGAAAACTTTAAATGCAAAAGTTGTCAGGTTAGGGAAGCAGGATAATTCGAAAATAGTTACATTTATACAGAATGTTCCATAACTGCGTTACAAATCAAAGTTATATATTTTTAAATATAAAGTATATTTTTTTATTTGATAATTTAAAAGTATTCATTTTTCTGGGTATTTTGATATAGCATGTATGGTATTATACTGAGCGCTTTAGAAATTATGACCAATTTTCTAAGAAAATAGGAATATTTTCAACACCTTGTAATTTTTCTAATAACAACAAAAAATGTTTGCTCTCTGCTGAAAGTAGTTTTGGCATATGCTCTATTATTGCGATATTACATCAAACATTTACAAAATTGTATTATTGGTACAGGCTGTATCAAAACTCTAAAATTTTCAAAATTTTCAAATGGAACATCCTATATATTTTTACATTTTCGAATTGCCTATTCAATTCTGAACACATTTTATAAACCTAAATCTAATCGTTAAAGAGTTAATAATGATTTTTAAAATCTAAACATGTTTCATAAAAACAATACAACTTTATTATAACCTCTATAAAACAGTTCCCTTAAAAACAACTAAACAAACTAATTGATCTCACAAACTTTAAGAACATAAAAACTCGTCTTTTTGATAAAAATGATTTTAAGATAAACAAAAATTACTTTATATACGAGTATTTGCAATTACTTTATATACGAGTATTTGCAATTACTTTATATACGAGTATTTGCAATTAAAAAAAATTAAAATTAATTTTGAAAAGTTGGAATGAATTTTCACATATTCAATTGTTTAAGCCTTCAAGCGAGACTGAAACGAACACAGTTTAACTCTTTTTCGAGTCGAAACCATCTCATTTATTTTACAAATTGAAGCACTAATTTTAATTGATTACAAAAAACAAAAACTTTTTAAAATATCTTGGCAACAAGAAGAAAAAAATATGTTTAATTACTACTGGCTTCATTGCGCACCAGTCCTCAAGAGACGTAAAGCTATATTTTTTTTTCAAGTATAATTAATACAGGGCTGTCAGACACACGTCAAGTGTCCCCCTCTCGAACGCCACACTCAACCCGTCATTGTCGCACCAGCTTAGAACGCGAATGTTTAATAATTAATAATGCACAAAAATGTTTCTGACAACTAATTTTCTGTTTGTTCTATTATTATGTCGAGGGGGTTTTTTATAAAAAAAATTGGTACTGTGATAATGAATATGCCTAGGGCCGTATACCGGGTGTCCCAGATAACTTTTCCAGCATGGGGATCTCAGTATCTATAAGAGATACAGGTTTGGTTAAATCAGATGAATTATTTCTAAGAAAGAGGTGAGTATTACTACACCAAAAAATATTCATAATTCTATGTGGTTTAGGTGGTATACCCAAAAAACTGAAAATTCAAAATTTCTTTAAATGGCTATAACTTTTTTGTCAAAGTAGATAGGTACTTTTCGTAGACGGTTTTATAAAGCACTTTTTTATGTAGAATCGATTGGTGCATTTAGATTTTTTATATCGCTTTTAGTTTCCGAGTTATGAGCCCTAACTTTAATTTTTCTTATGGGCCACTGAGTTGACTATAGCATATTTGAACGTGTTTTTTACTCTACTTTACAACGATATGTCACTTGCCATACTTATTGTCGAAAAAAAATTATAATGTATTTTTTTAAATAGTTAATTATTTTCAAATAGTCATTTGTTATTTTGATTGTTATTATTGTGATTTTTGTTAAAAATTTTTGTTTTTCATGGCTCACTTAAATGATTGTAATAAAATACTTAATAAATATCACTGGCATTTAGTACATCGACTTATTTTCGAAAATAAATGTGGCAAGTGACATATCGTTGTAAAGTAGAGTAAAAAAACACGTTCAAATATGCCATAGCCAACTTAGCGGCCCATAAGAAAAAGTGACATATCGTTGTAAAGTAGAGTAAAAAACACGTTCAAATATGCCATAGCCAACTTAGCGGCCCATAAGAAGAGGGAATAATGACCATTATTCCCTCTGATGCACCAATCAAAAAATTTCTTTTTCGTCATTATTCCCACTTAGATATAAGTCATGGATAAACGTAATTTTATTATTTTATCTATTCGGTACGTGGGTCACGTGTTTTTAACATAATCTATAATACAGTTTATTTTTATTTTTAAAATATAGTGAAATAATACAAAAATGCATGCACGACGATATTTAAACATCGGTCGAAATACTCAAAATAGTTAAAATACACAAAATAACCCTAGCAAATTTAATACCATAACAATGAGTACAAACACGAGAAAGAGCATGCAAATTATCTTTTAGCAAAACAACGTTTGCTGTGGCAGCTATGTTCAATAAAAATTTAAAAAGATTAGTACAAAAATAATTTAAAAATAATTAGAATAAAAGACATTAAAACCACCCCTTAAATAATTTAATATATCAAAACAAATAAATTCTTCTTCTTAAAAAAAATTAACTTTTTTTTACTGCATATTTTTAAAACAATTAAAATTCATAAATCATTCGTTTAACCTAACCTAACTAAACCGTTTTTGTCTTCTTTTGTATTTATATTATTTTCTGTATAAAAACATACAAATTTCACACACCCATACAATTAGTTTTAGAGTGTACTTGTCCCCGTATTGTTTTCATATTTCTATTTTTCTTTGGTAGGTAGTGTTTTGTTTCTGTTAATACCCCGCTGTGGCGCTAGTTGTACGGTTTCAGTTTGCAGTCAAGGTGAGGTTGAAACCCTCCATGAACAACAACTAAAACAAATCTTATCGAACTTTTGTTTCGTCCTCGTTTACCTCTGTTCAACTTTACATTATTTATTTACCTTAACTCAGCGTTTCTCAACCTTTTAGTATTTGCGACCAAATTTTTAATCACAATTCTCACCCCCCCCCCCCCCCATTTTTCATTGAAAAATAGATCTCAGCTAAATTAAAAAAAAATTATTAGAATGTCAATTTCTAATATTAAACCTTCTCTCGAAAAACTTTGCTCTGCAAGACAGGCCCAAGGGAGTCACTAATAATTTATTAATCTTGTTTTTAATTTAATACTGATAAGTTTATTATTTAATACATTGTGTAGTACTGATACAATCCTATTTATAAGTGTATTATATCAGTGTAAATGTAAACGTGTATTTTATTTTTTATTATGTCAGAATGTATTTTATTGCTTCTCTTTCAGTAAATAACAAAAAATTTAATAATATTTTTTTTCGGTATGCTTCAGTTTTATCATGCCCCCCTAGAGGGGCGTGCCCCACAGGTTGAGAATCGCTGAAGTTTAGCTCGATCAGTGATTCTAAGAATTTAGACAAAAGATTGTTTCGATTAAAATGCGTCTGGGAATTTTTTTATCGAACTGTGTCTACTATCAAATAATAAAAATTAAATATATTCAATCTGAAATTGCAATAAAAGAAATTCTTCTACAATTGTTTTTAGTTTTTGTCTTTCTGTCTTTTTATTAATGACGATTTAACACGAACATTACTGAACCGATTTAGATGGACCTTTCATTGTACGAAAGCCTAAGATTCTAGAACTATATAGTTTAAGCGATATGATAATTGATTTACGCTATAAAACTTAAATGAATATTTTTAGCGCAACCCATGCGCTTTATGCTCAATTTTCAGTCTGTATGTCTGTCTTCCACCGCAATATCTCGGCCCGCTCCCTGACCACCTAGAGACCTCGGGTTTTCGCTAAATGGTAGGTCTGTGGTTCTAGTTAAGCCCATTTTAGGAATTTTTCCGGTCATATGAAATAACTGACATATAACATATAACATATAACATGACTTTTAAATGAAATTTATCTAAATAAAAATTATATCAGAAAATCAGTCTCACACATAATAGACTTCATATCTGCCCAATTCACTCGCTTGAGTACACACTATTTTTTTCTAAATATTAAAAAAAAGTTTATTTAGTTAAATATATTGAATATGTACTTAATTTCAATAAAAAAAATCTTTTGCATGTTTTTGTTTTCTTTTGGGCGTTAATGGATTAATAACGTACATATTTACATATTATACAAATGTACATCTTCTTTATCAATGTCCAATAAGACTTTCATCTCCAATACAATAAAACCATAATTTACAATAATTAGTGATTTTTAGAAGAGGCAGAATAATGTCAACATAAATATTTTCCATTGGTTGCTAATTAGAAAGGACGCATAAACATGCCAGAGCGAGTATTTTTTTCCCGGCACTACACCAACGTGGTGGAGTTCCACGGCGATGACGAGTCTATGGGAAATTATTTTGTAACAAGAGAAACAATTGAAAGTCGTGCGTCACGATTGGTGCCGAACACGCCATCTTGATCCCTCGACACAGTGGTGGTTCCATTCGGATTATATGGGGGTTACTTATTTATTTGTATTTATTGTACTGAATATTCTTTTCTAAAGGCTTTCGTATAGAAACAGATATGAAGAAGACTCCGACATGAAATCCCAGTATTAAATACTTGTTTTATACAATGAACTAAATTAGAAATATTTGTTGATATTTGATTACTTCCATTACTGACTTATTACCTATAGACACTGAACCATAAAACAGCTTAATTAGATGACCAATGAATGGCCAATGAGTACAAATTGGGTACATTACATTGTTTAAAATGTGATCAATGTAAAAAATCCGTGATCGATTTGGCTCCAATAGAGATTGTTTGTTAAAATGATAATTTTTTTACCAATATGGAAATATCCACGTTTATCTTATTAAGAAATGTATATTATTACTAACAATGTTCTTATCATGGTGAAAATTTTGTATTGAAAACATATATTTTAAATACAAAAAAATTATATCACTGAATTTATCATATTGAAAATTGCACTTTCACTAGTTGGGTGATGTAAAAAATATTCACACTTGATAAATATTTATTAATGCAGCCATTATGTTTAATCTATTTGAGAGTTACGTTAGTTGATGTAATAAATTATTTATTAATTTGACAAATGAAGAGATTTTTTTTTAGATAAACATGAAGATATATTTTTCAAATTAATAAAATATCCTACATAAGATTTTTTTTTAATTATTATAATATATTGAGGAAATATTGTTATATTAACAAGATAAATTTATCAAGAATTTTTCCATCTCAATTTTTCAATAAGATAAAGTTTTTTTCTGTGTAATCAGTAACAAGTATTAATTATTATTAATAGTATAGGAATTTTAACTACAAAAAAAAAACACTCGACACGTATTTCGACTTCACAAGAAGTTCTCATCAGGAGTCTGGAATTGTCAATACATGTAATGTATTAACATAGGTGGGTATTAACTCGTTAATCGTTTATATACAAAATGCTTAACGGATTAACCTAAAAAATGTTAACGCTCTTGTTTAACTTCCGTTAACTATAGTCCGTTACATTGGTTGTTTGATGACAAGTACATAAGAAAAATGTCGAAATAGCGAAAAAAAAGGTCTTCAAACATTTTGGATACTTAACTTTTAACGGTTATTTTAACTTTCGTTAAATTTTCTTTTAACTTTAACTTTTGTTAAATTTTCGGAATTTTAACGAAGTTAACTTTCGATTAACTGTACCCACCTATGTGTATTAACTATATAATAAAGTTTAGTTAAAAAAACAAACTACCCCATTGGGCCTAATAGTAAGCCGCCACTGTTGTCTGAACGCTTAGTTCAATTACGGGTCACAACACGCCGATATGCACCTTAAATATATTTTTTGTACTTATTTGTAATTTGTTTGTTGCGCTCTGCTCTGTCTGAAGGTCTCTCAGCAACATTACATTGTGTTGGGCATATACATATACGTTTTACTCTTATTGGATGTAACAGGAATCAAGCAAGCAAGGCCTTGTTCGTATATAGTTACCATGCAGTGGTTTTTTGTAAAAATTGCATGCAATATATGCGGGATAAGTGTAACTTTTTGCGTGCGGACCAAAGGTATTTTATTAGAGATGCCACGAATATTCGGCTACTATTCGGTATTCGGCCTATTCGGCTTCTTTTTTTACTATTCGGTATTCGGCCGAATAGTTCTCAATATTCGGCCGAATACCGAATACCAAATCGTGAAATTTTTTTTACAAAAACTCAGCATATTTAATACTTAAAATCTATCAGTGGTCAGTTATGATGAATGAAATTTTTTTAGCATTTGTTGTTACACAGATCTTGCTGTTACACAACAAACAAACTGCCAGTTTATTGTCTTCACTAAAAATTTCATTATATTCCCAAATAGGTGATTTTTATTAAATGGTGCCATTTCGTAAAGCTTTTCACGAACAAACAGTAATATTTTTTAAGATAAACAGTGTATTATATTAAGGACTCTGTCCTCTTTTTTTTATTTTCGAAACTTTTGTCCTCTTTTTTTTGTTATTTGGTAAAGATGTTATCCATAAAATTACAAAAAAATAAATATTTTATTTTTCTCAAAAATAATAATTATTATTGAAATTAATCATTATTGACTCAAAATTTTTGTTAATAATGATTATTAATTATATATTAATATTTTTAACTGTCTGGAATTGAAAAAATAAACCCGAATTAAAGTTTATAATTTCATTTTAATTATAAACTGAAAAAAATTATATATAATTCTGTTTTTGTACATTGTACAATATATACGAGTACAAATTTGCAAAAAAGTCCTAATTAAATTTAAAATTTTTATAAAATGTTCAAGGTCCAAAAATAATATAACCTTTTTCCGAGGGGTTTTCTGAATGGTAGGGAGGGTGGGTACTCCTATTTTATCCTCTTTTTTATTTTTATAATTCTAGTCACCTTAATTATATCTAAAACAAACAATCAATATATGTACCTACACACTTTTCTGGTAACAACCAACAAATAAATAATGCGTGTTGTGACACGACCTACTCGCAAATTAAACAAATATGCCCACGAAATGCACTAAGTGTCACCGAATATTCGGCCGCCGAATATTCGGCGCTTCGGCCGAGAGCCTAGCCGAATATTCGGTATTCGGTATTCGGCCAAATCACTATTCGTGGCATCTCTATATTTTATAATTGAATAGTCCTAGAAAAACAGTGGGTAAAGTTAATTAAGTATTGAATATGTTTATATACGTAAATTCATTTCTTTTTTGTTCTATATGTTGATTCATGGTACAATGATTAACGTAGGTGACTGTGGAGGGAGAAATAGGGAGGGGGGGGGGCTAGACGACAGATGTCAAAAGATTAAATAATGCAATTAAAAAGTGATCGCAATCAACTATTAATTTAAAATAAATAAATAATATTGAATTTCATTTATTTTATATTCTTGTGGCCGCAAAAGTAAAAAAAAACATATAATTTAATTAAAATTAATATCCGCGTTAACAACGTTCTTTATTGAATTAAAAAATGGTTTGAAATAATGTAGGTGTCGAAGGCCCTTTGTAAAAATTATCAATCTATAAACAAAAGTCATTAATGTATAACATAGAAAATAATGGAGCAGTATGGAGGATTGTAACGTTGTAATTATTTTCATTAGATCCGGCAGGAAAAATACCACAAGGGATGAGTTTTTAGTAGGAAAAACAACCCCTATCTCGCATAGGAGCCGAGGTATTTACATTTTTTCCGACTTGATTTACTATTACCGTCATTACTTATTTGTTATGTTACCTAACGTAACAAAATATGTACTATAACCTGATCAGATAATATATCTGTATGAATTTAAAAAAAAAACACGTAAATCGGATAAGTGGTTCTCAAGTTATAAGTGCACAAACGAACAGACAAAGAGACGTTGAGCTTAAGTAGGCTCTCACAGTGCACCGGAGCAATATAGCAATATAGTAACTTACAACTAGCGATATTATTGCTATCGGTCAATATACATTGAATCGGACATATTGTCTCACATCAAAGCAATATGATATCGCTATATTGCTAGTTGCTAATTGGTAGTTACTTTATTGCTGTGTTGCTATATTGCTCCAGTGTGAAAGCCCACTTATAATGTACATGTACGAATTCATTGCTTCAATACCCAGACATTTTTTTATAATTATTTGACACCGTCATTTAGTCGAGTTTTGGTCTAGAGAAAATTATTTTTAATGCATTAATAGTGTTATTTAATAGTTAATTAATGCAAAAATAAAACCTACATAAAAAAATCTTAAAACATCGATTTTTTTTCATAAAAAGTTTTTTTATTGGTTTGGTACTGACTTCAAAAACCGTTAAAAATGATTATAAGTCCATGGTCAGAATCAGATAAAATTTATATGGAACCACCTCGGAAGTATACTCTTTCAAACAAACAAAAAATCGTTCAAATCGGTGCATTTTTCTCCAAGTTATGCCCAAATATATATAAAAAATATATGTATATTTTCGAATCGAAAAATTCTCCCATTTGAATGAAAATAAATAAATAATTACTTAGATAAATAATTATTATCAAAATGATAATATTCTTAACGCACATTTCTTGGCAGATGTATAAATCCAACATGACGGACAGAAAAGAACAAGACAAACACAGTTCTGCCAATCGTCGTTGATGACAACAAACTTTTACAACGATTTAGCGACGGTAAAGCAAGTCAGCGATTTTCCTAAAGAAACTTTTCGACAATGACGTGGAAATATTGCTCTATTCAGCAAAATGTTGTGAAACCGTTTATTTCACTTAAAAGTTACTTACCAAAATGTTTATTGGCTCAATCAGTGGTCGCCATGTTCTTTCGATTCGCTTTTTTTTTTGTTAGAAGAAACGTTATTACTGTTATAATTGCACACCCCAAGCAGGCTCTGCTTGGAAGTGTGTTCTACTCTCGTCCTAAAAAATTTTTTCGTATATAAATTGATAAAATGAGTATTATATCTTAAATTTCTTCAGTATCTCACTTACATTTTTACATTTTCTGATAGAAAACATTACAGTTTCCATTTTTGCTTAGTTTAATATCGATCGGTTTTAATTTTCTGTTATAAAAATATAAATAAAGTTCAATTTGTCGATTTAACCCGCTTTTTTGATAGAAACGCCGAACTACAGGTCACAATTCGAAATAAATTTGCACCAATCCTTTTGAATTCACTTCATCTATTATCAGAATAGAACCCTATTAAAACTCAACAAAATTGGATAACTAGAAGTAACGAAATTTGCAGTTTATTTAAACAAAAATTCATATTTTGACAAGAAATTTTTTTACAAATAGAGTAGTTGCTATTTATAATTTATTAATAGTAGTAGGCGCTATTTCTTCATATGTCACTTCAAATTCCATAATTATTATATTGTGTTAATTAATACATGTACATCGATACGTGCTGTATTTTAATTATTTTATTCAAAGCCAATCAATCTTTTTAATCAAGATAAAATCTGGTAAGTTTACATTTTTAAAACAAATATATAATATACGTCATATAACCTATAAACGTTACATTGTTGTTTCATTTTAAATGCTAGACATCAGGTGAACACAGCTGTTATCGCTGCAATATGTGGATGTATTTATCTTTTTAATTATTATTAGATATTAATTAATTTATTTACTTTATACATTTTACAAAAAAAATATGTTATATAAAAATTGTAAATTAAAATGATTGTTGTTTTATTACAATACATCCTAAATTTAAATAAAAAAGGTAATAATCGATTGATATCAAGATTCATTGTTGATTTTCTAAAAAATCTTAATGAGTGATAAACTTCATATTATATATTTATATAATATTAATTACCTCCAATCTTTTTTTCAAACATCCTTTTAAGTTTCACCAATTATATTGTACCTGTACCGTATTTATTTGATATTATAAGTTAATACATTTTTTTATGTTTAAGGGGTGTGCATTTTATGGCCTAGCCATAGTATTTTATATATGTAGTCGTATTTATTATTTTTATATCATTATATTTGGCGATTTTTTTAATTTATTTTTTTTTGTATATTAATCGTCCTGTAATATGGATGATATGAACAGATAAAAAGTCAGCGGTTCACGGAACCAAAACGGTTCGGTTTAATTGTTCGAAACGGTTTTTATGTTTTTGAACGGTCCAAAGCATTTTTTAAATATCTGTTTTGTTTCAGTTCGGTTATTTAATGATGATATATGAACAAAAAAGACAAGTTAAAACATGTATCAGAAACAAATGTCATATAAGTTTGATATAAGAATGCAACATGCCTTAACAATCAATTTTTTGAAGTTGTACATCTTTAGACGCATTCAGGGTGAAATTTTAACAATGCAACGGTAACACGTTGCATGCAACGAAACGCGTGCACCATGAAACGAAAACAATACCGTGCAAGTAAAGTTAGGTTAAATTTCGGTTTGAAAATTTCATCTTTCACGTCATTTTCTATTATATAAACATAATAAAAACGAACTCTAAAATTCAAAATTTTATAATAATTTTCATGCATCAATTTGTCATAAAAATATCGACTTTAAAATAAGAAAATAAAAAACATAAATTATCTAAAAATGTGATGGGGTCTATAAAGAAAAGCTTTCTTTTAAAAGGGGTATATGTAGGAAAAAGGTTGGGACCCCTGGTATAGAAAAACAGTTTTCTGTTATGCTAGTCGGTAAAACCGGTTTTTAGTTTTGTATTAACAAGCTAGATGTCACTACCTCAAAGAAGTATAACATCTAACGGGCGTACATAAATAGGTACATAAATCACGGAAATTTGATAAATTAATTCAAGAAACATTTTTAAAAACAAAAAATTATAATAATATATCATGTAAGTAATTGCTTCCGCATTATTTTATTTCTTATCAAATTAAAATATACTATAAAAATATTTTTAATATAGTTGAATTTCAATTACCTATACGAATACGTACATTATTCTTTCTCAGTTGGCATTATTTGTAAAATAAATAGACAGTACAATACATGGTAATTTCTTTGTTTCCTTGAAGGTAATAATAATAATTTTAAAAAGTGGCTTTTTACGTCTATATAGTCAGTAATAGAAGTGCAATTTATTTGTGAAATAAAAGTTGACAGTAAAAATACATTGTTGGTTCAATTCCATTCAGTTGTAGGGGTTTAGAAAATATACGAGTATTATTACACTATTGAGTACCTACATTGTATATTATAAAATAGACTATATTTCATCAATATATTTATTTTACCTATTCGCAGCGTGCGCGATGACAGCGCCAATTAACGGGTGGACTTTAGTAGCAACTTGGGTGGACTTTAGCGTACTAACAAACAAATAATTTCAATAAAATATCGTAATATATACATTTTAGACGATTATTTATGACTATTGGCTATGTGCACGAAGTCTATTAGCGCCGCTAGCGGGTAATAGAGATGGATTGAATGGATTCAACTCTCTTTTTATCATTGTTTAATATGTTTAATACCGTGAAATTTTTTATTAAATAAATATCATTTAATTTAGCTGTTTGCATATAATATAAATAGTATAGCATAAAAGGTACCTACGTAAAAATTATTTATTTTGGGTACCTTTTTCTCTTTAATTATGACGTATAATAGAGAAATAATTAATTCGTTTACATTGACAGCATAACCTCAAATTTTGGCGCCGATAATTTTACAATATCGCTCACCACGAACACTCGCATCGACATTATTTCTAACTCCACCCCCTTGCACATAGTCTATAGTGGATTAACCATGTTGACCTTTCTATTTTCAGTTAAAAACGAGCCTATTAAAATGACAGTTAGTCCACCCAAAGTGTTATTTTTTGCCACGTTGTGCGCTGTAATCGATTTCGTTTCCCTCACTACCTACTTTGCACCCAGCGAATAAGATATCGGAAGTCATAGTGAATTTATAAAAATTTATAAAAAATCAATGTTTTTATAAATTTATAAATAATAATATAAAATAAAGTTCCTCATCGCGTCTATCTGTCTGTGCACGATTTTTTAAAATAAGTACTTAACAGATTTTATTACGGTTTTCACTAATGGATAGAATGTTTTTTGTCGATATTGTGTGTAAATTACATTTACCAATAACAGAAGAAGTTATACTGGTTATATCAAAGTTTAGGGTCAGGAGAAATTCATGAACTACGCCAAACTATTTTTTATACGGCCATATATTGTCCATAATACCTGCAACCACAATTATTTAAAAAAAATTGTTATAGCCGAGGCAATATTTATTACGTCGATTAAAAGCACTGGTACATAGAGCTAACCCCTATATCTACTTTTTTAAACAGCAATATAAACAATTTAATACAACCAAAATTTTAATTAATTCCTTAACTTAAATAATCAAAAATGGCAAAAATTCATCAAATTACTCTCAATACATACAGGTACTCTAAACACTATCATGTCAACTGAAGCAGTTATTTAGAGGTGTAAGCTTAGATACATGTTATTTTGTCTTTATAAAATGTAAAATGGGGTAACAAAAGGAGGTGTCCATATTACCCGCTCAGTCCATATATAGTATACCGATTTTACTCTAAACAAAAATTTATGGCTCAAAAAAATACATCGAACAAATTGCATTTTTTTATCAATTTTGCTACGTAACCCCAAATTAAGAATATATTTTCTTATGAATGGTATTAAAATTTAAATAAATATTTTGTATTCTCTAAAACCTTATATACAGTACCCGGCATAAGTAGTTAACCGATTTACATACAGAAAAAAAATAAAAGAGCATACAACTTTTCGGACAGTATTGCTGTGGCCACACGTTTTTGTTTTCTTGCAGCGTTAATTGACTTATGCCGGGCCCTGTATTAAGTACTAAAAAACAAAAACAAACAAAACCGATATATATAGGTTATCATAGGCCTTTATCGTCTTACAGTATATAAAATTATTTAAACTCCACAATCAGAATTAATTAATCTACAAATACAATAATAAATATTCTATCACAGAAACGGTACACCAGTAATGTTATGACACAACAAGGATTGGCATAATGGAATTGGAATATGGCACATGTTTAGACAACAACTGGGAGAGGTTGCCGATTAAAAGGTTAATAGGAAACATAGACATGTTCTGCTCGAGTTGCAAGTCTTCCTACACGTCGGCAAAAGGTTATTGTACCTTACAACTAACGCGTATTAGCTCTGGCACGCACGCAAACTTACTTGCAGAGGTGGACTCACAAAATAATCAAATTAAATAAGAAGTAGGTATTATAAAGATATAGCACAAACCGTAGACATAGAACATAGACCGCGTATATGACTCGAAAGCAGAACCGTGTCAAAGGAAAATAACTTATCCTTATAACATATAGTCTATTTAATTCTTCTTAGAAAAAGAGATAGATATATCTCCTAAATGTTACCGCATCTCTCTCACTGTTTTGAAGAAATGTTACACCATTACACTGCCGTGTAAAAGTCTTTGGATACTTATTTTTTGCGTATTGTAAATATAAAACTGCAAAAATGGCTGATAAAATATCGGTATGGAGAACCATACATGACTTCCATGTTCTATAATATCTTTTACAATAGATTATAGATAATTGTTAATATAAAACTCACCTTTCTATTATAAATATTAGTTTTCTAATAGTCAGTTGTAATATACACATTTTTGTAGAATAATTATTATCTGACATTTGAAATTTACTGCGTTTGTATCCATGGCAACATGAATTTATTAGTATTTAAAATTAAAATTTTGAGGGTGATTTTCACCCCTTTAGTAGCTATTTCGGTACGATTATGAATTAAGTGCCCCTTAGATTGATTTGAATTACAAGTGTACCAAGTCTTATCAAAATTGGTGAGATACTAATCACTTTTCAGACGATAATTGGTACAAAATTGCGAATATTTCGGAAACCCCTAATCCGATTAGCACCAAAATCAATAGGTCTGGAGTACTCACTGAGACGAACATTTTCCCCAAAAATAATTCAAATCGGTGCATATCTACAGTAGTTATCGTACACGGAAGGAAATTCTACATCCAGACAGACACACAGGCACACGCACAGCCGCCATGCGGAAATTAACTTTTTTTGCGTTTTGAAGTTAGTACAATCATAATCTGCTCTTATCTCGGACATGATTTTTTGACGGTATTACAATACTTCCATTTCTTCGAACATGGAAGTAAAATCTTAAATGTTGATAAGAGTACTTAATTACAACTTTTGTAATAATCTAAAATACAGCATTTACAATTTTCCATGTTAAAGAAAAAATTTTAATTATATGCCTGAAAGGTCAGGTTTACTCAAATTGAAAGTATTGGCGCATAGTGTTTTTCAAGTTAATGAGAAATTACTTTTTTACTATTTTGACTGCGAGTAAACATATTCTTTTCGCTTATTTGGGGATTTTTATTGACTAAAATCTATATATTTACATTCAAAATCACAGGTGTCCAAAGACATTTGTATGGACAGAATGCGCGGTCCATGCTCTATGTCTATGGTACAAGCTTATTACAATAGAGCTCGATATAATGGACATCGGATTTATCGAATATTTTTCATTTGTATTGAAGGAAATTGAATTTTTATCGATGGCATTAAACATTTCAAGCATAATTTTAATTAAAAACATGCTTCTATATTCGAACTAACTGATTTTGACGTAAATATCGTCTAGTATTTCACGCCAGATATCAGTTTGCGCGCTAGCGTAAAGGCTGTAGCCGGGTAAGCATGCAAAATCGGCGTTTGCATGGATTTGGCTGATTATTTTTTTGAAAGTCACATTCTATGTAACATTCAACCTGACCAAATATTAGCTTCCAAAAATTTGTAGTTTTCGAAAAAAAAAATTTTTTTATTTTCAAAAAAAATTTTTTTTTTGATAATCTATCAATCGAATTTGATGGTGCTTGTGGTATATTATAGAGGTACTTATGACTCATCAGAGGTAATTTTATTATGGTCCTCTGTACATAGTAAACCAGAAAAAAAAATTAATAAAATTTAAAAAATTAAAAAACACTATGTTGTACTCGGGGGGCAATCACCATTTTTTTATAAAATATACCTTGTACGTACCCAAACAACATATCAAAATCCCAAACTGATATGAAGGGTATAACATACTCGTATAAATTCGCATACGGTTGTATTGGCGCGGCGCGCGTGTGACGCGGGTGGACTATATGGAGTGCAAGTGTCTTAATACTTTTAAAACATCTCTAATTTGTTGCTAAATAACAGGACTGAACTAGCCTGGAGAGATCCGGGGAATTTGAAGGGGCCCATGGCCTGACAAAGATAAAATATAGAGGCCGTAGCCGGGAATGTATGGGAACTGCCATTGAATCAATTATGCTAATTTTTTCTCATAGGTTGCTTTTTAAGAAACATAAAATTTATTAATGTTTTTATTTATTAATTATTTATTAAATATTTTATCTTTGTCAGGCCATGGGCCCCTTCAAATTCCCCGGATCTCTCCAGGCTAGTTCAGTCCTGTTATTTAGCAACAAATTAGAGATGTTTTAAAAGTATTAAGACACTTGCACTCCATATAGTCCACCCGCGTCACACGCGCGCCGCGCCAATACAACCGTATGCGAATTTATACGAGTATGTTATACCCTTCATATCAGTTTGGGATTTTGATATGTTGTTTGGGTACGTACGAGGTATATTTTATAAAAAAATGGTGATTGCCCCCCGAGTACAACATAGTGTTTTTTAATTTTTTAATTTTTATTAATTTTTTTTTCTGGTTTACTATGTACAGAGGACCATAATAAAATTACCTCTGATGAGTCATAAGTACCTCTATAATATACCACAAGCCCCATCAAATTCGATTGATGGATTATCAAAAAAAATATTTTTTTTTTAAATCAAAAAAAATTTTTTTTTCGAAAACTACAACATTTTGGAAGTTAATATTTGGTCAGGTTGAATGTTACATTGAATGTGACTTTCAAAAAAATAATCAGCCAAATCCATGCAAAGGCCGATTTTGCATGCTTACCCGGCTACAGCCTTTATATTTTATATATGAGTCGTCCAGATGCAAAACCTGCTATCCACATAATTTTAGATTTTAAGGTTTTTGGATTTTTTGATTCTATTCGTCTCAGGCTACAAGAATTATAATAAATTGGGCTGCAAACCCAGCAAAAATCTCTTAAAATTAAATTTGAAAGATTAAGTCGGTTGCAGAAACTGCTATATTTTTGGTGAACTAACATCAAAATTATTTTAATAAAAGTAATAAATTTTGTATCGAATTGAGACAAGAAAAAACATGACAGGTTTTGCATCCAAACTCATAAAAAAGGCATGAGGATATTTTACCTAGAAGCTGCAAAAACAGTTTTTGTAATTTTGCTAGAAATCTGTTCAAACACACATAGCAGGTTTTGCTACTGGACTACTCATATATAAATTTATATGTATCTCAACACTCATGCCCGGTGTAATAAAGAACCTAGCAAATTTGCAAGCTTGCAAGCACTCTCAAATGGGGTATCAAACTTATATGACAGTTCTCTTGAAGTTTTTGACAGATAGTTTCATACATAGGAAGTAAAAAAAAGGTACGTAAAGTATATTTACTAAAGTGTATTTACTAACCTTGCGTAAAAAATTGTAAAAACCAACATACTGCGCCTGCAACTATCTGTTAAAAACTCAAAGAGAACTGTCATATAAGTTTGATATCTCATTTGAGAGTGCTTGCTAGCTTGCAAATTTGCTAGGTCCTTTATAATACCGGACATCAGAGTAGCTAGAACACGGGCTTTGGTCTCAAATTATAGATCTCAATTAGATCTACGTGTTGCAAGTACAAATCAAAACATTTAACCAGTTTTAATGAGTGAAAAACTGCAAAAATCGTAGTTTCACGATTTCGCTTGTAAATATTAATTAAACAAAAATATCAGTACCTAACCTACATAGGAATAAATTCTTTACGCAGTTTTTATTTTAATATATATGCGTTTAGAAAACCTACTGTATTACATAAAACGGATATCCGGTTTTATCACACCCCCTCGCTTGTTTTAAACCGTAATGGGGTTACATGCAGTCAGAAGGCCAAAAAAATGGCGGCTTCTCAAAAAAAAATTATCGATTTTCGACATAAATTTTGACCTTAAATTGTTTATAAAAAAGTAAAAAAATAATATTTATCAGTGAGAAAAAACCTTCGATTAATTACATTAGATTAAAAACACAGATTTGAGAAAAATGCGCTGCATGCCGTTCCGACCTCCTACATTCAAACGCTCTGAGACGTCTTTACAAATATGCGTGTAACTTCGAATATAATCGCCGGATTGACTTGAAATTTTCTGTGTGTGTATTCAAATATATGTACATTACGAAAATGAAATAAAAAAATCGATTTTTTGAAAATTCTAACTGTATATAACCCCTTAACTCCGGCCTCATACTTTCAAACGCTCTGAGACGTATTTACAAATATACGTGTAACTTCAAATATAATCGCCGGATTGACTTGAATTTTTTTTGTGTGTGTACTTAAATATATGTAGGTACTAGAGATGGGCTTAATAGTGATTTTTAGATAGCAGTGATCACAGAGAGCAGTTAAGACAAATAGCAGTTAACAGTAGCAGTGATATAATCACAGTTTGTTTAGATCAGTTTTTTTTTTAAATCTATAGGCGTTTCGAGTAATCAAATTTATTTACATAAGGCAGTGGCGTAGTAACGGGGGGACCCCCCCCCCCCCCCAAATGTTCAGTTCAAAATCTCTTCCAAAATTTAACACGCATTTATAAAATCCCCCCCCCCGAAAAATATTACACCCTCCCCCCAAAATATATTACCCCCCCCCCCCCCCCCCGAAAATTTTTCCACTGACATAAGAGGTAGTCTAAATAGCACGTAAAGGTGAAATACATAAATATTAATTCATGCCAAATTATGAAATTAGCCTTAATAACTTTAAAAAATTTTAAATAGTTTTTTAGTTTCCTTAAAATAAAAATTAAACGTTTACTTTTAAACAGAGAAAATAAGATTTACATAAATAGCTAGTACCTACCTAATTATTATACAAATTATTATAAAATAACGTGGGACTGCTACTGCGATAGCTGCTATTTGAAATAACAGTGTTCTTTTGAAGAACACTGTTCTTTAAAAAAAACACTGTTCTTTAAAAGAACACTGTTCTACGGAATAGCAGTGATCGCAGTAGCAGTAGCATTATCGATATGTCTATCTTTGTTTGGTGCACGGAAAATGTTTTAAAATGGGAAAATAAAAAAAGTAATGTCTCTTTTTTGTCCAAAACAATATTTTTGATAAATAAATAAGCTTAAGAAAGTTGAAATCAAAAATATTTTGTTTATTTCTTGGATTAAAAAAAAAATAATAATCAAGAACAGGATATCAGTGATAGCAGGTATGTTAAAGAGCAGAGCAGTCTGCTCTCTGTTCAATACAAATAACAGTGTTCTCAGTAGCAGCTATCGCAATAGCAGTCTCATCTCTAGTAGGTACATTACGAAAATGGAATAATTTTTTTTTTTAATTCTAACTGTATGTAACCCCTTAATATATCGAGGTTCTACTGTTTTTAGATCAATGCTTTGATGTATCATAAAAATTCAAATAGTAATAACAAAAATTAATAATTTATTTTCAACATGTCTATCATTCGAAAAGTTCGCAATATTCTTAACAATAATTTTAGCAGTTCTAATAATGTTTAACCGGGGCCTTAAATCTTCTAGTTCTATCTCTGGCATCCACACAGAGCCCTACAACCAACCAGAACGGAAAAAAATCAGCGTGTGTAATTACTAGCACATTGTTGGAAAAATTGATGATTTCCGTGCTCTATACTGTTCTTAATTTAGCACTTCTGTTCTTGTTTTTGCGCTGTTACAAGTTTTTTGTCTTTTTCTTTTCTGTGTGTTTTGACGTATGGACTGATTAAATGTACTGTAAAAGTTATCATTATAATATAATTCGTTGAAGTTAATGTTAGGAACGTATATTTTAGTATAAGTCAATGTTTTGTTTAAGGCAGCGATTCTCAACCTGTAGGGGGGGGCGTGATAAAACTGAATGGGGGGCGCGAGCATATTGAGAAAAAAATATTATTTAAAAATTTATTTAATTTACTGAATGAAAAGCAATAAAATACATTCTGACATGAATAAAAAATAAAATACACGTTTAGATAATTTACACTGATATAATACACTTATAAATAGGATTGTATCAGTACTGCACATTGTATTTATTAATTAACTTATCAATATTAAATTAAAAACAAGATTAATAATTATTAGTGAGTTCTTTGAACCTGTCTTGCAGAGCCAAGTTTTTCGGAAAAAAGGTTTAATATTAGAAATTAACACTAATCATTTTTTTATACACTGAAAAAATTTAATGTTAATTTTTAACATAAAAAACATGCTAACGGGATTTTTATTTTTAGCTGAGATATATTTTTCTTTTCAGTGAATATTATTGTATGAGGGTGGGGGGAGGGGGGCGCAATGAGAATTGTGATTGAAAATTGGGTCGCAAATACTAAATGGTTGAGAAACGCTGGTTTAAGGTATTAAGAGATTAGGTAACACCATAGAAAAATAACAGAGATTTCGATGAAACTTTGAAAACAAGACAATTATATTTAAAAAATCCTAGCAAATTTTTAAGGTCATTAGCAGAATAGTTTAAAGATGTTAAATAAACAAATTAATATGCATTCTTATAAGAACTGTATAATTTCGAGACATGATAGGACTTTTCAAAGTGATGTGACAAGAGAGAATTTAATGAAAATTTGAGCATATATTCTTTATTCATTTACAAAGATATCTGTAAATTTTCAGAATGATTAGGAACCACTTTTTTTTAATTAAAAAATTATAAGTGTGTGAAAAAGAGAGAGAGAGACTATCACTCTATGCTTATCCACAAGTGCTTACCCGCACCGTTCTCTGTAAATCTCCCTAAATACAAATAATTAAAAAAAAATTTCAAATTTTCGATCACGATGATGTTCGTTGATATCGTTTTTGATTGAAAAATAACTCAATTTTGATTTTTCGAATTTCAGAATTCTTCCGATCCAAAAAATGAGTTTAAAAGTATGTTTGTCTGTCCGGCAAACAAGCCAAATTAGATCAAAAACTGCCGTATGAAAAAAAAAATGTTTATGAGACATTTTATCCAAGTTCCGGTGTTACCGGAAATAGGCGAAAAAGGTATTTCTACTTTATAAATTAGGGTTGTTAGAATTATGACATAACGGTTACGGATACGAATATTTGTTTTCTCGGTTTCGGATTCGATTACGGATATAAAATAATTTCGGATATGTTCCGGATATAGATTATGATTTTTAATATTTATTGTTAATTTTTGTTTTGCTTGCAGTTTGTGCCACTGGGGTCAGGTAACGAGAAGGAAACTGTGTGAAATAATTATTTCGGATAAGGTTTTCGAGGTAAGAATAGTTTCGGTAAATTTTACTGTATAAAAATTATACAAAGCTTCATAACATCCCCTATTTTATGACCAATAAATCGATAATTTATTGTAAGAAATTGAAAGAGTTCCCAGAAATAAAATCCGCGTAAAAAATATCATGGTATATTTTTGACGTGTAAATAGAATTTGTATCAACAAATCCATAAAACCGATACATCAAATTTTTGTTATTTATTTTTAGCTTCTACAGATACAGTAAATAACATATCAACACTATAACAAAACTTTTCAACTCATGTGGTACAAAAATAGAACAAAACTCTCTAGTAAACTACACGGTGTACGAGTAACACGCGGAGTGATTCTTCACTTAAAATTAACTCCCGAGTGCAAGAAAGTTGCAGCTAGGTCGAAACACGAGACTGTTGTCAGAAACTCCACACTGACCCCGTGGTAAGAGGACGCAATAATTACTCAACTTCAGTGGTACTCAATCTTGGAGTACATGGAACTTATAAAATTATATTTATTATTATTATTATAAATTATTATACATATTATATTATTAAAATAGTACATATAAATAGGATAATTCGCGTATTATCCGGCTAAGTTAGAAATTTAGATATTTGAATGAAAATCATTTTTAAACACTTTTTAACATGTGTTTATATATTTTTTCTCACAATTAAATAAGGGTTATATATAATTGCACTATATATATATATATATATATACGATAGTATACACTTTGTACATCGAACATAAATATTAATACTTTGCACTTAAAATTTTATAGTATACTTTTTATACACGCGAACATAAATTTCAATACTTTTTTATTTTTTATCTCAAATGAAATATCAAACTTATATGCCAGTTCTCTTGAAGTTTTGTAATGACTTTGATAGATTTCGCGCAAGCGTTGTATGTAAAAACCAACGGTATTAAAACAATGGTGCTAGTATGAAAATTATTTTATAGGTACGGTCAGAGTCGCCAACTGTCTTACAATACGTTGAAGTATCACTGCTCTAAATTACATAACTAATCCATAGATACTATAACAAAATTAATAACCTCATTTATGAGTGCTAGCAAGCTTGCAAATTTGCTAGGTCCTTTGTAATACCGGACCGGACATAATACTTTTTTGATTTTTTATGCATAAGGCAGATATTTAATCGTTTTAAAATATAGAAAATCACATTAAAAATATCAAATTAATTAGGACAAAAGAGGGAGGTTGGGTTAGGTTAAAATATAGAAAATCACAAAAGTCAATAAAATAAATAAATACATAAAAAATATGTAATTTTTAAATTTGACAGGCCCGAATTGAGGTAATGTGCAAAGTATTATATTTTCAGTGCAAAGTTTTTACTTTTAGTGGAAAATATTTATTTAAAGTGATATAATTTGTTTTAAGTTCAATATATTTGTTTAATGTTGCATAATTATTTTTTTATGCAGTATATTTGTTATTAATGAAAACGATTAAATAAAAAGTGTTTATTATTTTTATAAAAGTGCATTTAAGTACAAGCCATTAAAAAAGAGACATAAACTAATGTTAATACTGATCTGGCAAAATTGGTTCAAGCCTACCAACATTATATGTCAAAAAAATAAACAAATTAGGGAGCGTTCATTAATTATGTAAGGTTGCTGGAAGACAATGGGGGGGAGGGAAATCTTACGACTTTTTAAGCGTTACTTACATAATTAATTAATTTATAATATATTATAATTGAAATCAGTAAATGTAAGTAAGGTAAGGAAGAAGGAAGTCACAAAAATCTTATAAGAAGAGGAGGGAGGTCGAAAATATAACAAAAAGTATCCTAACGTGATTAATGCAACAAAATAAGATTATTCGAAATTACAATTAATCTAAATAATTGTACCCGATTCCATTGTTACAATTGAATCAATACAATTACTGTCAACTTGTTTGTTAACAGTCGTTCCGATTGAACTGATTATTGCAAATTGGTAATTCCGATCGTTGTTTAATAATGATTAAGAGTAACTCAATTGTTGCTTACAGTAAATAAGGTGATTTTGATTGTTGTAAATTGGTAATTTTGATTGTCGTATAATCTTAATTCAATTGTTGCTTACTGAATTAGTTATTGTTAATTAGGGTAGTGGTCAGTGGTGTGAATAGCTTTTTGCGATGGAGGGGGATATGACAGTATTAAATCTTATAAAGTTATATTTTTTATTATAAAAATCATCTTTTATGTGGTGCAAGGTACAAAAATTGGTTATATTCTTCACTTAGATGTATTCATTTTTGAAATTTTTGTATACTCATGGGTGGGGGGGGGGTGATCCCTTAATCCCCCCCCCCTAATTACGCTACTGAATAAAGGATGTCAATTGTTGGAAATTGGTCCTTTCAATGAAACACCTATATTTTTGAGGTTTCTACTTCTTTATTGTATTATTTTTTAATTTATGAATTTGAATTATTGGTTAACATACCACATGCTTCATTTTTAGGGTTCCGTAGAAAACTAGGAACCCTTATAGTTTCTCCATGTCCGTCCGTCTTCAAAAATTTTGAGACAATAAGATGAAATTTGGCATACGGTCGTAGATTAATGGCCCAAAAACAGAAATGATAAGATTTTTGAAAAAAAAAATTTTTTAGGCCCCCTTTCCATAAAATGAAAAGTGTTTTCAAAAAAAAAAATTCACCTACCCCATAGAATGGGGTGTCGTTAGAGAGGTCTCCTTAAATGCAACAAAAAATGTATTAGAACTTTTTGATTTTAACCCTTTAATCACGATGTATTTTCTCTCCAAAGGCGTTAAAAAAGCGCCCCCCCCCCTCTATTTTCTATACTATCAATTTAAAAAATCTGAAAAAATTCCAGAATGTAGCTTTTAATTAGTACTTTCACTGAAAATTATAACGAACATTGTCAAAAATATTTTGGACCCCCCTTCTATAGACTAAAAAGTGAAATCTCATATTTTTCCCCACTTACCCTATTGAGTGGGGTGTCATTTAATAGGTCTCCTAAAATGCAATAAAAAATATCAGATAACTTTTTGATTTCAACCCTTCAGTCACGAAATATTTGCTTTTTAATGTCGTTGTCAGAGCGTCCCCCCCCCTCTATTTTCTAAACTATCAATTCAAAAAATCTGAAAAAAATTCAGAATGTAGCTTTTAATTAGTAATTTCACTGAAAATTATAACGAACATTGTCAAAAATATTTTGGACCCCCCTTTCACAGATTGAAAAGTGAACTCACATTTTTTTCATTTACCCCATTGAGTGGGGTATCATTTAATAGGTCTCCTAAAATGCAATAATATAAGTCAAATGACTTTTTGATTTTAACCCTTTGGTCACGAAAATTTTGAAAAAAAATATTTTTTTATAAATCGTAGTGAGAATGACTACGGAACCCTATCATGTGCGTGCCCAACACGCACTTGCCCGTTTTACTTTTTTTGCGAATATTTTACCGTAAAATCACAGTTACTTGATATCACAATAAATAACCTAACAATTACAAGGAGCTACTCTTTAAATTTAAATTTTGCCAACCTTAAGGAGGTTGACATAGAAAAAATAACAGATATTTCAATGAAACTTTGAAAAGGTCTGACTTGGCTAGTTCTTATATACGAATTATTATTAAGTACCTACTAAAACAGTCATGGAAGAGCCCTATGTTCGATGGCTAGTTTCTACCAGCAAGCCAAATTTTCGGAAGAATAAAATAAGAACTTACAGCTTTAGAACTTTCGAAAGCTATAATATAATTCGTATATGAAAACTAGCCAAGTCTGACCTTAGGCTTCAATATATTATCTTAAGTTATAAGAAGAAATGATATTTTAAGTTGTTATAAAATATTTTATGTTGTTATAAGTAAGTTTCAGGACTGGTCATTGAACTTGGCACCCATTTAGATATCACTTCTTTTGTCGTTGAAGTCAACAACCAAGGCATATATCATAATATTGAACTTGGCTCTCTTTTGACATTTATGTTTTTGATGGGTCTATATTTCTTTACGTTTCATTGTTGAAATGTATTTTAAATATGATAAATTTCGATTCGCCGTCCTTCTATAAGACCGAGCCGGATAAGTGTGAAAGCGTTAGCCGTGTATGTGTGAAATGGCTCTAAGAGCTTTCAATCAGTGCTTCAACAATTAAAATCGATTAAGTGATAAACTCAATTATTACATACAGTAAACTCTGCACATGCTGGTTTAATAATATAGATTAAATCAATATAACCGCTACTACCATAAGGTGATTGTTAATTTGTGATTCGATTGTTGTAAATTGGTAATTTCAATTGTTGTATAGTTATGGTAACCAAGATTGCTAGTGTTTAATTTGCTGCAGAATATGTATAGTGGGCTTAGATAACAACAGAGTAGCTCTCCTCATTGACCCGAGAGAGAACGTACCTACTCGTAACAACCGAGTGTGCACAGAGTAGGTCATGTAACAGTTGTTCTGTCCATCAACTGAGAGAGATAGTTAATTGATATCTATGTGCGTACAGTGGCGCCTAATACGTGCATATGTATAAATTATTAGTGTTACCTATAGACTTATAGAATGGACTATAGCCTCACAAAATTGACCACTCTCTTTAAAGAGATAAAGCGAATATGTAGCCAATACCTGTCTCTTTTCTGTAGGTCTGTAATGACTGCAAACATGTGACGTGATTAATTATAATTCTAGAAAAAAACAGGTACTGGCTACATTAGGGTCATTCATTTCCGCAAAACATTTTTTTTTCAAGGTCCTCAAGCAAAATTTTAATCTACATATAGAAAAAAAAATTCTCACCAAGATTGAGCTCTTAATTCCTATTTTAAGTACTTGCAATTTAAATATGATTTTTTCCTATTTAAAATCCATGTAGAAAAATTTGTTTTTTTCAAATTTCTAATGCTTAGACACCTTTTATCATGTTGGGAATCGGTTTGATGGACCTTACGGGAAATTTCACGCTCTTTAAAATTGCCTTAGTGTTTTTTTCTGTAACTCACACTGGTTCGCCAGTAGGAGTCATCTAAATACAGTTTTTGGAATAAATTGTTTTTTTTTTTCAAATTTCTAATGCTTAGATACCTTTTATCATGTTGGGAATCGGTTTGATGGACCTTACGGGAAATTTCACGCTCTTTAAAATTGCCTTAGTGTTTTTTTCTGTAACTCACACTGGTTCGCCAGTAGGAGTCATCTAAATACAGTTTTTGGAATAAATTTTTTTCTTATGTCCGGTAACACTCTAAATGAAGGTATTAATTTTGTGATAGTATATCTATGGATTTGCTATGGAAATTAGAGCAGTGAAACTTCAACGTAATTTAACACAGTTGGTGACTTTGACCGTACAAAATAATTTGCATAATATCACCACTGTTTTAATACCGTAGGTGTTTACATATAACGTGTGCACGAAACTTGTCAAAGTCTACGTGAAACTCCAAGAGAACTGTCATAAATTTAATATCTCATTTGATCGAAGAAAATTAATTGTGTAAAAAATTATATTTTATCAACGGTATAATTTGTACTATAGTCTGTTTCATTAAAGTTTGCAGAAGTTACCGGGGATTTGACGGCACGAATCGTAAATCGTACTGTCAAATCACCGGACAACCACTGCAAACTTAAAATGAAACAGACTATATGCTCAATGTTTTCTCTCTTAAAAAATTGTAGAATAATTTAATTTTTAAGAATCTGCATTATAAACTATTAAACGACCCCACAAATTTGCCCCCATTGTATTCGTAGTTATTATATCGTCACCTCAGAGCAAGAGTGGCACAACTCAAGTTTTGGGAAATTACGTTTTTAAACTTATAAATAATTGAATGCTACTTTATTTTGATGATTTAGAAAAACGCTAGTGAATCCAACTTTTACATGCTTAATATAGTACTAATGTTTGAGTAAACTTTACCTATATATCAGCGGTTCTTAAACTTATGTGGTCTGGGGACCCCTTTTTTGAACAATTATTTTTCAGGGACCCCCATCCCTCATAGAAAAACAAAAAAGGTCGTCAGGTACTAAGTAATCACTGATAAATTGAAATATAAAAGTACTTTATGTAAATTAATTTTTGCCAAAAATATTTCACGGCTCCCCGTAAAAGTTTGGCGGCCCCCCGGGGGTCCGCGGACCCCAGTTTAAGAACCACTGCTATATATGTTTCACCATCCTACCACCTTTTAAATAGGTCCTTAAAGGCTTTAACTTGTGGCAGTTTTTCATAAAAAATATGCTCCCTGGTGACCACACATAGAATTAACAGTTGTGAAACTCTTGCATAAAAATCGATACCATCCTACTATTTTTCTAATGAGTTAAGTACAAATTCGATATTTTTTTAGTTGTACCACTCTTGCTCCGAAGTGACGATATGTACATTATATAAATATCTAAATTGAGTTAAACCAACCCCATATATTCGCCACCACTGTACTCGTATAGTTATAATACATATAGACTAGTTTCAGTGATCATTAATTACTATAATATACATACACTCCAACTATGCGTAAGTACAAGTTATCCTGATTTAAAAAAACGCCGTTTGTATGTATCATACGTTAAGGTATTTCATGTAGGTAAAATTGATTTTACAGCCAATTTAAGATCGGTATGCATTTTAATCCAGTTTATTTGCATTATAACGAGATATTTTTTGTATAATACATTGCAATGGCGTAGTTAGGAGGGGTGGGGGTCAAAGGTGGTCAATCTCCCCCTCATGAGTATACGAAAATTATAAGATGATTATACAGTGCTTTTAATCCACGTAATAATTGTTGCCTCAGCGATAGCATTTTTTTTAAATACATGTGGTTGCGGGTATTATGGACTATAAGGTAATATACGGCTATGAAGTGTAATAATTAACCAGAATCGTGGTGAGGCAAATAGTATGAAAAGAATATTAATCATTCAGTACTTCACAACTGTTCACTTCCGCAAAAATCATTTTTTTAGTACAAATCTTCATGATGGTGCCCACCAATTTAGGTGCCTATTACGGAGGTTCTACCCGCGTATTCTTTGTTACGCAATTGCAATTTTTTTATAGTGACAACATATAAGTTTGAAATAAAAATAACAAAAATAAATGTTTTAACCACCTATAATATAGATAATCCTGTATTATGGTAACAAGCGTGTAATGTGGACCACTCACATTTTGTAAGAGGTTGATTTTCGATTGTTTTAGGTCAAAAGATTAAATTCTCTGTCCAATGATATTATAAGTACTAATTTTAAATAATATGATTATAGTTTATTTTACCTAAAACATGAATGGTGTTCCATATATACCGAGATTACTTATATAAAAATATAACATAATTCAGTGGCGTAGTTAGGGGGGGGGGGATTAAGGGGATCACCCCCCCCCCATGAGTTCAATTTTTGTACTTTGCACCAGATAAAAGATGATTTTCATAATGAAAAATATAACTATGAAATTTAATACTGTCATATCCCCCCCCCCCCAACGCAAACGGCTATTTACGCCACTGACATAATTTGTTTATGGTTTCTGTTATCTTTAATATTTAAAAAGTAATAATTAATAACAATATATTATGTAGTATGTACAATATTAATTAATATACAAAATAATGATTAAAATAATGAAGTAAAAATATTATTAAAAATAAATATTAAAATAATCGATTTAAAAGTACCTATACAAAATCATTTATTTATGGTTTTCTATTATCTTTTAAAAAGTACTGAATACTATAATAACAATATTAATTAGTATACAAAATAATGAAGTAAAAATATAATAAAAACTTGATACGCTATATATAGAATGTCAACATAGGTGGCCAATCAAGAACTGATTGGTCGACCGAAAATTTCCAATTGATTAGAGGCTATACTGCGGATAGAAATTTAATTATACTTGATTTCTGACAATCAATTTTTTGTTCTTTCCATTTTTGACAGTGATATTTATAGAATTATATTTACAAACTGTTATATTTGATATAAAAACAGAAAACTTTTGATAAAACTTAATTAAAATCATTCATCAATGTCTAGCTCTAACTCAAAGTATTTCTTAAAAATCAATGCGTTATCTGCACTGCCGGCCAGTCTTTCTTAAAATATCGTACTATCGGACCCGCTCCGGCTTTGCACAGGAGTTAATATTTCACCCCCTGTCACGTATGGAGGGTTGTAATTAGTTTCATTGGATCCGGCAGAGGTTGGGGGTTTTAGGGGGGGAAATCAACCCCCTATCTTGCATAGGAACCGAGATATTTACGTTTTTTCCGACTTGATTTACTACTATCGTCACTGCTTATTCCTTATATTACCTTACGTAACAAAATATATACTTCAATCTAGGCAAATAACATATTATCTTTAAATTAAAAAAAAACTCGTTAATCGGATAAGTGGTTGAGCTTTACAATATAAATATACATATGGATAGATAACAAAAGTATAACGCCAAACAAACGCTATTGACGAAAGGGTTAAATAATTTTTTTTTGATAAAAACCCTGTGCCTAGAAACCAGGACTCGAATATTTGTATAAAATATAATTCAACCAATCACATTTTTCCGTACAATTAACAAAACGATCACACAGACAAAATAAAAAATATCTCGCTGCAGGCGTACCAACATCAAACAAAAACTAATTAAAACAAAACAGTATAATGAAATAATTGTGAGTCCATTAACACCTAGTTCTACCCTGTGCTAATGCGTTATGTACACAAATTACCCCCGTAATGGTAACATGTTGTTTTTGAAAAAATTAAAGGAGTGTTATTTCATTTGCTGCCAAAGCTATAGGCTTGACAGAAAGTTTTCCATTTTAATATAATATCTTCATGAATAATATAAACATTAAAAGCATGCTTAAAAAAATTAATTTGGAAAATTTTAGAATAAATTATTTACATTTAATAGAAATAATAAAAGATAAAAAAAATTACTTCTGAATCAGTAGATGGGGAGGGAGGAGGGAACCCCAAAAAGACACAAGTTTAAATCAGGATCTTTTGAATGAAATCTGACTTTTCTATTTTAGGGTAGTTTATTAAAAATTTCATTCGAAATGGCCAAAAGCGAACTAAAACTTTGGGAGTTTGCAGCTCGCTCATGGAGAGTGTCCGGACACATGTTCATATGAACTTTTTTGCTTGAATTTTTTTTTCTTAATCAACTGTTCAAGTTTGTTCCACCTGATACGACTCACCCTGTATATCTTACTATTATTTTGAACAATTACATAAGAAAATACGAAATGTACTATTTTCTATCATTGATTTAGATTCGAACTCAAATCGATATGAACCATAATTCGTTTGGTGATGTAAAAAACGATACGATTTACATGAAAAACATTTTAAATTTGATTTATTTAGAATATACAGGTAAGAACATCTATCTTACAATTAGAGTGCAAATGGAATAGACAGTAGGCGTAGATAATTGATAAAGTAAAAGCAAAGTAATTTTTGTTTATCGATAGAAAAACGTGAAACATTTTTGAGAGAAAGTTAAAATACATTTTAAAAGGTACAACAAAAAACATGACATCATTTTGAAATAATCACGGTCAAAGTTATTAAAGGTATGTGGCTAGAGTATGTATACATTAGTATGAATGTATGTACACATACTTACATATGTATGCATGTATGTATTATACGCGAACATATATATGTATAGAGCGCACATGGTTTTACTTTAAAGAATTCTTTTTAAATTAAATATCACATTTTTTAATGTCTCTGTATTTACTGCAAATATCTTTAAAGGTAAAAATTTGTCAGGTACGAGTAAAGCCTTGTGTACTTTAATATAATTTTAGTAAATTAGGGCCACCCTATCATAGTAAAGCGAAATAGTGTAATATAATTAGAAAATATATGTCTCAAAATACACTTAATCAAATAGTTTTAAATTATATTTTTAAATACGTAGGTAAGTGCGTCGAGTGTTGATTTTTTTTATATCACATCAATACATATTCCCCTTTATCAGATTTTTCTCAGGATTACTTTTGGTGATTGGGAATAGAATATTTTTACTTTTTTTTTAATTTGTTAAAGAAGATTTAAATAATAACAAAACCCTTCAATTTCATAATAACAAAAACTATCAATTTTCATTTAATACCCCCCTCGCCGAGATTAAATTAAAAAAATGGTAATGGAAAAATATTTTAACAACTCTTGTCTATTATTGTTTCGCGCCCCAACCCCAAATCGCGCAACATTTAAATTAAATTAAATATACTCGGGTCTCAGCCTTCGGCTTGGAGCCTCATATGTGTACACTACATATATTATAACTTATAACCCTACAATAACTTATTTTTAATATTTTACAGTACTGTAAAATATCATTATGAACATTCATTTACACATTTTTGTATTCAACGATACGCGCCTGATCTATAAACTACCTATATTTTTGAAAAGTTTTTCAAAAATTTCAATGAATAAAATCCAACTGACATTTACAGACATACAGCACGCCCTTTTCAGACGTCAAAACAAAAAACTATTGAATTTCAAAACACATCTGTTGCAATCTTCATGCGTTTTATGACACACAAACAAAAGCTATTACAAATCTTAGCTTTTTACGTCAAACGGTTCAGTAAAAAGTAAGAAGGCTATGACTTTGATTCCATAATTTAAAAAAAAATATCTAAGCACTCTTTTCTTACAATAACTATTAAACAAAATTCATTTTAGCGAATTTTTCGAAGAAAAATATAGCTATTGCTATCACCATCATGACGCAACTTCGGAAAAAAAACTTATATCTTTATCAAACTTGATCTCGAGATCACGAAAATGAGGTTCGTTAAAAACTTTATGTATATATATATATATATATATATATATATATATATATATATATATATATATATATATATATATATATATATATATATAAATATACATATGTATATCTGCCGTTTCGAGTGGACTCTCTAGCCTTCCAGGATTACTTCCGATCTTTTTGAAACTTGGTTAAAAAATCGATCTCACGAATACCTCGGTTAAGTTCGTTAGTCAGCGAAATTCCTTTATGGATTTCAAAATGGCGGTCGTTCAAAACCGAAAAAAAATCATATCTCGGGTATTAAATATCGGATTGATAATATCAAATATGTTTTGGGATCCTCTCAATAAAACAAAATTATTGTGTCTCTTGTGATTTTTCGGTATAAGGTACCGTTTGGTTGATATTTTAAAAACAAAAAAAATATTGTAGAGATTGTAAACTAAGAATGCCGAGTTCGAGTCCCGATGTGGAACTTTTTTTTTACAAGTTTTTTATTTTATTTTTTTGTTTATTATGTAGAGTAAAAAGTTAATAATCAATAAAAAATTTAAAAAATTTCAAAGCCAACTTTTTTTTACACATTTAATTATTTTTTATTTTATTTTTTTATCAAATAAAATTCGCTTACCGCGGTGGTTGCGCGGACAGAATATTTTAAATGTCTGGCACTCCTAAAACAAACTGGAATTAAATTTACAGATAAATAAATAAATTAAAAAAAAACCATACGCACTTCACGTTTGACTAAATATGGTACTACAATGTTACAAGGGGTTACGTAAATAAAGAAGGAACGTCGGTGGTTTTTTTCGTGTACGTTTGCCGCAAAACTGGTCGGTCAAGGTGGATTGCATTTTGAATTCCAGCCGATGCGATGTTTTAAACGCGATTCGTTTTTTTTACGCGGCCGTGTAGACGTATACGACTCTCCAATATTGCCAACTTGAGAAATATATAAGCACTACTTTACTTATAAATTAATTGAGTTTTGATTTCTGAATAGCATAATTTTGGTTATTTTTGATCGAGGCAACGACCATAATGATTCACCACGGAAGCCTCGAGTTTTTTATCGTTTAGAAATAATACAACACTTAATCAATTGGTTACTGAAGTATTCAGAAAATGAAATTATTAATTTATCTCCAGTATTATAAAGAAATCTCTAAAAGTCAAAATAAATATTTTACACTTTTCATGCCTTGGTATAAATATTATTATTATTATTATTTATTTATTTTTGCTAGCCCTAGTAGGCGCTTTTTATGGGTCAAATTCTTATAATAAAGATCTATAAATTTTGATACCCAAAATGCTTTAGAACCCATATTTTTTACTAACTAATAATGAAATTTTTTTAATTTTATATACAGTAAAGAGGATAACATTAATTTCGAAAACAATACATTTTTCTCCAATTCTAACCTAACTATCCTGTTTCTTTATATGACCGATATATAAATAGCATATTTTACTGTCTTGTATCCAAGTACACAGAAAAAAAACTGTATTGGACAAAGAAAACCTTGTTTTGTATATAACGAAAACAATATTTTCTTAATATAAGAAACATACTCTTAATCCAACTACGTTATTCCTTCATTCAAGAATACTATAGTTGGTTTAAGAGATTATTGTTTATCTTAAATAAAATATATTGTTTTCGTTATATACAAAACAAGGTTTACTTGGTTTGAGAAATCCTTTCTACCAATGTACCCCATCCCATAAACAACACCGTCTAAAAAGGTTATAATCAGCAGATATATACAGTGAAATACATAAGTGGTCGTCCAGTTTTCATTGAAATTCGTTTATCAAAAACTTAGTCGACTCCTCCCATTTGATTATTATAATATTTAAATCATTTATCCATGTACCAAACAAAGACAGATATTTTGAAACTCATTTGCTAGATAAAGAAGTACTCTTCGTTTATAGTATTCATATATTATGCGATTAAATTATTATGTAAGCTATTGAAAACTGTATAAGTAAGTAAATTTTGTGGCAATAAATAATTGATATTCCGAATTTCATTATTGAAATTTGTTAAAAATGGGCGTATATTTGAGTATTTATTAATATTTGTCTTCATGTTCGACTATGTTTGAATTATTCTGACCTTTACGGTGGCAGACTACTTTTGAAACCCATAGTACATTATTACGAAGATTTTTTTAAATAAGAACTAACATTTTATTTTGATACTGTCGGATTATAATAAATAATAAATGCATAATGGAAACATACATAATCAATTATGATTGCTTAACAAATTCAAACAAAAATATTTAGTGTTAGAGAAAAAGAATAAAACCCAACAATAGATGTGTTAAAAATATTTTTCATGTAAATATGTCACGTATTTGAAAAGAAATAAAACGTAATTTTATTATGTATTTTAAGCATGACTCCACAGTACATGAATTATAAATATATGTAATATTGTATTGTGTTTTAATCTAAAAAAATACTTATTGTGTTTTGGTATTTTTGAAAACAACATACAATTGTTTTATTTTAATAAATGTGAAATAATTTTTTTAGAGCAGAACGATTTTCGTCAAGATGAAATATTATTTAAATATAATATATATTACTAATTACACCATGAAGTTAGGTTAGGTAGATATTACAGATTTCTGTATTAATAGTTAATAAAACTATCAGACAGAATAGTTTTGCATTTACACGATGGTGTCTACGTCAAAAAGTATAACCTATATAAATGTCACGTACTCATTTGTTTAATCTAATAAATTTTCGGAATATAAAGCAGTCTATGTCCTTTCTCAGGATGCAAGCTATCTCCCTTCCAAATTTCATCAAGATCGGTTCAGTGGTTTAACCGTGGAAAGGTAGCAAACAGACAGACACACTTTCGTATTTATAATATTAATGTCGATTATAAAAAAATATTTAGGTCTATTTTTTATCGGAAAATTTATTTTACAAGAAGTCGAAAGCAGTAAATGTAAAAAAGTACATATTTTACTTTTTTCAAACGATTAAATCATATTTTACGATTATTTATTTTGTGTTCGATCAAGCTCTAAATAGATATTGGCATCATATTGGTTCCCATTGTTTGCGTTTGATGAATTCAAAAGACACGGCTTACATTTACTAATAGTCCAAGTAAATTAGATATTTTAGAAGAAAATAATCATAAAGTTTTGATATTTTGTCCACGTACTCTCAGAAGGGTTAGGAATAAGAGCCCGAAAAGTTCCCACCTAAATCGTGGATGGAACATCCCCTTTCACGTGAAAAACTACCCTCGGAGTGGATTTTATTCCAGTTTTTCCCATTTTTCATCCGAACTACCGCTCGGAGAAAAAAATATTATGGGAATTAAAGATTAAACAAAATTTTACGTAAAAAATGTCATATACACTATTCGGTTAATCCTCAGCCTACTCTCGCATTCAATGCTCAAAATGAAGGGTAGTTTTTGGAATGCAAGGAAATATCGGTATAACAAGATTTTTCACCGTTAATATTTCCATAACGGCTAATTTTGCCAAAAAGTTGATAAGGGTAAAAAATGTAGAACTGAATCTCCTCTATAAGATCCAAGTACCACAATTTTGTTTTAAACGTTTTTTTATTGATTTTTTACCTTTTTTCACAAACCTTAATTCCATTATTTTGAGATATTTTTCATAAAACCCATTGAGTGAACATTTCGCACGTTTTTTTTTTAGTGGTTTACCATCGTAAGTCTATTCTATTAAAGACTTGTATATTTTTGCAGATTTATTCCTGTTTTTTTTTTGGTGCAGAAGTAGCTTTATTAACGATCTACCTGTTAATTCATTCAGAATTTAATTATTTTATACAGGATATCCGTTAAAAGGACTTAAGGGACAAGCACACATACACACACACGTTGACAACATATCAACATAGTTATTTTAAAATATAAATTGTAGTTGTCCCACTTTTTTTATTATAAAATTATATTCGTGTAAAATTATGGTATGTACATTTGTGTAAAAAGATAAAAAATACAATAAAAAAACGATTGAAAAAAAATTGTGATACTTGAATCTTATAGAGGAGATTCAGATCTATAGTTTTTATTATAATCATTTTTTAGGTAAAATTAGCCGTTATGGAAATATTTGCGGTGAAAAATCTTGTTATACCGATTTTTCGTTGTATTCCAAAAATTACCCTCCACTTTGAGCATCGAATGCGATAGTAGGCTGGATATTAGTCGAATAGTGCACATGACATTTTTTACGGAGAATTTAATCAGGTATATTTAATTCTCATTATATTTTTTTCTCATAACGTCTGTTCGGAAGCAAATTATTGTACAGCCTAACGAAAGGAAATATTTTTAAATCCACAAAGAATTAGTTCGTTTCATATGTTGAAAATATTCCCATAACGGCTAATTTTACAAAAAAATGGTTATGATAAAAATTATAGATCTGAATCTTCTCTATAAGATTCAAGTATCACAATTTTGTTTCAAATGTTTTTTTATTGTATTTTTTCTCTTTTCTCACAAATGTTCATTCAATAATTTTACACGAATATAATTTTATAATAAAAAAAGTGGGACAACTACAATTTATATTAAAAAAACTATGTTGATATGTTGTCAACGTGTGTGTGTATGTGTGCTTGTCCCTTAAGTCCTTTTAACGGATATCCTGTATAAAATAATTAAACTTTGAATGAATAAACAGGTAGTTCATAGTTAAGGCTATTTCTACACTAAAAAACAGGAATAAATCTGCAAAAATATACAAGACTTTAATAGAATAGACTTATGATGGTAAACCACTAAAAAAAAACGTGCGAAATATTTACTCAATGGGTTCCATGAAAAATATCTCAAAATAATGGAATTATGGTTTGTGAAAAAGGTAAAAATTCAATAAAAAAACGTTTAAAACAAAATTGTGGTACTTGGATCTTATAGAGGAGATTCAGTTCTACATTTTTTACCCTTATCAACTTTTTGGTAAAATTAGCCGTTATGGAAATATTAACGGTGAAAAATCTTGTTATACCGATATTTCCTTGCATTCCAAAAACTACCCTTCACTTTGAGCATTGAATGCGAGAGTAGGCTAAGGATTAGCCGAATAGTGCATATGACATTTTTTACGTAAAATTTCATGTTTAATCTTTAATTCCCATAATATTTTTTTCTCCGAGCGGTAGTTCGGATGAAAAATGGGAAAAACTGGAATAAAATCCACTCCGAGGGTAGTTTTTCACGTGAAAGGGGATGTTCCATCCACGATTTAGGTGGAAACTTTTCGGGCTCTTATTCCGAACCCTTCTGAGAGTACGTGGACAAAATATCAAAACTTTATGATTTTTTTCTTCTATTTGGCAAATTTTAATCTAAATACCGTGGACTATAAATATCCGATATTATAATGGGGTTAACTTTGCTAGTTTGCAAATAGGGTATCAAATTTATAAATGACAGTTCTCTTGGAGTTTTTGACAGATAGTATCATGCATATGAAGTAAAAACAAAGGTATGTACCTAAAATATATTAATTTACTAATTTTGAGTAAAAACAAAAAAACCAACTTCTGTTGAAAACTCAAAGAGAACTGTCATATAATTTTGGTACCCCATTTGAAAGTGCTTATTAACTAGCAAATTTTGTTAGCTCGTTTATAATACCGGACATAATAGTACAAAAAAGACAAACAAATAAAATAATAATTCAATTTTTAGATATAAAAAACATGAATTTTATGTTGTATATTTTCTACAAGAATATTGTGATCATATTTGCGAACGTAAACTGTTTTCCTTAAGGAGACATTTTTATTGTTTACAATTTATCCCGTATCGAGCACCCGACCTTGAAAAGGGATTCACATTTTCTTCGATAACAAGATTATAAAAACATAGATGGATGAGTGATTTTTTTATATACCAGAAAAATGTCGCAAGGGTTTTCTTTTTTTATGATTTTTCTTTTAATAATGACCATGTATCGGCAAAAACTATAAAAATGTAATATTTATAAATATGATAACATTTTTAAAATTCATTTAATAATTTTTCTCAAAAAAATTTTTTTTTCGATTCTCACATCGAAAATATAAAAAAAATATGCTATCTGAAATAAATTAAATCAATCTTTGAGATGTTTGAGGCTTTATATCGTTTTATAGACAAAAAAATTACTTTATAATTATTGTTGGAATTAATTTGTATATAGGTTTATGATTTTTTTTAAATACAATACACTATTAGAAAGCCTAAGATCCCAGAATTAGTTTAGGATTGATATCATTACACTATTCCGTTATGAGGCTGGGCAGTAATATTAAACATAAACGAATTATTAGTGACGTATACGACTAAACCGATTTTAGTAAGATTTTCACTATTAAAAGATGTGAAAAATATAAAAACCGAAAAAACAAAACAGAAACATCGTGTCTTTAAAATACTTCGTAATTAAAAATGTATAGAGTATAGGGCTTATTGCTTTTTTTTCAAAAAAACACCATGTTTCTGTTTTGTTTTCTTGGTGTAAACACCGCATAACAACCCTAGTCATTTATTTAAATACTATTTCAAAAAATGTCAAAGCAGTACATTCGACAAAACAAAAACAGCAGGAACGTAGACGGATAGCGCAGTAGATAGAGTTCATAATACACGCGGATGAACCCGCGGATAAATAGTAGCAAAAATTATAACCAACAACAAAAAAATATTTAAATATCTTCATCACCCAACATAAATTCTATCATATTTAATGTGGTAAGCAATTTATCAAACACCCCTTATACATGAAAATAAATGGAGAGACAGAGAAAAGATTGCAGAGATCAAGTTTTTAAAAGCAGTTTGTTATTTTGTGCTGAATCGTTGTTGGAAATCTCCGAAGAGAGATTGGCCGCGCTTTAGAGAACCTTCTCAAACTAACCTGAACTTTTTATTTAAATACCCCATGTCTCTAAACTTCAGCAGTTCTATGCACATTTGTGTTTGTTCTGCAAATATAGGTGATCATACATGCATACAGAAATGCAGGGAAGTATAATATATGTAGGTGTTATCAGGCAGTGGCGTAGATAATAATATTTTCTACTACTCGTATCTAAAATAATTCAAAAATTGAAAAAAAATCGATTATTTCCCAAAATCTACTTTGGCGGGAAAAATGAACAGACGTAAATCATTGAAAATGGTATTTTCTATAACTTTAATCGAAGACATTTTTTTCTGCTGCGCACTGCTTCAAAAATAATTCAAAAATTGAAAAATTGATTATTTCTCAAAAACAATTTTGGCGGGAAAAATGAACAGGACATAAATCATAGACAATGGTATTTTCTACAACTTTAATCTAAAACATTTTTTTCTGCTGCGCACAGTTTCAAAAATAATTCGAAAAATTCAAAAAATGAAGAAAATTATTTCCCAAAAATAATTTTAGTGGGAAAAAATGAATAGAATATAAATCATATATAATGGTATTTTCTAAAACTTTAATCTAAAACATTTTTTTTCTGCTGTGCACCGTTTCAAAAATAAATCGAAAAATTCAAAAATTGAAGAAACTCGATTATTTCCTAAAAATAATTTTGGCGGGAAAAAATGAACATAACATAAATCATAGATAATGGTATTTTCTACAACTTTAATCTAAAACATTTTTTTCTACTGCGCACCGCTTCAAAAATAGAATTCGAAAAATTCAAAAATTTTAAAAAATCGATTATTTCCATTTCCGGTTGTGTGATAGTTTTCAAAAATAGGAGGTGCACATCTTCAGTATACAAGGACGTTAAATATAAAACTTCATGTTTGTAAGTCTCGCCGTTTTGACAATGATTTAGGGACCCTCAAAACGTGTTATTTCGTTAAAATCTCGAGTTCGAATTTTTTCATGATCACTATACTTTATTTGTACATTACATTTCATGTAGGTATTTATAAAAAAATATGTATCATTATTTTCTTAATAAATTATAGCTATTTAGTATCGTCACTAACCCATTACTTCCCAGTGTCCTATTTATAGGACACAATATTTTCTAATTTTTTCTCTGATATAATAACGTTGTTAATTTGATTTACATTATTAGTATGTTTTTTAAGTCTCTCTTCTTAAAATAATGTTTAAAACGAACTCTAGAGTTCATTTTATGACAAATAATAACAATTTTAAAGTAACAGTGTAATTATTTTAGCTAGCCGATATTTATAGTTTCATTTTTTCCGGTTATTAAAGCATTTTTAAATTGACGAAACTATATATAATATTATTTATGATAGTATAAATAAAGCATAACAATATCAACAATTTAAAAAATAAATCCAGGTACTTTCGTCGTTAAAAAAAGTGCTGTCCTATAAATTTGACATTGTGTCTGCGACTGATAATTATTATGTCTTGTATTGAATTTATCTGTTTGATCATATTTTCAACAAGAATTGAGAAATTCAGCAAAAAAATCGAAGAAATAAAAAGTCGGGAAGTAATGGGTTAAAAATAAAGATAAAATAATTAGTTGTTTTGTATATTTTGTGCAGTTATTCACTTTGGCAGCTGGACAGGTCCCGGTCGAGTCGAGCGGTGTGCTTGTAGCCTGCTATATAGTAATCACATAATTAGATATGCGAGTTTATTGACTTTTAAACTTTCTAGCAAACATTGAAGATGCAAATACGAACGGTAAACACACTCACCGCATGGCCGACTCGGATCAACCAATTGTTTTAACGCTTTGCTTGTTTTTGATCTATTTCTTTATAAATTACGTAATTCTACAATCGAGATGTTTATTTTTCATTGCGGTTAAATTAAATTAAATTGGTTTTAAATAATTGAACTTTTTTATGCTCTTAGAAGAAATTTATGTTTGCGCTGGTTGAACATTTGCGATTTCCGGATTCATATACATATACACAGAAAAAAACTGTATTGGACTAAGAAACAATATTTTCTTAATATAAGAAACATACTCTTAATCCAACTACGTTATTCCTTCGTTCAAGAATACTATAGTTGGTTTGAGAGATTATTGCTTATCTTAAGAAAATATTGTTTTTGTTATATACAAAACAATGTTTACTTGGTTTGAGAAATCCTTTCTACCAGTGACAGTAGAAACCGGTTATAACGACATCGAAGGGATCGGTCATATTGGTCGTAAAAAACGGATATCGTAATAATCGGTAAAATGCAATTGTATGGGATTTAGTTGGACTTTTCTTTTTCTTTTTGCGAATCTAAAAATTTCAAAATTACTTTTGAGTAAATATATATAATAAATTTTTAGACATTAGCAGTTAAAGATTATCCATACACGGATAAAAATTACAGTTTTTTTCCTGTACATTCCGGATAATAAGTGACAACCTATCATTATAAAGTATTTTTTACAGTCTCAAACTGTAGAATTGATGGAAAAACTGCAAACATTACAGCCTAAAATTATATTACCTATTACAGTTTCAGAGAGTAAAAAATATTTTATATAATCATTGGTTGTCGCTTAAAAACTGTAATTCATTAGGTTTATTTTTTTCCGTGTACAATAGGTTCAGTTACAAGTGTACCCCCCCCCCCCCCTTCTGATCCCTATACGAGTACTCTTTTTCTTCCTCTCCGTACCAAATTTATTTTAGTATCTATTTTATAAAATATCCAAAATTCGTTTTTATATAAAATTGTTACTATATGAAATGCAATAATTTTAAAATTCCAATAAATTAATTCCCATGTGAAATATTCAAATGTCATCAAAACTAATAAATTGGAATAAAAGTGCAAATGTAATTGATACTAATTGCTACTTTGCTATTCTATTTTTGAAAAGCTATTGAATTTCCTGTTTTTCACACCCTGTCTATTTATATCTCTTTAATTAGGTTAATTATTAATCAATAATGAAAAAAAAAATTTAAAAGAGTTTACTGCACTTTTTAGAAGCCTACTATATCTACTTAAAAATTAAAACACGTTTTACACGTTTTAGATTAGGAGTTCCCAACTTTTTTTTCCTACATGGACCACTGTAGACACCCTTAGATTCTAAAAAACTACAATCTTGTTGAAAAAGTACAAGTAGAAAGCAAAAAAGGTCGTTACAATTATAAATATAAGTTGAAATGCAAAAAAGGAAAATTTTAAAACAGAAAAATTAATCATAGACTCTTGGAATAATATAGACCCTTTTTTAACTACCATAGAACCTAAGGGGTCCATCTGGACCCCGTTGGGAATCCCTATTTTAGATCAAAGTTTCATCGTATAAGTATTAGGTCACTTTTACTATATTTAACATCAAAAAATGGCTTGACAGATTATAGAAAATGTATTTTGGAAGATTTAGAAAAAAAAAGATCTAAAAATATTGAAAAAATTTCGAGTTATCGTGCAGACCGTAGTTTAGAGAAAAACACGTTTAAAGTTTTGAACGGAAAAATCTTTTAAATTGCAATGAATTTTTGTGGTTAATTTAAAGTTCATACTGTACGCCTCCGTTTGAATTATTGTATTTTTTTGTAATCTGCAGGCTGTTCGAGCTTCTCTCTTTGCTTGGGTCGCGCAAATCTTGTTTTTATCATTTTCGCGGCCATAATATTTTTCGTTATAAAAAAGAATTTTCGAATAATTTTTTTTTAATGTTCATAATAACAAATAATAAAAAAATATGGAGATATTATGTAAATGTAATCTCTTAACATATAAATATGATCAAAGAAACATAATAGTGAAATTGGTAAACTTTTATAATATTTATATGAAAAATAGATAAGTATTTTTACTCATTATCAAATATCTTTGCCATTTTTAATATTTTACTCTATAATACAACACCAACTATAATTATTCGATGGTCAGGTCGTTGCAAAATTATTATTTTTTTGTTCTAATAATTTTTTTATTATATTTATAGTCGGTTTTATGAGGATTCTATTTATTAAACGAGGTTCTACTATAGTTTAAGAATATAATTTATATTTATTGAATAGTCACCTAAAGATTTAAAATATCTAATAATACTAATATGTGGATTTATTTAAAATGATAAAAACGTAGACGTTATGGTCGAAGGAGATGAACTTAATCGAGAGAACTGAAGTAGAACAATTAATTAAAAGAATATCCTATATCGGTTATCTACCAACTATTATAATGGACAAAAAGATACCTTTATGAAATAAACTAATAACTAACTTTGAAACTGTCTACGTTAAAAGAATAGCCGCAAAATATGTTTCACATCCTAAATACTTGGCCGAGAAATACCAATATGGCATATTCAAAAATTCCAATGTCATCCATTCTACCTAATGACAAGCCCCGTTCATTAATTAACCAATCAGAATCTTAGATAACTTATAGATAACAAAACAAAAACACTTCATACCTTGTACAAAAGTGATGGGAACTATTTTGAAGCACGTAGAAAATCCACGAGTGTAAAAAAATCACACAAACCTCCACTTATCACATCCAATAATAATATTTACTACTGCTCTTTCAGCATTACACACACACAGACACAAACGAACATACACACACACACACAGACACAGAGATAACAGGTGTACACTTTTTAAAAACACTGGCACTGTATATTCCTCACAGATGATCTTCCGTTTCTCTCCAACGTATCCAAATTCCTATTCTCGATCTTTCTGGAATTCCATTCAAACCAGACGAAACTTTAGAACGAACTTTGGTTAACAAATTAATTACAATGTGGGGTTAAATTGTTTAAATACATTCGCAAGGTGGTAAATTTATCGAATCAATTCATCGATTTTTAGATTGGGTGGAGTTTGCAACTGTAGCATTTAATTTAATAGTTGAATAACAAAAATACACTCCAGATTTTTTTTTATAATTCTTTCGAATATTGCACTTGATTGTACTGTTTTTAGGGTTCAAAACAACCTAGGTCTTCTTGTAATACAGGTGAAATTTCAGGTAGTAAGGATGGATATTGTCTCCTGGATGCTGGGGTCAGTTTAGAGTAAAATGAAGATAGAATTTGCACTTTCCAAGAATATCTTTAGTGTTATATACAAAAGTCAGCACATGTTACTTGATCTGAACCAAGTTTAACTTATCCAAATTGTTTTTTCTTTAACACAAGCACTTTACACGATATTTATCCAGTTAAACTTTTTTTTCTGGGTACCTTTTTCACAAACACTTGTTCTTTCCAAATTTATATATGCACAATTTTCAGAAGTACAGATATTTCACGGAAATTTCATACTTTTAGATCGAACGATTTTTTTTTCGCGATATTTGTTCAAACAAACTGTGTTTGTGAAAACAGAATGATAGTTCGCGGAACTTAAACGCATGTGGTTTAGCGCGAGGTTTGCTCAGCAGTTTGAACTGAGAAAAGCCGTTACGGCCACGAGTGCAGGCCGGGTACCTGTCGACGCAGCGGACAGGTAAGTAGGGGGGCACAGGCCCGTATTATGTGCTATTTTATAATTTGTAAATAAAGTTTTTCGATTATGTAAAATAGTGACGATATTTGTGAGTATTTATTTTATTTAGGTAGGTATAAAAATTAAATTTTTGTTGTTAATTTTTTAATACATTTTTTAGATATGGATATTGGAGTTTTAGTAAAAAAAATGTAAATCGATCTTTCTTAAGTTTAATTGTACGAAATGAAGAATACAAAAATTGGATACGAAAATCATCGATTTAAAAATAGATTTTTTAAAACAAAAGCAGTTTTTGTATTAGCAAATAAAAGCAATTTTCGAAATAACAGTTCAAAAACAGAATATCTTGAAATTTTAAAAAACTATGTCTCAAAGCGAAAATTTTATTTATTATACCTGATAGTAAGCCGACACAAAATTTTGTTTTGCATTTAAAAATATATCATTGAAAATTTTTAAGAAAAATTGTATGAAAAAAAATTGAAAAAGCCTTCGTCTTACAATCAACTACGGCGCAAATTTTTCGTCTTGATTTGAGGATTAGAGAAAAAATAGGTCGTATTATTCTGTTTACAGTTAAATGCGAAACAATATATCTTACTATAATCGAATTAGACACAAATTTAAAAAATATCTAATCTTATTTACATCAAATTAATAAGTTTTGAAGAAAGGGTCCCCGAATCGTTTTACTACTTTTAAAACATTATTAAATTCAGAGTTGTCGATACTTCAAGTAAAATACTTGAAGAAGAACTTCAAGTACAAAAAAGTACTTAATATTTCAAGTACTATCTCATATAATACTTGAATTTAAAATTTTTCATTAATAAGTCAATTACTTGAAATATTTTACAATTCAAGTACTTACATTTTGAAATAGCTCAAGTACATTTTCAAGCACCTGCTTTAATAAACTAATTTCCATAAGAAAAGAACATTTGAATTTGAAAAGTGCTTGAAATAGTAACTAGTATTTTGTCAAGTACTTAACAGTAACGCCCAGTATTATCAAGTTTAACTAAATGCTCCTTTAACTAACTGTCATATTATCAACAGATCCAAGCATAGTATATTTAATTAAATAGATTTAAAATTTTCTACAGTATTTATTTACAACGTATATTATGTAAATTTTTCATTGAGAGCATAAATATTGATTTAAATCAGATTTGAAATACACCAAATTTACCTTAAAGGAGCATTTAGCGCTAAAGGAGCTTTAAATTGGTTGATAATACCGGGCATAAGTATTTTTAAAAATAGTAAAAAGTACTTGATACTTCAAATACTTTCACTTGGTATTTGTACTTAAAGTACACTCACCGCTCTACACAACGACGGCATCAGTAATCCAACCGTTCTAAAGAACGACGGCTAGAGAGGCCCCCACCACCTTTAACACAAATTGGTGAATTCAAATTTCGCGCAATAATATAGCAGTAACGGTAGTATTATGGTGGTGATAGGGGAAGGTCGTTAATAGAACGGTCGGTTCGTCGTTGTATGGAGCGGTCGTTAAGTAGAAGGTCGTTTTATAGAGCGATGAATGTATTTGTAACAGCTCTAAATAAATCTAAACAAAATATTAAATATTACAAATGAAGACTGTAGGTCATATTTTACATTGTCCGGCTCTGTACATCGGCCGATCATGTCAATGGCAGGCGCGGGTGTCCCAGGGGGAAGGGGGTACACAGCACAATGCTACCACACCTTAAATAACAACGTAGCTTAGTGTGTATACGTCTTTTATTTCGCGGACACTGTATTTACGAGTATTTACAAAACCCAACAATCAATTCGGCGCCAAGCGGTTACTATTATGTATTAGCTAATGTAATGGGGAGATAGAGAGGGGGGGGGGGGTCAATTATGTATGTGGGGGGAGACCCACTTATTGTTAGCATACTATTGCTATAATGGTTTTAACGTGAAAGGTATAAATTTTGTTGTATTTATGACAAGGCTTTCGCGGTTGTTTCTTTGAACGACAATCATTAGATGTGAAGATGTTATACTATTGTACTTTAGTTAATGAAAGGGGAGACCCACTTATTATTTATTGGTGCTATTACTATAATGGTTATACTGTGAAGGGATTTTTTTAAATTCAATTGCTTTCGTAGAGAAAGGAACATTTTTTTGTGTGGTTAGATTTATAGTTTTACTATAACTAAAACACATTTTTTGTACAAAAATGTGTTTAGTACTCACAGATTTTTATTTCACGAGAACGAATACTAATACTGCTTTAAATTTTTTCATTTAAGATGAGACTTAAATTTACACAAGATCATACCCATTTAATATACATATTAAATAAAACGGACAAGTGCGTGTTGGGAAAATAGTCATTTGACATTTATTGCATTTTAGGAGACCTATCAAATGACACCCTGTTCAATGGGGTAAGTGAAAAAAAATGTGAGTTCACTTTTCAGTCTATAGAAGGGGGGTCCAAAATATTTTTAACAGTGTTCGTTATAATTTTTAGTGAAAGCACTAATTAAAAGCTACATTCTGGAATTTTTTCAGATTTTTTGAATTGATAGTTTAGAAAATAGAGGGGGTGTGTTTTTATATTGACTTTGGAGAGCAAATACATCGTCATTGAAGGGTTAAAATCAAAAGGTCTTGATACATTTGTTGCATTTTAGGATACCTTTCTAACGACACCCCACTCAATGGGTGTCGTGAATTTTTTTTTTTTTTTTTAAACTGATCATTTCTGTTTTTGGGGCATCAATCTACGACTATAAGGGTTCCTAGTTTTCTAGGGAACTCTACAAACGATATCGGCTTCAAATTTAACAGAACGAGACTGCCGACGAGAGTGTCACTCTCGTTTGAGATGACTTTTTAAATTAATTTTATTATATTGTTTGTTAAAGTATCTGATAATAATTTGTAATATGGACTTTTATATTTACTAAAATTATAAATATTTATATTTGCCTTTTATTACATTTTCACGCGGATAAACTGCTGAACCGATCTTGATTAAATTTGCACAGGGAATAGCTTGTATCCTGAGGAAAGATATACATATTCACGCGGACGAAGTAACAATTATTATTATAGTATATTTATTTACAAAATGAATTGTTCTTTCAATTGGAACAAGAAGGTCCTCACAAACTACAGAAGGGCGTAAAGTATTTTTAAAATATTGCCAAATTTGACCTGGCAGCAAAATTTTGCTTTGATAAACATAATTATTTTGGGTTCAGTAAACAACCTCCTAAAATATGTTGCATTTTTAAATTTCAAAACTTATCTACATTTCAATCTTCAATTTTCGACATTACACCAATTTATAATAAAAACAACAGATACCAAACTGTATAATTATACAGAAATTTAACAATAACAAGTGTCAGAATTCACATGAATATGATTTATTAGCATGTAAAGTTTTACTGAAACTAAATTATATAAAAATCAGATAAACTGTTCGACCTTATCTACACAAATCTTTGTAGTAAAAAAAGATATTTACAACAAAACTATCTTTCCGGGTTTTAAGCATCTTGTATGTATGTTGTATTAATATAAACATTAATATAATTAATTAGCATTGTTTTAAACTGCCCACTATAACACGTACAACATAGTTTTAAGGTTGCCAACCTTCTTAACTTTAATAGAAGTTCCTGTTCTAGTTCTTGAATGGAAACTACAATACCAAATGTACTATTTACGTTGCCAGTTTTGGGGCAGGATAGTAAGTTTGTTGACATTATGTTTAATATCCTTTTTGAAGAAAAGTTAGTCCCAACTACGCGGACTATAATACAAAAACTATAGGTTTTTCGAAATGGTGGCTACGAGAAAAAATATTGAAAAATTGGGTGTTTTAAAAGATTGTCATTTAAGTTTTACTTCCTCGCAATATCGAAGCTTTGTGACCGTTTTAAAAAGAGAACAAAAAAAATATTCTGATTTCAAAATTTAAATTGATCTTTTCGTTTCAAGTCAAGACAAACACTTTTCGTTATGCGTCAGATCTGTCTCCTTTATGTTTGTTGTAAAATATTCTCTTACAATAAGAAAAAATTCGAAATTATATTTTTTAGCAAAATTATTTAAATATTAAATAGTTAACCAATACCAATTTCGGGTTTATTTAAATTGTTCAATAATTAACTATAGGTACCTTAGGTGAATTTAGTACAAGGAAGCACTGTGCATTTACTGAGCGAATGTTTTTTTTTTTAATATAATCAGAATTCATTACGAAATAAAGCAAACAAACAGTCAACTTTTTTTCATTATACTTCCTCACAAATTGATGATAGAGAATTGAACCTGTACACAAATTTGTAGACTCGACCCTGATAAACAAAGGTTATGACAAATTTTATCGTAGGATGAACGGTTTACGAGATAATTACGTTTAAAGTTTTCACTCTAATGGTGGACAACGCTCGTCGTAGACCGCGCCAACTTAACCCTCGGAGTACACACCTATTTTTTCAACCTAACTAGTACACTCTGGGTCAATTTGACCCTGCTTATTTTTAATCGCCTATAATTCCGCAACTACGAAACCTTTTGACTTACCAAAATTCAAAGGTATACTTTGATTCATGGTAAATGAATTTATTCTTTTAATGCCCGGTATTATAAAGAATTTGCTTGCAAGCAAATTTGCGAATCGCAAATTTGCGATTTTCAAACGCTATCTACTAGGAGTCAAATGTAAATGACAACCACTCACAGATTGTAGCGAATCAAATCACAGAAAAAATAGACTTCTAGTCAATTACTAAAAGGAAACAATTAAGTTTGACGTTTCTTTATTATAACCTGATAACATGTGTTAACTAAATCAAAATACTATATAATTTGATGAAAAGTTTATTTATATTATTTATATAAAAAGTGATGATGACTGTAGGTTACATTACAGTTGTATGGTGTTAAAATAGATAAATGTTATGTATTGAAAATAATAAGACAACCGATATAGTGACAACAAATAAAAAAAATCAAATGTGGAATGAAATTCATAGCTAGCGAGTTAAATAATATTACAAAGACAGGCCAACATCGTAATGGAATTTAAAGAAAGATTTTGTGGATACGAAAAGGTAATTAATTATTATAAAATAAGTTTTGCAAACAAATTAATCGAATTGAATTTATAGGTGGAATTATACAATACGGAAGATGTATTTAAAAAATTTAGATTTTATGACAATTTTTTTACATACAATTGGAAATAAAACTAGGGAGCTACAAAATCCTTTTGAAAGCTGTGCACCGTTTGGTTTTTTTTTTTTTTTATAATTATTTATCATTTATAAATAGTTAAAATGTGGATAATAAAAACAAATTAATCAATGTTATACATTTATTTTCAGATTGATTTACAAAACAGCACAACGCAATATAACTTTTTTTTCTGCAGTAGGCATTCATCTCCTATCAGCCATATTCATAAAGGTTCCTTATTGCAAGGTCGGATGAACCTTCGATCAAGGCTTCCTAAGATATCCAAGGCTCCATTATTTTATAGACAGAGTTCAAGACTTCCTTCTAAAAAGAACGAATATTTTAAGAATTTTTAGTGACCTAATAGTGGAAACATCGTTCTATAGTGCATACAACTAATTTAACGTATGAAAATTTTGTAATATTGTGGTATATAGGTTACTGTTTATTATTATTAACAAATTCAGTAAAAGTGGAGAAAAATTTAACTGCTGTTCATGTAATTTGAATGCAAAATGGTAAAATTTTGTTTATGAAGGGTCCAGGAAAGGTTTCCGAGGAGAATTTTTGTAGATCACATCAATTATGAAGATAATATTCAAATCATCATCCAAGAAATTAGTTTATAGCCATTTCTGGAAGCGTCAAAGGTGTTTATGATATTCAGACTTTGTTTAAATCAAACTATGTCTCAAGAAAATATTTTCAGAACCTGTTCCTGTGTAAAAGTTATGTGTCAAAATCATTAAAAAGGCCCTTCCTCTTCACAATAAAAGCATGGAGTTGTTTTAAAAATATTACGAGCAAGTGAATACTGTAATGCGTGATTGTAACAAATTATTTGACAGTTATTGGCAAATTTTGTATAATAATAAACGTACAAGACAAACAAGGGAATCTTATTATATATTATTTTTATGTTATTTATAATGTTTAGTTTATAAATAAAGTGTTTTTTTTAATTTGTTGTCTATTATCTTCTTTTATTTATGAAACGTAAATTGAGTAAAAATGAATCCTTATTCATCCACTACATAATGCTGCTTTTCGATCAGCTTCTGACGTTTGTAAATTTTCTTCCTCGGTTCGTACTGAAGGTTCTATTGGTATTTTAAAGATGGTACAGATGACATTTTAAAACGTTTCTGTAATATACAGAAAGTTGAGATAAATACTATATATTATAAAAGTATAATATAAAAATAAAATTTATGACAATTATTGTAAACGATGTTTATCATGCTTAGAGCGTTTTGTAAAAAAATACCAAATACAGGCATTTGCTTTAAAGAGCTATATGTTATAGTATAAATGTGTTAAATAAAAGTGTATTTACTACTTACCAGTAGTTGGAATTTCCAATTTTTACCACAAAAATGTTTTTGTACATATACATATTAAAATAACGTATACTAGGTTATGTCTCATATGTCAGATACACCACAGACTTGAAATATACATTCGTATTCCTATAGTGTACTAGAATACATTTATCCATTACATTATTATGTAGATTATGTGTCTATTTGTTACCACTGCTTTAAAATATCGAACAATTTGACTCCTTGTAGATAGCGTTTGAAAAAAGCAAATTTGCGATTAGCAAATTTGCTTGCAAGCAAATTCTTTATAATACCGGGCATAAGTGTTACAAATACCTTTGAAGTATTCAACATACTTTAAAAAAATCGCGAAAAATTTAAAATACCTGAGCGCTATTCACGATCAAAGTCGGTGTATGGGTCAAATTGACCCATAAGAGGCTCCGAGGGTTAATATAGTACCCAGAACACACCCCTTAAGAATTTAAAATAAAAAATAACTGTGAACAATGCAAAAGAAAAATACAATTTAATTGGAGAAAATATTGAATATTAGCAGATGTTTTTTTTATCCAAATACATAAATTTTAATTTACATTCATCCTTTATAAAGATTGTACATTATACAATGTACACCCCTGGACTAAATAATCCCGTCAACATTCACCTGTACAATCATGTGGCAATAATAGAACCAAATCATCAAAACATATATGCAAACGTTCCGATACCTATATATAAAAAATACTCCAAACTGGGCTACCCAAATGTTTGGATAGGAAATACATATACACCGCATGTGGTATGTCAATATTTACCTATATAGGTGATACACAAACTATTCGCGCGGAGTGTTGCGGGGGATGTTCGCGTTATTAATTCATGGCAGACCGCAAAAACAATAATACATATACAGGTACATTAATAAGCTAGGGTTGATTTTGTTTTACCTGTTATGTATATGATAATTAGGGGGGTTGGGGGTAGGTATTCAGTTGCGATTAAATTTTTGGAATAGTTTGTTTCAGTTTAGAGGTTTTGAAGTTGAAGCGTTGAGTTATTCGGAGTTGGTGATTTTACCGAAGCTAAAAAGGTTTTGAAAATTAAAATTTTGGTAAATAACTCCAGTGCACAGTGGGTCAAAAATGATAAACTTTTCCCAAACTGTTTTTTTTTTCAAATTGGGAATATAGAGCTATTTATCTTTTTCGTATATTGTTCATATCCAAAATTGAGACTCTCAAAGGCTATAGCCCGGTAAACATGTAAAACCTAACGAAAATGGCGACTGATATAAGCTGTAAAGACATAGATTTATAGAATGGACTGAGCAATAGCCTCACAAAATTGACCACTCTCTTTAAAGAGACAAAGCGATAAAGTAGCCAATACCTGTATCTTTTCTCTAGGTCTGTAATGACTGAAAACCTGTGACGTCACCAATTAAAATTCTAGAAAGAGGCAGGTATTGGCTACAAATTCACTTTGTCTCTCGCCAGTATTTACTACTTATTGTTAGGTATTCGGTAGTAATTTCAACACCTAAATTTATCTAAAACGTATCGAAAACTAAACACAACCCCACAATAAAAATATCTACCACGGGACTCTTATACGTAATACTGAGAGTGAATAGTATATATTATAACTGTATACTGCATTACGTATAAGAAAGTCCCATTGCACTTATGGCAGATATTTGATTAAAAAGTTTTTTTTTAATGGATAGAACATAAATTACAAATAATAATATTCTCTACAATTTTTCTAGACTATTTTTTCGAATTCGCACTGTTTCAAAAATAATTTAAAAAATTCAAAAATTAACATCAATAAACATCCGTTTCCAGTGGAATAATCGTTTTCAAAAATATATGGTTTTCTTCCCAGACAAAAATTATTCTTAAATATAAAATTTCACCCCTCTACGATTTGTCGTATTTGAGTTAAGGTGTCTAAATACAGACCAACACACAGACATGATCACGGCGAAAATAAAAAAAACTTGATAAAAAAATATTGAGAATTATGAACAAATTCCTCAGACAAAAGTTATTGCACACCCCAAGCAGGCTCTGCTTGGAAGTGTGTTCTACTCTCGTCCTAAAAAAATTTTTCGTATATAAATTGATAAAATGAGTATTATATCTTAAATTTCTTCAGTATCTCACTTACATTTTTACATTTTCTGATAGAAAACATTACAGTCTCCATTTTTGCTTAGTTTAATATCGATCGGTTTTAATTTTCTGTTATAAATATATAAATAAAGTTCAATTTGTCGATTTAACCCGCTTTTTTGATAAAAACGCCGAACTACAGGCTACATTTCGAAATAAATTTGCACCAATCCTTTTGAATTCACTTCATCTATTATCAGAATAGAACCCTATTAAAACTCAACAAAATTGGATAACTAGAAGTAACGAAATTTGCAGTTTATTTAAACAAAAATTCATATTTTGACAAGAATTTTTTTTACAAATAGAGTAGTTGCTATTTATAATTTATTAATAGTAGTAGGCGCTATTTCTTCATATGTCACTTCAAATTCCATAATTATTATATTGTGTTAATTAATATATAAATACATATGTACATCGATACGTGCTGTATTTTAATTATTTTATTCAAAGCCAATCAATCTTTTTAATCAAGATAAAATCTGGTAAGTTTGCATTTTTAAAACAAATATATTATATACGTCATATAACCTATAAACGTTACATTGTTGTTTCATTTTAAATGCTAGACATCAGGTGAACACAGCTGTTATCGCTGCAATATGTGGATGTATTTATCTTTTTAATTATTATTAGATATTAATTAATTTATTTACTTTATACATTTTACAAAAAAAATATGTTTTATAAAAATTGTAAATTAAAATGATTGTTGTTTTATTACAATACATCCTAAATTTAAATAAAAAAAGGTAATAATCGATTGATATCAAGATTCATTGTTGATTTTCTAAAAAATCTTAATGAGTGATAAACTTCATATTATATATTTATATAATATTTATTACCTCCAATATTTTTTTCAAACATCCTTTTAAGTTTCACCAATTATAATTGTACCTGTACCGTATTTATTTGATATTATAAGTTAATACATTTTTTTATGTTTAAGGGGTGTGCATTTTATGGCCTAGCCATACTATTTCTTTTTTATGTGAAGTACGAATTTGTAAAAAAAATAAATATGTTTCCATTTTAATAAATGAAATTGACCTAAAAATATTAAAACTTCCACTCAAGATCAAAAATTTAACCTCCATTAATTTTCTTCCTTCTAACCCTGAAACTTTTGTACTAAACATTTTCCCTGAAAAATCTCGAGATACATATTTGCTTGCTTCAATTTAAAAAGACCACCCGGTTTTTCTAAATTTAAATTCATATTTTTTTCTATACAGGGTCGTCCAATAGTGTGTCCGGCATTGTTTTACGGCCAAACTATTGAAGATAGTTTTAGGGTAAAAAATTTATTATGTATATCGACCCTAAAGAATTTCAGGAAAATATTAAAAAATTTCAATTTTCAATTTTAAAAATTTAATTTTAAATTTTTTATTTTTTTTAACAAAAGTTGTTTATTTACATATCGTTTTTAAAAAAAAGTACTAATTGATATACCATTGTATTTAAAATTTTTGAATTATCCCTAATTGAACCTTTCAATTTTTGGTATGTCGAGTATGACACTTTAAACTATTAAAATCTCAAATAATAATGCATCTTTACAAAGATCATTATTTCTACTTTCTAAATTTGAAAAAATTATAAAATTCCATTAATATTAACGAAATTAGAGCACTTTTAGTGAAACCCTAACATTTGCGAACAAGTCGCCATATTTTTTAAACAATTGAAAGTATAAAAAATTTTGTTTTATAAAAGTTTCTTATTTTTTTATGATCTTTACAAATATGTACTTTTTTATATACCATTCTATTTGATTTTGCTGAGAAACGGGCATGTACCCCTCAAACTACCCCCCAAGAAGCGGTTTTAGGGGGCTGAAAATATTTTCCTGAAATTATTTAGGGTCGATATACCTTATACATAATAATTTTTTTATCCTAAAACTCTATCTTCAATAGTTTGGGCGTAAAACAATGCCGGACACACTATTGGACGACCCTGTATACCCCCTCCGAGAAGTATACGCGCCTGTACAAAAAAAAACTTAAAACACCTCCACAAATTCCACCACCCTCGCAAAGCTTAACTTAAGGTAATACCAATAATTATGACAATATCCTCGTTATAGATTAAATATCCGATTAACTGCGGATCGAGATGCAATTTAGTAATGACAGTTAATATAGTGGCTCGTCTCGCGTGTAATGAAACTAACCGCAATTACGCTTGCATATGGAGGATTATACTCGAGCTAATGGGATATGTATCGTGTGTTATCAAGTGATTGAGCAAATCTTAATTGATACTATCCAAGTCTCGTAATTGATTTGGATTATTGTAATGTTGATGGTTGGAGAGGTTGGGGCGTTATGGCACATTTATGTTGCTTGTATGTATATAGAATCATTGCAAATTGTACATTTCTATATAATTTGCTTATATACTAATCGCTCTATATAACGACCTTCCATTCAACGACCATTCAATACAACGACTGGCAAACCGATCTATATAGCGACCGTTTTCCTAGCACGATATTTAAATTCACCAAATGACGTTAAAGTTGGAACGGTGAGCGGGGCAATGGCGTGTCGTTATATAGAGCGGTTGAAAAACCGATTCCGTTATTATATAGAGCAGTGAGTGTAGTTATATGTATATCAGGGTGTAACATTATTGACTCTAAATCATGGTCTATGGATATTTAAAAATGGTCTATAGTATTCCAGGGGTCTGTTAATTTATTTTACTTTTTTCCAATTGCAAAGATCTTTTTTTGCTTCTACTTGTGTTTTTTCAACAAGAGTGTAGTATGTTTTCTAGAATCTAAAATGTAAGGGGGTCTATAAAGAAAATCATCAGGTCTATGTAGGAAAAAGGTTAGGAACTCCTGTTCTAAATCGGGGATTAAATTGATGCATTGAAACAACTAGTTTTGAACCCTGTTTTGCCAGTCGAAACAAGACAATTTCAGACCAATGCGACTGTGCCGAGCAGAAATAACGTTATTTCTGCCCGGCACATTCATTTATTTATTATTTATGTCTTTATTTCAAGTCTGTCAGAATCGCATTTGTAATAAACAAAAGCGAATCTTATTTCTGAATTATCCTATTATTAAAATAGTATAAGATATTACTGCGCTATTTGTCTGAAATAGTCTTACTTCGACTGGCTACAGAAATCAAAACTCGTTGTTTCATTACATGTGATATGAAAAATACAGTGTGTGGCACGGGATGAAACAAAGACGATTTCAGACCAGGGCGATGACAGCCCTCGCTTCGCTCGGGCAGTCAACTCTCGCCCTCGTCAGAAATCGTCTTGTTTCATCCCTTGCTACACAATATACTATTATAAGCCATTGAATTTTTTTTTAATTTTTCAGAATTTTCAGAGTTTTCGGCTTAAAAACTAGGAACCCTTATGGTTTCGGATTGTCCGAATGTCCGTCTGTCTGTTTGTCACAGACTTCCCATACTATCATTTAACTACACCCTTGGACTGAAAAGTGTGTTAGATTTTTTTCACTTACCCCAAAGAGTAGGGTATCTGTAGATAGGTTTCCTAAAATACAACAAAAAATGTTTTATGACCTTTTTATTTTAATCTTTCAGTCATGAGATATTTGTTTTCAGAATAGTAAAGGTATGTAAAATATATGTACTAACCTTAAGTTAAAACGGTAAAAACCAACTTACTGCGCATGAAAATATCTGCTAAAAATTTAAAAATAACTGTCATATAAGTTTGGTACCCTATTTGAAAGTGCTTGTTATAGCTAGTAAATTTTATTAGCTCATTTTTATAATACCAGACATAAAACATACGTATAAATATACATATAAATTTTTTAACTGCGTACATAATATGTGTAATAAAATAAAAAACAGTACTCGAACCAGAAAACCACAATATTTAGTAGTGGTAGTGGTACTGTTATAAAAACAAATTATTGCAATGACTTCTGAGCACCTGTTTTATGTGTTACGCAGGTTCCTTCACTGATTGGCCTTCGAAAACAAACCAAAAGTAGATCACCGCAAAATAAATATAAAATTACATACATTCAACTTTAATACAGACTTCAGAATCATATTAATTTCTAAGCATCCTTTTATGCAAGTCTGTGGAGTCAAGTCAACCAGGAATTTTTTCAAAAAAAATCTAGGTATATGAATTAATTTTAATAATTAAAACTTTCGTTTTAGGAAAATTAATTTTCCATAAATTTCAAATGATCAATCTATAAATTAAAAATTCACGTAATGACGATGAAATGCATTACCCAATTGTGGGCTACTGGTAGTTCGCGATCGCAAATTTCAATAGCTCTTATGCTTTGTTTACATGGGACGAGTACTCGGCCGAGGTACTCGTTATGCTGCTCGGTCGAGCACTAGTTGCTATTCAATCGCTCATTAATTTCAATCGGCCGAGACTGTACTTTGTATTAACTGGAACGAGCACTCTACGGAGCTTACTGGCTCGGCCGAGTACTCGTTCCATGTAAACAAGGAATTATGAGAAAATTTTTCACTCAAAGTATAATGTCCTAATTTACTTTTAAATTATACGGAAAATTGTACAATGTAAGAAGATACAGTATATGTAGCTCAACAGATAATTTATAAAACAAAAATAGTTCCCATACATATTTAGTTTGGTAACCGCAGATCTAAATATTTATAGTAATTTCATGCAAATATTTTGGTAATTTTTCTGTTTCTTTCACCCATTTTTTACCTGATATTTAATATACGGGTAGTATATAGATTATTAACAGAACAGGTAGAAATTTACGAAATTATATTATTAATTTTATTTAAAATATTTAAATATTTAGAATACAAGCACAAAAAATAGCTCCCCAAAGATTTTTTCCAAAATTATTTTTTTAGGGGGCTGTTATTCTCTTACGAAAAATTTTCAGAGACATGTTTAAATAAAGTTTTTTGCTCAAAATAATTCCTTCAACCTACTGTTGAAGTTTGGCACGCCAACTTGGAACTATCCTGAAATATTAAATTTTAGGCTTCTTTCACTTTTTCTGAAATCTCTTAAGGAGTAGAGGGAATCGATAAACAAAATCGAGTCAAAGGTAAAAAAACAAGAAAATATCAGCTTTAAAATGCTTTTTAGAACATCAAAATCCATTCAATTTTCACAAAGATATAGCTGTTTAAAGAAAAATTGAAAAATCAAATGCACTGCTGTTACTATGCACGTGTTAATATTCGATCGCTCGGTGGCACGTGTTAATAATATCTAATCACTTTAAAATTTTGTATATATAATTTTTTTCGTACCTTTAAGAAATTTGGGGGAGGGGGGTGACCTTAATGAAAATTCTTAAATAAGTAAATTAAGGGCCACCCTACTATCTATGTACTTTGACAAAAAAGTACTAGCAATTAAATGAAATTTCGCCATAACATTAAAAAAAATTACACCTTCCTTATTAACAATTCATTTCATTTAACCAAATATGTATCTCATATAATTACTGAGATCTCCTTACTGAAAAAGTTATCTGGGACACCCGGTATATAATATAACAAGTATAATAATTTTGAACTTAAAATTTATTACACTTCACACTTGGCTAAAATATTAAGTTTACGAAAATATTATTTATGCATGTATAACATTTTGATAAATATCGTGATAATTCTAATTTTGCTCTCACTTTATGATTACCACAGGCACCTGCTGAGTAATGCAGCAGATTCCTTCTCTACTCGCCTGTCACCGGCCTTCACGAAACGAGAACACTAGAGAAACACACGAACACACACATACACAAAACCACAACGACTCAAACGGGGTGGAGTTCAGAAATGCATAAAAAATGCGACAATGGAGAAATTTGCATGAATGTTTTGTTATGGTTTTGTTGTCTTGTCTGTACAGAACTGTTTCACACGAACGAATTTTAAATATTTAACTGTAGTAACATACAGTGGTGTAGTTAGGGGGGGATTAAGGGGATAAATCCCCCCCCCATAAGTCTACGAAAATTATATGATGATTATAATATACAAGCATTTTTGTCAATAATGAATACATCTATAAGTAAATAATATAACCAATTTTGGTACTTATTGTTAGCACCATATAAAAAATGATTTTCATAATGAAAAATATAACTATATGAGATTTAATACTGTCATTACCCTCCCCCCCCATGGCAAAAAGTTATCTACGCCACTGGTAACATATAAGGTAAATACTGGCACAAGTCTTGGCCACTTTAAGAGCAATATACACTGTTTTTAGGAATAATGGACTAATAAAACAATTACCTTGTTAATAAAACCCTTTGCAATCTGTTGTCGCCGATAAGGCGACAGTTAAAATATGAATTTCACTACCACGTAATTTAGAAAATAATCATACGGAATAAATCTGAAGGTAAAAGATATAGCAAAAATTCAATCTGAATGTAGTTTTCCGGATTCAAACAAAATCAATAATGAAAATTGACAGCTAAAAAATAGGTCGGCAGCACTTCAAAACTTCTTCTGACTGCTTGGACGTAATAAACAGTAATTGAACGTATTGAAATTATCGGAGGTGAATACGGATTTTACAGAAACCGGAATGAAACGTCAACATTTGATTACTATGTCCTTTTTTTTCTCCTGTAATGCGGATGAAGTAAATGAACACCCCGTAATTGACACTTGCTAATGATTACAAAATGATAAGTACTACGACACAAAAGTTATAAAATAAAGAATCATAAAGATTGAAACAATGTAAGATAGATGCTATGATAATATAATAATTGAGGAAAAATCAAATTACACTTCTTTGCGTGCATCAAAAACGTTTATATCTCAAAATGAGCTATGCGTGGGTTGATACATTACTGTATAACAATGTCCATTTGTAGTTTATTTTAATAGAATGTAATCCTAATTACATAAGATAAGATATAACGTTAATACTTATATAATGTAATATTTTAGTCAGGTGTATAAAAATAAAAACATTGAGTGAATTATATTATCTTTAAAAAAATCCTTGAAATATATAAAAGTATACGCATATTGTTATCAAATTAAAATACTAAAAGATTGATGTAATAATATTATGTTATTACATACACGTTACATTCCATTCCATATTAAAATAACAAAGAAAATCCAGGAAAAGGAAAGTTGTTTTAAAAAAAGACGTTTCCGTTTGTTACAAAAAAATTTAAAAAACTCGCAGTTATTTTAATTTTTTTAAATTTACCTTCTTAAGGTTGGAGAGTTACTTTTGAGAAGCAGGCAGTAGGAAAGTTCGCTGTTGCCAAAGTTACGACTTGTCTTTCTCACTTGCACTCATGTATTTGTCATTACTTGTCATTTTACAATACCAGCGCTGTTGTCATGCATGTCCATGTCACGGATTAGTTTTAAATATTTATACATCATCTATATCTATAAAAGAGTTTGTCCTTAACCACTCACTCACTCATTGACTCACTCACTCACTCACTCATATATCAACGTACAGCCCAAACCCCTGGACCTAGAAACGTGAAATTTCGTAGGTGCCTTCCTTTTATGATGTAAGCACCCACTAAGAAACGATTTTTCGAAATTCAACCCATACGGGGTTAAAACAGGGTGTCAAAGTTTATATAAAAAAATATTTTTTTTGTTCGCATTTATTTGAAACTTATCGAACATACTCTACAATATAAATAATTAAACAATTATTTCAGCATTTTCCAAAAGTTAACCCCTAAGGGGGGTGGAAAAATTAAAATTAGTAAAATATTTTTTTTTGTAGATCACCGAATGAAACATGGTACAAGTAGGTACTATACAAGACAAATATCAGTTACGAAAATTCAACCCCTATGGGTATTAAGGGGGGGGGGGTAAAATTTTGATATATTTATCTTCATAATTGTTGATGATTTTAAAGTAAATTCGGACAAATTAACATTCAATTAAAAATGAAAGTTCGATATTCAAGCTCTGTAGTATGGGACGGGGACGAGGATGAATTTAGATGTGTTTGTCTGTATACCTGCTATACTTATAAAGGAAAATTCGGGCAAAATAGTCATCTATTAAAATAAAAATTTCGACATTCTACCCCTAATGGCGGGGGTAGAGAGGGTCTGTGTTTTTGATATGTTTATCTGTAGATATAGCTGCTTACGTTATAATGGTGGAGTCGGGCCAAATAATATGTAATAAAAAAACTCGATATTCAACCCCTAATGGCGAGGATAAGTTTTTACAATTTTTAACTAAAATCCGAGATATTTACGTTTTTATATAATAATAATTAATAAAAATCAATATAAAAAATATGCCATCCCCTATCACGTTCTAATTAGTTTCGAAGTTTACGCGAGCGAAGCCGCGGGATTCCGCTAGTTTCACATATTTTTCGAGTTTCTTATATTGATTTTAATAATGGTATGGTCGAAATGTGTAATTCTTGTTTCAATAATTATACACAAATACTTTATATTATACTTAATTCTCAAATCAATATTACTGTTTTTTAAATTGATTTTTACCATTTTTAGCGAAACCCACGAGATGGTAGTGCTTATATGCTCGATTTTCCGTCCGTCAGTCTGTTTTTCACCGCGAAATCTCGGTCCCTGACCACCTAGAGACCTCTAGTTTTCGATATGTGGTTCTAGTTTATCCTATTTTAGGAATTTTTCGAACATGACCCCCCCCCCCTAAAAAAATTTCATATATGGCTTCATGTACCTCGTTGGACTCGGAATTGATTCACGAATCGATTGGCAAGGGTATTTTTTGAGTTGTGCCAAATGGGTTACGCGACAACACCTATGTACGTGTGGGTTTTGATAAATGTTTCTATCTTTTAACATTATATTTTCATTAACCACCATTTACTGATCTTTAAAATTCATTTTCTTAAAAACGAGACGGTTAAAAAATCTGAACTTTTAGTATTAAAGTATTTCTAAACTTCGCGACACCATATATCTAACTTTTATATATAAGCGAGTAAAGTTAAATAATAAGGCTTACAATAAAAATAGTATAAACGAGTTGTTTTTGTTTCTGAAAGTTGTATTACCGTTACTCAATATAAAATAATGAATTAGGTAAATCAAATTTAATTTTAAAGAATAATTAATTCATGTAACAATTCCAAAAATCTAAATCCTGAACATTCGCGACTATATTAGAGAGGTATTTTGCAACATTTTTGTGAATCAATTGTCAAAAAGTAATTTAGAGTCCGGGTGGGAGATGCTGTAGATGCTGAGAATGCAGTGGACCAGTCGAGAGACCTTGCTAAGGAATTCGTCCGCAGCATCACTGGTCCATCACGTACACACAGACTTTTAGAGGTTAACTAGAATGCACGATCTTTTTTTCATTTTTTTTCTGAGGGGGTGACACATTACCTAGCGTTGTTATTACGTCGCAACGCAAAAAATCACTACACGAGTCATTGGCGTATCATCCGGATTTTAAAGTACCTAAATATCAATTGCTTTAAAATATAAAATTAATTAATAATAAATGTTTTATATTGTCTTTAAAATTTCAGCGATATAATTGATTAACAGAGAAACGTCTATTTGGAATTATCATGTCTCATACATACCAAATTCAATTGGTTATTTGTAGAGATGCCACGGATATTCGGCTACTATTCGGTATTCGGCCTATTCGGCTACTTTTTTGACTATTCGGTATTCGGCCGAATATTGCGAACCATTCAGCCGAATACCGAATACCAAATCATAATAAATATTACTCACAAATTTTTTTATTTTAACATAAAAATTTATTGTCTTCACTACAAACATAATATTCCTAAATAGGTGATTTCTTATTAAATGGGCTATTTAATAAAGCTTTACGCGAACAAACATTATACGAAATATTCGGTATTCGGCTAAATCACTATTCGTGGCATCTCTAGTTATTTGACACTATAGTGACTAAAATGTTGTTAATAATGTGGTATATATGTATTATATAATATTTAATCTGTTTGTCACGTGATCACAAAAGTGTCTAGCAGAACTGTTACTGGTATGTCGTCAAAATACATTAAAAATGTCAGAATACTCAATTTCTATTGGTTGATTTTAGTTTTGTTTAGGAAACAGTTACGTCACGCATACCACGTTACTTTGAATGCGCGTTTTAGTGGGAATTTTTTCATTTGAATAGAAAAATGTTTTTTTTTGCATAATTTTGAAAAAAATACTAAGAAAGTATCTATTATATACAATATAATTTTACAATACATTTAAAAATTTAGTCAAATACCCTATTGTAATTTAAAGCATCTTTGTATATTATAAATTTTTAACTAACGCTTCTGGGATATATCCATAAAAATGACGAAGGTGGCATTAAATTAAAGATGGCCACGTTCGAGTTTTGGCATAGACATATAGAATGGACTGAGCAATAACTTCACAAAATTGACCACTCTCTTTAAAGAGACAATGCGATAAAGAAGTCAATACCTGTCTCTTTTCTGTAGGTCTGTAATGACTGCAAACCTGTGACGTAACCAATTAGAATTCTAGAAAGAGACAGGTATTGGCTACTTAATCGCTTTGTCTTTGCCAGTATTTACTACACATTTGGATAGGAAATCCTCAGCCCATTCTATAAGTATATGAGTTTTGGTAACAGTTTCATATACGGACTAGCATTGGTTTTTACGTAGATATCCATAGTCTTTCCTAATCTAAGTTTGGAGTTATCAATCCAGTAATATTATATCTCTATGAGTGTACATTATGTATAGATACACAAGAACACCCAAGCGTTCAAATCTCCAATAATAAGCACAATCTAGTAACACAGAACAATTTCTGTGCTTTCAAACACTCGTAACGTATTTGCCTGAGGCATCACGAATCTGTTCAACGGGTCTCAGCGGCATGAGCGGGGTACAGCGCGGAGTCTGCGGGTGGACCGAGGGGCTTGGTGGAGGGAACATAACGCGGGAGAGGCAGAGGGGACACGGACGCATTCTTACAGGTGTTTGTAGATCAGCCGCGTTTTTCATATTTAATTTCGAAATAGCAGATATTTAGGGTAAGGAGAGAGGGGGGGAATGGGAAATATTGATTGTATTGTCGTGAAGAAGGGTCATGTTGGGATTAAATTTGGAAAGTATTTGCGAATTTATTTAAATAATGGTATTTTACACTGAAGAAAAATTTTTATTGCCACTTCAACTCAATTTTTGAATAAAATACGACATCAAATAAATATGTTTATTTATTGAGCACTGGTTCCTAACCTTTTCGGAGCAACATAACCTTTTTGTTTTAAAAAATGCGGGTGCACATTTTACTAAATCATTAATGTCATTAAACAAACAATAAAAATATGCGTGCATATATTTTTTTCTTAAAAACTAATTACGTATAAGAAAATCCCGTGGCACCCATGGCAGCTTTTTTTAGGGTTCCGTAGAAAATTAGGAACCTTTATAGTTTCTCCATGTCCGTCCGTCCGTCCGTCTTGTAAAAATTTTGACATAAGATGAAATTTGGTATACGGTCATACATTGATGAGCCAAAAAAAGAAATGATAGATTTTTGAAAAAAAAAATTTAGACCCATTTCCATAAAATGAAGTGTTTAAAAAAACAATTTTCACCTACCACACTGGGGTGTCGTTAGAAAGTTCTTCTAGAATGCAATAAAAAATGTATGATAACCTTTTGATTTTAACCCTTGAATCACCTCATATACCCCCCCCACCCTATTTTCTAAACTATCAATTCAAAAAATCTGAAAAAATTCCAGAATGTAGCTTTTAATTAGTTCTTTCCCTGAAAATCATACCGAACATTGTCAAAAATATTTTGAACCCCCTTTCATAGACTGAAAAGTGAACTCACATTTTTTCCCACTTACCCCATTGAGTGGGGTGTCATTTGATAGGTCTCCTAAAATGCAATAATAAAAGTCAAATTATATATAAAAATTTATAATTAGATTTATAAATCGTAGTGAGAATGACTACGGAACCCTATCATGTGCGTGCCCAATACGTCCGTTTTATTTCTTATTATAACTTTATCGTATTTTGTCTTGTTGAACAAACTATAACATAAAATTAACATCCTTTATAGACTTTATACATACATAATTAAGAAAATGCAACACAAACATTCCATATAGAAACTTCAATAATCACATATACAAGATTATATTTATTTATATACTGCGCTTGATCCTTTTTAGTTTGTACTTGCAACGTCTACAAACTTAAACATTCGTTGTGTACAATATTTAACCTCACTTTGCAAACGTAGTTATAATTAAGTTTACATTCGGTGAAGTGTGTATGTGTGTGTGTATGTGTTGTGGTACATATAAATAAACCCATGCGAATGTATATTGTGTGCGAGGGTAGCAACACACTAATAAGGGAGCTCCAAGAAGTGCCCCTTTTGAAAATGAATAAGATTTTCTCTTAGACATAGAAAGATATGCATAGGACTCGTAGCACACTATCTAGCATTTCTACTATTAAAAGGTTCTCTATCAAGTCATCGATTAAAAGTAAATATCAATTGTTTGGTATTATAGTGGAACCTCGTTATTACGTTTTTGAAATGAACTCATAGCACACTACCTAACATTGCTACTATTGTTCGTTAGAAAATTTGCTTCATCAAATCATAGTCCGGTCAAATTACTAATAAAGATAGTGGTCAAATAACAAAAATTCCGACAGAGCTAAATTTTGGTGGAGACATTGGATACACCATTAGAAATTAAGTATCAAAAGTCCCCATCGATCCCATGTCTGCTAAAAAAGTTATTCGAGGTCAAAATTTGAGGTTTTTTGGATTTTTTTTGAAAACGGTAAGTTTTATCATAAAAGTAGCGAAAACAAAAATTATAGATCTTAAAATTATCTACAAAAATGGTCCTTATACTTTTTTTTTCAAAGAATTACCATTCCTGAAATATCGCGATTCTAAAAGTTGAAGGAGTCACGTTCTACATGCACGGTGCTCTGGAAGCCAACTTTAATAAAAAATTGATTACTTCTGTTTTTTTTTTGTACAGTTCAATTCTTTAGTATTCAGGGAACATTTTAAGATCAAAAAGAAAAAAACCGCCTCGGCATTTTTTTAATAATTCATAAAACAAAAATACATAAATCGTGCACGGTGCTCTCGATGCCAACTTTAAAAAAAAATTGATTACCTCTGATTCTTTTGTACAATTCAATTCTTTAGTATTCAAGGAACATTTTAAGACCAAAATGAAAAAAATCGCCTCGGTGCTTTTTTAATAATTCATAAAATAAGAAAAGTAGTTTTTCAATTAATTGTTTTCACTAAATTTATTTTATTTGTACAATCATTTGGTTGTTTTACCTGGAAAGTATTCCGAGAGTTTTGAAAATTGGTAATTTTAAAGATTTCGATGTGCTCTTTCCGAATTTCAAATTTGCTACCTCGTATCTTTGTCGCTCGCGCCGCCGTGTTAGAAAAATGGCGCCTAATAGTAGATTATTATTAGGAGATATTGTCAAAATAATTCTGTTCTTATTTTATGAACTATAAAAAAATTGCCGAGGCGATTTTTTTCATTTTGGTCTTAAAATGTTCCTTGAATACTAAAGAATTGAATTCTACAAAAAAATCAGAGGTAATCAAAAAAATCCAAAAAACCTCAAATGAACTTTGACCTCGAATAACTTTTTTAGCAGACATGGGATTCTTATGGTGTATCCAAGGTCTCCACCAAAATTTAGCTCTGTCGGAATTTTTGTAATTTGAAATGTCTATTTTTTTTAAAGGAACATATCAATTATATCTATATTTAAAGGAAACAAATCCATAGTTAAATTATACTTCTTCCACCAATGTGACACTGCCCCAAAGTTTATCTTTTTCACCAAGACGTTCCTTCAAAGACGACGGTTATTTGCTTACATACAATTACAGCGTGGGTAACCTTAAACTTGTGGCAAATCCTCTAACTTTGTACGCGGTCGTGTCGAACGTCTCTGTATACACATGTATATATGTATATTATTGTATATGTATGTTTACTTTAACATTATATAATGTGTAATGTGTAATATATGATACATCCACAATTGTATTTAGTGAAGAGGCCGAAAAAGTTTGTGTCGTATTTGATTTAGGTTCAAATGGCACATGTTTGCTTTTGGAATACGTTCAACTTTTGTTTGATTTTGCGCAGGTTTTGAGTGATGTTTTACTAACGTGGGTTTTGTATAGAGATGAGTTAGTTGTTCAGAAGCCAATGCAAATAATTCCACTTTTTTAATAAAGATATACATATAATATACAGGATGATTTTCAGCGAAATTAAAAAAAAAAGATCGATAAAAGTATTTTAAGAAAAAAATAGGAGTATACAAGAACCTTAAGGTTGTTGTTCACTGAAAGTCGTGGCATCTAGCGAAATTTAGCATGAACTACAGGGTTTTGATATGTCGGTAAAAAAGAACAAATAGATCTGGCAACAATTTATAATATTAGACAAGAATAGAAGATTCATTTTTAACAATATTATAATTATTACTGTTGCTGACAATAGTAATAATTATAGTAACAATAGTAACTATTATTTTTATAAATAAAAACATTAAATGTAATCAATAATCACTTGATATTTACAACGCGCGTCAGTTTTCAATACCACGTTTTTATATTTCAAAGATCGCGCCGAATGCGCTGTTGCCATATCGTATATTTACGTCATGTGTTCGGGAATTTATCAAAGTTAAAAATTAATAATTATTTAAGGAGATGGTAAATCATTCTAAAATTTTATATACTCATTCCTTAATTACCAATCTATAACATATTCGTTTTTGGTTAAAATCTGACGTTTAGTTTTAATACACGAATTAAATGAATATCGAATTCCAAGTTGATCCCTATGCTTGCAATGTATAAGAGGCCAACTTTGCACGTTTATAATTAATAAACGAAATGGTAAACTGACCTGAATTTTTTTTTACAAATGCGAACTAGTTTACTTAACACAATATTAAAATTTTAACAAATTCTGTAGTGATCGATTTTAGTGAACAACAACCTTAAGTTTAAAATTCCATGTTCGTAAGTCTTACAGTTTTGGCTGTAAAGCGTTCACAGATATACAGACAGACAGACACACACACAGACGTCATTGAGTTAATGCTTGTATATGATTCAGGGACCCTCAAAATGTGTAATTCCGTTGAAATCTCGAGTTCGAATTTTTTCGTGATTACTATACTTTATTTATACATTACATTTCATGTATGTTTAAAAAATTAAAAATTATATGAACATGTATCCGGAAATTATTCGTGAGGGTGCTACAGAATTCCCAAAGATTATTAGTTTTCATCTATTATTTGAAGAATCCATTGTCATAAAGTTATGAAATTTGATAGTCGGTTTAATATTAATTAGTGTTATAGATTTTCAGTATCAATTATAATTATTTAGACCAGGGTTTTATGTGGTTAAAAAATAACAAAAAATACAAGATAAAAATTGAAGGACTCCGTTACGCCATACACCCCTGGGCTAAATAATTATTATTGATTTGATATTGACCGAAAATCGATAACGTGTATTAATACAAAACCAATTATCAAATTTTTAAATTGTATCACATTGGGTACCGACTCAAGATATTAAATAAAAACAAAATAGTTTTCGAAGAGATGTAGCTCCCTCAAGAAAATTTTCTGATAAATGTTCAGATAACGTTTTTTGTTTAAAATAACATCCTCGTTCCATTGTTTAAGTTTTCTACATTTTATATACGTTGTAAATCATCCTGTATACATAGGAACATGCTATACTTGTTTAATTTTTTTAACCTTTTACCGTACGAATTTTAATAGGAGTAATGTGGTAAAGAGTTAAAGAAAATTTACTACGAAATCAAAATAGTTAAATCGATTCTAAAACACAAGATATTCACAATTCTAAAATAGTATATTATATCACGAGTCAATAATGATAGCTATTATTACCGAGGAATAGTTTTCGAACCGAGCCGCGAAGCGGCGAGGGAGAAAAAATTTCCGAGGTAATAATAGCCATTATTGCGAGTAGTATACTGTACTTTATCTACGACTATTTTAATTACTTTAATAAAACACAACTGAATACAAGAAATGCAAACACAAAGCACAAGCATTTTTGTTATAATTTCAAATTAATATAAATTAAACTATACCATGGAAACAAAATACACAAACTCTGTGGTGTCCAAAAATATTAAAATTAGTAATATTACAGTTAATAAACTGAACAAGTTTTGTACTATCAACAACTTTACTAGAATTTTTATCCATCTCAATACAAATACACAAACACTAGGTGTTTTATTTGACAGTCGTAAATACATTTTTTAGTCTTAAAGTTTGTGTATTTTGTTTCCATGGAATTATTTAATTTGAGGAATTTTCTGATTGGTGCATTAGAGGGCAATAATGATTTAGAGGGCAATAATGACCATTATTGCCCTCCAATGCACCAATCAGAAAATTTCTCTTTCGTCATAGTTCCCTCTGAGATTAATATATCGCATTATATAGTAAAAACAACGTATGTAATGTATGTATTATATATAAGTCGTGGATAAAAATACTTTTATCCACGACTTGTATCTCAGAGGGAATAATGAAAAAAAAGAAATTTTCTGATTGGTGCATCAGAGGGAATAATGACCATTAAGGTCGAAACGCACTAGAGCGGCGCGACGCTTCACTACACTACACTTCATTTTTTTAACCAATCGCATGTAACGCACCGTGCAGCGTAGTGTCGCCCATGTGCGACTAGGTTCATTTAAAACATTAAATAGAATATTTTGTTGCGACGCGTAGTGTAGTGTAGTGAAGCGTCGAGCCGCTCTAGTGCGTTCCGACCTTTATTCTCTCTAAATGCACCAATCACAAAATTTCTCAAATTGAATAATACCATGGAAACAAAATACACAAACTTTCTAAAAAAAAATATTTGCGACTGTCAAATAAAACACCTAGTGTTTGTGTATTTGTATTGAGATGGATTAAAATGAAGAGTCTATTACTTGTACACCTCCCGAAATTGTACTACAAGCTGCAGCTACTGGAAAAATCAAAATGCATAATTTATAATAACAGAGTTTGTGTATTTTGTTTCCATGGTATTATTTAATTTATATTAATTTGAGATTAGAACAAAATTTTTTTTATTGAAGCTTGCATTCCTTGTATTCAGTTGTGTTTATGAAAGTAAATAAAATAGTCGTAGATAAAGTACAGTATACTACTCGCAATAATGGCTATTATAACCTCGGATTTTTTTTCTCCCTCGCCGCTACGCGGCTCGGTTCGAAAATTATTCCTCGGTAATAATAGCTATCATTATTGACTCGTGGTATAATATACTATTTCTCATTCCCGTTTCAGAAATAATGAGTAAAACTTCAGAAAATCAATGGATTCAGAAGTTGGTAATGATTTAGCAAAGACAACCCCCTCTTACCGCTCACCCCCCAAAGACTGCAAGAAACATCATCAATAGAATTTTCTCAACCAACTTGATATTAAAAAAAAAACAATTCAATTTAAAAAATGTATAAGACTTTAATTATATCACTTTTTCCAACCCCTGGCCTAGACACATAAACAATAGTAAATTTTAATATGTTCCCTTTAGACCAAATGTATCATATATTATGCAAAAATGAATACCGAAACATTATGTCGCCATTCTAGACAAAAGCATTACAAACATATTATATAAGTCAGCAGTTCTCAACAGTGGAAAATCGTGTATTCTTAATAAGTGCAAGTTTCTATCAAAATATATTTAAATTCTATTTAGTTATTTTCTCTTAAAACTTCTTATAGTCTAGTCAGTTATTTTCGTTGCAAAAATAGTGTAAGCCTATACTATTTTTAAGTATTCGGGGTGCCTTTTCAGTATTCTGTTAAGTTGTCAGGATCGGGTTGAAGATAAGGGTACGTTAGTCATGGTAAAGACCTTTATTATCAAAAGTAAATTTTCTATACAAATTATTTCACGGGCTCATTTTCATAGAAGTTACTGTTCACAAAATAAGCGCTATACTTTTTGATAATTATTTGGTAAACTGGCTATTGTATATACCGGGTGTCCCAGATAACTTTTCCAGCATGGGGATCTCAGTATCTATAAGAGATACAGGTTTGGTTAAATGAGATTAATTATTTGTAAGAAAGGGGTGAGTATTACTATACAAAAAAAATTTCATAATTCTATGTGGTTTAGGGGGTATACCCAAAAAACTGAAAATTCGGAATTTCTTTAAATGGCTATAACTTTTTTGTCAAAGTAGATAGGTATTTTTTGTAGACGGTTTCTCAAAGCACTTTTTTGTGAAGAATCGATTGGTGTATTTAGATTTTTTATATCACTTTTAGTTTCCGAGTTATGAGCCCTAACATTAGTTTTTCTTATGGACCACTAAGTTGGCTATGGCATATTTGAACGTGTTTTTTACTCTACTTTACAATACTAATGCCCGGTATTATCAACTAATTTAAAGCTCCTTTAGCGCTAAATGCTCCTTGAAAGTAAATTTGGTGTATTACAAACGTGATTTGAATCAATATTTAAGCTCTCAATGAAAAATAGACATAATATACGTTGTAAAGAAATACTGCAGATAATTTAAAATCTATTTAATTAAATGTATTATGCTTGGATCTGTTGATAATATGACAGTTAGTTAAAGGAGCATTTAGTTAAAGTTGATAATACTGGGCGTAAATGTAAAAAAAAAAATTATAATATATTTTTTTTTAAAGTTAATTGTTTTTAAATAGTCATTTGTTATTTTGATTGTTATTGTGATTTTTGTTTACAATTTTTGTTTTTCATGGCTCACTTAAATGTTTGTAATAAAATACTTAATAAATATCACTGGCATTTAGTACATCGACTTATTTTCGATAATAAGTATGGCATGTGACATATCGCTGTAAAGTAGAGTAAAAAACACGTTCAAATATGCTATAGCCAACTTGGTGGCCCATAAGAAAAACTAAAGTTAGGGTTCATAACTAAAAGTGATATAAAAAATCTAAATACATCAATCGATTCTACACAAAAAAGTGCTTTGAGAAACCGTCTACAAAAAGTACCTATGTACTTTAACAAAAAAGTTATAGCCATTTAAAGAAATTCCGAATTTTCAGTTTTTTGGGTATACCGCCTAAACCACATAGAATTATGAATATTTTTCTGAGATCCCCATGCTGGAAAAGTTATCTGGGACACCCGGTATACTGTCGTGCAAGTCTTTGGACAGTCATTCTTTTTCGTATTGTAAATATAAATCTGCAAATTGGTTGATAAAAATTTTTAAATGTTGATAAGAGTACTTTTAATTACAACTTTTGTAATAATCTTAGCATATATCTAAAATACTATGGCTAGACCATAAAATGCACACCCCTTAAACTTAAAAAAAAGTATTAACTTATAATATCATATAAATACGGTACAATATATTTGGTGAAACTTAAAAGGATGTTTGAAAAAAATATTGGAGGTAATGAATATTATATAAATTATAATATGAAGTTTATCACTCATTAAGATTTTTTAGAAAATCAACAACGAATCTTGATATCAATCGATTATTACCTTTTTTATTTAAATTTAGGATGTATTTTAATAAAACAATCATTTTAATTTACAATTTTTATATAAAATTATTTTTTTTTGAAAATGTATAAAGTAAATAAATTAATTAATAATAATAATTAAAAAGATAAATACATCCACATATTGCAGCGATAACAGTTGTGTTCACCTGATGTCTAGCATTTAAAATGAAACATACATTGTCTAAAAAAAGTAAAGTTAGGTTATATATTTTTGTTTTAAAAATGCAAACTTACCAGAATTTATCTTGATTAAAAAGATTGATTGGCTTTGAATAAAATAATTAAAATACAGCACGTATCGATGTACATGTATTTATATAATAATTAACACAATATAATAATTATAATACATGTAATTTGCAATGACATATGAAGAAATAGCACCACTAGCGCCTAATGGATGTTTCTTGAACTTCCACGGACTACTACCTATATTTGTAAAAATAATTCTTGTCAAAATATGAATTTTTGTTTAAATAAACTGCAAATTTCGTTACTTCTAGTTATCCAATTTTGTTGAGTTTTAATAGGGTTCTATTCTGATAATAGATGAAGTGAATTCAAAAGGATTGGTGTAAATTTATTTCGAATTGTGACCTGTAGTTCGGCGTTTCTATCAAAAAAGCGGGTTATATCGACAAATTGAACTTTATTTATATTTTTATAACAGAAAATTAAAACCGATCGATATTAAACTAAGCATAAATGGAGACTGTAATGTTTTCTATCAAAAAATGTAAAAATGTAAGTGAGATACTGAAGAAATTTAAGATATAATACTCATTTTATCAATTTATATACGAAAAAAATTTTTAGGACGAGAGTAGAACACACTTCCAAGCAGAGCCTGCTTGGGGTGTGCAATACAGTATTTACATGTTTGGGAAATTTTTTGAATTATATGCCTAAAAAGTTAGATTTGAAAGTATTGACGCACAATGTCTTTCAAGCTAACGAGAAATTGTTTTTTTTTTTACTATTTTGACTGCGAGTAAACATATTCTTTTCGCTATTTTGGGGATTTCTGATTGACTGAAATCTGTATATTTACATTCAAAATTACAGGTGTCCAAAGACTTTTGCACGGCAGTGTACATTAAAATATTAAATAGCAATCTTGTAGAACACTAAATTCTCTACACTTTTTGTAACATATAAAATTTAGTACAGCTAATAGTTTACGAGCTATAGTGCTTAAATATTTAATATTTTAATATTCTGCGATAGCGTTCGCTTAGCTTTTTCGATGTTACTCTAGTTAATATTCACAATACACCTAAATTAATAAAATATTGAAACTGTAAATTATAGAATTCTTCATTCAATGGCTACTATGTTTTTTTATATAAATGACATTTGCAGTATGCTGTAGCATCATGGAAATAAAGGTTTGACTTAATAAAAAGTTTATTTTTAGTCTTTTGATGTTAAATATTAAGTTTTCATAAATTATTAATAGCTAAGATCGTCCACTGAAAAATGATCTAAATATTGGTGAAAATCGCATTAAAATCGGTATAGAAAAACACGGTTAAAAAAATAATATATTGTTTACTTCAAATCGATTTATTTATAAAATCATAATTTCCATCAAATGACTTTAAGATCATACTGTATATACAGTTCCCACATATTCATTCTGGTCGAATTACAAGGCTGCAAGTGAAATAAAAATGGCGCGCTATGAAATTGAACATTTGTCTGCGGCTTTTCCTATTACATTGTGTGGAAAACAATATGGAAAATGTGTTCTGGTCTTTAATATTGTAGAATGGTGTTGTAATATCTCTGCCATTTTCTGAATTTATTTTACGATTTGTTATATTGCTTTTTTTATAAAAAAAACGTACGAAACAAAATATTTAAAATTCGTCGGTTTTAGTACAAAAAAATGGTATGTTAAGTTTTTTATTTTATATTTATTTTTAATACATATATTATTGTTTAATTTTTATTATTAGACAGAAAGTATCAAGTAAGTCGATTTAGGCTTGCGGTATTATAAAAAAAAGGATTGTGTGGTTTTATGAAACCACGGTAAAAGTGAAATTTTTTTTCACATTATAGACATTTAACTAAAAATTTTCGGAATAATAAATTCAAGCACTCAAAATTGAAATAAATCCATAAACAACAACATGCACCAGCAAAAAGTTCTAATAATACTAATAAATTCTATATAAAAACCAAGATCTTTTTTCCTTTTTCTATAAGCACGTGCTCTGTCGGCGTTCTGTTTTTTTACGGTGTAAAATCTGTGCGCAAAATTAATTCATCGTCATTCATTTTTGCACTATTCTTTCTCGTTGATCAGTTTTTTGGACTCACTAGCTGTGTCGTTGTTTACCAAAAGCAAATAAATAACAACATTTACATTAAACACTGACAAATTACAATACAAACTTACTAAATATGTATAATAGCACACAGTACATAAACTGTCATACAATGAATGGCTGCTTGTTCCACGCATGCGCAGTCCAAACGTTACGCGACATGCAACACACAGACCAAAAAGTTTGAGACGATGTAATAAAAGTTTCACTTTAAAAATTAAAAATTATTGAAACAAAATAATTAAAATTTTAATAGGTATATAAAACTAGACTTTATTTTAATAAAAAACGATGTATAACTTATGTTATATGCCTCCAAACATGAGACGTATTTTATACTGTAAATTAAACATTCTAGGAATGCAGTAGACAGCCTATATTTCATATACACCTGTCTATCATTGCACCAAAGTTAAGCAGCATCATGATAAGACATATGTTGGATGGGTGACCGGCCGGGCGGCTTTTTTATATTATTCTATTTGGGGAAACGTTATATGTATTAAAGTTTAGAGGTACCTACAATTGTACTTTATGAAGTAATGACGTATTTATCCCTACTCCGCGGCCGAGCGTAATGCGACATGCAACACACAGACGAAAAAGTTTGAGACGATGTAATAAAAGTTTCACTTTAAAAATAGTTTAAATCAGGGATCGGCAAACTCATGTGTCAGAATTGAGCCAAATCTGTCCCCTAACAATAACAAAAATTTATCAAAACGTGGGTGTTGCCGCGTAACCCGCTTGATAGACATAACCCAAAAAATATCCTTGCCAATCGATTCGTGAATCAATCCCGAGTCCAACGAGAAACATGAAGCCATATATGAAAAATTTTGTATGAAAAATTGACATTATGCCTGTTCGTGACCGGATGGAGGGTCATGACCGGAAAAATTCCTAAAATGGGCTAAACTAGAGCCACACACCTACCATTTAGCGAAAACTCGAGGTCTAGGTGGTCAGGGGGCCGAGATTTCGCGGTAGAAGATAGACGGATAGACGGATGGAAAATTGTGCATATAAGCGCTACCACCTTTGGTAGGTTGCGCTAAAAATTACACATACAAATAATAACAAAACACCAAATCGACGCGGAAGCCTAAACAATTGTTTCTTATATTTTATCTATAATCAGAACTTTAAAAACAAAAATATGAGTTTTTAAAATCAAATTTACAAAAAAAAAACATCCACTAAAAATATTTCTAGGTAAAAATCACAATATATTATCAAGAATATAATCAAATGGAAAACTGTATATACCTAGTAATTAAACTTCACTTAAAAGTCCCATATCTTCCTTTTCTACCCTTAAAAGTTTTAAATGATTTATTATAACAGAAGGTTATCACATCAGGAGGTGGTCATATTTTAACGGGTTTTTCACATAACATATTAGCGATGTAAAGGTGACAAATTTTCAATGTAAGGTTCATAACTTTTCAATTTCACTGAAAGTTTTTATTCGCCTGTGAAAATTTATAACTTTTGATAAGTTTTGATCATAGTTACTTTAGCTAAAGTAATAATACAAAACAAAACACAAATTTTAAAAAGTAACTTAATATATAGTTTTTAATTAGTTTTGGGAGTGATTGATTTTTATATTGGCATCGAGTACATAAGTATACAAAATTTCACGACAATCTGATATCGGGAAGTGGGTGAACAAATAATCGAAACGGACTAACAAGCAAAGTTAATAAAATTGTAAAAAAATAATAAATGTATATTACATTATAATTTACTACAACAAAAACGGAGAAACTGTGGTTTCTTATATAGTTACTTAAACTAAAAAAATGTACACCTTAACCATAATAAAACAATGTCATTCGACACGTATTTCGACTTTACAAGAAGTTCTCATCAGGAGCCTAGCTGTTCCAGACTGTTTATAATTTAACTCATAACATTACAATATGAACTTCTCATATTTTCAAAAAAATATATTTTCATGAAATTTTACATCACTACATATGAGTACTAAAAATAACTAGGTACGGTCCTGCATGTAAAACAATTTCAATGTGTACGAGTACAGTTTTGATTCATTATCTTGTAAAAAAATTAACATTGAACATCACCAACACCAGTGCGAGCGTCCAATAACACATACATAATTCAGGATTATCTGTATAGAGAACGTGTACAGATATACCAGTGGTCACCAAACTGTGATAACGTTTAAATATTAAATAATAAAACCTACTATTTTTAGGAACGCACATGATAGGGTTCTGTATCCATTCTCACTAACATTATCTACTTGATAATACATACGTAAGCATATATAAGAGTTACCAAACTATAATCCATTTAAATATTGAAAATAAAAACCAGCCAAGTACGTGTTGGGGACGCACATGATAGGGTTCCGTAGCCATTCTCACTAACATTCTTTACATGATAATTAACGTATCAAGGGCAATTTCGTGTTGACAAAAGATGTTATCTGTTAGGATTTATGAAAAAACGTTCATTACTAAATTTTTCATAAACTATTTTTTTTACAATGTTCGTTATCATTTTCATTGAAAGTACTAACTAAAAACTAGATTCTAGAATCTAAGATTTTTTGAATAGATAAATTGAAAACAGAGGGACGGGGGGAGAGAGCTGAAAAAGACATTGAAAGTAAATATCTCGTGATTAAAGGTTTAAATTTAAAAGGCCCTAAAATTTTTGCTATGAATTTTTATAGACCCATCTAAAGACACCACCCAATGGGGTATGTGAAAATGTCTGTCTATCTTGCCACATGCATAACTCATGAACCACTGAACCGATTTTAATTAAACTTGGTTTCTCCTTTGGATTTGGCTTATAGATATTCCCATAAAACAATCATCAAAATCGTGTGTAAGGGGAGGGGTAGCATCTCAAAATTGTTATTTTTTAAACATCGCAAGAACGACGCAATTGAAATGATAATTGTATACATTATTGTATATACTAAAAGTAGAATCTTTTTTGTAGAACATCCAATTTTCAATTAAACAGTTAACTAAAACTAATTCATCAATAATAATTTAAACCGATCATAAAAAAATGCCTATCACTGATATATGTTTATAAAAATACAGACATAATGAGAAGAGTAAGAGAGACAAGCAAATAAACAGAGAGTAAGAGAGAGAGAACATACCGCTAATACAGCAAACTTATTGAAAGGGGTTGAAATTGATGAGTTGACGAAGCGAACGCCCGGTTAACAGTTTTTAACGTGGCTGCCGTAATGAGTGTAATTTAACTCCTCCCCTCCTCCCCACTTCAATACTCCACCCCCTTAACTCCCACTAGCTCTGCTGTGTTTGTAACTACGCGAAGCCCGCTATGAGATAATAGATAGGTTTTCTGCACATTGAATGTATTATACGACTACTCCAGAGGATTTCTAGTGGTACATGTGTGAATTATCTTTCAGCATATGTGAATACAGGAGAGGATTCAATATTAAAAGTAAAATAACTCTGAAATGTGCAAATTTTCAAGTAAAATTAAGGTTTTACACCGATACGATTTTTTTCCGGTATACAATTTAAAGGGTTATCAATAAATTAATATTATCGAAAAAAACATCTGCCAAGTAAATGCACAGTGCTTCCTCGTGCTAAATTCATCAAATGATTTTTTCACAAAGCTTCTCGTATATTCGATATTGCGAGGAACCAAAATAGCAAAAAATAAAAATATTACATTCGAGAGCTTGCTCGTCTTTTGATTTTGTACGACTAATGCCCGGTATTATAAAGAAATTGCATGCAAGCAAATTTGCGATTTAGTAAGAGAAAGATATACAGGATTCACTCAATACAAAAAGAAACGGGTATATAATAGTTTTATAAAGTGATACCCGTTTCTTTTTGTCTTGAGTGAATCTTATATATCTTTCTCTTACTAAATCGCAAATTTGCTTGCATGCAATTTCATTATAATACCGGGCATAATTCTAATAAATGATTTTTGTAAATCAGAATTTTCTCATCAATTGTTTGTATTTTGTTTCACTGTAAGATCATTTTTGATCAAGTTATGATGAAAAAACTTTCAGCTTATTAAATCTACCCTTGAATTTTTTTATGATCATTTGTTTCTGGGTTAGAACCAAGCGTTCAATGTTAAGTATAGTTTTGGTTTTGATCGCAAATAACTTGGTCAAAAATGGTCGTATAGTGAAAGACGATATAAAAAATATCAGATTGAAGAGAAAAAAAATTATAATGGCCCGTAGATAGGGTTGCCAGAAGCTTAAGGTGTGAAAAGAGGATTAGTTCATTCAAAAAAAAGGACAAATTGAAAAAAAAAGTGTTTTTTTCAACTTCTCAAAACCCCTGGACACATTTGAAAAATGCCTCCTGGCGACCCCGGACGCTTTTAAAAAGAGGACAGTGTCCGGGGAAAATGGTCAGGAATATTTTTTTTTTGTTTTAAGTGCCAAATAATACGCAATAAGAAAACTATACACTAGTTCAAAATACAAAACCTTTTTTTGTGGGCCTGTGTTATTCGTTTAAAATAGAGACTGAATCTCTGCCGCAACGAATAATTTAAATACAATCGAAATCGGTTATAACGACATCGAATATTTTTACACCCCTCCTATAAAATGAAAAGTGTACTAAAAAATTGTTTTCCATCTATCCCATTTAGATAGGTCTCCTAAAATTAACAAAAAATGTTTTGGGGCCTTTTAATTTTAACCCTTATATATTTACTTTTTTAAGTAGTTATAAGAATATCACCTCTAGTACAGTCAAAGCGTCATTTAACCGTGCATTTTGGGTAGGCAGCAATTTTTTTTGGTAGGTTCATAGAGGGATCATCCGTGACTCTAAAACTCATTTTTCGGGTTCCCGAAAGATATTGTTTTTCCGTAATCTTGAAAATAAGGGTGCAATTAGTTTTTTTTATTTATCTCCGTAACAGTCAGCTTATCAAAAAAAATTTAAGTAGCATTTTTGAAGGTAATCGAAGTATCTATAACTTTTATTCATAACTTTTTGGCTTAACATTAAAAATAAAAATTTTATGAGCAAAAAAGGATAAAAAAATAGGGGATGAAAATCTTTAAGGCAATATAACTATTGTATTTTTAGTCCTACAAAAAAAGTACTTCTGACCTTTTTTGTAGAACGTTTCTTAACAAACAATTTAATCTATTCATTTTTTTATTTAATTTATTTTTATTGATGTTTCAGCGTTGTTAAGGGAGGTAAATTGAAAGTATATGAGTTACGTAGGTACAAAAAATTGTTGATATAAAAAAAAGTTTCAAATAAAAGTTGTTCGCTATAATATTTCCTACAACTTCTATTATGAAAAAAATATTAAAATTTCATTTGTTTATCCACAAAGCAACAAAAGTGGCTAAAAGCACAATTTATTAAGTTTTAATATCTAATTAATTATAATGATTTTTTTTAAGTTGTTACCCCCGGAAAATTAACAATTTATAGTTAAGCACATTCATTGTAAATTTGGTATTGATATCTTGAACTGTTATTGTTTTATTAAACTGTTAATAAATTGTCTTTTGATTAACAGTAAAAGTTTTTCTATAAACTTTTTTTGTATAATTGTATATATGGGTTCCTAAAAACGTACATATATAAGTGATTGCCACCATAAAAAAGTCAATAGTTTTGAAAATGGTGATGCTTAAATCTTATTGTTGTAAAATATCTGACAATAATATTAAAGCGTCACCATTTTCCAAACAAATGAATAATTGACTTTTTTATGGTGGCAACCACTTATATAAGTTTTCCGGAACCCATATAAACAGTTGTACAAAAAAAAAGTTTATAGTACATTTTTTACTGTTAATCAAAAGACAATTTATTAACAGTTTAATAAAACAATAACATTTCAAGATATCAATCCCAAATTTACAATGAATGTGCTTAACTATAAAATGTTGCTCTTCCGGGGGTAACAACTTAAAAAAATCATTATAATTAATTAGATATTAAAATTTAATAAAGTGTGCTTTTAGCCGCTTTTGTTAGCATAGCGAATAAACAAATGAAATTTTAATATTTTTTTCAAAATAGAAGTTGTAGGAAATATTACAGCGAACAACTTTTATTTGAAACTTTTTTTTATATCAACAATTTTTTGTACCTACGTAACTCATATACTTTCAATTTACCTCCCTTAACAACGCTGAAACATCAATAAAAATAAATTAAATAAAAAAAATGAATAGATTAAATTGTTTGTTAAGAAACGTTCTACAAAAAAGGTCAGAAGTACTTTTTTTGTAGGACTAAAAATACAATAGTTATATTGCCTTAAAGATTTTCATCCCCTATTTTTTATCCTTTTTTGCTCATAGCATTTTTATTTTTAATGTTAAGCCAAAAAGTTATAAATAAAAGTTATAGATACTTCGATTACCTTCAAAAATGCTACTTAAATTTTTTTTGATAAGCTGACTGTTACGGAGATAAATAAAAAAACTAATTGCACCCTTATTTTCAAGATTACGGAAAAACAATATCTTTCGGGAACCCGAAAAATGAGTTTTACAGTCACGGATGATCCCTCTACGAACCCACCTAAAAATATTGCTGCCCACCCAAAATGCACGGTTGCCTTATTTTTTACGACGCTATGACTGTACTACTCCTCTATTTTTAAAATCAGCTATGCAAAAGATCTGAAAAATTCCAGAATAAAGCTTTTATTTAGTATTTTCAATGAAAATTATAACGAACACTGTAGCAAAAATGGTAAATTTAGAAATCACTTTTTTTATAAATCGTCACACGACCACCTACAATTTTATAGAGGTAACATCTTTCGTCAACATTAAATAGCTCTTGATACGTACTATCAAGTAGAGAATGTTAGTGAGAATGACTACAGAACCCTACCACGTGCGTAAAACCAAAAATTGTGAATGTGCAGGATGTTTTCTTAACGAATATAGAAATTAAGTACTACTTAAGTAAATAACAATCTTAGACTTTAAAAACCATTCATTCGGCTCTGTAAATCGAGAAAACGGTAGGAAAGAGGAAGAAATATATCCTGCTACGTTGTGCATTATCTCTCATGCTGGTTATGGTGGGGGGGGGGTAAAGAGAGGGGGGGGGGTAGTAGTAGTGAGCAATTGAATATATGTGCTGCAAGGATTGCAACTGGACGTGTATGAAATATGATAGTAATTTCAAAATCTTAACGTACTCAACGTATTTGCTATGTTTTATTACCCCCGCATTCAGTGGGTTTATTTAATTCTTGTGAAGACAAATACGGAATTTCAACCATGTATAAAATTTATCTATGATGAAATCGTGACCTGTGATATTTAATTAAGATAGTATGGGATATTAAAATGTAAAACAGTTCTGTATTCAGAGGTCGTCCATAATATACGTATACGCAAAAATTGTGAATGGGGGGGGGGGGGGGGGGTTGCCTAGTGTGATGATATGTAACGAGGAGGGAGAGAGTTCAACTTTATTCCTGTTTTTTCCAATTTTCTTCGTTCGTAAAAATAATTATTAATTTGAGGGGGGGGGGGGGGATGGCAGGTTTTGTGACGAGGTTGAAAAAAATGTGTGAATTTTGCGTGACAAGAAAAAATAAAAATTATGTTCATTTTGAACTACCAACATATTAGAGTAATTGCACGCAAAAAAACAACATTTTTTTATAATGGCCGAGCAGCTTTCGATATTTTTGCTGTCTTAACCCATTACTTCCCAGTATCTTATTTATAGGACTTTATATTTTAATTTTTTTCCTCTGACATAAAACGTTGTTAATTTGATTTACATTACTTATATGTTTTTTTAAGTCTCTCTACTTACAATAATTTTTAAAATGAACTTGAATTCATTCAAATACAAATTATAACACTTTTAAAATAACCGTGTAATTATTCCAGCTAGCCGACATTTATAGTTACATTTTTTCCACTTAGTAAAGCGTTTTTAAACTGACGAAACTGTATATAATATTACTTATGAGGGTGTAAATAAAGCGTAACAATATCAATAATTTCAAAAATTAATTCAGGTACAGATTCTTCGCTGTCCTAAAATATGACATTGGGTTCTCGTGACAATAATCTAGTCTGTGATTGATAAATATTATGTTTTGTATTGAATTTATTTTTTTGGTAATATTTTCAACAAGAATTGAGAACTTGGTCAAAAAATTCGAAGAAATAAAAAATCAGGAAGTAATCGGTTAAATAAGTTAGAAAGCCTTACCTATGTATATAACACATACAAAAATAACATCTAAGCATGCATAAATATAAAATTATTTTTAAAATAAAATATTGCCCACTTACACTATATACCGCCTCTATACTTTTTATTAGAGTGTTTAAAGTATCATTAAAAAATTACAGCAGTGAAAAGGTTATTTAAAGAACACTTAACTATAAAATAAAAGATATAAAAACTGTAATGGAAACGATCATTACACAGCTATTATCAACATGGAAATTTATTTTCTGTTTCCCTTCAAAGATACTGTTAATATTTAATCATTTCAAATGCTCCCCTGATCGTCTTAAATTCGAGAGTGCTAAATTATTTAACAAATATCTTTTTCGAATGTATTAAATATTTAATAATTTACTAGGAGGTAGTTTGAATTTGCGGGCACTTTATGTAGGGAAGGGGCTTATATTTTAATTTAGGGAAGTATTTTGGTAATATGAATGGCATTCTACATAAGGGCTGTGTTAGTGTAAGTACTAAATAATAAATATAAATAATATTTACGATAGTTAGCATCGATTTAAGCTAAAGTTGCGTTCGGACACTTTCAACGTAAATCGAATTTTATAACATTTTTTAAATTCATTTCTAAAAATATTATTTTCATGATTTTCAGTACGACGCGGCAGCATACGAGACAAGACGAAAGTCAGATGAGTATCGTCTCGGTTAATGGAACTAAAGTTTCATCTTGGACTCTAATTTTATAACTGACCAGATTTTTAGGAGGGGGGGATTACTGGCAAGGGTATCATTACAGATATACATAATATATTATACATATTGCACTTTTTTGTTTATAATTGATTGGTGTATCACTTTAGTTTTTCTAATGGGTTACTAATAATGTAAGTTGGCTATAGCATATTTGAATGTGTTTTTTACTCTACAACGATATGTCACTTGTTATACTTATCATCGAAAATAAATCGAAATACTAAATATCAGTGATACTGATGAAGTATTTTATTACAAACATTTAAGTAAGTCATAAAAAACAAAAATCACAATAGCAACAATAACAATCAAAATAACAAATGAGTATTTGAAAACAATGAACTATTTAAAAAAATATTCTTACTTTTTTTCGATAATAAGTGTGGCAAGTGAAATATCATTGTAAAGTAGAGTGAAAAACACGTTCAAATATGCTACAGCCAGTTAATGGCCAATAAGAAAAACTAAAGTTATGACTTGTAACTCGTAAATGAAAAGTGATATAAAAATTCTAAATACACCAATCAATTCTACATAATAAAGTGTCTTAAGAAATCGCTTACAAAATGTACGTATCTACTTGAATAAAAAAGTTATAGCCATTTAAAGACATTCTGAATTTTTAGTTTTTCGGGTATACCGCCTAAACTACATAGAATTATTAATATTTTTTGATATGGTAATATACGCCCCTTTTTTACAAATAATTCATCTCATTTAACCAAACCTGTATCACTTATTAATATGAGATCGCCATGCTGGCTGGCAAAGTTATCTGGGACCCCGGTATAATCTGGTCTCTGTCGTGTCTGCCTATCAATTTTCTCAGTAACTACTGAACGTATTTAATTACAGTTTTCACTATTGGATAGAGTGTATCACAAGGAAGGTTAAGATGTAAAATTTGTGGATCTTTTTTGTAAATGTCATGAAAACAATCGTTGGAGAGGTATCTTCGCGTGCGCTGCATTTTTTAACAGATTAAATTTATATCTCCGGGTAACACCGGGTCATATAAGCTAGTTAAACTATAATTGACTCAATATAAGGCTTAACAACTAACCTATAAAATATAATTATAATAATTTATATCACTTAAAAAAAAACTTACTAAATAATCAAACTAAAACTGTAAACAACAACGCTGCTTCAGAACTAATCCAGTAGCACAAAACAAAAACAAACTATTACACCAAGAGTTAATTTAAATATGCAATACAAGTTCTAGTACTGTTTTAACAACAATGTTCATTAATGATAAAAACTATAATATTACTCTTGTAAACACCCACTTTATACATTATTTTCGCTGCAATATTACGCAAACTCCAATCAACACTAATATCAGAATACAATAAAAACAGTCGACGACATTGTATTAGCGCTGAATCTAAATTAACAAAGCATTAATGAAAAACTTTTACAATTTTGTTTTTCAATGCAGCATACTAATATACAGGGTATTTCGTATATAATAATTATTCTAGCGATGTTCAAAATTAATTATATTTAAAATAATATCAAAAATCAATCTTCATTTTTATTTTATATTATTATCATAATATAAAAATTTTATTCAAATGATTTTGATAAGCATGCTTATCTAACATCTTTGCAAGGTCTGTAACGAAGCGTTCAAATATTACGTAAGTAAATTTTATAATTCCTTGTCAGACCCGTATGCCCTCCTTTTTGTAAGAAAAAATAAGAAAAGTATAGGCTTTCACCTTCGCCAAATGATAAGACGCAATAATTAACTTAAAAAAATACACATTTTTCAAATTGTGAAAATATTAAGACATTTTCTCTATTTGCGGTTAATTTCCAATGAGGTTGATAGCCCCTAGTTGAAAACATTAATGCAGAGTTTATAAAGAATTTGCTTTAGACCAAAAGCTAACATGAGCTCGAAATATATATTAAAACAGTAATATTAAATAAAGGCTTGTATTTAAATTCACTTTGTTTTTAATAATAAACACTTTTTATTTAATCGTTTTCACTTCTAACAAATATACTGCACGAAAAATTAATGTTCAGCATTAAACAAATATATTGAAGTTAAAACAAAATTATATCACTTTAAATAAATAGTTTCCACTAAAAATTAATTCTTTGCACTAAAAAAATTAATACCTTGCACTTGACTAAAATTAGGATCTGTCAGATTTAAAACTTACATATTTTTGACGTATTTATTGTGATTTTTGTTATTTTCTATGTATATTTTTACCTAATCTACCTATTAAACTCCTTCCTTTGGCTTAAATAAATTTGATACTTTTAATGTGATTTTTATAATTTTCTATATTTGAAAACAATTAAATATTCGCCTTATGCATTAATAGTACAGGCAATGAATGGAATAATTGCCCTGTTCTTGGAACAAATTAGGAGTGCGATGAAATTTGGTACCAATGTAGTATACATTAAAGTAAGTCTGTACACAAAAGTCCCCATCTATAGGCCTTGTGGAAAATTTTTTAGAGCCGTTTGAAGTTTTTTTTTGTTATTCTTGAATAACTTCAAGACATATAAAGATACGGAGGCGTGCCTTATATTAAAATTTTCAAAAATGTTTGCATTTCAACAATATTTCAAAATTTATTCCGATGTGTGCACCTAAATTGCTGAAAAGTTGCCCTGAATCCAAAAATTAGGCGCGTTTAATAAAAAAAATATGTTTAAATGGATTTTTGAGCTCCTAAAACTGATAATAGAAATTAATGACCTGTATGAAAGTTATAGAGAATAAAATTTTACATATTTTTATGTAAACTGCAATATTCAAAGTGTGAATATTTATTAGATATTTCTTTTTTTAGGTAGTCGAAAAAACAAAATTAATTTAAAAAATCATATAAATAGTATGCTATGAAAATTAGTATTACATTGAAAATAACACGATATTATAGAAAATTAATGAAAATAAAGGTAAATTATAATTCCAATACTTCCATAAGACTTTAAATAACATATTATGATTACAATGTATTGAGGTGTACATTGTAGCCCCTCGATTGAATATTATTGTATGATTTAATAGTTTTAAATATGAATCTTCAAGATATTTGATTTTATCTTTAAAATACGGATATTAGAGTAGAACAAAATCAGAGTGTCGTAAAATTGTGCATATATGTAGTACTTATATTACTTTACATGTGTGAAAAAGTCCTCACGAATTTGGTATGTGGAAAAAAAATTATAGCGATTTTAATGACGATTTGTTAAATTACAATATATCATAATGTAACTTATTATTACCCGTTTTTTATCTGAATATTTACATACTATGTATTTCTGTATAACATACACATTATGAACACTTAAATTATGATTATTTAGATATAAATTTTTCTTTTTTAAATCAAACGATTTTCAAGACATAAATTTATTTGTTTAATTCGATTGTATAAAAATATATCATATCATGTATTTTGTACCTGTTTGTAGATATGTTTATAACTTTTCTTTCGGGGTATCAATAAATGGGGACTTTCATACAGACGTGGGAGATACATTAGTGAGTGCATCTGAAAAAGTCCTCAAACATTGGAGCCATAGGAAAAAAGTTACAGTTGTTTTATAACTACATTGTGGTAAATTATGATCTATATAACTTATTTACAGTAAATTTATTTATATAGGTAATTCTACCAAAAAATTAGAACTGATTTTTATTCCTATTTGACTATTGTATCGTTCATATTGAAAGAAAAAATCTTTTTTTTAATTTTCATCGGGACTCTGCATAAAACATTCTTTAGTTTTTAAAAATAAATAATTTTATTCAGAATTTTGAGACTTTTATACATAAGAGGTATAATATACCTATTTCTTTTTTAAATATTCGAAAGTATCACAAACATAATTAATAATGAATAGCATATTTTATGGATTCTCGATGAGATTTTTTTGGAATCGGTCACTTCTATCTATATGAAATATATTTATTTATTTATATATTATTTAACTAAAGAATGTTTTATGGAGAGTCACGATAGAAAATAAAAAAATGATTACTGATTTCAATATGAACGATACATTAGTCAAATAGAAATCAAATTTAGTCCCAGTTTTTTGGTAGAATCACCTATGTCCTATACCTTAATAAATTTACTGTAAATAAGTTATATAGATCATAATTTACCACAATGTAGTTATAAAACAACTGTAACTTTTTTCCTATGGCTCCAATGTTTGAGGACTTTTTCAGATGCGCTCACTAATGTATCTCCCACGCCTGTATGAAAGTCCCCATTTATTGATACTCCGAAAGAAAAGTTATAAGCATATCTACAAACAAGTACAAATACATGATATGATATATTTTTATATTATCGAATTAAATAAATAAATTTGTATTAAAAATCGTTTGATTTAAAAAAGAAAAATCTATATCTAAATAATCATAATTTAAGTGTTCATAATGTGTATGTTATACATAGATAAATAGTAAATAAATATTCAGATAAAAAACGGCTAGTAATAAGTTACATCATGATATATTGTAATTTCATAAATCGTCATTAAAATCGTTATAACTTTTTTTCCACATAACCAATTCGTGAGGACTTTTTCACAAATCGAGGGGCTACAATGTACACCTCAGTACATTGTAATCATAATATGTTATTTAAAGTCTTATGGAAGTATTGGAATTATAATTTACCTTTATTTTCATTAATTTTCTATAATATCGTGTTATTTTCAATGTAATACTAATTTTCATAGCATACTATTTATATGATTTTTTAAATTAATTTTGTTTTTTCGACTACCTAAAAAAAGAAATATCTAATAAATATTCACACTTTGAATATTGCAATTTACATAAAAATATGTAAAATTTTATTCTCTATAACTTTCATACAGGTCATTAATTTCTATTATCAGTTTTAGGAGCTCAAAAATCCATTTAAACATATTTTTTTTATTAAACGCGCCTAATTTTTGGATTCAGGGCAACTTTTCAGCAATTTAGGTGCACACATCGGAATAAATTTTGAAATATTGTTGAAATGCAAACATTTTTGAAAATTTTAATATAAGGCACGCCTCCGTATCTTTATTTGTCTTGAAGTTATTCAAGAATAACAAAAAAAAACTTCAAACGGCTCTAACAAATTTTCCACAAGGCCTATAGATGGGGACTTTTGTGTACAGACGTACTTTAATGTATACTACATTGGTACCAAATTTCATCGCACTCCTAATTTGTTCTTTTTCATTCCATTCATTGCCTGTACTATAAAAATAAATAAAAAAATATTAAATTTTGTGTTCTATGTACAATATAATGCAATTAAATATAACCCTTATTTTATTATTGCAAATAAATAAAAGACAACAAACATACATATCATCCTGTATACAAACACGATACGATCCACTTTTTGTTTGTAAACAAATGCATACAATGCACTAGCTCGAATATAAACTAAAACAAACTAAACTAAATATACCTTACTGGTGAAGAGGTGAGGCAGGGGGGTACAGAGGGTGTTTGACTGTATTCCAGTTTGGAATTTCAATTAGAATGGAACTTAATTGAAGCGCCAATGCGATCAAAGAAGTATACGTGTATAAACTATTGCAATTTACATGTAAATAGACCAAAGTTCTGGATACGCCCGGTAGATGGCGTCAAACAACAGAGAATCGGACAATATCTGTGTAAGTAATCTCCAAGTTGGCTTTGGCTTTAGTCAAGACAACGCCAACTATCATGGAGAAAATTGTATAAACTTTGAATAGTTTTCAGTGCCGGGTTATTACTTAATACAATAATAACTAAGTTTGCTTCGGATGAAGTTATTTTTGATTATACTTACCTACTGATTGTGTCATAATTTCAGCCGTAATTAATATAACAATACATTTAAGGAGGTTGATATTATAGGGTGCGGGGCTGGCAATGCGGGGAATGGTGCGGGTAAGCGACTGTGTATAAGCATAGAGTGAAGGTAAGATTTGTATCTTTCTCTCTCTCTTTATCACACATCATTTTTTTTAATTAAAAAACGTGATTCCTAATATAATTCTAAAAATTAACAGATATCATTTTAAATGAATAAAGTAGGTATATTACCGGTATCATAAAGGGACTAGCAAATTTGCAAGCTTGCTAGCACTCTCAAATGAGATATCAAACTTATATGACAGTTCTCTTGGAGTTTTCTGATGACTTTGACATACTTTCGTACACGTGTTGTATGTAAACATCAACGGTATTAAAACAGTGGCGATATTATAATAATTATTTTATACGGTCCGAGTCACCAACTGTGTTACAATACGTTGAAGTATCACTGCTCTAAATTCCGTAGTAAATCCATAGATACTATAACAAAATTAATAACCTCATTTATGAGTGCAAGCTAGTTTGCTAGCCCCTTTATGATACCGGAAAAAAAAATGATACCGGACATTAAAAATTTTTCTTAATGTCCTTGAAATTTTGCGAGGATTTTTTAAATATAAATGTTATGTAATTTTCAAGGTTTTATCGAAATCTGTTATTTTTCTATGGTGTCTACATCCTTAACCTAAAAAAATTATAATAAAACTACTGTACGTAGGGAATTCTACGTTATTTCTGATGTATGCAAATATTTTATTTCGTGTTAATATGCTGCAAATTCATATATATATATTTTTTAAAAGCTTCAACAATTTTTTTAATCACAAACAAATATTTCGTACTCGGAGTTAGCCGTTAATACAAAACGAAGTTTTCACAAATAAATTAGTAATTTACAGAAATAAACAAATGATCCTTGGATTAAACATAGAATATGACCCCTTGTTAAAAATTAGGCACTTGTCAAGTTTCTACCATAATCCAATAATACATAGTGTACTGTGGATATTTTGACAGTCGCCATTTTATATAAATTTCTTGTCGATGACGTAGGTATTACATCGACAAGAAATTCATATGTGTACTGCTTCAAAATACTTCATCAATATCTAATTAAATCAAAGAAAAAATAAAAAAAAAATTATTATGTACACAGTATTGGTCGTTACATTCAGTTTGCCACAAATACCTTATTAAAAAAATTTCTTGGCGATGACGCCACAGTACAGAACAAATGAACTGTCTAACAGACCTTGTATTATTGGATCATGATCCATATCGCAGTCATTTTCAACTGGCTAGATTAAATAGTCTTATTAACTTTTATTATCATTTCAATAAGTAAACGCAAACAATCATCTAAAACCAATTCAATTTTAGATAATCTTACAAACAAAACAATACGAAAATTCGATTTTCTGCACCGTAAATTTTCCGTATTAACAATTGTAGAACATGTAGGTCTGCAAGATTAAAACGAATTCAACTAACGTCACTTGATACATACGTACAAACATACATACATACACAAAACTAGCTGCTAGTAACAATAGAGAATCGAGTACGGGAATTACACACAAGCTGGCTATGGCTGGAACGAGTGCAGCTAACTTCGCTCGATACCTACTTGAATTTATCTGAACGTAGCAACAATAGACTTAAACAACTATCCGTGATAATTGATTTGTAAAGTTATATGTGTGTGAGACTTGCCAGTGGCGTATCTACAGGGTGAATATTTAAAAAATGAATGGAATCAGTCAGTGGTGGACGAAGAATGGTTGATCCTCCAGGTGAAAGCGCATCTCTCCTCCCTTGAATCGATATTTTTCTAATAGTTTTTAAATGAGAAGTGGAATTTAAAAATGTTTCTAGTCCACTTTTTTGGTTTAACTTTTTTTTATAAAGCTCCTTGTGACTATTTTTTCGTTCAAAACATCCTATTTTAAATCTAATAAAATTTCAAAACGACACTTTTTAGACTACAGCAACATTTTTATGAGCTTCCAAACATTTTGAAAAATGGGTACAAGACGTTTTCCACTTCTTATATCTTGTACAATATTTAAAAAAATACTCAGCAAATAAAAGAAGATGTAGTTTTAATTCTTTTTTATGACATCCCTGTTTTCCCTGGCATTTCTATATTTTATAATTTATAAAATTAAGAAACTAGGTGTTCCACGACTTCCCGTGGAATTAAGGTCACCACAAAGATAGGTTAGATATAAAAATAAATAGATAATATAGATTTCTGTATGATAATCGATAAAATAGGTTTATAATTACGCATTTGGACGCTAAATGTCTATACTAAAAAATTATAACCTTTGCGCTACAAATGTAATACATTTTTAGAATACAAAGTAGTCTATGTCCTTTCTCAAGATGCAAGCTACCTCCTTGCCAAATTTCATCAAGATCGGTTCAGCGGTTTAGATGAGAAAAGGTAATAAGCAAACAGACAGAAAGATACACACTTCCGCATCCATATAATTACGAAGCTCAACGTCTCTCTAGCTGTCTGTCTGTCCATTTGTGCGCTTATAACTCAAGAACCACTTATCTGATCAATGTGTTTTTTTTAATTCATAGATTTTTTCTCTCGTCAAGTTTTAGGGTATAATTTGTTACATTTGTGATGATAATAGTAAATCAAATTGGAAAAAATCGCAAATATCTCAACTTCTATGCGAGATACGGGGTTCTTTTCCCCTTAAAAACCCCCACCCCCGTGGTATTTTTTCCGCAGAATTTAATGAAACTAATTACAACTCTTCATACGTGACAGGGTGTGAAATATTAACCCCCTGCGAATCCGCTAGTTTATATTTAGTATTAGTATAAATTAACGATAAGTTTTGCATCTACCCCACTTCACTCTATTTTACATTTAGCACGAGACACCTAGATAACTCTCAAACCATCTATTAAAATCCCTAGAAAACTTTTTGAACAAATTGATATATTTTATAAAAATTTATTTTGAACCGTGCAATAATATCTAGTGACACCACTGCTGCTAAACGTATGTGTTGTCGATAGCTATTGTTTTATAAGTTCTGCTTTAGTTCCGGAATGGTAGTTTAATAATTCGTCAACTTCATTTCCCAGTCCATGTGATCGTTATAGATTTCTTTTATAGTTAGAAAATGTGCAACTGGAAACTTATTTTCAACATTTTTATCTTGTTTTATATAGCGAATATGTCCGATGCAGTCGACATTATTAATGATTGTAATTCTACACAGAAATATGCATTTGATTTATAAGTACATATGCAGTCAACATATAAAAATTTTATGACGGAAATGTTTTTTTTTTAATAGTTATTATGAAATGCAATTTTTTTATCTATGAAAGTATTAATTACATATATGTATGTATGTCGATATCATTTGCATACTAGAGGCTATTCTGACTGTTTATAGCGTGTTGAATGAGAATCTGTAGCACATTTTGCTCTATCATGTCATCCCAATATAAAAAATCTGTCAAGACATACACGAGTGCATGCCGTAAGGGTTCCGAAGTACGTACTACGTGGATATTTTTGACTTTAGTATTTGTCGTTGGTAGTCTCACCAAAGCCTCGTTACAGATTTTTTTAGAGCTAATAGTTACCGAGCTAAAGGGGGGAGGGGGGGGGGGGGGGGGGGCAAAAGAAATTACTCCTTGGAGCCCCTTGCCGGCGTCACTTTTGAGTTAATTAAATAATAAAAATTAAAGTCATTTTCTATCAATTGAGATCTACATTTTGATACCCCACATACATTTTTTTATTTGCTTTAAAAACTTTAAAGCCTCCTGCAGGCGCCATTTTTGATTTAGAAAAAAAAATAAAAAAAGAGCCAAATTACACTACTTTGGTTCCACATTTTGACGTGCCACATGTCTTGGTATAAAAATAATATATATTTTTTACCTAGCATTAACTCCTTACACTCCCCCCCGCCCTAAAAAATATTTTTATCAAAAAAATGTACATATATTCTACTATAGGGCTATTGCATTTTAACTGAAAATGACGGACGGACGGACGACAAAGTGAGACTAATAAGTAGTAATAAGGTATTTTCGAAACCCTTAATAGTAAAAAGCGACCGACGTTGAACTTGAAAACCACGCCTTAAATATATTAACATGTCTTTTATTGGATTTTAATTTGAAATTTTAGGTTTAAAATAGAAAAAGAAACTGCCCTATAATGCTTTGTATCTGTCGATATTTCGAATAAATTCTGAGTTACACGCACCGGTCTATACAACGACCACTCAATACAACGACTGATAAACCGCTCTATATAGCGACCGTTCTCCTAGCGCGAAATTTAAATTCACCAACTGGCACGGTGAACGGGGTGAACCGATGTCGTCGTTATATAGAGCGTTGAGTGTATATGTAAGCAAACATAGTTCTATGTAACATACAATTTTAGATGCAATTATTCACTGTACATAAACTGGACTACATGAATATATGAACAAATAATTAGTAATCAACTGAATAAACTTACAAAACAAACAGTTGATAATTCTAAAACATCCTCTATTATTAAAACATGAAGGCAATGCGATTTATAATATTAACAGCTCTCATAAATATTTATAAAATGTTTACTTATCGTATAACAAACAGGATGGTCATAAATATCTTTAAAAGTTTTCTTTGACCTCTTTTCTCCATCCTCAATTAGGGGTTGTACATTAACTATGAGAGGGGGAGGGGTAATTTTTAATGCAATACAGTGTAAGATGAGAAGGAGTTAAAAAATATGTGCTATCACATTATATTCCATTTTTAAGTGCATTTTTTTTAGTAAATTGTATCAAAAAAGAAATGTAAACTTGGTAGGGGGAATTTGACGTAATATAAGGGAGAAGGATTTACAAAATTTCAACAGAGTGAGTGAGAAATAAGAAACAATCTAATAGTAAGTACCTTATATTAAAATTTATTGTTCCAATTAGAAAAAAAAAACGACCGTTAAAATTCATATTTTTTTAAAGACCCCGCACAAAATCAATGTAAATTAGGTTACAGTCAAATTAGCTGGAGTCTATCTATAATATGGCTCGTGTCTTTCTGATCAAAAGTTTCCACGGGAGGTTCAAAAATTGACATTTTTAAATTTATTCAGTGCTAAAAGTTAAAAACTTCAATATCTTTACTTGAACCTATTTTTTATATTATGTTCACCAGGTTATGAAATGACTATACTGGTGTGTAGTGTATAGAATGTAGAAAAAAAACTCATAACTTGTTAGATTTTTTTTAATTCCTAACCGTCGACCCTGAATAACTAAAAAAAACTGTCCATTTTCGAACCTTGTATTAATTGGAAGTTTTGTTCGAGAAATCATAAACTACATCATACTTTAGTTTTAGCCAATTTGACTTACCCTGTATCCTCATTTCTTTAGGTATTTGAATTTCTAATGTTCGACCTTCAATAACTAAAAAAACAATGTTCATTTTCGGAGCTTGCATTCACTGGAACTTTTGTTCAACAAGTCATAAACTACATCATACTTTAGTTTCAGCCAATTTGATTTACGCTGTATTCTCATTTTTTCAGATATTAGAATTTCTAACCTTTAACCTTAAATAACTAAAAAAAACTGGCCATTTTCGTACCTTATGCCAATAAAAACTTTTGATCAGAAAGTCACTAGCTATACATCATATTTTAGAAGCAGCTAATTTTACTGTATTCTATTTTTTTGTTACAACAATCCATTTTTTCATTTTCTTATTTATTTTTATTTCAACGCGTAGTTAATATACAATTTATTTAATTTATTTAAAAAATGTTTCCTCTGATTTTTCTTTACAAATCCTCTAAATTTTCCAAAAGCTGTCACCACCCTATGGAACTAAGGATGGGAATAAAGTGAAGGTTATAGAGCGAAGTTTAAACAATAAAAGTGCACGTCGCTTCGCTTCAGCCACTTCACGAATTCTTGCACACGTTCGGGATAATCCGGCAATTAATTACATGTACACACACCCAAATGGCGTCTTCAAATTTTTTCAATGGGAAATACAATTTAAAAAAAAACTGATTTTAAGAAACCATCAATTTTTTTAAGAAACAGTCCGATTTTTTTAATGCAAGTTTTAAAATTATATTTAGGGCTACATGTCAAGACGAGATTGACTTATGTTTGTAATATTATACTACATTCGTCATTCCGAATTCAAAATCTCCAAACAACGACAGCTAGAGGGGCACCCACCACCGTTAACGTTAATTGGTGAATTCAAATTTCGCGCAGAAATATAGCAGTCACGGTAGTATTGTGGTAGGGATAGCGGAAGGTCGTTACATGGAGCGTACGTTAATAGGATGGTCGTTGTTTAGAGATTTGAGTGTACTTAAATTTTAATGATACTAGCCTGAAACGATATTAACATTATTTATAAGTCTCGATTACTATTTGATATTAATCGTAATATTAAAAAATATAAGCTTCGTTTTATTTAAAAAAAAATTTATTAATTTATAATATATTTTTATATATTTTTTAATTCACATGAGACCGACACTTGTCTCGACCACATGTACGAGACCACAATGGCTTATTTTTTTACGAGACGAGACACACTTATTCTCATCTCGTCTAATTTTTGGCTATTTTTTTTCACACTTTTTGGGATCGCACAAAATGGAGCGCCAAATTTAAATTTCAATATTCTTACTTCAAGAACAAGTATATAAAATTTTGGTTTGGGCTTCCTACCAACAGAGGCGCCAAATGTAAATTTCGATATAACTACAATAATGAATTAATAAATAATTGCACTCTTTGCCCATAGGATAACGCGCTACTGCACATTTTACAATATGTTCATAAATTTTATTAAATCTGACTGTTTCTATGAAAGCTTTAACCTCCAACAATGATATTGAAGAAAGTCTGGATAGGTACATCTTCAGAGCTAATAGGAGAACAAATAATCCGATAGAAGCATGGCTCCTTTTTTACCTTTCACTTTAGACGCCCACCCCTTCCATCCCACTAAGCAGCACACACACAAACAAAACTCCGGTGACCGATGACGTCTCACGTGCACCGGAACATATGTGCTAGAAAGTATTCCGCTCGATTCATCTTTCCACACGTCTTTCTCCTTATTTGTTACAGCATTCACATTGTTTGATCAGAATTAGATGCATATAAGAACGTTGAATAAACGTCACAATATTAAAGAGGTTGGCACTACAGAAAAATAACATAGATTTCGATAATACTTTGAAAATAGTAAGAGGCATTCATATTTTAAAAATCCCTGCAAAATTTCAAGATTATTAGGAGAATAGTTAATAGAGATATTAAATAAACAAATGAACAAGCATTCTTATAAGAACTGCATAGTTTGGAGACATGACAGGACTTTTTAAAGTGATAAGAGAATTTGATGAAAATTTTAGCAGTGTGTAAAAAAAGAGAAAGAGAGAGACGCTTATGTTATTTCACATGCTTCAGAAAGAGACTCACTTTGCCTTCACTCTATGCTTATCCACACGCGTTTACCCGCACCATTTTCCGTAAAGCCAACCCCACACCCTTGTTTACATTCGATGATCTCAGAAACCTTTGGACCGATTTTAATCAAACTTTCACTGGTCTCGTCTCGTCTAAAATTAAAGCTGTTTCATGTCAGTCAAGTCTCGTACACGTGACCAGGACCGAAATCGAGAAAAAGATGTATTTTAATCGTCATTTTTTTATAATCGCTATTTACTTTGACACATTAAATATCATTTGGATAGTTGCAAATACATAGGTATAGCAGAAAAATTTAGATTTAGATTGAAATTGTCAAAAAAATAAAAATACACGAAAACAATCAGGCGTTTATAAAAAAAATGTCAAATAAATATTTTTGAATCAAATTGTATAAAAATTAAATAATTAACCAATGACAGTTCATGTGAATAGATACTTTATCGGTGTTTATTGAAACTGTACGATAATTAACTCTCTTTGGTGAACTTAACACGAGGAAGCACTGTGTATTTACTTGGCATATGTTTTTTTTATTGATAAAATATTTTAAATCTTACAAGTAACACTACCCAAGTACCACACACCGATTTTCTTGAAACTTTGCACACACGTAGTACATCGAAAAACATTGTTTTTTTTTAATTTTGGCTAACAAGGCGTTTTAAGGGTAGAAAACACATTCAAAAGTTTAATCCCATTTAGCACAATGCTAACTAACACTACTTATGAGTGTCATTCTCTTACAGTTTTTACGAATTTTTTCTATCAAAATTTCATTGTCTGCGTGTTTTTGAGATCACAAACTTCTGAACACTCTTCTTTCAGATGAAAGAAACAATAAGCAAATCAGGAAATTGAACCTTATGAAGACAGGATTATTAAATATTTTTAATGTTTCTAACTATACAGTTTTAGGCTATTGATTATACCGGAAAATAATAGGTAGAAAGGAACAATTGCGTTAAAGGGTTTTGATTGTTTAATATGTTTGTTTGACACCTACAGATGATAAAAACACAAAGTGCTACTAAATTCACCCTTGCGTTTTTTAGGGAGGGGTTAAACTAGTCACTTTTCAATGTTTTAAGTATAACTCAAAAACTAAGCAGAATTTGACAATTTTACAAGAATTATTTTTTATAGAAAATTAAATTTACCATCAAAATAGATGATTTAAAAAATAAAAATAAAAAATGTATGCAAGAAATATTTAAAAAACAAATCGAAAAAATATCAAAAAATCACAATTTTTTCAATTTTTTACTAAATTGCTCATAATTTTTTTCTAAGTAAAGATAGGTATAGGACATGCTTTGGAGAAAAAAAAGTAGAGGTCACGCCCGTTAAAATGTTGAGTCGAAAAGTTTTTTTTTTATGAAAATTGGCTGAGCTATAGTAATTCAAAGTTTACCATTTTTTGTCATTTTTTCTCAAATCGTAACTTAATGGCAATTGATTAGAGGTTTTTGAAAGGAACAATTACTTTAAACGGTTTTTATTGTTTTATATGTTTGTTTGACACCTACAGATGATAAAATCACAAAGTGCTACCGAATTTACCTATGCGTTTTTTAGGGGGGTTCAACTAATCACTTTTCAATGTTTTAAGTATAACTCGAAAACTAAGCGGATTTTGAAAATTTTACAAGGATAATTTTTTATAGAGAATAGAATTTCGCATCAAAATAGATGATTTAAAAAATAAAAAAAAAATTTATGCAAGAAATATTTTTAATTTTTTTAATTTTTTTTTAATTTTTTAAATCATTTATTTTGATGGAAAATTTAATTCTCTAAAAAAAAATATCCTTGTAAAATTGTCAAAATCCGCTTAGTTTTCGAGTTATACTTAAAATATTGAAAAGATATTAGTTTAACCCCCCTAAAAAACGCAAGGGTAAATTCGGTAGCACTTTATGATTTTATCATCTGTAGGTGTCAAACAAACATATAAAACAATAAAAACCGTTTAAAGTAATTGTTCCTTTCAAAAACCTCTAATCAATTGCTATTAAGTTACGATTTGAGAAAAGATGACAAAAAATGGTAAACTTTGAATTACTATAGCTCAGCCAATTTTCATAAAAAAAAAACTTTTTGACTCAACATTTTAACGGGCGTGACCTCTACTTTTTTTTCTCCAAAGCATGTCCTATACCTATCTTTACTTAGAAAAAATTTATGAGCAATTTAGTAAAAAATTGAAAAAATTGTGATTTTTTGATATTTTTTCGATTTGTTTTTTAAATATTTCTTGCATAAATTTTTTATTTTTATTTTTTTAATCATCTATTTTTATGGGAGATTTAATTTTCTATAAAAAATCATTCTTGTAAAATTGTCAAATTCTGCTTAGTTTTCGAGTTATACTTAAAACATTGAAAAATGACTAGTTTAACCCCTCCCTAAAAAACGCAAGGGTCAATTTAGTAGCACTTTGTGTTTTTATCATCTGTAGGTGTCAAACAAACATATTAAACAATAAAAACCCTTTAACGCAATTGTTCCTTTCAAAAACCTATAATCAATAGCCTATTTACCCCCCGATATTTTCCCAGATTCTGCCATTTGGATACGTCATATTAAATTTTTCATCTACCACTTCTAAATTGATATAACTGTTACCAAAAACTTCGCAAGTGTTGTTAAATGAAGATTTTGAAACTTTTGTGATTTTATCCACCATTTTGTATTTGCCATTCTCGTAAAACTAATATCAAAATCGTCATTAGTGATCTCAAAAATACGCAGACAATGAAAATATGATAGAAAAATGTCGTACAACCTGTAAGAAAATGACACTCACAAGTAGCATTAGTTAGCATTGTGCTAAATGGGGTTAAACTTTCGAATGCGTTTTCTACCCTTAAAACACCTTGTTAGCCAAAATAAAAAACACGTGTTTAATGTTTTTCGATGTACTACGTGTATGCAAAATCGGCGTGTAGCACTTGGATAGTGTTACTTGTTAAACTCTCAATGAGACTTATAAGAACGGTTAATATCGTCTCGGTCTCATCTCGTTCATGCAGCTCTACTCATTTCCATTAGGATCTAACCGATAGCATGTTATCTCTTTCCTTGTCTACGGAAAACGTATTCTCATTCACACGTAACTGAATATAGCCAGAGTAAAATATCCGTCGCGATTCATCTCCGAACCAAGCGCGCGTGTCATCGAGACGGAATAATACCGTACGTGGTCAAACTGACAATGCCAACAAGTACCTATACGTACATACAGAAACGATCTCAATTCTCTCAAATAAATGTGCACAAGAGTACCGAGGAGATTATTGAATTTATCACCAAATTTATATTTACACATGAAGTGAATGAACCATTGGATAAATGAATAGTAAACTTTAAACTTTAATCTTCCAGAATTTTCCTATATACCTGCGTCAAATAGAATATCATACAGAGTGAGTCATTTTAACTGACCACTCGAAAAAACTCGAAGAATAAAGTATTATAAACTATTTTCAACCAATGTCTCACCATAGCTTTCGGAGCATACTCAAAAGTGTAACACCTATACCCGCGTCGGTCTTACAGACCAATTGATGTTGTGTACATTTGGTACACATCCTTTTCGCACGAATGCTCACGCTTATCTTGGAAAAAATAAAAATGTAATCAGTCGGTCTGACTGACCAATACGCGGGTATAGTTTTAATAATTAAAACCTTTAAGGGTTCGTCTATAAAATATATTCGCAAAAAGAAGGGGAGAATTGTCTGTACATACACTCACCACTCTATAAAACGACCATCTACTGAACGACCGCTCCATGCGACGACTGGTCGACAGTTCTCTCCAACGACCTTCTACCGTGACTGCTATATTTCTGCGCGAAATTAAAATTCACCAATTAACATGGGTGCCCCTCTAGCCGTCGTTCGGAAGAACGATTGAATTACCGATGCCGTCGTATTGTAGAAAGGTCAGTGTATCTATAATGATATGTGAAAAGAACGGGGGAGGGGGTCTGAAGAAACGTGAAGTTTGAAATATCCAAATTAAATTTATTCCTATTTTATTATTACAAGCTTTTACTTAACTTTACATGTATGTAGTCCAGGAAAAATAGACATAAAGTATAGAAGATAGGAAAAAATTTGTAACAGGCTAAATTTTTGCATACACCTTAGTATAAAGGTACTTAATAATGTGTGAAAGTTCCTCATCGATTTGATGTGTGCAAGTGTCAATTTTGTGGAGTCAAAGTTTACAAAAACAGTATTTTTCAAATATCACGAAAACGGTGACCTTTTCGAGAAAAAATGTATCTTACTAATTTGTAGCTGAGATAATTTACTACAAAAACGAACCTACGGGTTTTTATGTAGGAGAAACCGTTCATGAATTATAAAGAGTTATTAATAACTCGGCGCACTTTTCCATAGCATATATGATATCTTCTATGTAAATGTAATATAGAGCTGCGGTTAAACATATATATTCCACATAACCAGTAAGATCGAGATAACTCTTTCTGTTTCATAGGAATCGAAAGTACATTAGTTGACAATGCTTTGAAAAAAATTAACCAAAATTACTACGTCGGAACAGAGCAAAATGGGGTCTTCAAGGTACGCGACCCTCGCGCGATGTTTTAAGCACATTTTACACTTTTTTTTTTTTTAAATCGAAATCTATTGCAATACAATCATTTGGTAGACATCCGTCAATAAGAATATATACATTTATATATGAAAAATATTATTACAAATAAAGAAAACGGCACTTAAAGGATGATTTCTGGAGGTTTTTTAAAGAAAATTTTCGTTATTAATTAATATTGTAAGGAAAAATGTGAACCTTATAAAAAAATACTTAAAGTAAAATTTGTAAAATACAAATTTTTGAAGAAAATGAGTGATAGCACACAATCATAAGATAAAAATTATTGCACCTAGAGTAAATACACTCAACCATAAAACAAAAAAATAAAAATAGAATCTCCATAAATCATCCTTTAAGTGCCGTTTCCTTCATTTGTAACTATATTTTTCATGTATAAATGTATACTTACATTCTTATAGACGGATGTCTGCCAAATGATTGTATAGCAATAGATTTAGATTTAAAAAAAAAAAGTGTAAAATGTGCTTAAAACATCGCGCGAGGGTCGCGTACCTTGAAGACCCCATTTTGCTCTGTTCCGACGTAGTAATTTTGGTTAATTTTTTTCAAAGCATTGTCAACTAATGTACTTTCGATTCCTATGAAACAGAAAGAGTTAACTCGATCTTGCTGGTTATGTAGAATATATATGTTTAACCGCAGCTCTATATTACATTTTACATAGAACGATATCGTATATGCCAGGTTTGTACTACCCGCGGCCCGTATAAGAAAAAAAAGTGGAAAAAGGGAAATATGAAAATCAGATTTTTAGTTTAGTCAAAGTAGAATAATATTTCTAATAAATTTATAAAATATAAATTATAGATACAGAGATATAAATAATAATATTGATTATATATAAAGTCAACAACGAAAAAAAAAAGATTTTCAAATTTTTCTGCGGGCCTTAACAAATTTGTTCGTTATTTTTTGCGCTCTGCGGCCCATAAAGCTCAAAAGGTTAGACACCTATGATTTATATGCATATATGTGTTATATTGTTATGGTATTATTGATAAATATTTAATATAAATTAATTTATGTTAGTGTACTTTTGTAGATCTAAATATTGTTTTTCTAAAAATAATTCAAATCGGTGCATATTTACAGTAGGTAGTTATCGTGAATGGAAAAAATTCTACATCCAGACACACAGATACACACAGTCACACACACGCACAGCCGCCATGCGGAAATCAACTTTTCTTTATGTTTAGCAGTTAGTACAATCTGAATCTGCTCTTATCTCGGACATGATTTTTCGACGGTATTACAATACTTTCATTTTTTCGAACAATCGAACATGGAAGTAAAAATTATCTAATAATATTGAGTAGGTGTATCAACTAAATAAATATACAATTTTAATTAATTAAATTAAGATTATTTGTTTATCACTTATCATACATTGACAAAAAATTATCAATATGTAAATATTACATTTTATTATAATATAATATCGTATTTTTAATATTTATCCCAAATTTATCAATATACCTATATTATTTAACAATTATGATGATAAACAATTGAAAACTACGAGCCAAAGTGATATTAACAGGAATGTAGGTACTAGAATCTCATAATACAATAGAACAAAATTTCATTCAAATAGCGTAAAACTTTAATCTAAAAATATTTTTATCTAATAATATTGAGTAGGTGTATCAACTATATAAATATACAATTTTAATTAATTAAGTTAAGATTATTTGTTTATCACTTATCATACATTGACAAATTTAAATTATCAAAATGTAAATATTACAATTTATTATATTATAATATCGTATTTCTAATATTTCTTTAGTTTCTATTCATTTTTGTTTAAGCTAAACATTTGTGAAACATGACTCCGAAAGAAATTACAGTTTCTGAAAACACGGGTAATTTTGAGTTGATTTGTACTTTAAATGCCGAAAATTATTTGCCTGTTCGCAAATATGTATCTAAAAAAACTGGTTTAACAGTAGTTATTGGAGAAGTTGAAGGGCCAATTGTTAATGGATATTTCTGCGTAGGTAAGTAACAGCAACTAAAATCAGGGCCGGCCTTTGCAAGCTCGGCGCCCCGGGCGAAATATTTTTTTGCCGCCCCCCACCCTTTGAAGACCTTTTTTTTGTTGACTCGAATATAGGTTTTTTACTCCTAATTCAAGTTTTTTCATTTCAAATTAAATTTTTTCCATTTCAAATTCAATTTTTTTCATTTCAAATTCAATATTTGAAAATAAATTGATATATTTATTTTTTTATTTTTTAAACTGAAGAAACTAAGTATTTTTAATCAAAAGAAGAAAGATAAAGCAATTGCAGTTGGCTTTAACAATATATAATTAATTTCTACCGCAAAAAAATCTGATGAGTTTTTTTTTCGTTGTTGCATCTTTCTTTTCTCATTATTTTTAGGTTTTTCATTCTTTTGTGCTTCTTCGCCGCCCCTACTAGCTTGGCGCCCCGGGCGGTCGCCCAGGGTCGCCCCCCCCTAAAACCGCCACTGACTAAAATCATAACATATTTGTTACGTACACAAATTGGGATCTTACAAAACTCTGTAAGGCGGCGCGAAGACCTCGAAAATCATATGTTATTAAATATGGATGGCATATTAATTTATTTTTTATAAAATTTCACAAAAAACCTCGGTAGACTGTTTACTTTCTACCAATTCCGTAATTTCGGGTGACTTTGGACAGTTTTGAACACAAATTTAACAGTAAATAACTACTGGTAGAGGGCTGGAAAATGATCAAAAGTTTAGTCTTGACCCAAATAATAAGTTTCCAAACAAAAAATATACGAGGTTGGGGGGAATATTATTTTGATTTCAACTATGAATTAATAACAGTATAGGTATAAGTCATTTAACCATGACAAAACCGTTGCCAAAAAATTAAAACCACAGCTTAGTCATTTTTGACACTAAAATATAAACCATTTTTTTTAAATAAAAGTTAAGTGTAGTGTAAATATTACTTAACTTTATTTTTTTTGTTCCAACTATACTCACATGCTTGTTACACTAACTGATTGTTAATAACACTTCATAACGAATTTTGTTTAATCTTACAGTGTAGCCAATCGAGAAAAACAAAACATTCCCATTTTGTCCAAAGTCACCCGAAATTACGGTAGTCGATTTTTCCTGCCGTTACTAAAGGTAGTGTTAGACGGGCAATAATATTGCCAGCAAAATTGCAATTTTCATGGATTTCTATATTTCTCTTTTATTACTGACTTTCATTAAAAATATATTATTTTATAAAATGTACTATTTTCCTTATACATCTCGTGGGTTTCGTAACAGATATGTTATTTTAATAATCAAGTTATTTATTTTCATTCGGCAATCACAAAAAAAAATATTTTCCAGCAACGGAAGCTCATGACGATGACGGTATCCCTCACACACTAGAACATCTTATATTCAACGGAAGCGAAAACTACCCTTACAAAGGAGTCCTTGGCCCCCTTTCCAACAGATCCCTATCTAGTGGAATCAATGCATGGACCGCCGTGGACCACACATGCTACACAATAAGCAGTGCCGGTAGCGAAGGCTTTCTGACTATAATGCCAATATTCCTCGATCATATTATGTTCCCTAAATTAACAGATAATGCGTTTGTGACTGAAGTACATCACATCACTGAGAAAGGGGATGACGGCGGTGTCGTGTATTGTGAAATGCAGGGTCGCGAGACTAGTGCTGAGTCACTTACCTATTCTCTGTTGGTACATGAAATGTATCCGGGCGATTGTGGGTACAAAGCAGAAACAGGGGGTATTTTGAAGAATTTAAGAGAGAGTACAACTAATACTAAAGCAAGTATACTTTTAAGTCTACTTACTACTGGAAAACTGTGGTTTCTTAGTCACTTAAACTAAATATATACATCTTACCTACAAGAAAACAATCACCCGAAATGTGTTTCGACTTCACAAGAAGCTCTCATCATATAATAGATAAATATATGTACATAGACAAATTTTCATAACAAAAACTTTTAATATACACTTATTTACCCATAATTTGAACAAATTTAAATTAATCACGGTTGGACAAGAACCATTATTTAGGGCATTAAATGTTCCATACATTCATAGCTGTAATTTATTTTATTATGTGTAGAAGGTCTTCTCTATGGTCGTTGAAAAACATTAATAATTTTCCTTAAATACTTAGAATTTTGAGTGCTTATAACTCAAACATTTTTCGAGATTTCGACATTGGGTACAAAACATTAATTAGGACACTCTTTTCTCTATTATAACTTAAAATTTCATTTTAAAATTCAATTATAGACATAGATATTAAACTCAGCGGTCGAACAGAACTACATTTTAGGCGTGATCTCCAAAATCAACGTCGCTAAATATTTATTTTTACAAGCTCTATTCAATAACTATTTATACGAGTAGTATATAATTTTTAAAAACACTATTTTGTTCGAAATTTTATCAGCTTTAAGAGTAACAAGATCTATTTTATCTTTAAACTGACAGCTCCAGTGTAATTCCGAAATAACTCATTTTAGACAGCTTTATAATCACCTGGAAAGTTATGCACCTCCCCTTGGAAGGGGGGAGGGGAAGTTATTACCATGTTCTATACATCAAAATCTATCAAATATATTAATATTTGAGACCCACCTCTATACAAAATTTTCTGATGACTGGATTATTAATATTTATTTGGTGTATTTTAAAAAGTATATACTTACACTTATAAATTTTTTTAGATAAAGCAATTTCATCAAGATTTCTATCGTCCTGATAATTTAACTGCGATCATAATTGGGGCTGTGCAACCTAATGAAGTTTTCCAAGCTTTAGCTGAATTCGAAGAAAAACTCATTTTGAAGGTAAGTGTAATAAACAATTGTTATTATATATTGCTTTAATGTGCATTTAGTTTAGTATCAAATTAAACTTTTACATGAAATTGAATATAATGCAATAAAATTTAAAAAGGGCTCTAGCTTGGTGCCCCGATATTAAGGGCGGGGGGTGGCGAATCAACAAGCTTTTTGACATTATTAACAAAAAATTCTTAACAGGAAGGGATCCACCGAAAATTTTAGCCTGACGACCCAGTATAAAATATGGGGGCCATGGAGAGGGAGGAAGGATAATTAATTTTTTTATATGTTTATCTGCATAACTGCTTATAAAATCTATTATAAAGGTAAATTTTAGGCAAAATATGTTCCTTTTAAAATCATTTTATAACTTTAGGGACCTCTAAAACCTTTTACCAAGCCATGGAAAAGTCCTCTTCCTCCTTTAACAAAGTCAGTGGAGAAATTCAAAGATTACCCTTGCGACGATGAAGACAACGGGCTTGTTTACGTCGGTTGGCGAGGCCCTACAATCTCTAAAGGATTTTATATGATGAGCGCGTGCGATATGCTATTTAAATATTTGACGTACAAATCTATATCGCCACTTCAGAGAGACTTCATAGAGATTAGCGATCCTCTAGCAAGTTCGGTAAGACAAAAATGACAATAATTAATAAATACAGCCGTGAAAAGGTAACAAACCGACAGATAGATAGATCGAGTACTTTTGCACTTTGATTAATAATATAGTGAAAGCTCGCTTAACGAGCACCTCTCATAACGAATAATTCGCATAACAAGCAAAACAATTTGTAGAAAAGTTACTCCCTTAACGATAGGCATTTCGCATAGCGAGTGACAAGAAACCTAGATTGGACAGGTAGGTATTGTTTTTATGAAATTACTTTTCCAGTTATATGGTTATTGTGATGAATACTCTATGAACCTAATATTCAATAACGTACCTAATGATAAACTCAATGATATAAGACCAAAATTAGAGCAAATACTGCAGTCAATTTACGAAGGTATAGAAAAAATCGACATGAAGTGGTTCTACACAATTTTACAGAAAGAAAGAATCGACATTTTGAGTAACTATGAAAACTTTCCTAACAAAATGTTATCAAACTCAGTAATATACGACATGCTATATGGAAACACTATCAATGAGGTACATATATGTTGTAATTTTAATTATTTCATATTTTACTCACTCATTGTGATAAACCTACTTACTCCACTACTAGACCGGGAGCCAGGCTACATTCCGTTTCAAAAACCATTAGGATTCATTAAAGTTGGTGATTTACATTCAGAAAGATGTAAAGAATGAAATTCTGAAGGTTGCCGGAAAAAAATCGGAACTTTTTTTGATACGAGCATTATAACGGAGTCCTTCCATTTATAAAAAAGTAGATGTTGCACCAGTTCTTAACTTCTTGGTGTTAGTCATGTAGTTTTAATCATTATATTGGAATTAATCACTTTGGCTTTAAAATACTCTCCAATTATTACTATTTAATCGTTAGCGAATAAACAAAAAAATTAATTGACAATTCATAGGCAAATATTTTCCTAACAATAAGTTGTTCTCGTCGATTTAGATGCTACACTATTAAATTTACATCTGCTGAAATTACAACATTTCTCTGTTTATTTTCAGTTCAAAGAACGTTTAAATTACACGGATTGTTTACAACAACTAGAAAAAGAACCAGAGAAATTTTGGTTAGATTTATTGAAAAAATACTTAATCGACGCACCAAAAGTAGTTGTTAAAGGACGTCCAAGTATCTCCGAAAAAAACCGTATAAAAGAAGACGAGATGCAACGTGTAGAAACACAAGTCAAAGAACTCGGTGAAGATGGGCTGAAGCAAGTACAAAAGAAACTGAAAACTGCGATTGAAAATAATAAGATTCCTCCGCCAGATGAAATATTAACTTCCATTCCTATCCCCAGCACTGAGTCTATACATTTTCATGATATCGTAATGTACACAAGCGATAGTAAAGAACAGACATCTACGTTTGATCTAAGTAAAGTGCCTGTTAGTATGCACCTGGATCACGTCAATACTAATTTTGTTTATGTGAGTGGGTATTATTTGTTTTAAATTTTAACATTTTTGTTATTGACCATTAAATAGCTGTTATATCACCTATATGTAAGTAATGTGAGTTTTCACAGCAAAACAACTAACAATTTTATTAAAAATAGCTACCCCTGTCTTCAGATATAGCAGAAGTGTAATATAACTGATTTTTTTCTGATATGGTTACTATGCAACCAGTTATCCCGTATTATTGAAAAACTCTAAATTTTAATTTTCAAATTTTAAAATATGAATACCTTTTTAAATGATTTCTATCTTCATTACAGATATACGTGTTGATGGACTCAACTAACTTGTCTCCAGAAATGCGTTGCTATTTGCCCGTGTTTCTGAACACGCTCCTCGAGTCCCCGGTAAAACGCGGCGCCCAGATAATACCGTACGAGCAGGTAGTGGCCGAGCTGGAGGAGGACACGATCTACATCTACACCCAGATCGGTCCACAGGCTCACGCTATATCTTTAATATTGAAGGTTTGTTAATAAGTTTTTCTGCGAATGCTAGCATGCAAGTCACAGTTCAACCCATCGCAACTAGGGATGTAACTAGAGGATCTAGGGCCCTGGGACAGCAAGTGATTGAAGGGTCCTTTATCTTCCCATTTTCGTATGTTCGGAGTCCTCCTGTGCTCGGGGACCTCGGGGCAATACCTTTCAATAATACTTGTTGCAAACGGCTGAGCTAATGAAATAAGATTTGAATTTTTAGATCCGGGAAAGAAAGTTTCAACCATTACCTGTTCTAAAAAAATTTGCTCAAGGACTAAAACAAAATTGATATATGAATGCGCAGTCCCAAAATATAGATTCACGATTAAAAATCAAACTTTTGCATACAAATTCCCTCTTTAACCAATATGCACTAATAGTCGCGTCATTATAATATTTTGAAAAAAATTAATTAGAGCCCTTTATATTATTGATGGAATTTGTTGGGGAAGGTGTAAGGAGTAATTTCTCATCAAATGAGTCAATTTTTTTTCATTGGAACATTGTTTATTTTTAAACAATTTGGTCGGAAAATCGGTTTTTCTGATATAGTGGGAAAATTGTGGGTTGTAGAAAAAAGTAAGGTGCAGACGAAATATGCGCAATCAAAAGATCTATAATTTGGTGCCTAGTAGATTAAAATCCGATAATTGGTTCAAAAGTTATTGCAAAAAAAACCGCTAAAAAACGTTGAAAATTAACTTTTTTCAAATTGTTTATAATTTTTTTATTATTTATTAAAATTCAACAAAAATACCTAAAAGTTGTGAGCATTAATATGTTTCAAAAGTGAGCGAAAGATGGGTGCTGTAGGTCGAATAGTTTTTGCAAAATTCTATTTGTTTATCGGGTTGAGAAAAAAATAGCTAAATTTCAAACGCGGGGCCTGATAAAAGTTATTAACCAAAAAGGATTCACAACCCCGATTTTTAAAGGCCAAAGCCTAACTTAACTTTGTATTTTCGTACAATATCGATTTATTATCGAGAACCCTTTTGAAACGTGCAATAAACAAAATATTTAAAAAATTGCACTAAAAATTAATAATTTTCAATATTTTGACTTAGCGGTGAGCATTGTTATTTTCCAACTTAGAAAACAATCTTATTGTTATTTTTTCGTCGCGTTACCCCAGATTAAAAAAAGAATGAAGGTTCTACGATCATTATAAGCTGAGATAATGCAATTTTTTCAAGCGCGGATCATTTTGAACTTCGACTTTGCCCGCGAGATATGTTTCTCAGCCGTCGAAGTTTGAAATTTAGCTATTTTTTTCTCAACCCGATAAACAAATAGAATTTTGCAAAAACTATTCGACCTACAGCACCCATCTTTCGCTCACTTTTGAAACATATTAATGCTCACAACTTTTAGGTATTTTTGTTGAATTTTAATAAATAATAAAAAAATTATAAACAATTTGAAAAAAGTTAATTTTCAACGTTTTTTAGCGGTTTTTTTGCAATAACTTTTGAACCAATTATCGGATTTTAATCTACCAGGCACCAAATTATAGATCTTTTGATTGCGCATATTTCGTCTGCGCCTTACTTTTTCTACAACCCACAATTTTCCCACTATATCAGAAAAACCGATTTTCCGACCAAATTGTTTAAAAATAAACAATGTTCCAATGAAAAAAAAATTGACTCATTTGATGAGAAATTACTCCTTACACCTTCCCCAACAAATTCCATCAATAATATAAAGGGCTCTAATTAACTTCTTTTTGTGGTATTATTACAGCTATAATGACGCGACTATAACTGAAAGATATATTAATAAGTATTAGTCATTATAATTGTTGATACTTTTTGTGCCAGTAGACATTCTCTGTTATAAGCTACGGGGAGGTCAATAAATAAATTTTTATTTTTTGATTTAAATATTTGCTTTTCGTATGTGCTTATTATGAAAGCTGAAAGACTATTGCTAAACTGGTAGAAAATTCACAAATAAAAAGTATTTCTTATTGTTTTTTTTTTATTTTCTGTAATACTGCTATTATTTTATATTTAGTTTTATTATTTCATCTGTCGCAGTTAGAAGAAGATAAATACGAAAAAGGTATTAACTGGCTACATGAAATATTATACAAGACAATATTGATTCCAGAACGCTTGAAAGTCAATGCACTAAAAATAATCAACAATGTTGCTGAAGAAAAACGAGATGGCGACAACATTGCTTTCAATATGATGGACGATATTTATTACGTTAAAGGTACATTAACGACAACGAAGACACAAATTTCATGATAATAATAGTAAATATCTTACAGATAGTAACAAACACGCTATTAATATGATACGTCAGTATCAATTTTTGACTGATATGGTTGAAAAAATTAGTAAATCGAACGTAGAAGAAATTTTGAAAGACATGGAGCAAATGAGAAGTGTTTTGATGAACCCATCTAACATAGTCGTGCACCTAGGTTTGAACTTAAACCACATTTCTATGAAGTACCCCAACGCCGCAGAACTCTGGGCTAAATTATTGCCATCAGATATCAGACCGATTAAGAAAAGGTTATTATTAACATGCTTTTATTAGCTTGACCTGAAATATTGTAAGAAAATCTTACAACTCACTTTTATCGACTTCTAATTGTCGTATCGATTTGAAACTTTACAAACTTTCCAGTAATTGAGAAAAAAATCAAACGGAATTAAATACCATTCTGTTTTATTCCGGAATCTGAACGTAAAAGATATAGCAAATTTTAAATCTGAATGACGTTTACCGAATTCAGATGGATTCAATAATAAAAATTGAGAACTAAAAAATAGGTTGGCGGCATTGCAAATTTATTCAGACTGCTTGGACGTAATAAATAATAACTGAACGTAATGAAATTATTTGCGGTGAATAGGGAATTTTACAGAAACCGGAATGAAACGTCAAAATTTGATTCCTTTTGATTACTTTTTCAATTACTTGGTTATGCAATAACAATGGTACCATAATATAATATTATGGTACCATCGAGCTTATATGATGAAGTGGGAGGTGGTTATATTTTAAGTACCTAGGTAGAATTTCTTTTGAACATGCATTTTGACCAACACAAACGGTTAAAATTTGAATTAAAATTCAATATCTTTTTGAGTTTCCTTTGGTAAATCCATTACTGATTATTTATTGTGTTTTAGATTGAATGTAACACCTGATTATAAATTGTTATACACACAGGATCAAACAAAAAACAGTCGTATTCTCGGACTTGGTTGTATTGAGTCATCTTTCTTTGTACAGACGGCTCCGGCTATTAATGACTATTACAACCCGGATTTGGCACCACTGATGCTGTATGTTAAGTATTTGAAACAATTTGAAGTAAGTACTTAGAGTAACAGATAAACAAATTGTCATCTTCTGTGTTATTAACAGCAGTAGCCCAGGCAATAGACTAAAAAAAGATCAAACTAAGAAAAAATTCCGACCAAGCTGGATTTTGGTGGAGACTTTTATTTTGATGTCCTAAATATACCCTAAAAAGTTCTCTTAATTTGGATGGCGGGTTTTTATTTTTTAGGGGGTAAAGGGGGGTTAATTCTAGTTTTTTGCAAATATCTCAAAAATTATTAATTTTTCGAGAAAAATTGTTATGAAGAAAATTGTAGCTTATAAAATTCTACACAAAAAGGTATTTATGCTTTTTTCGTATAATCAATATTTTTTAAGTAAACTGTTAACCCAGTCAAGGGTGCAGTGAAGAGTGCCAAAATCCAAACTTTTAGAGGCAAGCAATTTTATGGTTGATTATTATATATTTAGGGGCGTAGAATTCGAAAAAAATAACCCGAACTAGCGAAAAGTTGTGCAACACCCTTAAAAAAAGGGGTTGATGGGTGAAAACCCCGTTTTCAAGATTTTTTTCAATTTTTCTCAAAATCTAAATCGATGACGGGGTGTTTTTATGGTTGATATTTATTGGGGACACTTAGATGAATTGATCGGTACTACAAATATTGAATTTGACAGAACAATACTCTTTCTACAGGGTTTAAAATAACGTAAAATGTTTATTTCGAGGAAAAAATGTTTCTTCATAACAATTTTTCTCGAAAAATTAATAATTTTTGAGATATTTGCAAAAAACTAGAAAAATTTAAAAAAATAAAAACCCGCCATCTAAATTAAGGGGACTTTTTAAAGTATGTTAAGAACATCAAAATAAAAGTCTCCACCAAAATCCAGCTTGGTCGGAATTTTTTCTTAGTAAAAACATTTATTTCCTGGGCTACAGTGGCAGATTTAACGGATGTTGGACCTTGCGCTTTAACATTTTTATTGGTTTATATTTGAATACATATAAAATAATAAGTATGCTTTTTAGGGTCCGTTATGGAAACAAATTCGTGGGAATGGACTATCATATGATTGTGGAATGCATTTAAATGTAAACGAAGGGTTGATTTTCTTGACATTTTACCGATCTTCAAATATAGTCGAAGCTTATAAAAAAGCCACGTTCGTGTGTGTTAGTATGAAAAAAATTATTTTACTTGTAAATTATTTTATTAACAATATTTATTTCCAGGAAGAGCAAATTAATCAAATGAAATGGGAAATTACATTACTAGATTCTGCAAGAAGTTCTCTGATTTCGGACATTATTAAAAACGAAAAAAATATAAGAGACCTAGTTTCGCAATCAATGAAGTCGTATTTCAAAGGCACTGATAAATATTATCAAAAGTAATGTAAATCTATCTTTTTTATTTGAATGTTTTTTATGTAAATCTTTATTATTGCAGAAATCTTTTGAAGTCTATTGAAAAAGTATCGATTTTTGACTTGAATCGTGTCGGAAAACAATATCTGTCGATGTTATTTGATCCAAAGGAGACTAAAACAACAATTGTTTGCAGCTCTGCAAAAGTTGAACAGATTGTAAATGATTTTAAAGAGTGAGTTTTCTTTACCCTGTACATAGTTGTTAATTGTTTTAATTAATATATTTAACATATATTTTACAAATAAATATTAAATGACCCCTCATTTTTACAGCACTGCGAGGGGGGGGGGCTGGTTACGCCACTGTTTTTATTAATTAATTTTTGTGACTTTTTACAAAAGTTTTACAATTTTAACACTTTTTCTTTTTCAGATTAAATATAAATCTTGAAATGTATAATTCACTTGAAGAAATGTTTTTGAAATAATATAAATACTGTAGGTATACACAAGGGTAATATACTCTTTGCTATTTTAACCAGTAATCAGAAATACCATAATATATCAATTAATATACTATTTTTAAAGTTTTCTGCTCTGCTATTTGTAAAATTATTAAAAGGTGTTATATTTTTACATTAAATATATCAATTAAAATTAAACAGTAGTTTGTTGTTTTTATTAGTGACCATTTTCTTATTCTTAGCTAATAGTTAAAAAATAGTTAAAGTCTAAGAAAATAAAAACATATGTATTCAATAATCAATAATCCGAATTTGTTTTGTTATTAAAATTATATTATTAAAATTATAATGCATCCATTGCATTCACAGAAAATCATTTTGTAAGTAAAATATTTAAAAATCAAATGTTAAAAAATAAAATTAACCATAAATATTATCAATACTTCGGTATCATGATGTATAAAAAAGTCTCGTGCCTGCCAAGGCAGTTTATTTTTGTCAAAATGTGGTTTTTCATAAATAACATCAAGATGGCTTATTTTATAGAAAAATATTTCAGATGTTCTTTGTAGCTCTGTCTTAGACCTTTAATTTGCTATTTTGTTCCAATGCAATAATAATTGACCGAGATACGGTCGTTACAATCTGGCCTGATTATGTGCGAAGCGTGATAACTCAATTTTTGTCTCGGTTTCCGTTTATAATTCGATCTGCTATTGCACTGATCCATCAATTTTAAAGGATATCTAACATCTAAATTAAATTCTCTTTACGTTGGTATCAGTAAAATTACAAAAACTTGAAAATTAAGAAATATATAACGGTTTAAAGGTAAACAAAAAACACAATAATTATGAAAAACTCACATTAAGTTTTGACAACCTTCGAGTTCAGATAAAAACAAATTCTATTGATGAATTTATAGGATATGGTATGTGCTTTATTCAAATTATGAGCAATCAAAGATATATGCACATATTTTTATTCGCGCATGTGAGGAAAATGTTATACATCTTAGGATATTCATAATTCAAAGATTAATTAAGATTAAAAAAATCTATTGGGGATCCTATTGACAATGTCAAATTAGCATGCGACACTGGTGGTCATTTTTGGAACTATTCAAAATGGCCGCAACCACGGACAAATTTCAATGTTGACGTATTGAAAAATTCAGTAAATTACTGTTTTTATTTGTATAAACAGTAATATCAACCCCGTGTTGTGGAGAAAATGGAATTTCCGGTCGGATATAGAAAAGCAAGCTTATTTTCATCATATTTTATACAACATAAAAATTTAACCTTCATTTCGAGCATATAATAAAATAAAATCTCCACAATATTGAATTAAATAGATGTTTTTAGAATCTTTACATATTTATTATCATACTGTAAGTTTTATTTAATATATCTGATATTATTTTGTGTAATAATATAATTATCAACACATTTCCGATGACATCTGTCACATTATTATCATATTATAATTATTTTATAGGTATGTATATCTTACCTATATATATATCATATTATCTTATAAGTAATATTGAAAATTAGCATTACGTTGAAAGATGTACATGTTTTTTTCTATTACATTTCTTATGTATTCTCGTTTATTGAAATACAAATGAATACATAGTTGACTCCATTACTATTAAGAGCCCAGAATTAATGACTTTTTGCCCTTCGCGCATATTTCGCGTTATAGGAGTTACTGCAGTGTACCTGCACAACTCCTCCAGTGATACAGTTAACATTACAATGATTGATATCACTTCTCTCGCGTAATTTGTGAAAAATACTTAATGACGTTTTGTCCGTGGTTGCGGCCATATTTGTTTTTGCACACTAGTGCCACCGTTACCGTGGTGTTATTTTTCTTCGTCAATAGGATATAATAGGTTCTTCACAATATTTTTTGGGATTCTTTTTTTCTAAATTATTCTTTCAGTTATCAATATCATAAGAGGTATAACATGTTTCTTATATGTGCGGATGAAAATATGTGCAAATATCGTTGATTGGTCGTAATTTGAATAATTGAATTAAAAAAATCCAAGGAAATTCATCAATATAATTTGTTTGAATGAATTTTTGTGTTTATTTTGGAAATTTTTGACTATTTGTACTGTACTATTATGTTTGTTAAATAATATAATACATATTTTAAAACTTGTATTATTGCAATTTTTGTTTTTGTTTACGATTATATGAGAACTATACGGTTTACAGACCCTGTTTTGCGCTTAAATGAAAGGTAATTAAATGTACTAAAACTAAATTCCTCACAATTTTTCTCTAAGCATGAGCGGTTATACCGATATTCGGCTGAAAACATAAGCAAAACTCAAAATTTTAACATTTCTTAAAACCATGTAAATTTTTGAAACCCCATATCTCAAAAACTATTATACATACGGAGCTGTGGGTGGGCTTAAATTGTTTCAAATTTAATATACTTTCAAAATGATATAATAACAAGTAATGTCAAAAACCCATAGTTTTTGAATTGAACTGCAAAAACTGAAAAAATTTTGCAGTTTTTCACGTATTACGCAGATAGCACAACTTTTTTTTGCTTGCAATACATAGTTTCACACTCCCCTAAGGGGTCCAAATAACATACCAAAAAAGCAGCTATACATCGCGTTTTGCGATTTTAGGGTTTTTTTTGTAAGATTTTACTGGCCTACTACTAGATTTTACCTTTTTGACCTTTTAGACATTTATTTCTATTTCTAAATATTACATTAAATATTAAATTAACGCCACAAGCTTTTTAGTCTATATTTCTGGAATACTTTGTAATAGCTCAGAAATATTGTAATAATTTTAAGATTTATTTTCTACTTTTTAGTGCATACATACATTACTACAAACATACTATTATTTACATACTATTAAAATTATTTTTTGACCATAATATCCCAAGTTATGAAATAATAAATACATACATACATATATAAATATACATATGTATGTTTATTAGATGTATATAAATGCTTGTTTTTTAAAAAAGTGTTTTATCTATTTTTTTTTAAATCTATAAATAAATGATAATGTTATTTATAATAATATTTTCCCTAAAATTTTACGATTCTAGGTCCAGAAGTTTGGGTTAATTGTTGGTTAAAAATAATATATTACTTTGCAAAAAAATATGTATTTGATATCGAAGAAGCTTGGAAGTGTAAAACAAATAAGGTTTTTTTGTAGGAAAAGGATTTTTTCTATGAACACGGAACACATACAAGGGGTGGAATGAGGGTCAGCTGATTGCGGGTATAGAAGAAGATCAAGGGTCGCCAACCTTTTTGAGAAGATAGTCACATAGAATTTTAAAATCAATTATATGAACGTGAAAAAAATCGTTTTGGTTTACAGAAACATTTTTACTTCCATGCTTGAAGAAATTAAAGTTTTCTAATACCGTTGAAAAATCGTGTCCGATATATTCTGATTGTACTAACTTCAAAACATAAAGAAAAGTTGATTTCCGCATGACGGCTGAGCATGTATGTGCTGTGTGTCTGGATATAGAATTTTCTTTCGTTAACTATAACTACCATAAATATGCACTGATTTGAATTATTTTTGGAGAAAATGTTTGTCATAGTGAGTACTCCAGACCTATTGATTTTGGTGCTAATCAGATTAGGGGTTTCGGAAATATTCGATATTTTGTACCTATTATCGTCTAAAAAGTAAGTATTATCTCACCAATTTTGATAAGACTTGGTACACTTGAAGTTTAATCCAATCTAAGGAGCACTTATTTTATAAACATACCAAAATAGTCCAGTAAATTTATACATCACAGTATGCGTCAAATCCGGTAGTTCTGATTTTTTGCAGACTTGATTATGATGTTGGCCTAATGAATAATCCAAGTTTGTGACCTCGAGCGCCGAACGCAACTTTGTCAAAAATCGAAAAAACCGCGAAAAAACCGTTATTTTTTCAAATTTTGGCGATTATAACACTAAAGGACTAGTTTTTGAAAAAAAAATTTAGTACGTTTTTAAAGTAGACTTAATTTGCTACAATATGATACTAGAACTGTCTCTGTAGACCCAATAGTTTCCGAGATTAAGCCTTTCAAAGTTTATCATTTTTTGCAATATTTTAGACGTCATGCACACAGGCGGATTTTCTTAAATTTTCGGACAAAATTAATATCTCGGTTCCCTGATCACCTAGAGACCTCGGGTTTTCGCTAATTGGTAGGTCCGTGGTTCTAGTTTATCCCATTTTAGAAATTTTTCCGGTCATGACCCCCCCCCCTCCTCAAATTTTTCATATATGGCTTCATGTATCTCATTGGACTCGGGATTGATTTAAGAATCGATTTGTAAGGGTATTTTTGAGTTGTGTCAAGTGGGTTGCGCGGCAACACCCACGCACAGGCGGACTTTCTTAAATTTTAGACAAAATTAATATTTCGGTTCCCTGATCACCTAGAGACCTCGGGTTTTCGCTAAATGGTAGGTCTGTGGTTTTAGTTTAGCCCATTTTAGGAATTTTTTGCAATTCTGTCGTTCTGAATTAATTTTGACTCTGATTATACTATCGAAGCCCTGAGATATTAATTTTGTCCGAAAATTTAAAAAAATCCGCCTTTGTGTGACGTTTAAAAAATTGCAAAAAATTGCGAAGTTCGAAAAAAATGATAAACTTTGAAAGGCTAAATCTCGGAAACTATTGGGTCTACAGAGACAATTCTAGTATCATATTGTAGCAAATTTAGTCTACTCTAAAAACGTCCTAAACATTTTTTTTCAAAAACTACTCGTTTAGGGTTATAATCGCCAAAATTTGAAAAAATAACGATTTTTTCGCGGTTTTTTCGATTTTTGACAAAGTTGCGTTCGGCGCTTGAGGTCACAAACTTGGATTATTCATTAGGCCAACACTATGAACAAGTCTGCAAAAAATCAGAACTACCGGATTTGACGCATACTACCCCATATGTTCAGGCGACAAATTTACTGGACTAAAAATAGATTTATTTTAGGTCAAAAACTAACGTATTTCGTAACGAGAGCATAATATTTTTTTGGCACCCTAATCCAGATATAGCAATAAAAGCTAAAAATTAGATAATTGTTTGTTTTATTCAATACAGTCAACTATATTTGTCAAAAAAAGTCTTTGTAAATACAATGTTAATGATGAATGATTTTACGATTTTTTTGTATTTATGTAATGTGTTAGTTTCATGTTAATTTTTGTAGATATTTCAAGTCAATCAATTTAGCCATTGACATATGAAAATCATAAACAAACTTATGTGTTTTTAATTAGTGATAAATTTCCATACATTTTTTATTCGAATTTTGTACATAAACATAAATTAATGAATAAACAACGTAGGTAAATTGAAATGCAAATTACTGTATACTGTTCATTATGAATACTTTTCATAAATTAGGCATTTATGATTGATTAAACATAAAATATCGACCATAGTCCACATAGTATAATAGTACAGGACCTGTCTGTATGCAATATTAGGTTCCTGAAATGATATAAGGATTCGATTGAAACTTTCCATACATGGGGAAAAATGGAGTCGACTTTTTAATAAATATTACGGTTGCCGATTAAAAATTTCAATTTTGTATTATAAAACACTATCAGTTTTAACATGTACATTAGAGATGCCACGAATAGTGATTTTGCCGAATACCGAATACCGAATATTCGGTTAGGCTCTCGGCCGAAGCGCCGAATATTCGGCGATACTTACAATTAGTGCATTTCGTGGGCATATTTGTTTCATTTGCGAGTAGGTCGTGTCACAACACGCATTATTTGTTGATTATTACATCAAAAGTGTGTACATATATTGATATTTTTTAAGATATAATTAATTAAAGTGACTAGAATTATAAAAATAAAAAAGAGGACATTTTATAAAAAATTAATACTTAATTGATACCTAGGTCTTTTTTTGCAAAGTACTCGTATGTATTGTAAAATATACAAAAACAGAATTATAAATAAATTTTATAAATTAAAATGAAATTATAAACTTTTAATATATAATTAGTAATCATTATTGACGAAAATTTTAAGTCAATAATGATTAATTTCATTAATTATTATTATTTTTGAGAAAAATAAAATATTTATTTTTTGTAATCTTATGGATAACATCTTTATTTTACCAAATTACAAAAAAAGAGGACAAAAGTTTCGAAAACTAAAAATATAGGACAAAAGGGGACACGTTTTCTAAAGAGGACAGTTGGCCAAAATAGAGAACTGTCCTCTTCAAAAGAGGACAGTTGGTCATATTAATAGAATACACTGTATATCTTTAAAAATATCACTGATTGTTCGTGAAAAGCTTTACGAAATGGCACCATTTAATAAAAAATTACCTATTTGTGAATATAATGAAATTTGTAATGAAGACGATAAATAAAAAAAAATGCATTCATCATAACTTACCACTGATAGATTTTAAGTATTAAATATGCTGATTTTTTGTAAAAAAAAATTTTGAGTAATATTTATTATGTGCTTTTTTCACGATTTGGTATTCGGTATTCGGCCGAATATTGAGAACTATTTGGCCGAATACCGAATAGTAAAAAAAGTAGCCGAATAGGCCGAATACCGAATAGTAGCCGAATATTCGTGGCATCTCTAATGTACATGCTGTCAATTAAGTAACTTCTACAATCTCCATTGTCATTTTTATAATACGCAATTTTTACTATATTTGGAAATATCATTTACATGATTTATTTAACTAAATATTCTTAAGTTGAATTATTTGTTAAGTGCTATACAAATTATTTCATTTAAATTAAAAGACAATACAATAAATACTACGATTGTGTAAATTTAACTATACTAATAGTATATTTTTTATTGAAATAACAAATTAAACTATTACAATAATATAGATTTCGATTCTGAACGCAAAATAATTACTAATTGATATTGTAACTCTAGTAACAAACACGTATTTTTCACCATGTAGACAACGAATTTTTTTATATCGTATTTGATAAAATGTGCTAGCAAAAGTATGTAATCCACACGCCTAACGGAGGGTTAATAAAAAAATTTAATGGATTTCAATAAAATTTTATCAAACAATTTCCTTATGATCATTAATAGATGTGCCGAATTCCAAACTAAAATTCTATTTTTTTTTTAATATTTTAAGTTCAAACATGATACTAAAGAAAATTTCATAAATAAATGTGTTTACATAATTAAAAATATTCATTTAACCAATGATGAATTTTTAACAAAAGTAAAATAATCTTATTTTAATTATTTAAGCATACAAATTTTCATTGTATTAATCATAAAAAAAATATTATTATGCGATTAACCTTTCTTAAAATAATGTTCTATGAAACCTTGAACGTATTTTCAAACGTAGTTTTTGTTTACCTTATCGAAAGATATCGAAAAAAACCTTGAATTGTTACATCATTATTAATACTGTATAGTATCATATTAGTGTAACCTTTAGTTTTTTTTTTAATTCACTTTCAGTTTCAATATATTTTAAAACTTATATTACCTACATATCAATTTAATTTTAGTTAAAGAGAGAAGGGAGACACTTTTATAAAATATATATGTATGTATGTTATACCTATAAAAAATATAACATTTAAAGTATTTTTATAAAAAAATAACGTTTTACTGGACCTGTATGGGTTCATTTAATTTAGACAGACATTACCTGTTTAGAGAACTTTGTTTTTATAAACTAGCGTTTTGGACCCGGAGTTCCCCAGATTAATATCCACAAAATCATAGTGACCTAAATTAATAAAATATTAAAAATCATGATCTGAACCGTAATTACAGAATTCTATAGGTATTCAATAACTACTATGTTTTTATTAAAAGCTTTTATTTAACTTCACTTGTTAGTTTGTAAGTTAAAATCCTATCAAAAACATAGAAATGTAAAAGAGAGCCAAGTTCAATATTATGAATTTATGATATATATCTTGGTTGTTGACTTCAACGACAAAAGAAATGATATCTAAATGGGTGCCAAGTTCAATGGTCAGTCCTGAAATTTATTTATAACAACATAAAATATTTTATAACAACTTAAAATATAATTTCTTCTTATAACTTAGGATAATATATTGAAGCCTAAGGTCTGACTTGGCTAGTTTTCATATATACGAGTTATATTATAGCTTTTACAAGTTCTAGAGCTGTAAGTTCTTCTTTTATTCTTCCGAAAATTTGGCTTTCTGGTAGAAACTAACCATCGAACATACGTCTCTTCCATGACTTTTTTAGTAGGTACTTAATAATAATTCGTATATAATAACTAGCCAAGTCAGACCTTAGGCTTCAATATATTATCCTAATTTATAAGAAGAAATTATATTTTAAGTTGTTATAAAATATTTTATGTTCTTATAAATAAATTTCAGGACTGACCATTGAACTTGGCACCCATTTAGATATCATTTCTTTTGTCGTTGAAGTCAACAACCAAGATATATATCATAAATTCATAATATTGAACTTGGCTCTCTTTTACATTTCTATGTTTTTGATAGGTACTTTTTGTACAGAAATTATTAGTAAGTACTTGTTCATAAGAAATAAATAAATAAATAAATAAACATTTTATTCTCTTTCACTAATAAATAATAATAGTTAATAAAATTAATACCAAATGGTTTTTGTTAAACTACTGTATTTTCCTACGTTTACGGGGTATAACGACATACATACTCTACTATAGTCTCACGCAACTTATTGGTTTGTTGTATATCACTATACTCAAACAAATAATATGCAATCGAATGGAATATGCAACTTCCATCGGGGGCATTGTATAATTCGGTGTAAGGTAAGTGTGTCATTCACCAGTAATTCTATTGTACGACTCATTTTACAATATACGTAGTAAAAATATTCAATTTGACACTATTTGACAGTGCTGCCATAGTTACGATTGTGAAACTTGATAAGAGTTTTGATCTATAGTTAGTTGATAAAAATGATGATTTTTGGACGTTAATATCTAAATAACCGTTTGAGGTACGTTTCTGAAATTTGGAGCACATATGTATCTCGCAAGTCTCAATATATCAGCCAAATTTGACATGTTTATGTGAAATAGTTTTTGAGTTATGAGGGGGTCAAAAGTGACTCTAAATGGTTCGTGTAAATATACACACGGTGCGCTTGACTTGAACTTGGCTTGACACGCTGCCGCGTGTCTGATCAAATAATGTAATCAAAATTTCGACTAGTTCTAATTAAGATAGAGCTTTGAAATTTTGTATACGTGTATTAGTCCGGTGACAATGCAATAAAGTATATCTAATATCGTTCTAATTGTAAATCCAATATGGCGGACGCCCCAAGATGGTGAATTACCTTTTTTTTCGTAATCATCTTGATATGGTTATCGAATGAAAGAGTTTGACAAGTAGAATACGATTAGCTATGTGATGTTATTCTAAAACCAATATGGTGGACGCCCCAAGATGGCGGATTACATTTTCCTTTATAACCATCTTGATATGGGTATCAAATGAAAGGGTTTGACTAGTAGAATACGATTAGCTATGTGACGTAATTCTAAATCTAATATGGCGGACACCTCAAGATGGCGGATTACCTTTTTCTTTTTAACCATCTTGATATGGGTATCAAATGAAAGAGTTTGTTGTACGTTAGTTAATAAATAATCAGTAACTAAAAATTTGAAAATAAAATTATATAAAAAAATACTTTTAAAAACAAGCTTTTATTAAAAATGCACTAAAAAGTAAAAAATAAATTTTCAGCTATCACAAAAATTTCAAGTTTTTATGACTAAAACCAATAAAGCGCGAGGCGCTATAAAGACAAATGTATGAATAAAAAAATTTATGCAAAATAAGAAATAAAGTATAAATTGATATAAGATAAGAGTAGAAAATTTGCACATTAAATCAAATAAATATATAGAATTTTTGATAAACTAGGTACATACTTAACAATTTTATAAATAGAATAATGAAATAATTAATTAATTAAAAGTTATACATTTGCCTTCGCGAGCGCCCCGCGCTTTCATTGGTTTTAGTCATAAAAACCTGAAATTTTTGTGAAAGCTGAAAATTTATTGCACACCCCAAGCAGGCTCTGCTTGGAAGTGTGTTCTACTCTCGTCCTAAAATTTTTTTCGTATATAAATTGATAAAATGAGTATTATATCTTAAATTTCTTCAGTAACCCACTTAAATTTTTACATTTTCTGATAGAAAACATTACAGTCTTCATTTTTACTTAGTTTAATATCGATCGGTTTTAATTTTCTGTTATAAAAATATAAATAAAGTTCCATTTGTCGATTTAACCCGCTTTTTTGATAGAAACGCCGAACTACAGGTCACAATTCGAAATAAATTTGCACCAATCCTTTTGAATTCACTTCATCTATTATCAGAATAGAACCCTATTAAAACTCAACAAAATTGGATAACTAGAAGTAACGAAATTTGCAGTTTATTTAAACAAAAATTCATATTTTGACAAGAATTATTTTTACAAATAGGGTATTAGTCCGTAGAAGTTCCAAAAATTTCCGTAAGGCGCTATTTCTTCATACGTCATATACGTTACTGCAAATGACATCTATTACAACTATTATATTGTGTTAATTAATATATAAATACATGTACATCGATATGTGCTGTATTTTAATTATTTTATTCAAAGCCAATCAATCTTTTTAATCAAGATAAAATCTGGTAAGTTTGCATTTTTAAAACAAATATATAATATACATATAACCTATAAACGTTACATTGTTGTTTCATTTTAAATGCTAGACATCAGGTGAACACAGCTGTTATCGCTGCAATATGTGGATGTATTTATCTTTTTAATTATTATTATTAATTTATTTATTTACTTATTTATACATTTTACAAAAAAAAAATATTTTATATAAAAATTGTAAATTAAAATGATTGTTTTATTACAATACATCCTAAATTTAAATAAAAAAGGTAATAATCGATTGATAACAAGATTCATTGTTGATTTTCTAAAAAATCTTAATGAGTGATAAACTTCATATTTTATATTTATATAATATTAATTACCTCCAATATTTTTTTCAAACATCCTTTAAGTTTCACCAATTATATTGTAGGTAATACATTTTTTTATGTTTAAGGGGTGTGCATTTTATGGCCTAGCCATAGTATTTATTACTTTTTAGTGCATTTTTAATAAAAAGCTTGTTTTTAAAAAGTATTTTTTTATATAATTTTGTATACTAAGTGGCATTTTCTATGGTGCACAGTGACATCATGGAAACAAAACACGACTTGATATTTTTTTTTTTAGTTTTTTGATGTTAAATCTTAGGTTTTCAAAAAATATTATTAGCCACAAACATGTAGGTACAGTAAAATGATCTAACAATTGTATATAACTATCAATATAATTAATATAAACTTCATATTATCACATTGCTAAAAATAATACATAAATGAAGTTTTACCCGTTTAGCTAAAAAAGCGACGCTTTATCTTAACTTTTACTGGAATATCTCTAAGTAGGAATACGTTCATTCACCCGATAACAGAAAAAAGGTCACATTCAACAATTTCGCATATATTTTAATCTAACAAATACATATTTCTGGATTCGCATGATTTCCACACAGCACCCCACGACACGCAGTCATGTTTTATGTTTTATCTGAACTATTTTACGGCGCACGTAGTTTTTTACTCCAATCGTAAACAATGAGAACAGTTGAGATTGTACCGTCAACTTAGGAATTCCACCTTTTGTTGACAGATGCCGCCACGATAGCGGCGACAATTAGAATACCGCGGTACTGCATCGGTGGGGTTATACATATACATATTATATAACTATAAGAACAGATATATGTTACTTTAAAACAGGGATTCCCAACAGGGTCTAGGTGGACTCGTCGGGGGTCGATGGAAGTTTAAAAAGGGTATATAGTATTAAGTTTTTTATAACTGAAAAAATATAAAAACTAGTTTCTTAGTCACTTCAACTAAAAATATACATTTGGAGCCTAACAGTTTCAATCTGAAATTGTAGGCTTCTGATGATAACTTCTTGTGTAGTCGAAACACATGCGTAGCCTACCACTTTATTCCTCTATGAAAATTTTTATAATCGCGGATTTCCACTGTATTTTTTTCGAAACACGTGCATTTGGTGTTGTATAGAAAATTTATAGATATAGCCTTTTTTCAAATTGTAAGATAATTTGATAAAAGTGCGAGAAATAATTTGTCTACCACCTTAAACCAGTCAAAATAATAACTTCTGAAAATGTATTGATAATATAATTAGTTGATTTTTTCAGGATTGTTTAAGAAAAATGTCTAAAACCCAATTTTCCAGTCAGTCGTGCGAAAACGGTCGTCGCAACTTTCTGGCAATATTGCTGAGAGGGAAATCCACGATTACAAAAATTTTAGCATAGGAAAAATGTGGTACACTAGGTAAAATTAAGCTATAAAAAAAGTTATAGAGGGATTTTATTATTCAATAATGTCATATAATATAACCAGGGATTTTACTAGTACGAAATTTGTTTGGAATTTCCTTACGCTCGTGGGAGAGGGGGAGTATGGGGTCCCCAAAATGTGGGTCCTCAGACTATCATAGAAAAAAATGAAAGGCGGTCAATGAAGAAAATCATTTTTTTAAAAGGATTCGATGTGGGAAAAAGGTCGGGAACTCCTGCTTTAAAACAATACATATAAGTACTATAGTTAACCACAAAGTTCCTTAACTTTTCTATAATTCAATGAACAACCGCAAACAACCCCCCCTCCCTAAAAATTCCTGGCTACGCCATTGTAATTTTTGTATTTTGATAGTAAATGTAATGTAAAAATTGTTGGTAATTTTAAATTGACTTTAAGCCAAACTATTCCTTCAAGTAGACTTTTACTCACGACACGATTGTTGTAATGTTTTAGGACTGCATGTTAGGATTCTAGATCTTTTTGACTGGGTCAAATGTTTTATGTTTTCTTGATTCTGAAGATTAAGGTGTACGTGTATATATGTATGTACTATAAAAGTCACTGCAGATAGTTTATTGTTATAGTAAATGTAACGGGTTAGACCCAATTTAACACATTAAATTTTTCAGAAGCAACTTTTTTATTTCTTCGATTTTATTCTTATATCAAAAGCAGTAAATAAATGTAATTTTAGTTAACAGAATATAATAAATAAAATAAGCACACATGAAGGAATCATTAAATGTTATATTTTTATCTAACTAGCGCATTAGAATCCGGTGTTAACCGGGTTATTATCTACAAATTATGCACCTAAACCTTCCCCTATTAGTGAAAACTGGAATAAAATCCGTTCAATAGTTTATAAGCCTCAATCAAACGAATAGGTACTCATTTTTATAAATACAGTCGAAATCGGTTATAACGATCAAGGAGATCACTCATATTAAGTCGTAAAAACCGATAGTTATACATGTTACATGAAAAACCCGGTAAAAAGCAATTATATAGGATTTAGTTGGATTTTTATTTTGAGTCGTTAAAACCGATATGTTGTATGAAACGATATCGTTATAACCGGTTTCGGCAGAGTTCGATTCGAACAATATTTTTAGTTTTTACTCTCTTATACGACCATGTGTATGCTACTTTGAAACACATGATTATAGGATAAGATAAGAGTCATTTCATTTAGAATTTTATAAAAGAAGTTGCACTATTTTCAATTTTTAATTATAGTATTGTAAAGCCGATTTTTTAGAAATCCGGATTTTGATCTAATTATTATCTATTCTGACGTTTACTGAATCCATTCTGACTATTTTCATCAAGATGCCTGTGCGTCTGTCTGTCTGAAGATGCTGTAACTCAGTTACGATAAAACTTACATGATTGAAATTTTATATTTTAAATTATTTTTCGTCCCGGAAGAAAACCTATTTTTGAAAACGATATTTCTACCGAAAACGAATGTTTACTCTTATCACTTTTTTAATAATTTTTTAAAACGGTGCGAATTAGAAAAAATGTTATAGATAAGAGAATATAACTATCTATAATTAATGGGCCTTTCATTTTTTCTATCTCGTTCGCCAGAAATATTTAAAACAAATATAAAAACACGTATACAGTTCACTCTTCGTATTACATATAAGAAAGTCTCGTGACATTTTTCATTTAGAATGGAGGAAATTGAATATTTCGTCAAATAAATGATTTTTTTTCTTCTGAAAGAAGTACTTAACATATACGCTTTCTGAAAAGCTATTAAGCTATATTATTAAATAAAACTCCTATGTTACAGACTTTCTGCTTCATCAGACATCCCCTTACCCGAATAAATCAGTTATATCTAGGTCCTACTGTCCTTTTTTATTAGATTTTAAAGGTGAATTAGAACACGATTGTTTTAAATTTATATTTACGTTTATCGACCTACCATATGCTATATATCGCTCCAAAACTTCAAATTGCCGAAATTTACAAAGTTTTCATAAATTACTATTTTCTTTTCATCATAAACCTACGACCCAATCTGCAAGGACCCTGAAGATTACCCTTGCAGACTGGATGTTAAATTGGGTGATGTATAGAAACCTTAAGATATATGCTGTAGTGTTGTTTTAGTTGCATGGTTTGCGCACTTCGTTGCATGCATCGCGTATTTCGTTGCGGTTGCATTAACAAAATTTCATTCCGAACGCGCCTAAAGAAGTATAACTTCAAAAAATTCCTTAACCGTGATATATTTAGAAACGCATCCTTTTTCCGCTTTAAATAACTGGACAAACAGAAAAATCAAGTACAAATTTTGCTATCGGAGAACAAACTTTTTTCCTCTTTGATAATAGTCCAAGAGGTGATCGCCAAAATTTTCAACTACTTTCTAAAAGCTGATTTTTTTATATTACGTCACATTTGTGGTGTAGATATATAGCCTGCCGTCAGTCAGCTAGTTTCGTTAGCGGGAGTAGTTTTAACTTTGTAAAAAAAACTATATACACGTTGCAACTACTTTCTGAAATCTGAAAATTAATTTGTAAGCAGTATACTAAGTAACAACCCCTTTTATCGTAGTCAGTCATCAAAATCTTGCAACCGGGCGCGTCAGCAGCGCGTTAACTTGTAAAAAATCTATACATCGTGAAAGTACTTACTAAAATATGAAATTCGGTATAAAAGTTAGAAATATTATTATTATTAAAATAGTCAGTCTGAATTTTACCTTAACAAATGCCGTAAGCAGCTGATACACCACCCCCGCGTCAAACGCTATCGAAATTAGCTGACTGACGGCAAGCTGTATATCTACACTACAAATGTGACGTAATATCAAAAAATCAGCAAAGGCGCTCACCTCCCCGACTATAAGCTTTCCCTATGCCTTCACATATGGCGAGTAAACAATTCTCTAAATGCTTTTATTTATATCTTCTCCCAAACACATACCCATTAAATTAATATGTCAATAATACATAATATAATTACATATACTTTATAATTACCCGTGATGAGTAGACCTAATTTGATTTTAATCCCGCGGAGCGTTTTATTAATTCCATATTTATTTAACAATTATATTATTGTTAAGTCAACATTTATATACACATAGCACTGACCGTTGTTAATGGAGCTGGCCGCGCTCGAGCTGCGACTGTGATGATGCCGTCCAGTGGCGTACCGTAGGATAAGACGTGGAGGCGTCGCGCATCGCTGCAAGGCTTCCAGGAGGGGCTGTTTTTCATCTTCGAGCGGCCATTCTGTAATAGAAAATCTTATATTATTACTTATTACTAATGAAGTCAGTTTATAAATATACACCCATACCTCACTTTGCGTCGTGGTTACGTTCCAAAAAAACACGACGCAAATTGAAACGACGCAAAGTGAATTATTTAAGTTACTCTCGTTTTAATTAAAAAAAAAATTAAAGACTCGAACCCAAAACAACGCAACTTCGAAAATTTAACGACGCACAGTGAAAATGAGTACTAATTCAGCAGCGACGCAACTTCGAAAAAAACGCAAAACGAAACGACGCAAAGCGAGGTATTGGTGTATATATAAATAAATATACATAAATGCCAAGGTGTGTTAAAATTTTAATGTAATCGAATGAAAATGTGCGAAATAGTATGAAAAACAACCGCGCATGTCAAAATTGATGGTTTCGTCATTTTCTGGCGTAATAATTTTGTTACATTACTGCATAACATAGTCCTTATTTATTACTATAGTATGTAAAAAATAAAAGACAAAATCGACGATAGCTGTGACATTTTTCTTAATTTTACAATCATTCTATACAGTGGAAGTTGCCCCACTCCAATAGGAAATGATAGAACAACAAATTCTAATTTCTGGAAAATTCTTCCCCTCACACAGTGGGGGCAATTTCCCACTAAGTCAAGATGGGACAAAAAACATCCCTAATGATTCTCGGAAGTATTTGGGAGGAAAAATCGATATTTGCGAGAAAATAAAATGGTCTATTTACAAAAAGTGGAGGCAAAAAAAAATCCTTAATGGTTTCCGGGGTATTTTGGGCCAGGGAATCGAAACCTGTTATAAAAATAGGGGGTTCCCATTCGAAAAATATGAAGACGGGAGCTTTCTACCGGAAGGTAGATCCTCCTCCACAACTGGCATCGTTATGTGATAGCTGGGAAAAAATCTTAACATTTTTATCTGGATTATTTTTCCTGATAATTCCTCCCTGTCGACTTACGCAGGTGTATCCATATTTTTTCAACACCCTGTATACAAAACACATTATCAACCAAACACAAACAGAAATTGATATATACTTCCTCACACACCCTTATTGAAAGAGACGACACCCACCCACCAACCCTATCAATACAAACACCACCACCTTATATCTCATATACACACAGGCAGACAGACAGACGGACGGAAGGACGCGCGGTGATTGTGCATTACGTAACGTAGGTATGACGTAATCATCATTAAACGAATTATAGATGGCGAATCTATTATTCCACCACCACGCTCTGTTGTCTACAGATGCTTTATGTATACATGCGGTATCTGACATATGAATGTGTGTGCGTAGGTGTGTGTGTGTGTGTGTGTGTGTGTGTGTGTGCGTACAGTGGTACTCAAAGGTTTACTTATGTCCGGTATTATAAAGGAGTTAACAAATGGGTTATATTTAACACTAGAAAGACGGGAGCAGTCATTTGACGGTAATTTTAATTTCAATATTGAATAATTCAAAAACTATTTAACTTACCGTAATGAGACTTTGTGACTTGTATTAATACTAGTAGTTAAATGAAACTATGTATCAAAATAATTCACATATATTTTCTTTATTGTTTGAAATGTTGATATACCGACAAAGACGGCGGCAGTCTTTTGATGGCTATGATATGATAAATATGTTTTTAATTGTTGTATGAGAGGGTACAACAATAAATACGTATATGAATTGTCAGTCAAATAAGCCTGTAATTGTGTATCGATATTATTGTGAATAATTTGTGAAAAAAGCCCAGGAAATTCGAAGAAGACGAGAATGTCTTATTCAGAAATGTAAAAATAAAACTAATAAAGTATGCGATCCTTACGCACAGTATTATCAACTTTAACTAAATGCTCCTTTAACTAACTGTCATATTATCAACAGATCCAAGCATAATACAATTAATTAAATAGATTTTAAATTATCTGCAGTATTTCTGCAGCTTTAAATTGGTTGATAATACCGGGCATTTTACTTATAAAAAAACCGCTTTGCGGCTCTTGTAACATGTAGAAATTGTGTATAAATATTAAAATTAAACAAACATCACATCTACTTTTATTTCTTTACTTGACATTTATTAATTACTCATAAAAAAAGATATTTAGTTTTGTAGTCATTTGACCGGTCACCGTCTTTGTAGGTAGGTAGATTTTCCCGTCTTTCTAGTGTTAAATCGTTTTAAAATATAGAAAATCACAAAAATCATAATAAAAAATCATCAAAAATATGTAATTTTTAAATCTGGCAGGTCCAAATTTAGGTAAATATGCAAAAATATAAAAATAAAAAATTTAAACATGAGTATCTACTCGTATTTCAAGCTTTTTAGAAAAAAAAAATAGATATATCCCAAAAGTCACCGCATATCTCTCACTTTTTTGGAGAAATATTACACTATTATATGTTAATACAGAATGTGCAGTCCATACTCAATGTTTATGGTAGCAAATATATTTATAAATAATAATTTAAGTACTAAAGAAGACTTACATTTATAGGTTTACACATATTACACTAGTTGCACTATAAATACTAAACATTAGGTAACATTTATATATGTCAAATAAGTATGTATGTCCACAGCACTTTAACAATACAAAAAAATACTTGCATTTATATTTAACATAACCTAATAAACACTAACTATTTTACTACTACAATGTCGTGTCAGCCTTTAGCGTGAATTACAGCGTTAAGGACGGCAAACACAAAAACTTAATGCATAAGCATTTAATTTTGCGAATTTTTATTATATGACTGTTGTCTTAAAGATAATATAATGTAATAATCGTCTGTCTGTCCCATTCTATCATACTACCACTTGGCTGTGTATCAGTGATTATTATGTAATTCCAATTTTTGATAGTTGTATAATCAGATTAAAATTACAACTTTTGTAATTACTTAATACCAGTTGCTATCGCTAAAGTTTTAAAGACGATAAATGTCCAATATTACAGATAAGATAACAAATTAGTTTGATACAGGGTATCAAATTTATATGACAGTTCTTTTGTAGTTTTTGACAGGTATATATGCATAATAAGTAAAAATAAATGTATGTTATTTACTAAAGCGTATTTATAATCTTGAGTAAATACGGTAAATACTTACTGTGTATGCAACTGTAACTGTCAAAAACTCAAAGAAAACTGTCATATAAGTTTGATACCCCGTTTAAAAGTGTTTGCTAATTTTATTAAAAAATAATAATTTTATTAAATGAATTAAAAGTTTTGACAGGTATAACTAATTATTTGAGGATCGGGTAGAAGATATTTTATTAAGTATAAATTCAATTTATTCAATACCAATTTTAATTGAAAAATATTTTTTCGAGTTATGAGCCTCGACGTGACGACCAAAAAAAATATTCTTCTCCATGGTTCGGTCAAAATTTCGGAAGGGGTTATCGGGAAAAAAATATTTTATCAATATCTATATGAATGTAATTCATTGTACGTAACCGTTTTTTAGGGTTCCAAAGAAACCCTATTAATCTCACTTTGTCGTCCGTCCGTCCGTCCGTCCTTTTCACTCAAAGCTCAATAGCTCGTAAACTATATAAGCTAGAACCTTGAAATTTTTACTGAATATGTAAAATGACACCGGCTATGTGAACTTGGCAACTGACATTGGAAATTTAAATTTTTTGTATATGCATTCGTTTGTACCTCGTTTGTACCCGTTTGTACCACAAAAATTTTCGTTTGTACCTCAAAGGGCTAAGAGATAAAAAAAAATTAAAAAAGGGTGGCAACCCACATTATGATATTAAAAATCGGTGAATGTCATCGGTTTTGCAATCGTTTGTACCGGTTTGTACCGAAAATATTATTGTTTTTATAACAAAGGGCTAAATAATATAAACAAAAAAAGGGCGACATACAGTTAAATTAAAATTCTAATGAAGGTAATCCTCATATGGATTGTTTAAAACATTGTTTATCATAAGCAATCGTTTGTACCTTTTGTGTGTTCATTTGTACCACCAATAGTAATTTTTTAACTCTAAGGGCTCGAAGGGAAAATCGAAAATAACATCATAGATCATGCAGTTTTCAAAATATTTTAAATCTGTTAACGGCATTGGATTCAGCGTCGTTTGTACTCGTTTGTACTACAAATATTTTTGTTTGTACCTCAAAGGGCCAAAAGGTACAAACGATTGGACATTTGAAAATCTAATTTCAACGTTATTTCAATGATGGTAAATTAAATAAATTAATTTACATATCCAGTCGTTTGTACCTTTTGTGTGTTCGTTTGTACCACCAATAGTAATTTTTTAACTCTAAGGGCTGGAAGGGAAAATTGAAAATAACATCATAGATCATGCAGTTTTCAAAATATTTTAAATCTGTTAACGGCATTGGATTCAGCGTCGTTTGTACTCATTTGTACTGCAAATATTTTTGTTTGTACCTCAAAGGGCCAAAAGGTACAAACGATTGGACATTTGAAAATCTAATTTCAACGTTATTTCAATGATGGTAAATTAAATAAATTAATTTACATATCCAGATGTTTGTACCTTTTGTGTGTTCGTTTGTACCACCAATAGTAATTTTTTAACTCTAAGGGCTCGAAGGGAAAATCGAAAATAACATCATAGATCATGCAGTTTTCAAAATATTTTAAATCTGTTGACGGCATTGGATTCAGCGTCGTTTGTACTCGTTTGTACCACAAATATTTTTGTTTGTACCTCAAAGGGCCAAAAGGTACAAACGATTGGACATTTGAAAATCTAATTTCAACGTTTTTTCAATGATGGTAAATTAAATAAATTAATTTACATATCCAGTCGTTTGTACCTTTTGTGTGTTCGTTTGTACCACCAATAGTAATTTTTTAACTCTAAGGGCTCGAAGGGAAAATCGAAAATAACATCATAGATCATGCAGTTTTCAAAATATTTTAAATCTGTTAACGGCATTGGATTCAGCGTCGTTTGTACTCGTTTGTACCACAAATATTTTTGTTTGTACCTCAAAGGGCCAAAAGGTACAAACGATTGGACATTTGAAAATCTTATGTCAACGTTATTTCTAATATGGATTGTTAAATAAATTTTTTATCATAGGTATTCGTTTGTACCTTTTGTGTGTTCGTTTGTACCACTAATAGTAATTTTTTAACTCTAAGGGCTCGAAGGGAAAATTGAAAATAACATCATAGATCATGCAGTTTTCAAAATATTTTAAATCTGTTAACGGCATTGGATTCAGCGTCGTTTGTACTCATTTGTACTACAAATATTTTTGTTTGTACCTCAAAGGGTCAAAAGGTACAAACGATTGGACATTTGAAAATCTAATTTCAACGTTATTTCAGTGATGGTAAATTAAATAAATTAACTTACATATCCAGTCGTTTGTACCTTTTGTGCGTTCGTTTGTGCCACCAATAGTAATTTCTTAACTCTAAGGGCTCGAAGGGAAAATCGAAAATAACATCATAGATCATGCAGTTTTCAAAATATTTTAAATCTGTTAACGGCATTGGATTCAGCGTCGTTTGTACTCATTTGTACTGCAAATATTTTTGTTTGTACCTCAAAGGGCCAAAAGGTACAAACGATTGGACATTTGAAAATCTAATTTCAACGTTATTTCAGTGATGGTAAATTAAATAAATTAATTTACATATCCAGTCGTTTGTACCTTTTGTGTGTTCGTTTGTACCACTAATAGTAATTTTTTAACTCTAAGGGCTCGAAGGGAAAATCGAAAATAACATCATAGATCATGCAGTTTTCAAAATATTTTAAATCTGTTAACGGCATTGGATTCAGCGTCGTTTGTACTCGTTTGTACCACAAATATTTTTGTTTGTCCCTCAAAATGTTAAACAATTTATTTAATATACCATCATTGAAATAACGTTGAAATAAGATTTTCAAATGTCCAATCGTTTGTACCTTTTGGCCCTTTAAAGTAAAAACAAAAATATTTGTGGTACAAACGAGTACAAACGACGCTGAATCCAATGCCGTTAACAGATTTAAAATATTTTGAAAACTGCATGATCTATGATGTTATTTTCGATTTTCCCTTCGAGCCCTTAGAGTTAAAAAATTACTATTGGTGGTACAAACGAACACACAAAAGGTACAAACGACTGGATATGTAAATTAATTTATTTAATTTACCATCATTGAAATAACGTTGAAATTAGATTTTCAAATGTCCAATCGTTTTTACCTTTTGGCCCTTTGAGGTACAAACAAAAATATTTGTAGTACAAAGGAGTACAAACGACGCTGAATCCAATGCCGTTAACAGATTTAAAATATTTTGAAAACTGCATGATCTATGATGTTATTTTCGATTTTCCCTTCGAGCCCTTAGAGTTAAAAAATTACTATTGGTGGTACAAACGAACACACAAAAGGTACAAACGACTGGATATGTAAATTAATTTATTTAATTTACCATCATTGAAATAACGTTGAAATTAGATTTTCAAATGTCCAATCGTTTGTACCTTTTGGCCCTTTGAGGTACAAACAAAAATATTAGCAGTACATATGAGTACAAACGACGCTGAATCCAATGCCGTTAACAGATTTAAAATATTTTAAAAACTGCATGATTTATGATGTTATTTTCGATTTTCCCTTCGAGCCCTTAGAGTTAAAAAATTACTATTAGTGGTACAAACGAACACACAAAAGGTACAAACGACTGGATATGTAAATTAATTTATTTAATTTACCATCATTGAAATAACGTTGAAATTAGATTTTCAAATGTCCAATCGTTTGTACCTTTTGGCCCTTGAATGTACAAACAAAAATATTTGTAGTACAAATGAGTACAAACGACGCTGAATCCAATGCCGTTAACAGATTTAAAATATTTTGAAAACTGCATGATCTATGATGTTATTTTCGATTTTTTCTTCGAGCCCTTAGAGTTAAAAAATTACTATTAGTGGTACAAACGAACACACAAAAGGTACAAACGACTGGATATGTAAATTAATTTATTTAATTTACCATCATTGAAATAACGTTGAAATTAGATTTTCAAATGTCCAATCGTTTGTACCTTTTGGCCCTTTAAGGTACAAACAAAAATATTTATAGTACAAAGGAGTACAAACGACGCTGAATCCAATGCCGTTAACAGATTTAAAATATTTTGAAAACTGCATGATCTATGATGTTATTTTCGATTTTCCCTTCGAGCCCTTAGAGTTAAAAAATTACTATTGGTGGTACAAACGAACACACAAAAGGTACAAACGACTGGATATGTAAATTAATTTATTTAATTTACCATCATTGAAATAACGTTGAAATTAGATTTTCAAATGTCCAATCGTTTGTACCTTTTGGCCCTTTAAGGTACAAACAAAAATATTTTCAATACAAATGAGTACAAACGACGCTGAATCCAATGCCGTTAACAGATTTAAAATATTTTGAAAACTGCATGATCTATGATGTTATTTTCGATTTTCCCTTCGAGCCCTTAGAGTTAAAAAATTACTATTGGTGGTACAAACGAACACACAAAAGGTACAAACGACTGGATATGAAAATTAATTTATTTAATTTACCATCATTGAAATAACGTTGAAATTAGATTTTCAAATGTCCAATCGTTTGTACCTTTTGGCCCTTTGAGGTACAAACAAAAATATTTTCAGTACAAACGAGTACAAACGACGCTGAATCCAATGCCGTTAACAGATTTAAAATATTTTAAAAACTGCATGATTTATGATGTTATTTTCGATTTTCCCTTCGAGCCCTTAGAGTTAAAAAATAGGTTCTGGTGGTACAAACGAACACACAAAAGGTACAAACGATTACCTATGATAAAAAATTTATTTAACAATCCATATTAGAAATAACGTTGACATAAGATTTTCAAATGTCCAATCGTTTGTACCTTTTGGCCCTTTGAGGTACAAACAAAAATATTTGTGGTACAAACGAGTACAAACGACGCTGAATCCAATGCCGTTAACAGATTTAAAATATTTTGAAAACTGCATGATCTATGATGTTATTTTCGATTTTCCCTTCGAGCCCTTAGAGTTAAAAAATTACTATTGGTGGTACAAACGAACACACAAAAGGTACAAACGTCTGGATATGTAAATTAATTTATTTAATTTACCATCATTGAAATAACGTTGAAATTAGATTTTCAAATGTCCAATCGTTTGTACCTTTTGGCCCTTTGAGGTACAAACAAAAATATTTGTAGTACAAAGGAGTACAAACGACGCTGAATCCAATGCCGTTAACAGATTTAAAATATTTTGAAAACTGCATGATCTATGATGTTATTTTCGATTTTCCCTTCGAGCCCTTAGAGTTAAAAAATTACTATTGGTGGTACAAACGAACACACAAAAGGTTCACACGACTGGATATGTAAATTAATTTATTTAATTTACCATCATTGAAATAACGTTGAAATTAGATTTTCAAATGTCCAATCGTTTGTACCTTTTGGCCCTTTGATAAAAAAATTTATTTAACAATCCATATTAGAAATAACGTTGACATAAGATTTTCAAATGTCCAATCGTTTGTACCTTTTGGCCCTTTGAGGTACAAACAAAAATATTTGTGGTACAAACGAGTACAAACGACGCTGAATCCAATGCCGTTAACAGATTTAAAATATTTTGAAAACTGCATGATCTATGATGTTATTTTCGATTTTCCCTTCGAGCCCTTAGAGTTAAAAAATTACTATTGGTGGTACAAACGAACACACAAAAGGTACAAACGTCTGGATATGTAAATTAATTTATTTAATTTACCATCATTGAAATAACGTTGAAATTAGATTTTCAAATGTCCAATCGTTTGTACCTTTTGGCCCTTTGAGGTACAAACAAAAATATTTGTAGTACAAAGGAGTACAAACGACGCTGAATCCAATGCCGTTAACAGATTTAAAATATTTTGAAAACTGCATGATCTATGATGTTATTTTCGATTTTCCCTTCGAGCCCTTAGAGTTAAAAAATTACTATTGGTGGTACAAACGAACACACAAAAGGTTCACACGACTGGATATGTAAATTAATTTATTTAATTTACCATCATTGAAATAACGTTGAAATTAGATTTTCAAATGTCCAATCGTTTGTACCTTTTGGCCCTTTGAGGTACAAACAAAAATATTTGTAGTACAAAGGAGTACAAACGACGCTGAATCCAATGCCGTTAACAGATTTAAAATATTTTGAAAACTGCATGATCTATGATGTTATTTTTGATTTTCCCTTCGAGCCCTTAGAGTTAAAAAATTACTATTGGTGGTACAAACGAACACACAAAAGGTACAAACGATTGGATATGTACATTAATTTATTTAATTTACCATTATTGAAATAACGTTGAAATTAGATTTTCAAATGTCCAATCGTTTGTACCTTTTGGCCCTTTGAGGTACAAACAAAAATATTTGCAGTACAAATGAGTACAAACGACGCTGAATCCAATGCCGTTAACAGATTTAAAATATTTTAAAAACTGCATGATTTATGATGTTATTTTCGATTTTCCCTTCGAGCCCTTAGAGTTAAAAAATAGGTTCTGGTGGTACAAACGAACACACAAAAGGTACAAACGATTACCTATGATAAAAAATTTATTTAACAATCCATATTAGAAATAACGTTGACATAAGATTTTCAAATGTCCAATCGTTTGTACCTTTTGGCCCTTTGAGGTACAAACAAAAATATTTGCAGTACAAATGAGTACAAACGACGCTGAATCCAATGCCGTTAACAGATTTAAAATATTTTGAAAACTGCATGATCTATGATGTTATTTTCGATTTTCCCTTCGAGCCCTTAGAGTTAAAAAATTACTATTGGTGGTACAAACGAACACACAAAAGGTACAAACGACTGGATATGTAAATTAATTTATTTAATTTACCATCATTGAAATAACGTTGAAATTAGATTTTCAAATGTCCAATCGTTTGTACCTTTTGGCCCTTTGAGGTACAAACAAAAATATTTGTAGTACAAAGGAGTACAAACGACGCTGAATCCAATGCCGTTAACAGATTTAAAATATTTTGAAAACTGCATGATCTATGATGTTATTTTCAATTTTCCCTTCCAGCCCTTAGAGTTAAAAAATTACTATTTGTGGTACAAACGAACACACAAAAGGTACAAACGACTGGATATGTAAATTAATTTATTTAATTTACCATCATTGAAATAAAGTTGAAATTAGATTTTCAAATGTCCAATCGTTTGTACCTTTTGGCCCTTTGAGGTACAAACAAAAATATTTGTAGTACAAAGGAGTACAAACGACGCTGAATCCAATGCCGTTAACAGATTTAAAATATTTTGAAAACTGCATGATCTATGATGTTATTTTCGATTTTCCCTTCGAGCCCTTAGAGTTAAAAAATAGGTTCTGGTGGTACAAACGAACACACAAAAGGTACAAACGAATACCTATGATAAAAAATTTATTTAACAATCCATATTAGAAATAACGTTGACATAAGATTTTCAAATGTCCAATCGTTTGTACCTTTTGGCCCTTTGAGGTACAAACAAAAATATTTTCAGTACAAATGAGTACAAACGACGCTGAATCCAATGCCGTTAACAGATTTAAAATATTTTGAAAACTGCATGATCTATGATGTTATTTTCGATTTTCCCTTCGAGCCCTTAGAGTTAAAAAATTACTATTGGTGGTACAAACGAACACACAAAAGGTACAAACGACTGGATATGTAAATTAATTTATTTAATTTACCATCATTGAAATAACGTTGAAATTAGATTTTCAAATGTCCAATCGTTTGTACCTTTTGGCCCTTTGAGGTACAAACAAAAATATTTGTGGTACAAACGAGTACAAACGACGCTGAATCCAATGCCGTTAACAGATTTAAAATATTTTGAAAACTGCATGATCTATGATGTTATTTTCGATTTTCCCTTCGAGCCCTTAGAGTTAAAAAATTACTATTGGTGGTACAAACGAACACACAAAAGGTACAAACGACTGGATATGTAAATTAATTTATTTAATTTACCATCATTGAAATAACGTTGAAATTAGATTTTCAAATGTCCAATCGTTGATGTTATTTTCGATTTTCCCTTCGAGCCCTTAGAGTTAAAAAATTACTATTGGTGGTACAAACGAACACACAAAAGGTACAAACGACTGGATATGTAAATTAATTTATTTAATTTACCATCATTGAAATAACGTTGAAATTAGATTTTCAAATGTCCAATCGTTTGTACCTTTTGGCCCTTTGAGGTACAAACAAAAATATTTGTGGTACAAACGAGTACAAACGACGCTGAATCCAATGCCGTTAACAGATTTAAAATATTTTGAAAACTGCATGATCTATGATGTTATTTTCGATTTTCCCTTCGAGCCCTTAGAGTTAAAAAATTACTATTGGTGGTACAAACGAACACACAAAAGGTACAAACGATTGCTTATGATAAACAATGTTTTAAACAATCCATATGAGAATTACCTACATTAGAATTTTAATTTAACTGTATGTCGCCCTTTTTTTGTTTATATTATTTAGCCCTTTGTTATAAAAACAATAATATTTTCGGTACAAACCGGTACAAACGATTGCAAAACCGATGACATTCTCCGATTTTTAATATCATAATGTGGGTTGCCACCCTTTTTTAATTTTTTTTTATCTCTTAGCCCTTTGAGGTACAAACGAAAATTTTTGTGGTACAAACGGGTACAAACGAGGTACAAACGAATGCATATAAAAAAAATTTAAATTTCCAATGTCAGTTGCCAAGTTCACATAGCCAATGACACCCTCTAGTAAAATATGTACAAATATTTTGGAAAAATATTTTTTTAGGGGGGGTGCTAAGAAGTTAAAGACAGCCAAAAAAATATTTTTTTATACCAAGGCAAGTGGCACATCAAAATGTGTAACCAAGCTATTTTTTTATAAATCAAAAATGGCGCCTACAGGGGGCCTTAAAGCAAATTAAAAAAAAAAAAAAAAAAAAATGTATTCCAAGTCGTGTGGTATGTCAAAATGTAGATCTCAGTGAGTAGAATGTGACACTATTTTTTATTTTTTTCTAAATTAAAAATTGCGTCTGTAGGGGGCTTCAAGAAAACAAAAATTTGTCCACCCCCTCTCTAGCTCGGTAACTACTGACTCAAAAAATCTGAAAAAAATTGGTAATGGGGTTTTTATAAAACTAGTAACGACAAATACTAAAATCAACAATATCATTTCAAATTTTGAAAAAAGGGGCGTCATGGAATTTTTTTTATTTTCATATCTAGGCTTGTAGGGTGTCAAAATGTAGATCTGAATTAGTAGAATATGATCCTATTTTTATATTTATTTTTAACTCAAATATGCACCTGCAAATGGCTCTAAACAGTCCACGTAGTATATACTTCGGAACCCTTATGGCATACACTGGTGTATGTCTTGACAAATTTTTTTTACAAAATGACGACGGTTTTATAAAAATATAAAAATTTCAAAAATCGACACATACTTAGCCACTACGATAACGAAAATTTAGAACAAACAATTTTTTTAATCGATTCATTAGTCTTTGGTGAATCACAGGAACCAAATTGAAAAAATCGTTTCGAGAAAAACGCATTTAAAGTTTTCTGAAGATCATAACCGACCACACTATCTGCTCTCATTAAATTGACTGTAACTCACAATTTTAACATATACATATATGAATATGTATACTTTAAAAAAATACATAAAAAATATTTTTCTTCCGTCACAGTGACATTCTTATTAATAAAAGTAAACACGGTGTGTATTTTATGTCCAAACTATTTTATCTATATCTATAAAAGAGTTTGTCCTTAACCACTCACTCACTCACTCACTCATATATCAACGTACAGCCCAAACCCCTGGACCTAGAAACGTGAAATTTCGTATGTACCTTCCTTTTATGATGTAAGCACCCACTAAGAAAGGATTTTTCGAAATTCAACCCCTACGGGGTTAAAAGTTTATATAAAAAAAATATTTGTTTTTGTTCGCATTTAATTGAAACTTATCGAACATACTCTAAAATAGAAATAGTGAAACGATTATTTCAGCATTTCCCAAAATTTAACCCCTAAGGTGATAGGGGGGTGGAAAAATTTGTAAAATATTTTTTTTTGTATTCACCGAATGAAACATGGCATAAGTAGGTACTCTACAAGAGAAATATCAGTTACGAAAATGAACCCCTATGGGAATAATAATAATAACTGTTCATGATATTAAAATAAATTCGAACAAATTAATATTCAATTAAAAATGAAAGTTCGACGGGGACTAGGATGGATTTAATCTGCAATAAAAGAATTTGATATTCAACCCCTAATGGCGAGAGTAGACGGGGGTTAGTTTTTAAAAAAAATGAACTAAGATCCGGGATATTTACGTTTTTTTATAAGTAGGTAATGAATAAAAATCAATATAAAAAAATGTAATATGTCATCCCCTATTACTTATAGAGGGTTCTAATTAGTTTCGATATTTACGCGAGCGAAGCCACGGGATTCCGCTAGTTTATAATAAACTAGCTGTTGTACCCGATGGATGTCGGAATGTTACCATATCGATTTATACTATTTTTCTTCAAGCTTGCGTCATATTTTGCTTTAATGCTTACCCTTCTAGTAATTTTATACATATCTTTGCCCACATTTCGATGAAAAAAATCATTAAAACAAAAATAAATAAATGTTGGGTACCGCTGTAAGTAATATATACATAACACACTACACACATGAATATACTGTGCATATGCGTAGAGATAAAGGAGTAGATATAAGCATTCATTATTCAAGCTGTATTTAACGGCAGGAAGGCGGCGGTGTTCGAAAACCCCACCCCCACCCTTAAATAAACAATAGCACTTGTGTAATGAACGTAAAATAATATCAACTCAACGGTAGTAGTACAGTCTTAAGTTTATATTATACCGTTTCCTAAGTGCCAGAGGAAAATTTAAATATTATTTAATTTAATTTATATAAATTTTATTTGTATTTTGGGTTATTTGAGTCCAAAGTGATCCTTTTTTGGTAGTTTCTAGAATATATGTTTGTTTGTAAAGAGTAAACTAAAAAACTATTGAACCGATTTTAATCAAACTTTCGGTATCAATAGGCATGTGGCCAGTAACAAAGAATCATTTAAATTATGATTTTAAATAATGAAATAGGTTTAAAAGATTCTAAAAATTGTATTTATTTTTTTATTAAAAGCGAGATTAATATAACTTTTGTTACAATAAAATTGAAAAATACAGCAATCCACCATGTTAAATGGAACACCAATCAGAGCGAATGACGTCACGCATTAGTAAACGTCAAAGTGATTGATTTTTATTTTAGACAAATATCAATTCCTCTTACAAGATTAAGAACTTATATACTTTGGAACTCATTTTTAACACACAAAATAGTTAAATTATTGTTTAAATCTGAATGTTTGATTATTGTTGACAAGGAGTATGACGTCACAAACCTCATATGTCACCTGCGTGCGTTTTGGCGGCAAATTCAAAATTAGTTTTAAAAGAGTCAATTTCTCCGATTAAAGTGGATTAAACCTTCATTTTCTGCAGAGTAAGTATTTTTTTGGAAATAGGAGACACGTAAGATCATCATAGAATAGTTTTTTTTAATTATTCCACATGCCTTTTGGGGTAATTTTTAATTTGGCATAACTTGCAAAGGTCTATCTTAATACCTACAATGACGTAAGGGTCGATTATATTAAACGAGTTTACTAGCTACAGTGATGCCTCGCATAACGAACATAATTCGTTCCAGTAGCAAATTCGTTATGCGAAAAGTGCGTTATGTGAAACTCGTTTTCCCATAACAATACATGTTAAAAATTTTAATTCGTTCTGTAGCATAAAATATGGTACTGTAACTTAAAAAAGAGTGTACATACGTTTATTATTTTTTAGTTAGACTCAGATTTAGGAGAGTCTGCCGAGGCTTGCAGGTTCAAATTCTCACACACAAAATTACATTTATTTAAACAAATACGTGTGTGAGTTAAGCGCAGAAAAGAACGACTGACGCGCGTTGATGCATGTTCGTGCAAGTTTGAGTATCGACCTTATCACCATACTTCCATTTCCATTAGAACATGGATGTTAAAAATCAATAATAATAAAAATACACATTTCTGCTAAAGACGCTATAAAATATTGGCGATACTTTTTTTTATCTGTGTAGGTACATGTTTATATATATATTTTTTTATATTTAGATCGTTTAGTGTTGAATGTTGGTACTTACTTGTACCCTGTTACGGAAAGGTACTGTTTTTGTGCGAGTCAATATTATTAAATCGATATTCGAACTCATTATGAGTCAAGTTTTCTGAAGTGGGCACACAAAAAATCAACTTGTTCAGATTAAACTTTTTATTGTAGAACTTTGAAGATTTATTGATCAAAATTAATGCTCTAAAATATTTTTTGAAAATTTTCAAAATTTAAAAAGTTATGAACAAATGAATTTTTATATACGTTTTTTTTTTAAATTGCGATTTCTCAGTAATTACTGAATAAAATTTAATGAAATTTTTATGGTAGGACTAAAAATAATTCACAATTTAGATGAAATAAAATTTTTATAAAATTTTTTTTTTTAATATATAAATAATAAATATTTTAATAAACAAATAGAAATTTAACCAACTTCTGCACTAGATAGAAACAAAATTTTTATACAGTATTGTTCTGTAAAATCTACACAACTATATCCCGAAAAAAAATTTTAGTACATTTCATAAAAAAAAAAGTTACGAGTGTTTAAGTGCCGTCAGATAGGCGCGCGGCGCGCTGCCGCGCGAGGCACACGGGCGCGTTCACGCGCTTAGCTACCTCAAACTGCTTGTTTAATCATTCCCATTAAAGTAGTAAGCTAATTTACATATATGTTATGGTTGATTATTATAGATTTTGGTTCAGAGAATTCGATAAAAATAAACCGGACTGGCGAAAAGTGGTGCAACACCCTTAAAAATGGGGTTGAAGTGTGAAACCCCCGTTTTCAAGTGTATTTTCAATTTATCTCAAAATCTAAAGCGACAATGGGGTATTTTTATGAATGATATTTGTTTAGGGCACTGAGACGAATCGATTGAGAAAAATTACCCCTTCCAAAAGGTTTAATTTAGGTAAAAATGCTTCTTTTTGATGAAAATAGTTTAAAAATTAATAACTTTGGTTATAATCATCCAAATGACTTGAAATTGGTCTCAAATTGTTTCTGAAGTTCCAAAGAATAATGAACAACTATAATTTAAAAAAATATTATTTGTTTAACCAATGAAAATTGCTCATTTTTATGAGCAAGCGACGTAAATTTTTGGAAAACTGCCTTTTTACTAAATTTTCAATAAAAACATAAGGATTGAATATTTTTTAGTAAAACCAACGAGGATATCTTTATTTTGTACATATAAACAAAATGAGCCTCTCCCAAAAAATATTCAGTCACTAGAACGGATGCAATTACACTAAAATGCACCGTATTTTTGTTGCATATAATTTTTATTTTATAAAAATGAATATTCAATATTTTATTGAAAAAATGCACTTTCGCATGCATTATTTTGAACTCATATGAGCTTATATTGATGCATAAACTTAAAATTTACGTTAAAAATTGCATATAAATATGTTAAAATCATAATTTACAATTTTATTTGAAAAAATGTAATTTTTTTAAAATTGTAAGCAACAAAAATTTGGTGCATTTTAATGTGCAATTGCGTCCGTTCTAGTGACTAAATATTTTTTGGGAGGAGCTCATTTTGTTTATATGTACAAATCAAAGATATCCTCGTTGGTTTTACTTAAAAATATTCAACCCTTATGTTTTTATTGAAAATTTAGTAAAAAGGTAGTTTTCCAAAAATTTACGTCACTTTGCTTATTTTTCATTGGTTAAACAAATAATAATTTTTTAAATTATAGTTGTTAATTATTCTTTGGAACTTCAGAAACAATTTGAGACCAATTTCAAGTCATTTGGATGATTATAACCAAAGTTATTAATTTTTAAACTATTTTCATCAAAAAGAAGCATTTTTACCTAAATTAAACCTTTTGGAAGTGGTAATTTTTCTCAATCGATTCGTCTCAGTGCCCTTAACAAATATCATTCATAAAAATACCCCATTGTCGCTTTAGATTTTGAGATAAATTGAAAATACACTTGAAAACGGGGGTTTCACACTTCAACCCCATTTTTAAGGGTGTTGCACCACTTTTCGCCAGTCCGGTTTATTTTTATCGAATTCTCTGAACCAAAATCTATAATAATCAACCATAACATATATGTAAATTAGCTTACTACTTTAATGGGAATGATTAAACAAGCAGTTTGAGATAGCTAAGCGCGTGAACGCGCCCGTGTGCCTCGCGCGGCAGCGCGCCGCGCGTCTATCTGACGGCACTTAAACACTCGTAACTTTTTTTTTATGAAATGTACTAAAATTTTTTTTCGGGATATAGTTGTGTAGATTTTACAGAACAATACTGTATAAAAATTTTGTTTCTATCTAGTGCAGAAGTTGGTTAAATTTTTATTTGTTTATTAAAATATTTATTATTTATATATTAAAAAAAAAAATTTTATAAAAATTTTATTTCATCTAAATTGTGAATTATTTTTAGTCCTACCATAAAAATTTCATTAAATTTTATTCAGTAATTACTGAGAAATCGCAATTTAAAAAAAAACGTATATAAAAATTCATTTGTTCATAACTTTTTAAATTTTGAAAATTTTCAAAAAATATTTTAGAGCATTAATTTTGATCAATAAATCTTCAAAGTTCTACAATAAAAAGTTTAATCTGAACAAGTTGATTTTTTGTGTGCCCACTTCAGAAAACTTGACTCTATAGTTATATTATGTGTAGGTGTAGGCATACATAGGCGTCCAGTGGTATTTTATAATTTAGATGCTTATAGACTTAAGGCCTCTATACGCCATCCAACTTGCAGGGTCGATTTGTAAGAAGGTATAGTGGGAGTAAATCGGGCACTGGTCTAGTAGTGTTTTGAGTCATATCACGTAGAACAAACTTAAAAAGTTGATCGAGAAAAATATTTCAAGCAAAAAAGTTCATATGAACATGTGTTCGGAAACTCTTCGTGAGGGAGCTACAGACTACCAAAGATTTTGCCTAAAATAAGTTTTTATATATTTAATATCTGGAGACCCCATTGTGATATAGTAATGAAAATGAATACCGGATTAGTATTAATACATGTTATCGTTTTCTAGTATCAAATAATGATTATTTAGATCAGGGATGTATGAGGCCTGTAGGCCCTCTGATTTGTATATAATATTTTGTTGTTCTTAATATTTTTCCAACGTGAGGCACTTTTATAAGGTCGTATGACACCAAATACACATGATTATACTTTGTTAATTTGTCTTAAGATCGACTGTTTATGAGAAATACGATGGTAAAGATAGTTTTGCAGAATTTAACTTAATACGGATCCTTCAAATTACACAAAATAAATTTATATTCTTGTTTTAGGATTAAAAAAAAGAAAAAAAGTTTATGTAAATATACCTCCAAAAATGCATCCTTATCAACAGATAACAATTTTTAGTTTCGTTTATTAGTCAAATTAATAACGTAGGTACGTATTAATGTTATACAACTGACTATAGGTCTATGAGGACTCATATTAAAAGGAATATTTACATCAACTTTTTTTCTTATTTTTAGTTCTATAGTCCAGTCAATAGACAATTTCGTATAGGGGTGACGCTAGAAAAAAATGACGGAGTACGTTTTTTTCAAGAAATTGGTAGATTTCAATGCATAGAACATGGTGATAACTTCCCTCCCCCCTCCACAGGGTGGTGCATAACTTTCTAGGGGCTTACAAAGCTGTCTAAAATCAGTTATTTGGGTATACCACTGGGGCTGTCAGTTTTAGAAGAAAACAGGTTTAATAAATCTTAAAGCTGATAAAATTACGAACAAAATAGTGTTTTTAAGAATTATGTAACATAAATAGTTTATTAAATAGAGCCCGCGAAAAAATCATTTAGCGACGTCGAATTTGGAAATCACGCCTAAAATGTAGAGTTACGTTCGACCGCTGTGTTTAATATGTTTTTGATTGAATATCAAAATGAAATTTTCAATTATAATAGAGAAAAGAGTGCCCTAAATAATGCTCAGCACCCAATGTCGGAATCTCGAAAAATGTTTGAGTTATAAGCACTCAATAAAGCACTGTTTTCTTCTAAAACTGACAGCCCCAGTGGTATACCCAAATAACTGATTTTAGACAGCTTTGTAAGCCCCTAGAAAGTTATGCACCCCCCTGTGGAGGGGGGAAAAGTTATCACCATGTTCTATACATTGAAATCTACACCCAAAAAAGAAATTAGTAAGTATTACAGCGCGGCATAGTACAAAATCGCTTCGAACCGTCAAATTGTAAAATTTACAAACTATTACTAATGAATCCGGCCAAGTGCTAGGAAAATGAGCTAAAATTACAATGTTTACAGTATCTACTGCTTATTTTATTTTGTATTTACTTGATTTACAAGACGAAGTTGTAATTTTTGCTTAAGTTCTTGTAAATTTTATAATTTGACGGTTCGAAGCGATTTTGTACTATGCCGCGCTGTAATACTTACTAATTTCTTTTTTGGGTGTACCAATTTTTTGAAGAAAAAAAAACGTACTCCGTCATAAACATATAAACACTAGTAGGTAAAAACCGTAGGGCCTACTAACTGTATACATCCCTGGTTTAAATAATCATTGGTTGATACTGGAAATCGATAACATGTATTTATTAATACTAACAATAAACCGATAATCAAATTTTGTAACTATACCTATCACAATGGATTCTCCAGATAAAAAATCTCTGGGGGTACGTAGCTCCCTCACGAAGAGTTTCCGGACACATGTGCATATGAACTTTTTTGCTTGAAATATATTTCTCGATCAACTATTCAAGTTTGTCCCACGTGATATGACTCACCCTGTATATTAATTAATATTATAATGTATTACATTTTGAATTTAAAATCCATTTTCTATACTTTAATTAAAAATTTTATTTTTAATTAAAGTAAAGAAATATCCACCCTGATATTTATAAAAGTTGGCGCCTATGCTAGTGTATTTGTAGATTGATATTTATATGGATGATTGATTTGATGTAATAAAGAACGTCTGTCATGTTTTGTAAAAATATCGATGCTCTATTTACGGTCTTTGATTTATTTATATGATACATTGAAAAACGTAAAACGATAAAGGTTACTGCCTCCTTTTAAGTTATCATATTATGTTATGTCAAAAAAAAAGAAAACTGAATTTAAAAAATAAATTTTTATTTTTTATTTTTGGAAATAATTAAGAAAAATGTTGGTACGAACGTCAAAGGACTTTCTTATACGTAATACTGTGAGTATTTAGTGTACATGTATCTAAAATAAATATTTCTGGTAAACAATAAATGTTTATAAGGCATAAATATACAGGTTGATTCAGCACTGTCGTGCCAAACTTAAACAGTAGATTAAGAAAAAAAAATTAAGTAAAAAACTTCAAATAAAAATTTGTCCGGAAATGTTTCGTTAGGGAACTACAGCCCTCCAAAGATTTTGCTCAAAATGAGTTTTTATTTAATATCTAGAGAACCCTTTGTGATAAAATTATGAAATTTGGTATTCTGTTTAGTAATAATAAGTGTTATCGATTTCTCGTATTAAACAATTATAATTTAGACCAGGGATGTATGGGGCCAGTGGGCCCATCGATTTTATCTAGTATTTTTTGTTCTTTAATTTTTTTATAAAGTTGGGCACTTATTTAAGATTATACGACACAAAATACGCAAAAATATACTTTGCTTATTTGTCATAGGATAAACCGTTATCGATGGAAAAGAAAGCATGCAGAATTTAACTTAATATGTATGCTTCAAATTACAAAAAATAAATTTATGTTCTTGTACAGCCCTGGTCTAAATTATAATTGTTTAATACGAGGAATCGACAACTCTTATTATTACTAAACCGAATACTAAATTTCATAATTTTATCACAAAGGGTTCTCTAGATATTAAATAAAAACTCATTTTGAGCAAAATCTTTGGAGGGCTGTAGTTCCTTAACGAAAAATTTCCGGACACATGTTTATTAGAAGTTTTTTACTTAAAATATTTTTCTTAATCTACTGTTTAAGTTTGGAACGACAGTAATGAATCATCCTGTATCGTTTCAAATATATTTTGACAATTTTCTTCGATCATAAAAATAATACATTTTGATGTTTTTTTTTTGTGAAATACAAAGATCAAAAATGCTTGAATTTTACGTAACGTATTTATTGATGCCCCTTCCCCCTCCTACACCCAACAATAGTACAAGTTTTAGACTTTAAAGCTTAAAAAGGAAATTCAAAATAATACAATTTTCTATAGAAATTAAAATTCACGCAACATTTAAACGTTGAAATTATTTCAATTATCCGCCTCTATTTATTTTATTACCGTTGTTTTTCCACATGAAAAACCGTCCAGGTGTTTTTAAAATTCCTTTTTCTTAATTTAGTCAGCAACAGCGTAGACTGTAATTATCCTTCGAATGTTTTCTTCATTTTCTTCTACCATCGGGACCAGTTTTTGTGTCTCATGTAATTAATTAAATAGGATACTCATTTAAATTATCTTGAATACCTTGCAAGAAAAATAATACAATTGTGTTTGCGGGTTTTTCTGTAGAAAACTATTTAAGGCGTTTATTTATAATATGTAAATTTCTATACAGTTTCATTTGCTTATTAAATTTTCTTAATATAGAGATGTCCTATTAATATATTTTATAAAAAATTAGATATTGTCTTGTGCTATAGAAATTTGCTCATTCATATAATACAAAAATATTTTTTTTAAATAAAACAAAAATATAATTAAAAAAAAAAAAACACAACTGATAAATGAAAATCACTGAATGAATGAATGAATGAAGACATCACGGGTTAACAGCGTACCATATAAGGGAAACAATTTAATAATTTATTTGCAATTTTGAAGTCACTAAAAAGAATGAAAATTGTATCGAAAATAAACTTACTTCAAAACCCAACTAAATCAACTTCTAAAATAATTTTTAATATACAGGCTGTCCAAGATAAGCGTGAAATGCATGGGGATATCCTAAACGGTAAGAGATGCAGATGTGGTTAAAAGAGATTAATTATTTGTAAAAAAGGGGTGATGAGTATTACTACATCAAAAAATACTAATAATTTTATGTGGTTAAGGCAGTATACATAACAAACTGAATATTCGGAATTTCTTTAAATGGCTACAATTTTTTTGTCAAAGTATGTAGATAGGTAGTTTTTGTTTGCGGTTTCTTAAAGCACTTTTTTGTGTAGAATCGATTGGTGTATTTAGAATTTTTATAATACTTTTAGTTTCCGAGTTACAAGCCCTAACTTTAGTTTTTCTTATGGGTAGATCACTAAGTTGGCTATAGCATATTTGAACGTGTTTTTTTTACTCTACAACGATATGTCACATGTCTACATATTTATTTTCGAAAAAAAGTAATATAAAAATGCTTTCAAATATTCATTTGTTATTTTAATTGTTGTTAAGGTACCTATTCATGGAGCGTCATTGACGTTAGTTTTCTAGCGTCAAATCTCGTCACGTGACCGATTTTAAATTTTTGAATTTTAGCTGTCAACTACTGTTTACACATAATATCAAAGCTACTGACATTAGGTGTCACATGATTTCTAGCGTCAAGCAGTATGAGCTCAACCATGTTGAGCTTTTTCACTTGACGCTGACCAATAGCAAGCATACAAAATACAAAATCGTAGCGTCCAGCGTCAATGACGTTCCATGAAAAGGCACCTTTATTGTGATATTAACAATTTTTGATTTTCATGGCTCATTTAAATTTTTTTTTTTATTATTCTTTCTTGGCCTTAAGATTTCTATACAGTCAGTTAACGAGTACACCCTGCACCTGACGTGGATTACTGTTAGGACAGGAGTTGCCCTGGGGCGATCAAGGCAGGATACACTCACGAGGCCCAGGAAAAATCATTTAAATATTTATAATAAAATACTTTATAAATATCAATAGTATTTAGTACATCTACTTATTTTAAAACTTATTTTATAAACTTATAAATATTAGTTTTAAACAAGTTATGTACAACTGCACAATAAAATAACCTCTGCATACATATCGACAATTTTTAAGTGGACTTATTGTTAACCAATTTTGACTTTTGGCCTAATCATATATCATTTAACTTCTGACCAATATAACAGCAAAAAGTCATATATCTATACAATATTTCTGTATTCGCAGTGTAGATCCATTTTCATGTAAATCCGACACAAAACGCTTTGTCATGCTAACGTATACATATATTAATGCATTCTCACCATCTGTTGGTATCAATTAGATTTGCAAATTATTTGTGGGTTCACTGAATATACTTATAAATATGTATATAATATATACATATTACATATGTAGGTATCATTTTTATTAATAAATGTAAGTAGGCACTGTAGGTAATTAGGGAAGTTTAAGTAAGATTTACTCCAACAAACATGATTTGAAGCCCGAGCATAGCGAAGTAAAATTCTTAATTCCTGAGTAAAATACATTCATTTGAGGGGTTAAGGTTTTGTGATGTATTATTAGGTACAGGGTTGAAAAAAATGTGAAGCAGCTCAAAGGGAGAAGGGGATAAAAAATGCGTGAATTTTGGATGACATATTTTATTAGACTTGTCCGGTATTATAAAGGGGCTAGAAAAATTTGCAAGCTAGCTAGCACTCATTAATTTTGTTATAGTATCTATGGATTTGCTACGGAATTTAGAGCAGTGATACTTCAACATATTGTAACACAGTTGGCGACTCTGACCGTATAAAATAATTTTCATATCACCACTGTTTTAATACTGTTAGTGTTCACATACAACGCTTGCGCGAAAGTTATCAAAGTCATCACAAAACTCCAAGAGAACTGTTATATAAGTAATTTGAGAGTGCTAGCAGGCTTGCAAATTTGCTAGCTCTTTATAATACCGGACATTATTTTAAAATAATTAATTAGAAAGAAAACACCTTATGTAAGAATCCGTAAGATTTTACCCCCCCCCCCCCCCCCCATAATTCAAGAACGTTCACATAGAAAATATTACTATTACTTCCATGTTTTGAAAGAAATGGAAGTATTGTAATACCGTCGAAAAATTGTGTCCAAGAGCAGATTCTGATTGTACTACTTTCAAAACGTAAAGAAAAGTTGATTACCGCATGGCGTCTGTGCGTATTTCTGCGTGTCTCATTCACGATATCTACTGTAAAAATGAATCAATTTGAATTATTTTTGGGGAAAATTTTTGTCTTAGTGAGTACTCTAGACCTATTAATTTTGGTGCTCATCGGATTAGAGGTTTTAGAAATATAATTGTAATTGTGTCAAATTAAAATTATACATATCCCCCTCACTGACTACGCGCCTGTTTCCTATGAAAAATACAGTCACAGCATCACAATGTATGTGTATATAAAACGTCAATGTGTAAATACAACTGTTGATATTAAATGTAAATAACGATGGTCCAATTTTTGACAATTTTTAAAATGAAATTACGCAATCAGAGTTTCCTACCGAATGGCAATAAATCATTCTGATTTTGTGTGTGTTTTTTTTTTAATTTAATGAAATAATAATGACATTGTTTTCGTATCAACACTGTTTGAGAAAATTGGCCCGATTCTAATCAAAATGTAAATTGGTACTGAAATAAAAACTTTTTGTTAACAATTTAATTTTATTATTTTTATTACTTGGTAGTCGTGTGTGTGGCTATATTCAGATTGCAAACGAATTGATCATTCAAGAATTTTTTTTTTTAAAGTAGAGTCAAGGTTACCGCAAATTTCAATCAAGAATTTTTCAGGTAACTTTATAAAAAGTGTTTATCGGAAAATTAAGGTATACTAAGAGAAGCTTAAATTTTATAAATAACTAAAAATAGATTAGCATGTTACAAACTATATTTAATTTCAACAATTTTAAACTCCAAAAAAATTATTTAAGGTCGATTTTTGGATGAATTTTTTTATCAAATATTAAATTAATTTTTCTATAGTTTTTAATAAACAGATTCGATAACCGGTTTAAAAGTTACGGCACTTTTCTAAAAAAAAACTTGCGGTTGAAAAATTTCAACGTTTCACATCATTTTCTCCCGAGTAAGCATTTTTTTTAACCTTATTATCATTTTTTTTTTATAAAATGGCATACATTAAAAAAACACATAAATATATCTAATATTTTAAGCCATAGAGCATTCTTTTTTATTTTTTTGTAAACTGTAAAATATCCATAATTTATATAGGTAGGTACATAAAATGTTTAATTAAATTTATAAATTATGACATATCAGATAAAATTAGATTCAATTTGAATTTATAATTTATATTACCTTTATAATATTTATTAAATAGATGTGGAGTATTAAAAAAAATCTAAATAAATCTATCAATTTTCCTCCATTGATTTATAAAAAGTGATTGTAAAATGTACAAAATGGATTTTTTTTTTAAATTGGCTGTATGATGTGACTTCTCAAGTCCTCTACAAAAACTAAAAAATTTTCGCTTGCTTTATAATTCTATAACTTTGTAAAAATGAATTTCTTTTCAATTTGCAAAAAATCTGAAAAGTTTATATTTCAGTCTTCAAAATGCATTTTTATTTTTTGCTAATTTTTTCTAGCAGTATCTTCATCTCATCATTACTTTGACAAATGTATATTATTATGAATATAATATTATACCCACATCTGTTATAAATATGATTGACGAAAATAAATTTTGATCTCAAGAAACGGAGATTTGAATAACATTTTTTTAATACAGCTGAGCAATTAGAAAACTAAAAAAAAACACATTTTTAATGGATTTTTATTTTATACCGCATACATATTGTTTTGTGAGCCCATTGTAGGATAGCTTTTTTATTTTCAAATAGTAATTTATTTTTATTTTTTAATTTGAACCCGAACGCGAAACTGAACCTGAAAAAATAATGGTTTTTGAACCCAAAAACTTTGCACTGTGCTGAACCTTTACCTAAACCCGAACCGAAAATTATTATTGAACCCGAACCATAAATCAACTCCGGTTCAAGTCCCTGGTTAAAACTATTATGATAAATTCCTTTCGTGAATTTAAGTAAAATTGAAGAATTTTTAGAAGGTTGTAAAAAATAGAAATTTCGACTAGCTTTAAGGGGTTAGGTGTAGTCAGAATTTTCAAGAAATCTATTTTCTTTTTTTGCATTTTTGAAAGCTGCTACAACGGCTGAAGAACTATTATATGGCCCATTAATAGATGACTATGTGTAAGTAATTAAATAATATGTATTACTTTACGTAAATTGAGTGTAAAACTTTAAATGCGTTTTTCTCAAAACTATGTTTTTTTTAACTGGTGTCCACTGTAGCTCGAAAACCGCTCGGTACATTTTAATGAAATTTATACAGCTTTTTGAAAACATAAAAAACTAGTGCCTGATCGAAGGATTTCTTTTTTTTTTTTAATTTCGATTTGTTATAAATAATTAACTGTTGGTTTTTTTCCCGAAAATCTGGAAAAAAATTTCCCGAGGGTGCCATTTTGTTAATTTAAGAAAGAAAAAAAAAAGCTTCGATCAGGCACTAGATTATTATCTATTAATAAAACTATTTTTTTTGTCTGATTGAATTTGGATGAATCTCCAAGGATAAGTGATGGTCACCGCAAGGAGCTTCAGTTGGAACTGGATCAACTCAAACAGCCATTACTTTTAAAATTATTAATTTTTTTTCTAAAATTTCTGTAAAGTCAAATCGAAACCTTATTTAATGATGCTATGTTTTTACTTTTATAAAATAAAATAATTTACTGGTAAAAAAAATTATTTAAAATTGTCATTTTTTCGTGTCTCTGACTACACCAAACCCCTTTATAAAGTAGTTTGAAATAAATTCGTGTATAAAATATTAATAATAATATTTTCAAAATTTAAACTCTACAGAAGCTACTTCCGTAGAGTTTTTAAAATACAATTTAAAACTTTAAAATTTTAAAATTTCATAAAATAAACAAAAAAACGTCGATTACTCAATAACATTGACACACAGATAGAAATATAAACAATAAATAATACCAACTGAACAAAAAAAAATTCAGTATCATTTTCCAATCTTTTCATATACGGTAATCTAGCAACTCCATAAAAACTCTTTGTTCAACAAAAAAATCTGGTTTAAATAGATTAAATTTTATCAACGGATAAAATTACATTTTTTTTAAATCTTCGGTTTTCAATGCATATATGTATGAATCATGCTGTGCGCTAATCCTCTTACCAGCGGAGCGCGTGTGAGTTATAGTTGTGCTAAAATGGGAGGGGGTAGAAGAGGAGATGGAGGGGGGGGTACTTGTTAACTGCGATTATTGATGGTTTGATGTTTAATTAAGTTTGTCGCCTGTATCGAGAAGGCGTGTAATGGTTAGAGGCTTTTGGTCGGTTATTTATAAGGGGGTGTTTGGAAATTTTTAGAGTGATTTGAGGAGTAATTTATTTAAAGAATTAATAAGGTATTGACATCAGTTTTGAACGCTTTAAAAGCAAAGTAGTTATATTATTTTTTTGAGATTAATGATAGTAAATGATACTTTTTTGTAATTCTCGTGAACTCATATTACTAATTAAACAAGTACAGTGGTGCCTCGCATAACGAACGCTGCGCACAACGAACTTTCTGTTCCTCGCACAACGAACCTCGCTTCGCTCAACGAACTGCATCGTGTTTAATTTTACAGCTCGAACGCTCCTATGTATCACGAAGTCGCCTGAACTTCCAAGGTCGCATACAGTCGATGCTCAAACTTGCATGAACATGCATCAACGCGCGTCAGTCGTTCTTTTCTGTGCTTAACTCACACACCTGTTTGTTTTAATAAATGTAATTTTGTGTGTTTATATTATGAGTTCTAAAAAAAGCAGGAAGGTGATTTCTGTTGAAATGAAACAAGAAATAATTAGAAAGAGGATTTGACCTTGCAAGCTTCGGTAGACTCTCCTAAATCTGATTCTGACTAAAAAATAAAAAACGTGTGTTCAATCTTTTTTATGCTACAGAACGAAATAAAATTTTTAACATATGTATTTTTATGGGAAAACGCGTTTCACATAACGAACTTTTCGCATAACGAACTTGCTCCCGGAACGAATTAAGTTCGTTATGTGAGGCACCACTGTACCTCTTTAATAAATCAATTTAATTACCAAAATCTGCAAATATTATTATTAGTTAGTTCACTAAAAAAAAGAGACAAAACGAGAAGACATTGAAAGAAATAAAAAAGTGTATGTCGAATAAGATTTTTAGATCTTGAAGACATTTTTTTAGATTTTTTTTTATTTCAAATGCCATTGAAAATATAAAAATAAAGTGAAGACCTTTTTTGACACCCTTTTTTACGTCGATAAACTTCTTAAAAACCTGGGACACATTTGGAAAATCCCCCCAGAAGTCCCCGGACGCCCTAAAAAAGAGGACGAGGCATAGCAAGAATTACAATATTTTGGACCGTTATTTTTCTCCGAGTACGATTTCTAGTCCGACTCTTCTATTTTTTTACTGTCCAACTCTAGTTTCTAATATATGTAGGAATGTAGGTATATGTTACCGGCAATGCATGAAATGAATTTAATTATATATATTTCCTAGGCATTGTATAGAATACCTAACTGGTAGCCGGCAATGTATAAAATATAAACATAAACTAGCTGTCGGATCCAATTTTACCCGGGGATATAAAATTAAACTATATAACGTATAATGCTGTGGGGTGCGATCCTTTAGGTCCACACAATCAACTTCCCAACATGGTATGACTTACAATACTTGAATACTGATTACTTATTGTTTCCATAATTAATATTACTATGTTATAGTTTGTAAATATTTTTTTTAATATGTATATGATAAATTTTAATGGAATTTATCAGAAATAAAATTCACCCTTTGTATTATGAATATTAATTTTCTAATATCCTAATAATGTCAATAATATAATGCACATTTTTAGAAAAACTAATCTGACAGTTTGAATTTTGAATTGTGTTGTTTCCAAGGCAACATGAATTATTAGATGTATTTATTAGTATGAAATTCAAATTTTGATGGTGGTTTTCATCCCTTTAATGGCTGTTTGGACCGATATAAAAAATAAATACTGAAATACACGTTTCATTATTTGTATTGTATAGTATTTATTCTAAGTTCCGACTAAATTCGACCAAGAAAAAAAATAAAAATGAAAAAAACACCCTTTTTACCCCCGTAGGGGTTGAATTTCGAAAAATCCTTTCTTTCAGATCATATTCACGTCAAGACGCTTCGATTAGCACCCCAACGAAGTCAATAGCATTTTTTGTTCGCGAGATTTCGTCCCGGAAAAAAATGACACGTACGTACGTACGTACGTACGTACATACGTACGTACGTACGTACATACACACACACACACACACACACACACACACACACACACACACACACACACACACACACACACACACACACACAGACATTTTTCTGAAAATAGTGTCAATATACTCTAATGCCCTTGAAACATGAAAATATGTTAAAATTTTTGATTTCGATTTTCGGACCAATTACAATAACTTCCTATTGGGAAGTTAATAAGGTGAACCAACCAACCAATTTTGGTTCAAACACAGATGTTAACTTACTTTATGTAATAAAATACTAAAATTCTTCAGATGCAAAAATATAATAAAACTAGCTGCCGGATCCAATTTTACCCGGGGATATAAAATTAAACTATATAACGTATAATGCTGTGGGGTGCGATCCTTTAGGTCCACACAATCAACTTCCCAACATGGTATGACTAACAATACTTGACTACTGATTATTTATTGTTTCCATAATAAATAATACTGTTATAGTTTGTAAATATTTTTTTTAATATGTATATGAAAAATTTATCAGAAATAAAACTCACCTTTTTATTATGAATATTAGTTTTCTAATATCCTAATAATGTCAATAATATAATGCACATTTTTAGAATAACTAATCTGACAGTTTGAATTTTGAATTGCGTTTGTTTCCATGGCAACATGAATTATTAAATGTATTTATTAGTATAAAATTCAAATTTTGATGGTGGTTTTCATCCCTTTAATGGCTGTTTGGACCCATATAAAAAATAAATACTGAAATACACGTTTCATTATTTGTATTGTATAGTATTTATTCTAAGTTCCGACTAAATTCGATCAAGAAAAAAAATAAAAATGAAAAAAACACCATTTTTACCCCCGTAGGGGTTGAATTTCGAAAAATCCTTTCTTTCAGATCATATTCACGTCAAGACGCTTCGATTAGCACCCCAACGAAGTCAATAGCATTTTTTGTTCGCGAGATTTCGTCCCGGAAAAAAATGACACGTACGTACGTACGTACATACACACACACACACACACACACAGACATTTTTCTGAAAATAGTGTAAATATACTCTAATGCCCTTGAAACATGAAAATATGTTAACATTTTTGATTTCGATTTTCGGACCAATTACAATAACTTCCTATTGGGAAGTTAAAAATCATTCTCGATAGCTGAAGGTTTCCAGATTACCGCCAACACTGAATTATTTATCTTACTTAATACACGTCTGGACTTATATGTTATTAAATGACTAAATATAATCTTTGATATTTCTATGTTTTTTACTTTGGCAATTATAAATCATATACTTAATATTCGTCTGAACTAATATTTTATTTTATTTATTATAATAAATATGAAATGTTCCAATATTGCTTATGTAATTTTATTATTTTAACAATTCAGGACCTTAATATGAATTTTGACTTTTTAAAATTAATTAACTAATATCTATCTGCTTTAATAACATCATTTTGTCTTTTATTTAATACATTTCCTAATATCATCTTGGCATTCTATAGAATTCCTAGGAAATGCATATAATTAAATTCTATTCATATACATTGCCTGGTGATTTTAGGCATTCTATAGAATGCCGGATTTCATACATTGCCGCGATAACATATAATATATAATATAACTAACTAATATTTGTGACTGATAGTGTACCAACCACAGAACATATAATAATATAGAAGTAGCATAAGTACAAAATAACATAGAAACCGATGTCGGCAAAATTCGGTATGAGACGTGCGGGCGGAAACGCACGGTCATGCGCAAAATGTTAAAAGTTGAGAATGAAGACAGGATGGTATTAAGTTGTAAATAATTTCGATTCTTATATTATAAGACTTTATTAATTTCTTTAAAATGATTAAATTACAATAAATTTAAATACATATAAATTTGAACATATCACATAATCACCTGAATAATTGTTTGTTACAAGTTTGTTGAAAGTTATGAAGTATATTACTTTTAGGTGTGATTTGAATAATGAAAATTGTTTTTTTGTTTATTAAAAATTAATTATTACAAACTATTATTTCTGTTTATCTCAATATTTAATTTCAAAAGTGGACTTGCAAATATTGCAACAAACAAATATTCAGGTAGCAACAAGGTTTTGACTAAAAATAAATAAAATAAAAACTAAACAAATTCTTTATTTTTCTATTGTCCTTTAAATAAAGTTATTTTATTCAGCATATGGCGCTTGCTATCTTTAATATTAAATTTTTACCTAAGTAATGTAGCATTGTGTCGATGTATTTTTCGGCCACAGCTTTAATAAGGTGTATCGTATGATTTTCTGGGAACTGATCTTGTGCATGTATATTCATTGTAAGTCGTGTAACTTAACAATATAACCCCAGTCGATTATACTATTTTCGCTATCAATAAATTGTTTTTTTTTTTTGACTCAAAACTATTTCTAATAAGTTTTAACTTATGACATGTATCTGGGAAAATAACAATGTATTTGTTTGAAGTTGGATGTTGGAATGTTATCTTTAAATTATTTGGTTTTAACGAACAGCTCAAATGATTGACCATAGCAATATTAGCCGGGTAACCATCGAAAGTTATATTGTATTCATTACATGTATCTAATGAAGCAGAAAGATTGTGAATTGTTGTCGACATATTCAATTCAGAGTCAGACAGAAACGATGCTGAGGTAGACGGACGTTCATACATAGACATCACGGATAAACTACGTTCAGGTGAAAAATAATCCATGCCTTGAGAATGAGATGTCCCAGGTCGTGGTGACATAATCAATGATCTTTCTGCATCGAACTCCTTTGTTTGCACAGAAGTAGAAGCAGACATAGTTTTTCTAACCCATTCATACGATTCATCCAATAAGTTTTTGATTGGCGCTTCCGTTAGTACAGAAATAGTTCTTTCAACCTCTTCATTGAGATTTGGGAACTAAAATAAAGAAAGTTTCATTAAAAAATATATTTTTACTAGAAATGGATCTCATCGTTCTTCACTATTGAGATTGAGTTTTTTATAAAAATAGTAATATTAACTATTATTAACAGTGGATATTAATTATTTATTTAAACAATCATTAATATTTACCTGTGGTAAGTTCAAAGTTGGCACTGCATTTGGGTACAGCCATCGTTGAGGTTGCAAAATCTTTTGAGCACACAACACTGCCGGTGGGTGGTATCCAATCGTTAAGACCAGTAGCATTTATCCACTGTAACTTGACATCAAGGATTTTTAGGAAACCTGAAAAAATCATTGTTTAAATAAATAAATGTTGAATCAAAAATTGTTTTTTTTTTGTCAAAAATTTAATTACACGTGATTTAAGGTTTTTTCTGGTCACCGTACATAGTATTTATGTATAGTTATTAAAAGTTATATATATTTTTATCGTACTATATAATTACATAAGGTACTCAATTTTTAGGTTACTTTAATGATAAGATTACTCGTATAATTATTTACTGTGTACCTAATATAATTTATAGTTTTAAACTTTTTCATATCTCTTATCGTTTGGGAATAATAAAATAAAAGCGACTAAAATTTATTACATAATTTTAGAAATAAAATTGTTACTGGAATTTTATCAGACGTATTATTTTTTTATCATAGTAATCATTACTTATACAACACAAATGATTGTAAATAATAAAAAGTAAATTATGAAAATCACAGTTTATCAGGATTTCTACTATAAATAAACCCATTACGTGTCTGTTTTTGACTCATTTTAGCATGCGCAAAACGTGTCATAGAAAAATATTAAACATGGCGGTCAAAGAAAGTAGCAAAATATTTCGTACTTACATTTGATAAGATATTCCACTTTTCTTCTTGCATTCACTGAAACTCCTGTTCTTACACGTTATAATAGCACAACGAACCATAATGTCACAAAATAACCACACAAAACTAATTAAAAATAGCACAGAAAAACCAAGCTGTCACGTTGTATCCTAGTCACAGGTAAACAATATACTAAACTGTGAAACGAATGCGAACCGTGGTCAGACCAGGGAATGTACTATGCTCATTGGCCTGTTAGGTATACCCTTGGTACCAACATATACAGTGTGTTGATAAAGTAAGGAACAATATTCATAACTGCGTCATTTAATGTTTTCAAGCAAAACGCTCGGACACGTCGATTAGTATTTTTAGTTGCGGATTTTTTGACATAAGAAAATTGTATACAGGGTGTCTCAAGAAGAAGATACGCAGTCATAATTGATTTTTTTAAATGGAACACCCTATATATTATACCATTTTTGAATTATACGATAAATTCTGAATACTTTTTGTACAGCATACTATATCTCTAAAATTTGCAGTTTATGGAATAATGTCGTTTGAAATGTGTCTCAAGATGAATATATTCAGTCATCATTGATTTTTTTTAATGGAACATTCTGTATATTATATCATTTTTGAATTGTACAGTAAATTCTGAACACTTTTTGTACAACTTACCACAGTTTTAAAATCAGTGGTTTTTGAAATAATTTTATTTCTTTTGTATATTTTATTATTAAAGTTTATTAATTTTTTATTTATTTATAACATTTTTAACGTCATTATTCCAAAACCACTGATTTTAGAGCTGTAGTATGCTGTACAAAAAGTGTTCAGAATTTATCGTATAATTCAAAAATGGCATAATTTACAGGAAGTTCCATTTAAAAAAATCAATGATGACTGCATATATTCGTCTTGAGGCACATTTTTAACGTTATTATTCCATAAACTGCTAATTTTAGAGATATAGTATGCTGTACAAAAAGTATTCATTGAATTATACGATAAATTCTGAACACTTTTTGTACAGCATACTACAGCTCTAAAATCAGTGGTTTTTGGAATAATGACGTTAAAAATGTTATAAATAAATAAAAAATTAATAAACTTTAATAATAAAATATACAAAAGAAATAAAATTATTTCAAAAACCACTGATTTTAAAACTGTGGTAAGTTGTACAAAAAGTGTTCAGAATTTACTGTACAATTCAAAAATGATATAATATACAGAATGTTCCATTAAAAAAAATCAATGATGACTGCATATATTCATCTTGAGACACATTTCAAACGACATTATTCCATAAACTGCTGATTTTATAGATATGGTATGCTGTACAAAAAGTGTTCAGAATTTATTGTATAATTCAAAAATGGTATAATATATAGGGTGTTCCATTTAAAAAAATCAATTATGACTGCGTATCTTCTTCTTGAGACAATTTTCTTATGTCAAAAAATCCGCAACTAAAAATACTAATCGACGTGTCCGAGCGTTTTGCTTGAAAACATTAAATGACGCAGTTATGAATATTGTTCCTTACTTTATCAACACACTGTATAGGTAGACATAGCACTATAAAAATAAATTAGAAAATAATCTCTAGCAAGTATGAAAATAATCTACCATTTCAATGTGAATACCATTGTTGAGTAAGGATCAGGCAAATCAGGCTTTTAATGAGCCTGCATAGAACTATAGCGGTCGGTAAAAGGGATTCAGAGATGTGATTATTTTATAACAAAGTATTTTGTAGAGAGAATGCGATTGTGCTTTTTTACGTTTATTTTTATATACCAGAACAATGACGTAGTGAAAAAAGTCAGAGCTACACAAAGTTTAGTGTCTTTTGTTTTGAAATTTGAGGCGTTCACAATGACGCATTAATAATTTTTAATTCGTAAATAAAGATGATGATTAATTTTTAAACGAAGGTGGTAAATAACGTTTTAAGATTTTGTATATACACTTTTAAGGTACTGGCACCAGTTTTGGCCGCATTAAGAGCAAGGTATACTTTTTTTAACAAAAACTTCTTTATTAAATCAATTTAATTACAAAAGTCCGCAAAGAGCATGGCAGGGTAAGCATGGGCGATCTGCCCCTGGGGAAAGCGGGGTCGATATTTTTTTTATAAAAAAAGGTACTCTTCTACAAACTATTGGGCCTCTGCCCCCACTAATTTTCCGGAAAATTTGAAAAATGTAATTTCGAAAAACATTTTTTTTGCTGTAACGGCTTTATAAATGTCGATCTCTGTGATATATGTTGTAGCTATACGTTAGTAGTATCATATCAATTTTTTTGAAAAATCTCCCATCAAAAATAAATAAAAATTTTGAAATTCAAAATTAAAAAAAAATTATTTTTTTTGCTTAAATGGCCTGGTACACCTACGAATTTTTTTTTCATAAATACCCCTTCTTATGCACAACCACATATATTTTTTTCAAATTTCTACATTGGGTGGACGGGAAGGGGGTAAAATTCGATATATTTACTGACCCCTATTTCTATAGTATGCATATAGATTATACATGTATAGTATTGCTTGTATGTTGTAGGGTGGGTTAAATTAGGGAAAATTTCGCGGATCGAAACGTAATAGTCACTTTCATTAATACATACATAAAGAAAATATTTTTTTGAATTTAGTCAATATCTTGAGATTACGAATTAGGTCTAAAATTTCGAAAATTTTAATTAAGTGACTTAAAAAAATCTTTAATAGAAATTCTCATAAATACCCCACATTTTTCACTAATACATATTTTTTCTATTTTTTCCTTTAGTTGGACGAAGAGGGGCGGGGGTAAAAATGGACAGTGCGTTACTGATCATAAACAGCATTTTTTATGTGAACATCTGATAAAATGATATATTTTATGTAAAATTGAAAAAACAATGTAAAGCAAATGCTATGATAATATAATAATTAATTAAGATATTACACTAATAATTAGTTTAAATGTCCACCATTTTGAGACCCTTTGACCGATTGTCATCAAATTAAGTTGTTTTGCAGTTAAGTGTCTATCAATTATGATTCAGTAATGGCAGTAATTAAATATCATATAAATAGATCAATAGATGTATTTTGGTTCAAATACCATATAATCTCTATTTAAAATCATATTAAATTTATAAATTACTAGCTGACCCGGCCACGCGTTGCTGTGGTTAACCTATACTTTAGATTACTTTAGAACATGTGGTGGTTATGCTATTAAATTGTAGGTTATATGAAACGTTTGGAAGTTTGACATAGCGCCATCTATTGAATACTTACTCAATCCAGTCAACAGATGTCACCATCTGTTAGAATCGTTTGGAGCTAATAGATAAAGACAAATAATTTGCAATAAAATAATATTGCGATCATAAATTGAGATGTAAGCTATCCTATCTTTCAAGTTGGATCAAACTGCACACGGTGTACAAATTTGATTAAAATCGGTTAAGTAGTTTAGGAGTCCATCGCGGACAATGTGACACGTAATTTATATATATTAAGATTACATGCTGTTTAAAACTTAAAATGCATCTTTCATGCATCGCAGCCCTGCAATGAATTGTTGTTTTATTTTGGTAATCACGATTCGAATGGATTCAAAACTGTCTGTTGACGTTGTTAGTGACAAGGTGAACGCTATTCGATTATTTCTAGTTACCTGCGCTGAATAACAAAACACGACGGAAAGAATGGTGTTTTTTTTTGTGCAAGATCGTAAATATGTAGGTACTGTCAAAGTGCAGTCAATGTAGTTACTAACAATGTAAGTTAAAAATTGTATGGATCTTTTTTTAACGATTCGATTTTCCCACAGGTTAGGTTATGATTTTATGAGTTGTCTTTCCCACAGGAAAAAATATGCCAAAATATATGGTTATTTGTAAAATAGGGCGTTCTGCGGATATTGCTATTTTTAAGATTTTTGTATGTATTTTTGTTTTTATTTGTATTTCTTAAAGCAGTACTGTACGGCACACTGAACGGGGGAGTATTAATTTCGCCGCACACCAAAAATCCCAACAAAATTTAAATATACACTCATCAAAAAAAATTAAAGGATAATTTTAAGAAAGTAATTTTTTTACAAATTTTCAAATAGTTATTATTTCCGTAAAAATGATTGGGTTTGCATGATCCAAAGCTCTTTCGTAAGCTTGTACTTTCTAGTTTTTTAGGGTTGCGTAGAAAACTAGGAACCCTTATAGTTTCTCCATGTCCGTCCGTCCGTCTTCAAAAATTTGGAGATAATAAGATGAAATTTGGTATACGGTCGTAGATTAATGACCCAAAAACAGAATTGATAAGATTTTTGTAAAAAAAAAATTTTAGGCCCCCTTTCCATAAAATGAAGTGTTTTTAAAAAGAAATTCACCTACCCCATTGAGGGGGGGTCGTTAGAAAGGTCTCCTAAATGCAACAAAAAATGTAACAAAACCTTTTGATATTAACCCTTCAATCACGATGTATTTTCTCCCCAAAGTCATTATAAAAGCGTCCCCCTCTCTATTTTCTAAACTATAAAATCAAAAAATCTGAAAAAAATCCAGAATGTAATTTTAACTATAACTTTCACTGAAAATTATAATGAACATTGTCAAAAATATTTTGGACACCTCTTTCATAGACTGAAAAGTGAACTCCCACTTTCCCCATTGAGTGGGGTGTCATTTGATAGGTCTCCTAAAATGCAATAATAAAAGTCAAATGTCTTTTTTAAACCCTTCAGTCACGAAAATTTTGAAATAACTATTACTATAAATCGTTGTGAGAATGACTACGGAACCCTATCATGTGCGTGCCCAACATGCACTTGCCCGTTTTATTTTAGCTAATAGTATCCTAAAAAGATGTACAAAATTGCAAGTTGCTGTGATTTTTTCCCGCATGTTCACAGCTGTTAAATGTTTGATTTAACTAAATGATATTTATTCCATATTTTTTAGCGTTGAAAAACAATAAGAAATGGAAAACGTTCAAACTACCGTATCTCTGCGAAAAACAATTCAACACTAATTTTTTTTTTCATTTTTATTTTGTAAAAATATGTTCGCGAAAACAAAGTTTAATATACGTATATTATTGTAAATTTTGAAAATGTTTGACCATATATGCATTAATGGGTTAAAATATTTAGACTTTAGAACTTTAGACTATAGTTATTATTGTAATTAGATACAATAATAACGGTCAAGTTTCATGTTATTTTAGGACATAGTTACCTTATATTGATACAGAGTTTAAAGCAGTCAGTATTTGTCTAAAGGCATTGAGTAAAGAATAACAAGAGAATCAACGTAATGCATTTTGTTGAAGCGAGGACGCGGTTCCAGACACCAGGTGGCAGCACTAAAGCCATCTAGCGGCCGGAACCTGAAGTACTCACTTAGCCGGGATACAAAATTATGTGTCCCGCACCCCGCACTTGACAACTGTCATTGCATAAGCCCCGCCCTTACCCAAACCAACATTATAATTTATTGTTATTTTCTACTCGTTCGACGCACGGTTTTTGTACTATTTCACACGTTGTGATTTGTACTAAAATTTTATTTTTTAATAAGTAAATGGTTGATACACGCATATTAATTAATTATCTAAAATATAAGAAATAATTCGACGATCGTGGAAACTTTTAAAAGTTACATACATATACAATATACATTATTAGGGCAATAATTACAATTTATTATGGGTACCTACATATAAACAACAAAATCCAATGATATAATACTAATAATAATCTTTAGGTTTTTTAACAGCTGATCAAAACAAAAAAGTTTTAACCAATAACAATATACCAACTTTATACCCGCGGGGTATATTTTTAATTAAATGTATACAGGATGTCCCATTTTAATCTATCACCCCCCTAATTTTTTTATCTATTAATGAAATCAAAAAATTCTTCAAATAAAAGATGTTTGGTTTGGATTGGGACCTAAAATGGCATTATTAATTTTTGATTTTTTGGACGTCTTCATGGTCAAATAGGCCCAACTTTTTTTTTCAAATGGAAACCTATATTTTTTATTACGGTATCTTATTGTTTGGAAAAAAACAAGTAGCTTTTGTTTCAAAAAAATTTTGTATGACTTCATTTTTTAAATATTAAACAAAATAATTTTAGATTTTAGATACTTACTAATTTTTTACTCGAAACCCATTAACTTTAGAGGAAAAATGTAAAAAAACAAAAAATATTTATTTTAATCTGATATTACTAGGAAAATTATATCAGGATTTTTTGTTAACATTTGCTCTTCAAAATATTAAAGCAAATAAAACATAAAATAAAAAACTCTTAAATAATAAAATGGGAAACCCTGTATACATTTAATTAAAAATATACCCCGCGGGCAGGCCCGAATTTACCATGCAGGCAATGTAGGCACGTGCCTATAGCGGCAAAAATTTAGGGGCGGCAGATTTGAGCGTTTTGGTAAATTTTGTATGAAATAACCTAAAAAAAAATATTTGACAACGAAAAAAAAAACTCATTAATATGAAAAATATTCACTTTTTTGAATTTTATTCAATGAAAAGGGCGGCAATTTTCGCAACTGCCTACGGGCGGCGAATTTGTAAATCCGGCCCTGCCCGCGGGTATAAAGTTGGTATATTGTTATTGGTTAAAACTTTTTTAGGGTTCCGTAGAAAACTAGGAACCCTTATAGTTTCTCCATGTCCGTCCGTCCGTCTTCAAAAATTTTGAGATAATAAGATGAAATTTGGTATACAGTCGTAGATTAATGACCCAAAAATAGAAATGATAAGATTTTTGAAAACAAAAAATTTTTTGACCCCCCTTTCATAAAATGAAAAGTGTTTTAAAAAAAAAAATTTCACGTACCCCGTTGAGCGAGGTGTCGTTAGAAAGGTCTCCTAAAATGCAACAAAAAATGTAACAGAACCTTTTGATTTTAACCCTTCAATCACGATGTATTTTCCCTCCAAAGTCGTTAGAAAAGCGTCCCCCCCCCTCTATTTTCTAAACTATCAATTCGAAAAATCTGAAAAAATTCAAGAATGTAGATTTTAATTAGTACTTTTACTGAATTTATAACGAACATTGTCAAAAATATTTTGGGGCCCCCTTTCATAGACTGAAAAGTGAACTCACATTTTTTCCCCACTTACCCCATTGAGTGGGATGTCATTTGATAGGTCTCCTAAAATGCAATGAAAAATGTCAAATAACTTTTTGATTTTAACCCTTCAGTCACGATATATTTGCTTTTTAATGTCGTTGTCAGAGCGTCCCCCCCCCTCTATTTTCTAAACTATTGATTCAAAAAATCTGAAAAAAATTCAGAATGTAGCTTTTAATTAGTACTTTCACTGAAAATTATAACGAACATTGTCAAAAATATTTTGGGCCCCTGAAAAGTGAAAAAATTTTGTTTTCATTTACCCCATTGAGTGGGGTGTCATTTGATAGGTCTCCTAAAATCTTATAATAAAAGTCCAATGACTTTATGATTTTAACCCTTCAGTCTCGAAAATTTTGAAATAACTCTTTTTTATAAATCGTAGTGAGAATGACTACGGAACCCTATCATGTGCGTGCCCAACATGCACTTGCCTGTTTTATTTTAATACAATGATATTACAAATTAAAAATTTCCCTACAAATTTTGGAAAATTTCCCGAAAATTTTTGTATAACTCAACTTTTTTGTGATATTTATTAAAAAAAAAAAACATCTCGAATACACATTTTTAGCAAAAATTTCAATAAATTTACAAAAAAACTAAAAAAATTTGTAAAATTTCAGGAAAATTCTCGAAAAATCCTTATTTTGATAACGTATTCTAAATCAGCGGCCTCCAAAACCCCATCTAAAATTTTCTTGTCGAAAATCAGAATTAATGTAGGTATATGAAATCGCTAAATTATACAAATTTCCATTTGAATAATTTATTTCTGATTTCAAATAGTATGATATAACGAACGAAAAAAAACATCAAAATCGGTGATAATATCGACTAATAGCAACATACATACATAATGTATATTTTAAATAAACGTACAATCTCAAAATATTTCATCGTTTAGTATTTGCGAAAAAAATATAATATACAGACTGTTCCAGAACATGATTTCACTTATTAAAAAAATTCGCTGACTTAATAATCTGTAAATCAAAATTTATTTAAAGCTGTTGTTTGCAAGATATTAGTTAACAAACAATAATTTAAATTTTAATAATCAGTAATGAAAGTAAAAAAAAAAACATTAATAACTTAAAAATTAGAATTTTGCAATAAAAGGTAGTAGTGAAAGCTGGCCCGGATTTACCATGCAGGCAATGTAGGCAGCTGCCTATAGCGGCAAATTTTTAGGGGCGGCAAATTTTGGTATGGAAAAAAAAGTCAGAAATTGTACCTGGGAGAGCTGAAAAAAAGAAAACAAAAAAAAGCTCTTCAGGATTAGTACTAACATTTTTTTACTAAAAAAGCTAAAAAAATAAGGTCTTCAGATTTTGATTGGTAAAATTCCTAAAAAAAATTCACTTTTCAATCGAAAAGGGCGGCAAATTTTTAAATCCGGCCCTGAGTGAAAGATACACAATATGGCAGTGGTCCCCAACCCTATGCCCGCGGGCACCATTGTGCCCGCCGACTGTTTTACGAGTGCCCGCCGCTGATTGAACGATAAAAAAAATTAAGTTTTCAAATTTTCAATAACTTGTTATGTAACTTATTTTTTATTTTTAGTAATTAATTAGAAAAATATAAGCGTATTTATTTGAAAAAAATATTTGTTTATAAATATATTATATCATTTTATATTCATTCTCTCAAAAACGTATACCGTAAAGTACAGCCAGAAAATATGTAACCTTAATCTTTTTCTGGCTGTACGCAATTACAAAAATCACTTACTCTAAAGATAAATAAAAAATATTTTGTTGATGCAGATTTGTTAATAAAAAACATTTGTGCATACATCAAATATTGCTTAAATTCGTTCAACAATATATAAACAATGCTCAAAGTTTTAAGAATAGCATTTTTTACCAGTCACGATTTACGTAGGAACTAAGAAATATATGAAAAAATGCCTTTTGTAGATTACAAAATTTTCCATAAAAAAGTCAGCAAGACAAATGTCTCACTTTTTTAATTTAGGCGATTGTTTAGTTATCGCGATTTTGATTCAGGCGCCTTGAAAAAATAAATGGTGCCCGCCTCCCGACCGGTATTCTAGAATGTGCTCTTAGGTACAAAAAGGTTGGGGACCACTGCAATATGGTAACACAATTTTTATTCAAATGATATTGTAGTTGAAAATTTATTAATAGATAGTGATTTAAACTCATAATAAACCTGTCCATCTAACTGCTTTAAATACCTAAGTTTCATATTTCTTCATAATATCTATTTTATTCTTGGGGGGGGGGGGGTATGACCCCGTGACCCCCCCCCCTTGTATACGCCACTGACAATATTCATAATTTTATCTGTGTGGGAATGAAAATACCTTAAAATTTAGATATTTATTTTATTAGGGCAATAATTACAATTTATTATAGGTACCTACATATAAACAACAAAATCCAATGATATAATACTAATAATAATCTTTAGGTTTTTTCACAGCTGATCAAAACAATAAAACAGGCAAGTGCATGTTGGGCACGCACATGATAGGGTTCCGTAGTCATTCTCACTACGATTTATAAAAAAGAGTTATTTCAAAATTTTCGAGACTGAAGGGTTAAAATCATAAAGTCATTGGACTTTTATTATAAGATTTTAGGAGACCTATCAAATGACACCCCACTCAATGGGGTAAATGAAAACAAAATTTTTTCACTTTTCAGGGGCCCAAAATATTTTTGACAATGTTCGTTATAATTTTCAGTGAAAGTACTAATTAAAAGCTACATTCTGAATTTTTTTCAGATTTTTTGAATCAATAGTTTAGAAAATAGAGGGGGGGGGGACGCTCTGACAACGACATTAAAAAGCAAATATATCGTGACTGAAGGGTTAAAATCAAAAAGTTATTTGACATTTTTCATTGCATTTTAGGAGACCTATCAAATGACATCCCACTCAATGGGGTAAGTGGGGAAAAAATGTGAGTTCACTTTTCAGTCTATGAAAGGGGGCCCCAAAATATTTTTGACAATGTTCGTTATAATTTTCAGTAAAAGTACTAATTAAAATCTACATTCTTGAATTTTTTCAGATTTTTCGAATTGATAGTTTAGAAAATAGAGGGGGGGGACGCTTTTCTAACGACTTTGGAAGGAAAATACATCGTGATTGAAGGGTTAAAATCAAAAGGTTCTGTTACATTTTTTGTTGCATTTTAGGAGACCTTTCTAACGACACCTCGCTTTTTTTTTTAAAACACTTTTCATTTTATGAAAAGGGGGTCAAAAAATTGTTTGTTTTCAAAAATCTTATCATTTCTATTTTGGGTCATTAATCTACGATTGTATACCAAATTTCATCTTATTATCTCAAAATTTTTGAAGACGGACGGACGGACATGGAGAAACTATAAGGGTTCCTAGTTTTCTACGGAAACCCTAAAAAAGAACCTTGAGGGTGAAAATATAAAATATATTTTATATAAAAATATGAAATATATTTTATATAAAAATATGAAATATATTTTATATAAAAATATAAAATATATTTTATATAAAAATATGAAATATATTTTATATAAAAATATGAAAGCATATTTTTTTGTCAAAATTGAATAATTATTTGCAAAACGGCAAACGTTTATTAATTTATAAGCGCGCGCGCAAGCGGATACGAAATTTCGGAGCAAAACGTGTAAAATCAAAATTAGTGCACGTAATGTGCTCTAAAATTTTCTACCCTTAAATAAAGGTATTTCGATCAATTTTGCAAAATTTTATCAATATTCAATAAAATCTAAATATGTACATATGTATGTATATTAATTTATAATTTTTTCCGTTAAAATAGCATCGTTGATTTATTAAACAATATTAAAAACTATTATTAATTAATGTAATCATTTTTGATACAACGAAGTTAAAAAAAAAAAAAAACATTAAAATCAGCGCTGTTTCTGAGAGTAAAAACGTGCATTGAAAAAAAAATTCTGTATGACCCCCCCGAGAGGTTAAGCTGTATACGCCCCTGAATAATAATAATATGTACCTATAATAGGTAATTGTACGATCTAATTTTTAAAACAAAATTATTTTGTATAATATGTATGTATAATGACTTAATTTTTATTTAATATTAACTTCATATCTATACCTAATCAAATTAAAATCGTAAAAATTTCAAACTTAATTAACATACCAATTTTAAAACAAGATCATGAAATAATAAATGCAACAATATAATTGTATTTGCCGTTCATCATTATAAGAAAAGAGATAATACATAACGAATAGAATATGCCGTCGATGCCGTTTTTTGATTTAGTTTAGCGGCTTAACAAAAAACGACCTTGAGACACTAGTGTGTTTAAAACACTCATAAATTATTTCAGATAAGGCGGGGCTTAAATTTTAAGAATCTTCATTTAGCGGTGTTAAAAACCAAAAAAAAATTATGTAAGAATTAATCTTTTCTCCAATAGGTACCAGCACTTCCTGGTGTCCAAAAAGTGCATGGTTCATATACCTACTGCGTTTCAAGTCTCCCATATACGTTGTTTCTCTTGTTATTCTTTACTCAATGCTAAAGGTAAATATTTTGTTGAACTAGAGGAATTTATCTACCGGGTGTCCCAGATAACTTTTCCAGCATGGGGATCTCAGTATCTATTAGAGATACAGGTTTGGTTAAATGAGATTAATTATTTGTAAGAAAAGGGTGAGTAATACTACACAAAAAAAACTGAAAATTCGGAATTTCTTTAAATGGCTATAACTTTTTTGTCAAAGTAGATAGGTATTTTTTGTAGACGGTTTCTCAAAGCACTTTTTTGTGTAGAATCGATTGGTGCATTTAGATTTTTTATATCACTTTTAGTTTCCGAGTTATGAGCCCTAACTTTAGTTTTTCTTATGGGCCGCTAAGTTGGCTATGGCATATTTGAACGTGTTTTTTACTCTACTTTACAACGATATGTCACTTGCCATACTTATTTTCGAAAATAAGTCGATGTACTAAATGCCAGTGATATTTATTAAGTATTTTATTACAAACATTTAAGTGAGCCATGAAAAACAAAAATTGTAAACAAAAATCACAATAACAACAGTCCAAATAACAAATGACTATTTGAAAACAATTAACTATTAAAGTAAAAAATAAGTGTGGCAAGTGACATATCGTTGTAAAGTAGAGTCAAAAACACGTTCAAATATGCCATAGCCAACTTAGCGGCCCATAAGAAAAACTAAAGTTAGGGCTCATAACTCGGAAACTAAAAGTGATATAAAAAATCTAAATACACCAATCGATTCTACACAAAAAAGTGCTATGAGAAACCGTCTACAAAAAATACCTATCTACTTTGACAAAAAAGTTATAGCCATTTAAAGAAATTCCGAATTTTCATTTTTTTGGGTATACCGCCTAAACCACATAGAATTATGAATATTTTTTTGTGTAGTAATACTCACCCCTTTCATACATATAATTCATCTGATTTAACCAAACCTGTATCTCTTATAGATACTGAGATCCCCATGCTGGAAAAGTTATGTGGGACACCCGGTATACTATCCATGTAAATTATACCCAAGTAAAATATTTTTGATGGGATAATATTACTAACTTATTTTATTACCCTATTTATGAAAATGTATAATAAAATATTAACCGATTTTCATGGGTAATTTTAAGCTTATACCTACTATTAAAATACACTCACCGCTCGATAAAACGACGGTGTTAGCAACTCAACCGTTTGATATAACGACTGTGAGAGGGGCCCCCACCACCATGCCAACTTAAACGTTAATTGGTGAATTTAAATTTCGCGCAAAAATATTGTAGTTGGTGGTATTAAGGTCGAAACGCACTAGAGCGGCTCGACGCTTCACTACACTACACTACGCATCGCAACAAAATATTCTATTTAATGTTTTAAATGAACCTAGTCGCACATGGGCGACACTACGCTGACGGTGCGTTACGTGCGATTGGTTAAAAAAATGAAGTGTTGTGTAGTGAAGCGTCGCACCGCTCTAGTGCGTTTCGACCTTTATGGTGGAAATAGGGAAAGGTCGCTATATCAATCGACGGTTACGTCGTTAAATCAAAGGTCGTTATAGCAAGCGGTTAGTGTATTGTTTTTAATTCATTTTGACTTACAAACAAATATAACTTATCTGTTCGTAAGTAGAGGAACGCCTTTTTACTTTCTTATACTGATATGACATACATAATAGTATTAGTGAGTATTTGATAGAAATATCCATTTTGACCTTCCCTGAATCTATTCTGACTAGTTTCGCCATGACGTATGTCGATCTATAGAGGCTTTTACACAAAAACATCATAGAAGGGTGACATTTTATATTTAGGATTCATTTTAGACTAAGAAGAAAACATCGTATTTTGTAAAATAACAGTCAATTTTTGTATTTTTCGATTTATTTTTGAAACAGTGCAAATTAGAAAAAAATGTTTTTAATAAAAGTTGGAGAGAATACTATTATCTATAATTTATGCCCCATTAATTTTCCTCTATCCTTTATCAGTAAGTTAAAAATACTCTGCCTTGTAAATGCACGGTGCTTCCTCGTGTTAATTCATCAAAGGTAGTTAATTATTGAACAATTTAAATAAAAACCGATAAAGTATACAGATGAACTGCCTGTCATTGGTTAACCATTTAATTTTCAGACGATTTTAATAAAAAAAATTAATTTGACATTTTTCTTAATACGCGCCTGGTTATTATGTCGTATATTTTGAATTTTTTTACAATTTCAATCAAAAACATTATTTTTCTGCTATACGAATGTCAAAATGACATTTAAAACGTCAAAGTGACATTTAATATGTCAAAGTAAATAGCAGTTTTAAAAAAACAAATGACGATTTTCTTAAGTCAAATTGAGATAGATCTTTGTAAGGGAATATTTTACAACAAAAGTAGGTGATCTATATTATAGAGAATTGAATGCTCTACAAAAAAGGTTCTATAAAATTTTCACGTAACATGTGTCTTTCTTGAGATATCTTCAAAAAATAAATCTTTTGTGATGTCACCCCTCCCCCTTACACACAAATTTAATAATTTTGAAATGGGACCGTCCTCAAGCCAGACCCAACCAAGCAACCAAGTTTCATCAATTTCGGTTCAGTGGTTCATGAGTTAAGCGTGTGACAAGGATTGGGGGACAGACACACACACACACACACACACACACACACACACACACACACACACACACACACACACACACACACACACACACACACACACACACACACACACACACACACACACACACACACACACACACACACACACACACACACACACACACACACACACACACACACACACACACACACACACACACACACACACACACACACACACACACACACACACACACACACACACACACACACACACACACACACACACACACACACACACACACACACACACACACACACACAGACACAGAACAAAAAGTGTTTGCCTGAAACGGATAGATCCGGTAAAATTTTTAAAATCGGAGAACAAATTTTTTTTCTCGTTTTAAAACGATAACGAAGCTTCTCGTATCTTCGATATTGCGAGGAAGCAATATTAATTTTATATGTATCAATAGATACAAATACACTTTTCAATTTTAGTACTACGTATAAGAAAGTAATATGGCACCCTAACTGAACATCTATTTGTTTGGTGGCTTGTTTTCGGAATAACTATGCAATGCCAACACTTTCAACATACGAATAAAGACTTATTAGCTCATAAATTGAGAAGTAACTGTTTTGTTTTAATTGAAGTCACTAATTGAACATCTAAATATTTGTTTTGTGGAGTTACTAGTTTTGACTAGTGAATAATAAACTTAGAAGCAACCCAATTATTATTATTTGTACAAGAAACATATCAAATCACCTGGTCTACATCTTATTGCAAGTTAGCAGCTTTCCTTAATTGTATGGGTTATCAAACATATCTATTTCATCGTCCTTAATTTAACCCTTCTTCAAGTAACACAGATGTCTACTCTATCTCTATTGTCAGTCTTGTGTCGAAACACAATCAGTGGTACACCCAAGAAAGGTTTTAGGAGTTAGACAATTAGATACCCCCACCCCCAAACTGAATATATTTATAAACATTATTTAATCAAACAATTGTGATACATAAATAAATAAAAATTATCCCCCCCTTGATTTTTTCTGCGTACACCACTGATCGATAAACAATACCTACTAACATTTAAGGTTATTCGATCATTAGAGCAATGTATAGATAAAATGATAAAAGTCTAAAATTTTAATATGTTATTTATGGATACCTCATATATTTTACTAATTTTTATTTAAAATATTGAACGTACGGTTTTTGATTAATTGGATATTAAAAATAGAGTTTTTAACACACGATAAATGAGAGAACTTGCCGAAAGTGCTCTATTTATTGAAATTCTACACAATTGGCTATATAGAGACGTTTTAAAAACTAATTATTTGAAACTTCAGCCCTTTTAAATACTATAAAAATTATAAAACAAATATATTGACGTGTAATTTATTCAAAATAATAAAAAACTAGCTCTAACATTACAGCAAATTAGTACATGTTACTATTATATACCGTTCTGTCTATTTCAACTTTCAAATTAAATTAAACTTTTTTTACTTTTAATAACTAACAAAGTAAAATATTCTATTAATTAAATGTAGGTACATGTGTTCTGAATATAAATTAAAAACACAATTTTTCGAAACCAAATCTTTTTTTACAGTGTGCTAGACGTATAACGTTAAGATTTTAATATCTTTCTATTAGTTGAGTTAGTCATTTTGAGAAGGTTTAATTAAATTGAATATTTTTGCAATGTTGTTTAACTGTAATTGCATTTTCTACAGTTAATAAATATATCCTAAAATGGACAAAATAATTAAACAGCATGGAATTTATGACTCGTTTTCCGAAATAATTAAAACAGCTTGATAATAGTTTATAGGTACCAGGTACGTATTAAGGGGTCTTTATGACATACTTGGTTATAAATATTTATATAGACGAAGTAATCGATAGTAGAGTCATTTAGTACACAAATTACTTATTTAGTACTTTAATAAGTACCTACTTAAACATTTAATATGAAATCGGAGAACGTGGGTTGTTGAAATAAAAAAAATAATGCACGGATTTACTTCTTTTAATATTCCAAGGTTATTAAGGAGGTTGACACCATAGAAAGATAACAGAGAGATTTCGATGAAAATTTGAAAATAACAAGACATTTATATTAAAAAAAACTTTAAGAGATATTAAATAAACTAATTAACATGCATTTTTATGAGAACTGCATAATTTCGAAACATTACAGGACTTTTTAAAGTGATGTGACAGAGAGAATTTGATGAAGATTTGAACATACATTCTTTATTCATTTACAAAGATATCTGTAAATTTTCAGAATGATTAGGAACCGCGTTTTTAGGGTTCCGAAGAAACCCTATTAATCTCACTTTGTCGTCCGTCCGTCCGTCCTTTTCACTCGAAGCACAATAGCTTGTAAACTATATAAACTAGAACCATGAAATTTTTACTGAACATGTAAAATGACACCCTCTAGTAAAATACGTACAAATATTTTGAAAAAATAATTTTTTAGGGGGTGCTAAGAAGCTAAAGCCAGGCAAAAAAATATTTTTTTTTTATACCAAGGCATGTGGCACATCTATATGTAATCAAACTAGTGTTATTTAACCCTCGTTCTTATTTTTTTCTAAATCAAAAATGGCGTCTGCAAGGAGCTTAAAGGCAAATGAAAAAAAATGAAAAAAATGTATTCCAAAGTGTGTGGGGTATCAAATTGTAGATCTCAATGAGTAGAATATGACGCTTTTTTATTTTATAACTCAAAAATGACGCCTACAGGGGGCTTCAAGAAAAAAAATATTTTGTCAACCCCTTCTAGCTCGGTAACTACTAGCTCAAAAAATCTTTAAAAAATTGGTAATGGGGTTTTGGAGACGATAAAAAATTTATAACATAAATTATGGCCTCGATTTTGTTTCGTTCACGTGCACGAGACGAAATATATATCTACAGTTTTCACGAGACGAAATCGAAACGAGACTTCAGTTTCAAAAATCGATATGAGTACAGCTTTAGTCTCAATCTAATAATATTTCTTTCAAATATAAATTTCTACATCGCTATTTAAGAAAAGTCTTGAATACGTTCCTGTTCGAAATATTCTTATAAAACAATATAGAAATAAATCATACCTGCACGTCGGTCTGTCTGCGAGTGCTGCCACACGGCCACCAGGTGGCAGGGCAGTTCCTCTCCGGGGTCTCGACAACATTCGACCACATCGCCGGCGGTGGTGCGCGGAGTCAGCGGGACCTCCTGGAGATGACGCACACTGCCCTCCTCCTCGTATACACGGACTATCATCTGCAAAATATATTATGTTGTAATGTGATAATAATACCTAATAAATATATGTCATTAGTGCGACGAGACTTTCTTATACGTATTACTGAAAGTGAACAGTGTACGTGTTTTTAATTTCACTAAGAAATTATTTCTGGAAAACTAATAAGATAATGGAACATAAACTGTAGATGAAAATATACTCTCTAACTTTTATCTAATATTTTTTTCTAAATGATCGCTTAACCGGAATCGAATGGTAACTCTTGTAAATTTTTGATTTTTCGAATTATTTTTGAAACGGTGCAAATATAATAAGAAAAAATGTATTGGAGTACATAATTATCTATAAATTAATTATGCTCCGTACATTTTTTCCATCATTTATGATTTAGCCAGAAAGATTTTTTACACAATAATTAGAATTACTCATGCCGTTCAGTCCCAGTATTACGTATAAGAAAGTCCCATGGTACCTATGGCAAACGCGTACACTGTTCAGTCTCTGGTAAACGTATAAAAAAGTCCCATGACACTCATAACAGAAATTTCTCTGTTATGAACTAAATACAAAATATAATTTTCAATTATTTTTCCAAAAAATTTTTATGAATAGGACATAAATTCCAGATAATATTATTGTTTACAATTTTTAAATTGAAAATTTTTCTCTAATTCGCACTGTTTATCATGTAAGACAGATAGAATTTGGTCTATTAAATCGAAGTTTAACTGTATTTAAAAAATAAAAACTTGACATGTAAACAACAATTTACGGAAGTTGGCAGTTGACAATATAAGGTGCGGGGCTGACTTTGCGGGGAATGGTGCGGATAAACGTAGAGTGAAGACAAGGTGTATGTGTCTCTCTCTGGAGCATGCGAAATCACATAGATGCGTCTCTCTTTATTTTTTCGCACACTTATCATTTATTAATTAAAAAACGCGATTCCTAATTATTTTGAAAATTTACAGATATCTTTGTACATGAATAAAAAATGCATGCCCAAATTTTCATCAAATTAATTTTCATCATCAAATCACATTGAAAAGTTAGGTATGTTGTCTCGAAATTATGCAGAATGCATGTCGATTTGTTTACTTCATATCTCTTAAACTATGACATTGAAATTTTGCAATGATTTTTTAATAAATTAGTATAAATGTCTTGTTATTTTCAAAGTTTCATCGAAATCACTCTGTCATTTTTCTATGGTGTCAACCCCTTATACTGAGCAAAACTCAATACGTAAATCAAAATATTAAAAACATCTAAATCACAAACGAAATTGTCGTCAACAAATATTTCTATAGGAATAATTTCAAAGTTCGTAAAATATAACTAGTACTACTGCATAACTGGAAATTAATTTCAAACAGTGTAGCAGCAGTACATGGGGCGCTAATGGAGCGACGTGTTGATTAGTTGTAAAATACTAGTAGCAGTAGATATCATCTGAAGGCGTAATTAAGACAGGACTATCCTAAATTGCAATTTACTTCCCAATTTGAGCAGAAGGGTTGGGACAGTATCATCGTCATATTCACAAAGCTATTAACAGAACGGAATATATATAGTTTGGTGGGGTTGTTTTTTATTTGACATTTGGAGTAAACTTATAAAGCAGATGTTCTGGAAATAAAAATTTATTTTTATACATTTTATCTATAAATATTATGCTCATAGGTGGGCACAGTTAATCGAAAAGTTAACTTCGTTAATCCTTTAATAAAAAAGTTAACTTCGTTAACCGTTAAAGCGTTAAAATTCCGAAACGTAACGGAAGTTAAAGTTAATCGAAAACTTAACGAAAGTTAAAGTTAATCCGTTAAAAAGTTAACCATCCAAATGTAGACCTTTTTTTTAGCTATTTCGACAACTTTGTTATGTACTTTTCATCAAACATCCAATGTAACGGACTAAAGTTAACGGAAGTTAGCTTAAAGTTAATCCGTTAAGCATTTTGTTTACTTCATTAATTAACGATTAACGAATTAACGAGTTAATGCCCACCTATCTATATGCTACAAACATTCATACTGACCTGATTATTCAATATAAATCGATTATTAAATACATACAAATATGTCTAAACTTTGACAAATTTTAAGGTTAGAAATATGTATTTTTACTAAAAAATACGAATCTGTTCAAATTCAAGTAAGTATCATATTATAACTCAAACTATTTTTAGGATCTTAGACTTTCAAATAGTGAAAGTCATATCAAAATCGGTTCAGTAGGTTTCATGAAAAATAAATAAATAAATAATAAATATTTTTTAAAGTTCAGTACTCAGTACCTCAAAAAAAAAAAACGTTGTCCGTCAATAGTCTGACTTATTGACTGATCATTAAAACCTATAGGGTAGTGTTGTATATGTTAAGGGGGGGGGGGGTATAAGAATTTTAGAAAGGCTTTGGTGGGGCATAGTACAAAAAAGGTTGGGAAACACTGCTATAGGGTATTTCCGGTTGGCGTAAAATCTAAAAATTCGGCATAGCACAAGTAAAGGAAAAATTCCTGAAAATCATTAATATGTGAAATTATTAGGGGCGATGATAGGGGTCTCGTAAAAAAGATGCACATAATATTATATTACAGTAGAAACCGGTTATAATGACATCGAAGGGACCGGACATATTAGGTTGTAAAAGCGGATAGTCGTAATAACCGGTAAAAATGCAATTATATGGGATTCGGTTGGACTTTTATTTTGAGTCGTTAAAACCGATACGTTATATTAACCGATGTCGTTATAACCGGTTTCTACTGTATATAAATTATACAATAATCTAGGACTCATAAGACTTTAAGAGAAGTGAAGGTTGTGAAGGGGCCTATTCATAGATAGATAATGAACTTTTTTAACCTTCGAAAAATAAACAAAAAAGTAAATAGGCAGGATAATAAACATTTTTGTGCGGTCAATAATAAATTTTATTTTTTTAACAATAAACCGTCATTTTTTAATAAACACCTCAGGCCTTAAGACACGTAAATACATTCTAGCATCTACTAAAGTGTAAATAAAAATAAAATTAAATAATTTCCTTCTTAATTCTTTTTAATGAAGATATATATTATATAAAATCATCACCATCTAAAAAAGTATCCCTTCATAAAATAATACAGCATAAAAAAGAAGTAACACAAAAGATATTTATATTTCATTTCTTTCCATCAACCTCTGCTTATTCAGTAATATATAAAAAGTCTTTATGAAACAGGAAATTATAAATTAAAAAAAAGTAATTCATAGGATCCTCGGGCATTTTTAATGATAACATATATGAAGTTATTTTACTCCCCATATTTAAAATTGAAAAGATCATGTCAATATGTATCTAACCTAAATCAACTGTAAAATAAAGTAACAAGAAAAAAAATGTAAAAAGTCATGTCAGGATGATAGATGGTTGTACCTAAATTTTAAAACATGTAAATGGGGTAATGTTGGTCAATTTATATTGATTTAAAAAAAACGAAATGTTTAATACAATAAATAATTCAATTACACTCAGAACTTTATATTCTATACAACGATCTTCTACTTAACGATCGACCCATACAACGACTGGTCATCCGCTCTTTGGAACGACCTCTCCCTATCCCCACCATGGCTAGAACGTACTAGGCATTCCACCTTTCGTCGGCACGGTGGTGGGTGCCCCTCTTGCACGTAATAGTCTTTCTAAAAACTTTTCTCACTCGTTGGCGTGGTGTTGTGGTCGACCCTTAGCCGTCGTTGTAAGGAGCGGTTGAATTACCGGCGCCGTCGTTGTATAGAGCGATGAGTGTAATTAACTTGTAGAAACTAAAATATTTTTTAGTTTAATTAAATAATCAGGTACAATTGGCTTCAAAAGTCGTCTGCCACCCTAAAGGTTATCTTTTTCTAGGGCGGATATAATGTCTTTACATCATTTTAAATAAAAACAAATTACGTCCACTTCATTAATTTAGTTTAAAATATTTAACCCTTTTGCTTCTCAATACGCTTTGAGATTTCGTGTTCGCTGATTGCGCATATTTCGATGATTGAGTTTTTTCGTATAAAGCGTTTAATATGTAGTTCAGTAAAATATATTTACTACAGTGTATTCACTAAACTTGAATAAAAACAACTTATTGCGAATTCACCTATACACCTATCTGTCAAAACCTCCATGATAACTGTAATTTAAGTTTGATACCCCGTTTGAAAGTGCTTACAAATTTTGCTAGCTTATTTGTAATAAAATTATTATTTAAGGGGTTAGGTGTAGTCAGATACATGAAAAAATGACAATTTTAAATAAATTTTTTTTGCCAGTAAATTATTTTATTTTATAAAAGTAAAAACATAGCATAATTAAATAAGGTTTCGAGTTTTCGACTTGACTTGACAGAAATTTTAGAAAAAAAAATTAATAATTTTAAAAGTAATGGCTGTTTGTGTTGATCCAGTTCCAACCGAAGCTCCTTGCGATGACCATCACTTATCCTTGGAGATTTATCCAAATTCAATCGGACAAAAAAAATAGTTTTATTAATAGATAATCTAGTGCCTGATCGAAGCTTTTCTTTCTTTCTTAAATTAACCAAATGGCAGCCTCAGGAAAATTTTTTCTAGATTTTCGGGAAAAAAACCAACAGTTAATTGTTTATAACAAATCGAAATTTAAAAAAAAAAAACCTTCGATCAGGCACTAGTTTTTCATGTTTTCAAAAAGCTGTATAAAATTCATTAAAATCTACCGAGCGGTTTTCGAACTACAGTGGTCACCAGTTCAAAAAACATAGTTTTGAGAAAAACGCATTTAATGTTTTACACTCAATTTACGTAAAATAATACGTATCATTTAATTACTTACACCGAGTCATCTATTAATGGGCCATATAATAGTTCTTCAGTCGTTGTAGCAGCTTCCAAAAATGCAAAAAAAAAGAAATCGATTTCTTGAAAATTCTGACTACACCTAACCCCTTAAGAAAATATATTAAGTTATTTTTTGGCATTTAACTTATGTATTTCAAAAACGAAGAGTGTATTTAAGTACAAATTATACATAAATCCTGAAACCATTAGACCGGCTTTAACTTAACAGTTTTGAATATATTTAATGTACACTATACACATCAGCTCCTCATGTGAAATAAATAAACAATTTCGCGGGTACACACAACAACCGTGTTAATAATATTCAATTAGTGCCATAAACACTCACCGCCAGAGGGATTCGAACCTATAACTTTCGTAATCAATTCATCTAATTTATTCTCACATTCAATAACGTTAAACAATTTCGGTTATACCATAATGAATATTCAATTTGCTTACAGATATTTGATGGATACAGAATGAAACTTTTAACCACCCGTCCTTGATGTCAGGTACGTATCCAGGAGATGGGAGTACTGCAAATATCTTTTACCGTTATTAAGAGGCCCATCAATGAGTATTGGTGGAGGAAAATAAAATAAAAATACATTTATTTGAAATATAGTTTCTAGAAAACAAAAATATATTGAGAATTATGTCCGATATCATAAAGAACCTAACAAAGCTAGCTAGCAAGCACTCTCAAATGAGGTATCAAACTTATACAGAGTGGCCCAAAAGTCACAAGATTATTTAAAATTCAAATTACTTTCTACAATTAATCTATATTTTTTGTACACCAGTAACACATTTTCTGCGATTACTACATGTATAAATTTTTCTGGGACTGTACACCTCCACCTAACCTTTATTTAGTCATTCTAGAGTGTGATAGGAATCCGGTAGTCAAAATTTGAGGATTGTAGCAGTATGTATTAATTTTTTACTTACTAAATGTAGGTGGTGTTAACGCACAAATAGCAGCATCCTTAGCGAAGAACCGCGTTTTTGAAGCCATTAGCGATGTTGCTGATGGAAAACATCTTGTCAAAAGAGCAAAATTAAAAAAAATACCAACAAAAATCAAATTTTTGTTATCCGATTTATTGCAAGATGAATATTGAACAGTTTTGTGTACTTTTTTAGATTTATTTTGGTTAGTTTTTCGTTCTTATCCTTAATTTTTAGTTGAGTTAATTTTAAGAAATTTTTCTTAGTTCCTCAAAAATAAATAGTACAGAATATGAATTGGGCAAAAAAATTAATAGGTATAATACCTTCGAAATTCCCAAAAATTAGCTTTTTTTATGTGATGTATAAAATACTAAGGATTAATTATTTTGTTTTTGATTTCAAATTATTAAAGCGTTATCCTTGGAAATTAACTATGGAGAAATTCACGACTGAGCAATTGTGCTAATGCAAAGAACCTACACTCGAAGTTTTGGGGTCAGAAAACAAACTATACTTCGTTTATTCCGGCGGTTTAAAATTAACTGCTTCAGATTTCTTTTTGTGGGGGTATTTGAAAGATAAAGTATACCGTAACAATCCTCGAACCATTCAGCAATTGAAGGCCAACATCTATAAAGAAATTGAAGAAATAAGCCAAGAAACATTACGACAAGTGATGATTCACGCCTTAGAAAGAGCGCGTAAGTGTGAAGCGCAAAATGGTGGTTATTGGATGAATGTTATTTTCAAAACTAAATAAAATATTTTTCCAAGAAGTGTGTTTTCTGTTTATGAAAGAATTAAAGTGAATTATTACGAAATCAAAAAGTTCTTTCATTTTAAAATGGTATTGTGACTTTTGAGCCAGCATGTATAACAGTTCTTTTGGAATTTCATGAAGACTTTGACAAGTTTCGCGCACGCGTTGTATGTAAATATAATCGGTATTAAAACAGTGGTGATATTATGATAATTATTTTGTACCGTCAGAGTCGCCAACTGTGTTACAATAAGTTGAAGTATCACTGCTCTAAATTCCGTAGCAATTCCATAGATACTATCATAAAATGAATACCTCATTTGAGAGTGCTTATTAGTAGCAAATTTTACTAGCTCCTTTATGATACCGGACGTTAGACTTGGCAAGTTATCAAAAAAAAAAAAATTGTGTTTTTTGAAATATGTTCGTTACGACCCTGTATCCTGTCATACTTTCAGGATTTAATTCAGGTGAATAAGATGAGTAACTGAAGGATTATATGTTACGGTACAATAGTTTCTAAGTAATTTGTACATAGATTGTAAGTAGTTTTGAAGTTAGTGTTAGTTTCAGAATTAACTACGAAGACGTTATTATAGCTTGTATACTTTTTTTTTGTTCAATGTTTAATTAGATTAAGATAGCGTAATTTTTATATATTTTTATATTATTTAGTAAGATAGAAGGAAGCTATCTAATTATTTCTGAAAGCAGAATGTTACTTTATCTTTCTGTTTCAGGTAAAAACAAACACTTTTCATTTCGTGTCTGTCTGTCTGTCTCCCAAGTCACAAGTTACAAAATCCTTGTAATACAAAACTTTGGGCCCTTGGTCAGGAGTGTTCCGACACAAATCTCGGGACGTTCTAACACTGTTTAAATTTGGTACATCATACATTTTTCCTAATTTTATATCAGTAAAAAATTCTATGTTGCCTGGACTAATACTAATATTATAAATACGAAAGTGTGTCTGTCTGTTTGTTACCTTTTCACGGCTAAATCACTGAATCGATTTTAATGAAATTTGACAGGGGGTTAGCTTGCATCCTGAGGAAGGACATAGGCTAATTTCAGGGCCGCGCCGCCCATATGTGCGAAGTGTGCGGCGCACACAGGCGCCAGGGCATCAGGGGCGCCGCGAGGCGCCTTTTGGGTTTAATAAAATACCAGCGCCAATCATTATAATTAAAAATTAATCGAAAGAAATAGAAGAAAAAATTATATCGCATCGAACTTTTTTTTAAAATTAAACAATAATGTGGTGAAAAGTTGCAGTAGCAAACGCAGAAAGGTCGTTTTCTAAATTAAAACTGATACAAAATTACCTGCACTCAAGTAATAGTTACATTTTTCGCCATAGTTGAAAAACTATTCTTCCAATCTCTAGTTATGAGAGCCAAAAAAATTTCTTCCTTACAAGATATTCACAAAAAACTTTTATGCCAAAATGGTCTAAGCAGCAGGCAGGCCATAATTAGTTTTAGAATCTAAAACGCTGCGTGGTTTATACTTTTATAGTGTTCAGCTATTGCATCTTACCAAAAGTGAACAAAAAAGTCCTATCAAATGTAATAAAGCTATACGGCAAAAATTACACAAATTAATAAAACCTCATTTATTAAAACCTATTTTTCTGTTTGGGAATTTTTTTGTTAGTCTGTTTTGGCGCTGAGCGTCTCATACTATATTTATTATTATAAAAAATTAAATAATTTAATTCGCGTTTTCTTTTTCTGGAAGTGAAACGTCATTTATCTTCGCACATGCTAGGGTTCCGTAGTCATTCACACTACGATTTATAAAAGAGTTATTTCAAAATTTTTCATAAACTATCTTTCTTACATTCTGCATAGTTTATAAATTAGAAGGGGGGGGACTCTGATAATGACATTGAAAAGCAAATAAATAAGTCCTTTCACATTTTTTGTTGCAAAAAGTCAATTGAGATTTTTGTTGCATGTTAGGAGCCCAATCTTTTTTTTTCACTTACCCCACTCAATGTGGTAAGTAAACAAAAAATGTGAGTATACCTACAGTTTTCAGTCTATGGTAATTGAGTCTTAAATAATTTTGATAGTGTTCGTTATAATTTTCATTGAAAGTACTGATTAAAAGGTACATTCTGGAATTTTTAAAAAAAATTTGAAGAGCAAATACATCGTAATTGATTGGTTAAAACAATTTTTTTTTTTTCAAAAATCTCATCGTTTTTGTTTTTGGGTCATTAATCTTTGCCCGTATATAAAATTTCATCTTATGTATAATTTTTTAAAGATAGATAGAGCAAAACTAAAAGAGTTCCTTAAGTTTTTTTCGGAACTCTAACAAAAAGGCGCTTCATAGGTTTCGCACACAGGCGCTGCCGAGGGTCGGCGCGGCCCTGGCTAATTTATATCCTTAAAAGTATACCTCGAAAAATTCATTAGAAAAAATGGGTATAAATGACATATGTACTTAACTTTCTTCTTTTCTTCTTCTCTATGGGCGACAGTTCCTGCCTAACCTAAATTCCACTCACACCATATAAGTTGCGGTTAACATCTAGTATAGTATAAGTAGAGTAAAGTCGGTATATATGGACCAGGCGGGTAATATGGACAGCTCATTTTGTTGCTCCATTTTACATTTTATAAAGACAACATTAATATGTATTTAAGAGTGCCTATTACAGAGGTTATGTCCCATCTTCCTTCCTACGCCACTGTTATTTTTTTACAGTGACAACATATTTTGAATTAAAAAGAACAAAATAAATTTAAAAAACAAATGTGTTAACTTTTTAACCACCTAATACAGATAATCCTGTATTATGGTAACAAGAGTGTAATATGGACCACCTTGGTCCATAACACGCACATTTTTTGAAAGACTAATTTTCGATTGTTTTAGATTTTTAATTTTTATTTTGTTTTAATTTAAGAATTCTATTTTTCTGGTCGATCTCGTTAAAAGATTATATGTCGAATGAAATGATGATAAGAGCTGATTTCAAATAATATTATTATAGTTTTCTTAAGGCCGGTCTACACGCACAAATTTATCGTCTGTCTTGCATGATCAAATCAGATTTGTCATACAAAACGTTACGTGTGAACAGCAAGTTTGACGTTTTGCATGAACTGAATGAAGTTTGACAAACCTGAAAAGACTGAAGGGCTGGAGCATTGTGTACATGCAAGACTGACGATAAGTTTGAGCGTGTGGACGTGCGTTAGTCTTATCGGTTGCAAATTCAATCACAAAATTAAAGTTTAAATGTTTAATTAATCGCCAGTCTGCTCTCAGCCAAGCTGGAAATTGCAACAAGACCTAGCTACCGCTATAGCATGTGTATCAGAGGGGGCTTAACATAAGATACATAAGCAAAAAGTCGTAAAATTGCTATCCACATATTAGTAAAATCAAAGAATAAAATTAAGTTAATAATTGATTTAAAAAATTCATAAGTTTATTTTTAGTACAGACAAAATAGATTTTAATTAAAACATAATTATTAGATTAAGAATTACTTCGGGAATAAAAGTTGTTGCGTTAAGGGGGAAATAGGGTAAAATAATTTACTTTTTTTATTATTTTTTTTTTATTTTTGCATATTACCTATAGACCAGAACATGTAAGCGCAATCGTTGGGAAAATTATTCCGATAAAGTGCAAGGTGCCAGTCAGAACCTTGATCGGATATTTATATCTTGTCACATAAGTTCATTAAACCTTGAATTTATAGGTATTTTCAACCATGAAAATATATACTTTTAAACTAATGTTATCATACTTCATATATATTTTCTATAATCTTATAATAATGTTAACAATATGGTGTACTTCAAATTTCAAGATTATTACAGGCGACCATCTTTATTTTTATTTTTAGATTTGAACGAAAAACTGAACGAAAGTTTGAATAGTGTAGGTAGACGCACGATTTGTATCAGTTTTATCGTCAGTCTTGTATGATCATGCAAAACTGACGACAAGTTTGTGCGTGTAGACCGGCCTTTACCCTAAATATGAATGGTGTTCCATATATACCGACTTTACTATAAGTATTTTCAAGCCGATTTTGATGAAATTATCCATTTTGACCTTTCCTGAATCTATTCTGACTATTTTCGCCATGATATCTGTATGTTGATCTATAGACGCTGTAATACTCAAATACGATAGTTTTTTTTAGTAGGCCCTAATTTTTCCTGATCCCACCCTGCCTACTATATTTATAATATGTGGAACAATCCGAATACAAGAGCTCTTTTGTCTAAAGTCTGAAGTACTCATACTCATGTCTATGTCAAAACTATAAATTTGTATACAGGCAACACTCGTATTTGTAATTTAATCATAACTATGCAGCAGAATTCCGTGCACTGAAATCTAATTTCCATTATTGTAATACAGTTATATTGCAGTTCAGAAGCAAAAGCAACTAACTGTCCATTTATCGTTGTTTTAAGTGACTTTTATTAATTAAATTATACAATTATTCAATATCACTTTTCTTCTTTCAAATATCGTTTTCTATATAAATTAGAGCTTGTATATAAAACACTATATGTAGCTATCAGGGCCCAGTATTATAAATATTATAAATATATGTGTTTTTAGAAAAGCACTGAAGATATCCACTGTAATGTGTGACGAAACGTTGGCCGATAACACTACCAAATCGACGCGGCTTACACCTGTGAGAAAAGTCTGGAAAGTCAAAACTACATATCAGCACCTCGGAGCAAGAGTGGCACAACTGAAAAAATCACGTTTTTAAACATACATAATACAGGGTGGCCCAAGTAAAACGAAACGGGCGCGTTTTTGGTCATTTAAAATAAGATTTTGAAAAAAAGCTCGAACACGTCGATTTTGATTTCAAGGGGGACATCTTTTGCTATAAATTTTTTGCAAGAATCTTTTCATCCCTCAGCGGTATGAGCACAACCCTTAAAATTTTAAATAGCATGATAGGGCAAGTGATAACTCATTTGAAAGGGTTTTTAATTCTGAATACGGTGCTTTTTGATTTTTTCAAATCTGTTTAGTTTTAGTCAAGTTATTTACATTTTGAATTCCATAAATGCAATGATTTTCTGATCAAAAAACAAATATTTAAAGCTAAAATTCCAAACAAAGTTTGCTTATTTTCTTATCAAATAATTCAAAAACACCCAAAAGTTTTGAATGTTGGTAATTTTTTTTTTAATTAAATTTTTTTAATTTTTTAATTAATTCAATAAATGTCCAAATTGGATGTTTTTGAATTGTTTGATAAGACAATAAGCCAACTTTGTTTTGAATTTTAGCTGTAAATATTTATTTTCATATCACATGCATAGAAACAACTAGTTTTGAACCCAGTTTTGACAGTAGAAACAAGCCAATTTCAGACCAATGCGATTGTAACGAGCAGAAACAAATAAACAACGTTGTTTCTGCCCTAGGGCAGAAACAACGTTATTCCTGACTAGCAAATTCATTAATTTATTATTTATTAATAATTATAAAAAATTAGAAATGACAACTTTGTGAGCTTCTCTACAAAAACTGAAGAATCTAATTTATCAACGACAGATACAGTAACATCAAAACAAACCGTATATAATTTTAAAAATTCAATCAATACAATTAATTTTTAAATCTGTCAGAATCGAATTTGTAATAAACAAAAGCGAATCTTATTTCTGAATTATTTTATTATTAAAATAGTATAAGATATTACTGCGCTATTTGTCTGAAATAGTCTTATTTCGACTGGTTACAGAAATCAAAACTCGTTGTTTCAATGCATGTGATATGAAAAATAGCGTGTGTAGCACGGGCTGAAACAAGACGATTTCTGACCAGTGCGATGACAGCCCTCGCTTCGCTCGGGCAGTCAACTCTCGCCCTAGTCAGAAATCGTCTTGTTTCAGCCCTTGCTACACAATATACTATTTTTGATCAGAAAATCATTGCATTTATGGAATTCAAAATGTAAATAACTTGACTAAAACTGAACAGATTTGAAAAAATCAAAAAGCACCGTATTCAGAATGAAAAACCCTTTCAAATGAGGTATCACTTGCCATATCATGCTATTTAAAATTTTAAGGGTTGTGCTCATAGCGCTGAGGGTTGAAAAGATTCATGCAAAAATTTTATAGCAAAAGATGTCCCCCTTGAAATCAAAATCGACGTGTTCGAGCTTTTTTTCAAAATCTTATTTTAAATGACCAAAAACGCGCCCGTTTCGTTTTACTTGGGCTACCCTGTATAATTAATTGAATGCTACTTTATTTTGATGATTTAGAAAAGCCTTAGTGAATCCAATTTTACACGTTTAATAGTACTAACGTTTGAGCAAATTTTACCTATGTTTCACCATCCTACCACCCTTTAAAGTTAATCTTAAAGGCTTTGACTTGTGACAGTTTTTCATAAAAATGTTTGATCAAATTTTGTTCCCTGGTGACCACATATGGAATAAACAGCTGTGAAACTCTTGCAAAAAAATCTATACTATTTTACTATTCTTCTAATGAGTTTAGTACAAATTCGATATTTTTGCTCCAAGGCGACGATATATTTTAAATTTACAACCTATACCAGCGGTTCTTAAACTTATGAGGTCTAGGGACTCCTTTTTTGAACAATTATTTTTCAGGGACCCCCATTCCTGATAGAAAAACAAAAAAGGTCGTTAGATACTAATTAATCACTGATAAATAGAAAAATGAAGTACTTTATGTAAATTAATTTTTGCCAAAAATGTTTTGTGGACCCCCGTAAAAGTTTGGCGGCCCCCCGGGGGTCCGCGGACCCTAGTTTAAGAACGGCTGACCTATACAATAAAATATATATTGTAGAAACAATTACCTAATTTAAATTAAATACCCCTTTCACCAAAAAAATAAAAATAAAATAGAAATTATTTTTTTATTTAAAATTTACACCAACCTCACAAATTACAATTCGTTAAACTGACCGAACACAAATAGTGAAAAAATCTATTGTAACCCCTTTATCTCAATTACGCGCTCGATATAAAAAATAATCCACATACATAAATTACCTCCTACCCCTATTCTCTTTAACGAGATTAATGCGGCGACGCCTGGTTACATACAATAATCAGGGTAGATAATTATCGGTATTACAGGAATCAGCGGAGAGACACCCCGTTTCCGCCGGAAGTGGAACATGCTAGTTAATTGACTGGGGATAAATCCTTACCTCAACTCACCCCCAAACTCTCGTGTATTCATACGTCACTGAGTGAGCACATGTCGAGTTCCCAAATAAGAGGGGTGGTATAAAAGAGGGATGATTTGGAGGTGTATTATTTAATGATGGTAACTCATCTTAATAACGTTTTGATGGATTGGAAAATTCGTGAAATATTTTATTTTGTAAGCCCTAATTTTGCAAATAACTAAAAAAAAAAAAGATTAGAAGCTCCATTAAAAACCATTTGCTAAGATAAATAAAATCAATAAAAATGATATTTACCTACTCTAATTTTCCGAGAAATTTTACTAACCTTATTGCTCAGCGAAAAATAATAAAACACAAGCCTCCAAAAAAGTTCGTGGACTTTTAACTGGGAAATGTTTTTCTTACGTATATTTTTAGGCACTGAAAATAAATTTAACTATGAAAGAGTTCGCATACCCCCATATTTCTTACAAAACAAAAAAAAAAGAAAATTTATATCAATTTTGAGAGTCTTCACATGTGATTTTTCTCTTTAATTTGCTTTTTTGTATCATTCTACGGCCGTTTTTGACCGATTTATTTGCGATCAAAATAAAAAAAAAACTGAATCGTAATCGAAAAAAAATCCAAGGGTAGATTTGAAAAACTTGTCTTCATAACTGGGTTAAAAATGGTCGGACAATGATACAAAAAAAAGCAAATTGAAGAAAAATGTCTGATTCATAAAAACAATTCATTAGATCTGTTGAAAAAAACAATCATGGTCCTTGGAGGCTCATAAAATTTATATAATTTATTTAATTATTTTTTGACGATATAAAAAACTCAACGAAATTGTCAAATTTGTTTTGAGTGTTTTTTTTTACGAAATACATACCTTTTTGTGGGGCTGTGTTTATTAAAACGTTAAGAACTAAACAAAATTGTTCAAATTGTATTTAAAGCATTCATTTATAATGAATAAACCTTCCAAAATAGTCAACTGAAGTTCAACAGTTTATTAGAAATTAAAATATAATCAGAAATTAAAAAGGTAGTAAATGTCAGTTTAATGTCCAGTATTATAAAGCTGCTAGCAAATTTGCAAGCTAGCTAGCACTCTCAAATGAGGTTATTAATTTTATGATAGTATCTATGGATTTGCTACGGAATTTAGAGCAGTGATACTTCAACGTATTGTAACACAGTTGGCGACTCTAACCGTATAAAATAATTTTTATAATATCACCACTGTTTTAATACCGTTGGTGTTTACATACAACGCGTGCGCGAAACCTTTCAAAGTCATCAGAAAACTCCAAGAGAACTGTCATATAAGTTTGATATCTCATTTGAGAGTGCTATACAGCCGTGCTAAGCACAAAAGCGGTATCTCAAAAAAAATCATAAAGTTGATTTTTATGGCATCGAATAGCTTAAAAAAATACGAATCCAATGAACTAAGCCAAATAACGATATCTTATTTAAAACATATGAAAAAACCCTTGAAAAAGTTTTTCCTATCTCAGGTTTACCTTAAATTACTAAGAGAATTAGAGGTATTCGCAGCGTGCGCGATGACAGCGCCAACTAACGGGTGGACTTTAGTAGCAACTTAGGTGGACTTGGGCGTACTAACAAACAAATAATTTCAATAAAATATCGTATTATATACATTTTAGACGATTATTTATTACTATTGGCTATGTGCACGAAGTCTATTAGCGCCGCTAGCGGGTAATAGAGAAGGATTGAATGGATTCAACTCTCTTTTTATCATTGTTTAATATGTTTAATACCGTAAAATTTTTTATTAAACAAATATCATTTAATTTAGCTGTTTGCATATAATATAAATAGTATAGCATAAAAGGTACGTAAAAATTATTTATTTTGGGTACCTATCTTTTTCTCTTTAATTATGACGTATAATAGACAAATAATTAATTCGTTTACATTGACAGCATAACCTCAAATTTTGGCGCCGATAATTTTACAATATTGCTCATCACGATCACTCGCATCGACATTATTTCTAACTTCACCCCCTTGCACATAGTCTATAGTGGGATTAACCATGTTGACCTTTCTATTTTCAGTTAAAAACGAGCCTATTAAAAATGAAAGTTAGTCCACCCAAAGTGTTATTTTTTGCCACGTTGTGCGCTGTGATCGATTTCGTTTCCCCTACTACCTACCGAATATCAATAATATGTAAGCGAATAACTGTATATTTTGATACCGCCAATAATAAAAATAATAAATAAATTCCATTTAATAAATCAAAAAAACAATCTGTAAAGTAAAAATAAAACTATTTTAACAAAACGTTGATTTTCTCGAAACTCGCCTTTACTGAGATACCGCTTTTGTGCTTAGCACGGCAGTATATAACTAGCTTGCAAATTTGCTAGGTCCTTTATGATATTGTACATAAGAAATTTTAAGAATATATATAGCTTTTTCGTCTTTCCTTTTATTTTATTTAGTATTTTTAATATGAAGACAAACAAATAAAAAGAATATACCAGAAACTGAAAAATCTGACTTCAAAATCATACAAACAAAACGTACCCAAAGGCGTACCAGGAAGGACTGCATATGATGTTGCATAACCCTCCTCCCTCTAAATATGTATCAAAAACAATCAAAGTTTTTTATTTTAAATACAAAGACTTCAATAGACGTACACAAGAAAACATTTCCCAATATTTTTATCAAAATACTTCCTGTTTCTACAGGAACGAAACTTTTCATCCTTTATAGTAAATTTGTGAGCTGACTAACAATAAGCTCTAAAACTACTAGATAAGAAAAAAGTTCATGTTAATATACCTCCAAAAATGCATCCTTATCAATATGTTTTTAATTTCGTTTTTTTAGTCAAATTAGTAAAGTACATATTACAGTAAAAAAACTGGCTATAAATAAGTCTATGAGGATTCATATTAAGAGGACTATTTATAAAACCGGGTTTTCTTATTTTTAATCCTAGAACAAGAATATAATTTTATTTTGTGTAACTTGAAGTAACCGTATTAAATTAAATTTTGCAATACTATCCTTACTATCGTATTTCTCGTAAACGGTTGATCTTATGACAAATTAACAAAGTATATTTCTGTGTAGGTATTTTGTAACAGGTGACTTTATTTATAAAAGTGCAAAACAGGAAACATTTTAAGAACAAAAAAATATTAGATCAATATATCAAATACAAGAAAATCAATTGATACTGGAAATCGATAACATGTATTAATACTAAACTGGGTATCAAATATCATAACTGTATCACAATAGGTTCCCCAGGTATTAAATAAAAACTCATTTTAAGCAAAATCTTTCGGGGTCTGTAGCTCCTTCACGAAGAAATTCCGGACACATGTTCATATCAACTTTTTTACTTGAAATATTTTTCTCAATCAACTGTTCAAGTTTATTGCACCTGATATGACTCACCCTGCCCTGCATATTATATTATGTATTTTATTTTAATTTATGTTACTATAAAGTTACTCTAGAATTTAAATTTCCAAGAATTATCTTTCTACTAGTCTCTACCTAATATGAAATTATTACTTTTAAAATCATTTTTACACTACGCCAGTGGTTTCCAAACTGGGAGGCGCGGACTAGTGCAAAGGGAGGCGCGAAAAGTTTAACAGAAATTTAATTTTCATAACATCACATTACCGTGTATAAATAAAAAATATATAATTATAAATAAACTTTTATAACATAACATTATTTTTGTATACATACTACCTGTTTCTAAAAGGGACGTTGCTGTGTAGTTTTTGACTGACAACTAATTACTGAAAAAGCAAAACTGATAGAATTATCATAAAAAAATTCAGAGTGAAATCATTCCCCTTAAAAGACCTAGATTTAATGAAGTTCGTGCTCATAAACAAGCATATTCATATTCATCGCATTAAAAATAAATTTGATACGCAAAAAAATATATTTTATACCTTTTTAAAATATGTCTGTGTATAATTTTATGAAATAAAGGGAGGGAGGCGCCAGAGATTAAATTTTTTTAAAGGGAGGCGTAGTTACATAAAGTTTGGAAACCACTGCACTAAGCAATGATTTTTTAATACCTTCTTTCAGAGAGTTAATTAATTAGAACCAAGTAATTTCTAATTATATTGTTTTTTTTCAGACATTTCATAAGTTTTATACAAAATTCTATTGTAGATACAAGCATAGGTAGGCATTAACACGTTAATCGTTAATTAACGAAGTTAACAAAATGCTTAACGGATTAACTTTTAAGTTAACTCAAAAAAATGTTAACGCTTTTGTTTCTTTCCGTTCACGTTAGTCCGTCACATTGGTTGTTTGATGACAAGTACATAAGAAAGTTGTCGAAATAGCAAAAAAAAGGTCTTCAAACATTTTCGATGGTTAACTTTAACTTTCGTTAAATTTTCAGTTTTTCGGTTAACTTTAACATCCGTTAAATTTTCGTAATTTTAACGATTAACGAAGTTAACTTTTTTATTAATGAATTAACGATTAACGAAGTTAACTTTTCGATTAACTGTGCCCACCTATGGATACTAGTTAATAAATAAAATATAAAATTAATACCTTTCTTCAGAGAGTTAGTTTCAATAATTAGAAAGTAATTTCTAATTATGGATCATTTTTCAAATCCATTTTATATTTTTTATACAAAATTCTATTGCAAATATTAATTAATAAATTTAAAAACGGAATAAAAAAAATTATAAGAGAGAAATATTAAAAGATATTTATAATATTTTATTTCTTAACATTTTGTTAAACTGAGCTTTTTCAAATAAAAAATATAAAAAAATAAAAGATTTACTGTGTTTTCTAAAACAACGGACATCAATGTTTTACACGAACTATATATATATTTTTTATCTTCTCCTTTTTTAATACAGCTTCCGAACAACCCCATGTAGCTCCCCACTCACCCACCCACCTCGCACACACCCGCACGCGTCAAAGCCAGTGTTGATGTATCGTTCAAGTTTCTCCAGTGTACAGTCTATTTCAGTTTTTTACAGTGCTCTGTTTTGCCGGCATCAATTTGATCCTCGCTTGTTTTTATGCTGTAAGTTCGGTCATCAATTATTATTTGTAATTAATTTCACCACGATTTCTTTCCCAGTACGTGAAGGAATATATAGCTCAAGATATTTTACTTCTTCATCAGTCAGTTGATCGACGAGCTATATAATTGTCCGATATCAATTGCAGGAACTGAAAGAACAAGCGCTAAAAACGTGTGAAGAGGGAGGGGGATTATGGTGTTTTTATGTAGTTTTAGAAGTCAGTGATTGATCTGAAAATTATATTTATAAATTTATGTTCTTAAGGACCATTAGAATTATATTAATATTTGTATTTTATATTTTTGAGAGTTGTATAAATAAAACTGACTTAAAAAAACTGAATAACACTAAAAAGTACCTACATAGACATGTAGATAGAGCATATTGAGAGAGATGCGGTACGTTTGGGATCTATCTATTTCTTTTTCTAAGAAGAACGAAATAAATATTCCTGTTTAAATACTGACTGAGTATATCCCAAACCATTTTCTTTTGACACGAATCTATTTCCAAGTCAGATGCGCGGAATAGTCCAAGAAAATAAGGCGAAAAACGACCGCTGAACGAAAAAAATCAATGTTATTAAAGGTCAAAGGTTACGAAAATTGTTTTTATAATAGCTTAAATAGCCGTAAAACCAATAGTTTACGAGATATATTTTTTTTAAATCGCGACCTTTCACCTTGAATAATTTTTCTTGTGCACACGAATTCCAAATGGACTCTTCACACGTTATGCTTTATGCCAAAATAAAAATAAACCGTTTAAAAGCTGTCTAAAAGAGACCAACAGGTCTAAAAATATAAATTAAAAAAAAAATTAAAATAATCTCGGTGAGAAAAATTCACTTGGATTTTTTTCGCAACAAAATCCTTATATTCCTAGGCTATACATGCAGTATATTAGTACAGTAAAATTAGCTATAAAATTTCCTTAATAAGTAAAAAAAAGAAAGATTAGTTTCTTCTAAAATGGCTTCTTAAAGATTAAGTATTTCTGAAGCCATTTCAGAAGAACTTTCTAATCTTTCCATTTTTTCTTTATTAAAACCTAATTTTACTGTACTATATAGATAATAATTAAAAACAGTTTTTGAAGTCGGTTGTCTTTATTTTTTATGCATTGTTTTAATTTTCATTATACAGTACATTTTTTGTATAGTATATTTAATAAAACCATATATTAATCTACTAGTATCGGCTCTTACTACCCCAGTAAGGAGTCCATTGAACTAATTTGGGGGGGGGGGGGGGTCGTGAAACATGTTTGGTATAAATTAAAGTACTTTTACATTTCAATTAACCAGTGATTAATTAGTATCTAAAGACCTTCTTTGTTTTTCTGTCAGAGAGGAGTTCCTGAAAAATAATTGTTCAAAAGGGAGTCCCTACTTCCTAGACAACATAAGTTTAAAGACCACTGTTAAAATTAGTAGATTAATAAGTGATAAAACTAATTAGAAAATTAATGGCTTCTATGTTGTTTATGTATCGATATTACACCATTTTCTATCCATAATAAAAAGTTATTAATTATGTGAAATGGTGAATAGTAAATTAATTTCCATTCAATTAAAGTACCTGTTCATTCATAAAGCAAAGATATGAACCATAACAAGGGAGAATCCTACATGAGCACGACACGAGATGAAAGTTTACCGACATGTGCTGCCACCTGTATAGATTTTGTTACATCACAACTCTACGATAGTACAGGGTTTCTAAAACTTTTTTTGTATAAAATATAACTTGATTTTTTTATTAATACCTTACAAATCAAATTCGTAAAATGTAAGTGTAATATAATTTGTTTTTAATAAAAAAATAATTATAAAATATATGTTCAAATAAGGTAATTATTCCCCCTCCTGAATTTTTAATTTTATGTATAAAAATTTATTTTTAACCATTTTTATATTTCTTATTTTTTTAGTGCAACCCCTCAATAAAAAAAACTTGAAACTACCTTGTTTCTATGTTTATATTACTTATTTTTAAAAAATTGTACAGTGAATTAACTTTATTGTATTTGTGAAAAAAATAAAGTTTAATTTCTAACGTGCAATAATCTTCAAAAAGACATACAATTTTTTAAATACCAAGTACATACTCTAAATAACCTTGATTCGTTTATAAATTATTATTCAATAAATTTTGATAAGAAACAACAATTCGTTATTGTTTACAACTCAATTAAAATTATTTTTCAATTAAAAATACTTTTATTAAAATAATTAATATAAAATAAAAACATGAATTGAAAATATTTTTGAGTAGGTTCGGTAATAAAATAAAGTAATTATTGTTGTCACCTACACTTTTTCATTTAACCTATTCTAAAATTTAGATAAGACGTATACATTTATAGATAATAATAGAAAAATCAGAGACGTATCCAAATTAATTAAAAATCTGGCTGACAAAAAATACTTTTGTTTTGCTGTCTCTCCTTGAATAGGTCATTTTAAAACAGTGACGCAACTTTAAAATAAATTACTTTTTACTGTATGATTTTTTTTTCACGGAAATAAAATGAAAAAGATTATTATAGTTTGAAGATATTCTTATTCAACTGGTTTGGGATATACTTGTTCTTAGAAAAAGATATAGATATATCCTAAACAACGCCGCATCTCTCACTGTTTTGAACACATATTACACCATAATGTTAATACAGCATACGCGGTCCATGGTCTATGTCTATGATCGCCCCTATTGGGAAACGCAATAATAAAGTCCATTATATGATATATTCAAACTAGCATATTTCGGCGAAAAAAAATCGTACCTACAGTAAAAAGTAATAATTCATTTTCTGGAGAAAAAATATTACTATTTCTTACATTACCGAAAACGAAAAAATTACCCACTTGGTAATAAATCCAAAAACATTTTTAAAATCGTATTTTTTTGTACTTTTAGGTTATGTTATCTCCAAAAACATGACGTGATGAAACAATTTGGGCAACGAATTCAGTTTCAACACGCCAAAAAACTTCGAAATAATCTATTAAAGACTCTACAATGAATTTATTAAAATATTATTATCCTTTAAAAACTAACGTATTATACAGGATGGCACAAAAACTATTAGGTATGTCAAGTGATCGCCTTTTTCGTCCTCAGAAAATTTAAATTTAAATTCTTAATTTGAAATTTATTATTAATCCTAATTGCCAGACTGTATATAGAACATGAGAAATGCGATTTTTAATGCGGGCTTAAGGTTGTTGTTCACTGAAAGTCGTGGCATCTAATGGTATTTAGTATGAACTACAGGGTTTTGCTATGTCGGTAATAAAGAACAAATAGATCTGGCAACAATTTACAATATTAGACAAGAATAGAAGATTTATTTTTAACAATATTATAATTATTACTATTGCTGACAATAGTAATAATTATAATAACAATAGTAACTATTATTATTATAAATAAAAACATTAAATGTAATCAATAATCACTTGCTATTTCTAACGCGCGTCAGTTGTCAAACCACGTTTTCATATTTCAAAAAGCGCTGTTGCCATATCGTATATTTACGTCATGTGTTCGGGAATTTATCAAAGTTAAAAATTAATAATTATTTAAGTAGATGGTAAATCATTCTAAGATTTTATATACACATTCCTTAATTACCAATCTATAACATATCCGTTTTTGGTTAAAATCTGACGTTTAGTTTTAATACACGAATTAAACGTGTATAGTATTACTATGCTTGCAATGTATAAGAGGTCAACTTTGCACGTTTATAATTAATAAACGAAATGGTAAACTGACCTGAAATTTTTTTTACAAATGCGAACTAGCTTACTTAACACAATATTAAAATTTTAACAAATTCTGTAGTGATCGATTTTAGTGAACAACAACAAACTAATTCTTATGTGGTGTATATGTTGCTGTAAACGCCCGAACTGAGCTAAAACTTAGGTTTTATCGCAGAGACACGGTAATATACATACATATATATTACAAAAATATACAATCAAGTAATTTTTTACCTGAAATAAACCTAAAACCTAAATTAATTATCATATGAGTATTTCTTAATCAATTATTACAACAATGTACTTAATTTATCAATCACTCTAATCCTTACATATAGTTAAAATTATTATCATTTGGTACATTTGTGTTTATTTATTAGTCACTAGTAAAACATAATTATACAACACCTTCAAAATACTTTTTGAATAGAAAAAAACATAAAAAATTAATGCTTTTTATGTTACTAATCGATTAAATAATATAAATACATATTGACATTTCTATAACAAATACCTACTCTATTTTTCAACATTTACCGTGTCTCTGCGGTAAAACCTAGGTTTTACCGAGTGTATGATGGTAAAAGTCCGAAATGAACGATAATCACAGACCAGTTCGGACTTTTACCATTAACAGTTGGTAAAACCTAGGTTTTACCGGTAAATTCTAGGATTTACCTCAGTTTGGACATTTACAGCAACATATACACCGAGAAAACTAAACAGAAACACGGTGTTTTTATGACAAAAAAGCAATAAACCCTATACATTTTTAAATACAAAGTATTTTAAAGAAACGATGTGTCTGTTTTGTTTTTTCGGTGTAAATACCGCATTACTCTTGGACATTTTGCAGTTTCGTTTTTTACGAAACCATTCAGGTGGAAATCAGCTTCATCATTAATTATGAGATGATGAATAAATTCGATTTGCTCACTGGTCAATTCTTGCAATTGAACTGCACCACAATTACTTACGCGATATATTTTACATATACACTCGTCGCTCCGAACAACGTAGGCATCGGTAATTAAAAATCTCCTAACAACGTTTTATAGTATTTAAAAGGGTTGAAGTTTCGAATAATTAATTTTTAAAACGTCTTTTTATAACCAACTGTGTAGAATTTCAATAAATAGAGCACTTTCGGCAAGTTCTCTCATTTATCGTGTATTAAAAACTGTTTGTAATATTAAATTACTCAAAAACCATACGTCTAATATTTTAAATAAAATTTAGTAAAATATATTAATCATCCATAAATAACATATTCAAATTTTAGACTTTTAACTATACATTGCTCTAATGATCGAATAACCTTAAGTCCGACTCTGTTGAAACTGACTAAAAATAAAGAAAAGTTAATTTTAAATCTTCGCACAAAAAATACTCTATTTATTTCATTAGTTTTTAAATTAAATTTCCAATATATAATTTCATATGAGATAATAACTCTATTGTTTTTATTTTATTTTTTGCTAATGTAAATAATATTTTACGATCATATAATTAACTACAATGGGTAATTATTTTCAAAGGCCTTTGATAGTGATAGATATCTAGTATGTATGTTAGCTGTCATGTGTATAAAAAATACAGCCGTTTGCTATACCAATGCGCGCATATGTTTATTTTTTAGAGCGGAACCCACTTCCGTTTATTAATTAGTTCGCTAATTTCCAATCAGAATTGTCACATTGTGCCGCAGGGCCTACTACATGAAATAATTACAACATAGATAATTAACCCTTTCCTAACGAATTGGTTGTAATAACGGTCAACTTTATATCACATGTTTTATTAAAAAATAAAAAAAATATTTTCGAAAAACCACTTGACCGATTCGAATGAAACTTTCTTGGGGTCTGGAAGTAGCATATGTTATGTATAGGGTGGCTAGACGTCCCGTATTGTCCTAATTTCTAGCATTGCATCTCACTGCTCCGATAGTCCTGTATTTTAGTAAATTTTGTATTTACGCCTTTTTTTGTAATATATTTTTGTATTTTGAATAATATGATGCACGTAAAAAATAGTTATTGCAAAAGTTTTTTTTTAAATAAAGGTACCCTAATTTATTTTAAATATGAAAATAATTAAATTATAATCTTTTTCCGCTTATTTAGAATTTTATAACTACATCTAGAATATTAAATCAAAATATATACTCAATTTGACATGTTACTTTTTGTATATTGTTTACGATCCCCCCACCCCTCTTCTTCGACACTTATCCGGTATTTTCTTAGTAATTCTTACTATGTATAATCACGTTATCTCAACAGAGGGCCGAGCACTGCTCACTTAGCAGTGAATAAAAATATTAATGAAATAAAAAAAATCCTGTAGTAATATCATTTTTCAAAATTACTTGCTTCTTACTGCCCTTTACCTAAACACGGCAGTATATAATTATAGTTTATTGTTAAAACATAAGCGTCGCGACATCTCATTTACCAATTTCGTGTTAACTCTCACCAACGAAGTGTGATAATAGAAATACTATTAACATAGATAAGCAATTAAAAAATGTCACGCAAGTTGGAGACAATCTATGTTTTTAGGTTAAGTTTGGTGACAATTCAACATCCACTCAGACAACTCAGTTAATAAAGAATAAAAACATATGTTATATTAAAAGAACATTATTTAATAGATAAAGTCAGTAATAATAGACAATATTAAAAATATCACAAAATAGAACGTAAAAACGACAGTAAGTTGAAATTAAAACCAGATTTCTACATACAAGCAACAAATCTATTTTTTGTGCAAACACGTCCACAAAAAATAATAGATAATATTTGCATTTGTGTATTTTTAAATTTCTAATTCCTTGTTAGGTGACATTTCATAATTTAAGAGTGTATACAGAGTGAGCCGAAACAATACTGTTACTAATAATATTTGAACGTAAATAAATTAAAAAATAAAACATTTTTTACGTAGAACAATGTCTTCTACGGAGGTACTAGGGAGAGAGACGCCATTTTTAGCCAAACCGGCAATGACGCGATTTAAATTCATTAAAATTGAACATAATGAAATAATACATATGTAGTATATTTAACCCTCCGTCTGTACACTGGGTTTGTTAAGGAACAGTCGAAATTTCAAACTTCAATATCTCTCCTACGAATGGGGGGCGGGCTTGTGCTACCTCGCCTAAAAAAACTAGATATGAGTAGGGACTAAAGGCTCAAAGGGCACTCGGGTCTGACAATTATCTTGCAAATGCCAGCAGATGCAAGATGCGTCCGTTCCCTAAATGGGTCAGTGTACACTGTACAGACGGCGTTAGTGTTTTCTAAGGTAAATGGATACCGTTTTTTTTTTATTTTTTCGTCTTTTCATGGCTAAAATAAATGTTTCATGTATTTCTAGGCTTTTTTGACAATTTTTATGTCAAAAAAACACTGATTTTGTGCAAAATAATTACCATTTCGTTTATTTATGGCATGCCTGACTATACTTAAATTTTTATTACCAATGATTTTTAACTTTAGGCTTTGACAACTGTTGAGACATGTAGTAGACACTTCAAGAAGTAACCTTGATTTTTTTCAGACTTTTTGAAAGCCTATAAAACTTTGAAAACGCGACTGTTCCCTAAAAGACCCAGTGTACAGACCGTGTCTCGAAAAGTATAGTGTACAGACGGAGGATTAATAATATTGGATAAAATAAAATAATAAAATTAAATAACTCTTTTTTATAAATCGTAGTGAGAATGACTACGGAACCCTATCATGCGCACGTTGGAATTATATTTGTTCCATTTGAACCAGAGGAGCAAAGAAAATCTTTAATACCTATTTAAAATATTTCCCAATAAAGTAAAAAAAAATGTTTATAAAATTTGGGACGTGTCGAATATTTGATAGGGTCACTATTTTAGATAGTTTTATCGATATCAATAATTATAAAATGATAATTAATAATAAATAAATACTTACAGGTATCATTGATAAATGTCTTCATGCCCCCCTTTATATTATTTGTTTCTGAAAAAAAAAGAAATCCAAATTAAAAGTTAATTTAATCGTAATTATAATTAATTTGTCATTAAATCTGATACAATGGCATATCAATATAATATACAGTCAAAACTGGTTATAACGACATTGAAAGCAAGTTAGTAAATACACAGGTTGTACCATAACTCTGGTGGGGTGAGGCATGAAAGGGGAGACCGCGTCATCATGAGGACCCATCCCATCTAATGTTAAAAATAGTTAGGGTCCTCATGATGACGCGTTTCACGCGGCCGCTGATTGCTCAAAAGTTATGGTACAACCTGTTCATTTACTAACCTTGATTGAAGGGACCAGTCATATTAGGTCATAAAAGCCGATAATTGTAAAAACCGGTTAAAAGGCAATATGGGATTATATGGGATTCAGTCGGATTTTTATTTTGAGTCGTTAAAACCGATTTCGATTGTATTTAAATGGGGCAGTATCGTACGCCACTGGATTGCATGACAAATTAAACAAAATACTATCTACTTTTGGTGAATTCATTTGATACGTATATAATTCAATACATGAATTACACAACTATGCCGTTTCCGTATCTATGAATTGTGTCAATTCAATTCTTTCTATTCTATGTTTTTGTATTAATAAAAGTAAATATCTGAAATTATCTGTACCTAAATTTTTAATTAATTTATTGTTGCTCATATCCTACACAGAAGCGGGCTAAGTAAAGAGAATATTCGGGGCGGAGTGATAATTATGCATAATGCACTCCACTCAATTTTTCGCTGTTAAATGAAATTTGGCACCTCCTAAAATTTAATTCTGCGCCTTATTTTAATCCTCGTGTTAATTTTCAATTCTCATCAACCTCTTCTACCTCATTTTAGCACCCCCTTGTACCCTGGCACCCCTGACGATCTCCCTCCCCTCTTAGCCTGCGTAGGCACTCAATGCGCGTGAGGGGAAAAATTTGAAGTTGAAAATATACAAGGAGACAGTATAGAGTTATCGTTGCCCCAACTTGCTGACAGTGAGGTTCAACGATAAATTTGTTTTGTTATTTTCATAAAGGACCATCAACCTCCTTTACTTCATTTTAGAGTTCCCTTGTACACTGGCACTCGTGGGGATCCCCCTCTCCCCTTAGCCTGCATATGCACTCAATGCGCGTGAGGGCAGAAAACTCGAAATTGAAAATATACAAGGAGATATTATCGTTGCCCCAACTTTATGACAGTGAGGTTTGACGATTTTGTTATGTTATTTTCATAAGGGGCCAGTTTTGCCAACCCCTAACTACGCCTCTGTATGTATGAGATATGAGTGAAAGCTCGCGCTGAATCCGATACGATATAAAGAACCGATTCTGTCAGCAACACCTGTCCGGTTGTAACTGAATACGTCACCCGAAATGTTCGCGGATGATCGAGTTACAGCCGAGTTACGGCCGTGCGAGAAACTTACACTGTCCATCTGGATTCAGAGCATACCAAGCAGTCACATTTGACGGGAAAAATACATAAGAATGTGGACGTATTAATAATCAAATGCTAAAATGACTTACCCATAAAAAACAGATTTTGTATTAAAATATCTGCCATGGATGTCACGGGACTTTCTTATACGTAATACTGACAGTGAACAGTGTACGTGATTCTTATTTTATTGAAATTTATTTCTGACAAACTAATAAAAGATAAAATAAAATGAAAGAGACATAAACTATATAAATATTGTATACATTATGTATCAAATGAATTTTATTTAACGTAATTACTAAACCGGAAACGGATGTTTACTCTTGTCATTTTTTTAATTTTCGAATTATTTTTGAAATAAGAAAAAATGTTTCAGATAAAAAATGTCGAGTATGTTATTGTCTATAATTTATTTCCCATATTTTTTTTCCAACATTAATTAATTTAGCCAGAAAGAATATTTAAAAATAATTATCTAGAATAACCCACACTGTTTACTCTCAGTATTACGTATAAGAAAGTTACACGTATAAAAAAGTCCCATGACACTCATGGCAGATATGTCATCTCTTTTATAAACCATTTGAAATATAATTAAAAACTGGTTTATTTAAAAAAATATTTTTCAAACAAAATTTTTTTTACTTTGCACCCAGCGAATAAGAAAGTAAAAAAAAAATAGTTTTTGTATTAAAAATATATTTTCCAATTTTGTAACATAGTACTTTGGAATTATAAATCACACACTTCGAATTCGTCTTAAAATGTTTATTATATAATGATCGAAGAACAGTCAAAATCGGATATAACGACATCGAGAGAACCAGTCATACGAGGTCGTAAAAACCAGTAAAAATACAATTATATGGGTTTTAGTCTGACTTTTATTTTTAGTCGTTAAAACTGATATGTTGTTTTCACCGATGTCGTTATACCCGGTTTAGACTATAACTTTTACGTAACATGCATCATTTTTGGGATATATTGAAAAAAAGTATATTTTTGAGATACCCTTAAGGGTCATTTTGGACACATCTCCCCTACTTTTCATATAAATTTCACAAATTCGCGTTTAGTAGAACAATATAAGTTATAGAAACAATTAGCTTAATACACATTCATTAATCATACATAGTAATTCAGCAGCTCAAAAGTAAATCTACGATCAAAAACCAGGTTAATTACATTCATTCTTCATGTGGCGGGCCATTAGTGTTTGTTTTAGTGTTTCTAAACCAAATAGCCCCTGGAGCGAGTAACCTGATAGTGCTTCTTCAGCTCTTATGCGCAAATGTTTCATTCAATTTATATTTACGTAATGCATTTTTTTTCTCGTATAATTTCAATGCAATAAAAAATAGACAGCAAAAAATAAAGAAGTAGAAAATATTTTATTTTCTTATGTCTAAATTCTAGGACCAAGTGAAATACAATAAACAAAATCAACAAATATATTTAAAAAGTGTTAAAATGAGTAGCTTGCAGTTATAATGAATAGTTTTTTAACCATATCACTCCCATGTTCTGAAAGAAATTGAAGTTTGCAATACCGTCGAAAAATGGTGTCCGAGATAAGAGTAGATACATTTTGATTGTACTACCGTCAAAATGTAAAGAAAAGTTGATTTCCGCATGGCGATTGTGCGTGTGTCTGGATGTAGAATTTTCTTTCTTTCACGATAACTACTGTAAAAATGAGAAAATTGTTTGTCTCAGTGAGTATGACCAATTGAGTTTGGTGCTAATCGAATTAGAGGTTTAAGGAATATTCGAAATTTTGTACCTATTATCGTTTAAAAAGTTAATATTAACTCACCAATTTTGATAAGACTTGGTACACTTGTAGTTCAATCGAACCTAAGGGCCACTTATTTTTATGCGTGCCTAAACGGCTATTGAAGGGATGAAAACCACCTTCAAATTTTTAATTTCAAATGTTAGATATACTAATAAATTCGTCTACCAAAAAATGAAATTAAATTCAGTCCCACCTTCAATTTAGTTTAACTCCACCCCCTAAAAAAACATATATAATTTATTTTTGTGAGTGGGGGGAGGGGGTAACTTGATCCTTTTTATAGAACTCTATAAAACTCTTTGAGCGCTATCCAGAACTAAATAATCTAACAAAAAGTTGTTAATCCTTTAAATTTGGTAACCCTTGATTTATGATTACATTACACTGGCCGACAGTCATTTTGCTGCAGGGTATACAATAACTTTTTAAGGGTAAATGGGACACGCTGAATCCAAAAATGACCACCGTTTTGCTCAATTAGCTCTTGTTTTTGCGGTATAGCAAAAAACGTGTTTTTTGCTATTTGCAAACATTCAAATTCGTATATATATTTTTTAAATCAATGACTTCAACCAAATATCATTCAGATTGAAGCTATGGGTCCTAATTGAACTAAAAACCCTTAAATTATATACATTCATAAAGTTATTCCCTTCGAAAATCATGTTTTAAACGAAAAAATATCGATTTTTTAGCAAAAATTCAGCAATTTTCAAAATTCAAAACGCTGTAACACAAACAATTTTTGTCCAATTTTAATGTTATTCACTAAATTTGTAGCTTTATCTATCTTCTTTATTGTGTTAAAATTTCAACGTAATCGAATGAAAATTGGCGGAATGGTACTAAAATCAACTGCGCGTGACAAAATTTAGTAGTTCGGTCATATATTTTTTAAATTAAATGCTTCAACCAAAGATCATTCGGAATGCAACTATGGGTCCTAATTAAACTATAAAACCTCAAACTATACATATTTTTATAGTTATTCCCTTCGAAATTCATGTTTTAAATGAAGAAAATTAGCAAAAATTCGGAAATTTTCAAATTTCAATGCGCTGTTACATAAACAATTTTTGTCCAATTTTAATGTAATTTACTAAATTTATTGTTTTATCTATCTTCTTTATTGTGTTAAAATTTTAACGTAATCGATTGAAAATTGACAAAAAGGTATTAAAATCAACCGCCCGTGTCAGAATTATTAGTAGTTCGCTCATAACTACTCCTGGCGTTAAATAAATTCTTTGAACAAAGTATTAACTAAAATACGTATTAATTCGAGTTTTGAAACGAAAATGAATTACTTTGTTTTACAAAATTAAAAAAAAATCATACAAAACATTCTTGCCCATAAATTAAAAAAAAAATCATTATGTGTAAGAAAAACTTCTTTTCAGCTATTATCTTGGCATAGTAATTACTGTTTTCGAAAAAATATATGAAATAAGTAAAAATTTATTTATTACTTTGTTCACAGAATTTATAATACCAGCCATACATACGCCAGGAGTGAAAATTACCAATTTTGACACGCGCAGTTGATTTTAGTACAATTTCACCAATTTTCATGCGATTACGTTGAAATTTTAACACAATAAATAAGATAGATATAGCTACAAATTTAGTGAATAACATTCAAATTGGACAAAAATTGTTTGTGTTACATCGTTTTGAATTTTGAAAATTGCTGAATTTTTGCTAAAAAATCGATATTTTTTCGTTTAAAACATGATTTTCGAAGGGAATAACTTTATGAATGTATATAATTTAAGGGTTTTTAGTTCAATTAGGACCCATAGCTTTAATCTGAATGATATTTGGTTGAAGTCATTGATTTAAAAAATATATATATACGAGTTTGAATGTTTGCAAATAGCAAAAAACATGTTTTTTGCTATACCGCAAAAACAAGAGCTGATTGAGCAAAACGGTGGTCATTTTTGGATTCAGAGTGTCCCAATTACCCTTAAAAAGTTGTTGTTTTCCCTGCAGCAAACAAAAAAAATTTTTTTTGTCGGCCTGTGTTATAAATCATGAGAAAACTTTACAAGATATTCAATACATATGTACATAACATACATTTGTCAATCAAACCATCTCTTAAGTCCACTTAAAATATAAAAATATCTATAATGCTATACATCCAAACCCAAAACAGAATATTTGTTTACATTTAGCACTTGAAGTGATACATTTTATTCCAATATATCAGTCAAGTTGCTAAGAATAAGAATTTCATATTACCCACATATTATATACATATTATAACCGCATACATTGTCTATATATGAATAGCTAGCCTTGTTCTCTTCAGACAAAATGTTTATAAATAACAGATACACCAAAGTAACACGTCTAATCCAGCTCAAGTGGCGCTTGAATGTGTGAATGTCCAGTAGCGGGCTTAAGGAGGACACTACTGGAATTGATGAAAAAATTTGATTAACAAAATATATTTTCTTGAAGAATAAGCATTTAAAAATATCTCCAAAAAATGTCAAGTAAAAATTATAAAAAATTGACGAAGGTACTGCAAATAAAATAATTTTTGTTAAACCTTCGTTTTTTCAAAACTTTTCAAAACTATTTTTTAAGTCCTTTCAATGAACAAATTAATTTTTTAAAATGATGGTAGATAGCTACATCTAAACATTTCATTCTTTTGAATGAAAATTTTGTGTTTAACAATATAAATACTATCAAAATATTTTAACGTGTTCCGAAGAATTTAACAGTAAGTTAGATTTAATTTCAATTTTAATCAAATTATTCAATTTATTTTTTATTCAACTTCGTATATTTTGTTCATTCATTGATCCATGTCGAAAGTTAACAGTGGAAGAAAAATAACTAAAATAAATTCTAATGGTTAATCCAGGATCGTTAATTAATACATATATAAAAAATATAATCAATATTTCTAATGAAAAGAGCAGTTTTCAGATATCTGCAATTATAGTAAAAAAATGTTTGGAGCAACTTACAGATATATTTTTGAGTAAGAAAAAATTTAAAAATAGGATCATATTCTACTAATTGAAATCTACATTTTGACACCTTACAAGCTTATTGTTAGATATGAAAATAAAAAAATTCCATGACACCCCTCCCTATTTCTCCAATATTTGAAATTGATATTATTGATTTTAGTATTTTTTTGTTGGTAATCCCACCAAAACCCCATTACCATTTTTTCCAGATTTTTTCAGCTAACAGTTACCGAGTTAGAGGGGGGGGGGGTCTAAATAAATTTATTGGATTATAAAACAAATATAAAAAAATGTAAGCTTCAAAAGTTTTAGCTTAAAAACTGAAAATTGGAAATGAGTTAAATAGCTTTAAAATGTATATTTATTTGTAACAATGTTCCCTCGCGTCATTTCTGTTTAGACTTTAGACCCGCCACTGGTATGAGTATATGTGTGTACAAGATACTGATTATTATTGCAGGTTATGAATAAATAAATGATACATCAAGTCTGATAAACAGAACCGACGTGAATGTTGTGTCTAAGAGATTTTTACAAAAATAGATACGGTTATGAAAGATTGTAGTCATTTTGTAGATCGTTTATTATACTTTACTGGATCTAATTTTAAAAATGATATTACTTTGTTGTATATTTTGTACAAAAACTGATTTTTACTTATATACACTACAGTGAAGTAAAAACGTGTAATTCAGTAGACAAAACGATTAAAATAAACGTATTGGTATACAGTCAAATAAAAATCAAGAAATAGATAATATCGAAAGTGACACTAACAATATTTTTGTTAATATCTGAAATAAACTGAAAAAATATACGATTTTATTTTAATGCATAATTAAAAATCGATCCAGATTCCAGACTATCAAGCTGGTCTCGGTCTGGCCTCGCTCCAATCAAACATAAATAAACAAATAAACAATAAACATTGAAATCATTTTTACACTATAGATATCGCTCAGGACCCCTATTCTTGAGCTCACTCGAGAATAATATGTCGATTCGAGTTTTTCGTTCGATATTTTAAATCTCGCATGCCCAAGTACAGTCGAGATTTTTCATTGAACATTTCTATAGAAAAAAGTCGCATCGAGATTTGAGAATACGGTATAATTTACACAAAAGAGATTCTAGTAAATAACTTAGTGACTTTTAGTTTTAGTTTAGTAATTTCGAATGAGAAAAAGTCGAACGAACTCGATAATAGGGGACCAGGTCTTGGTCCAATCACGATCCGATACAGTATTACTATACTGAACATTTTGACTGAAGCAAAACCAGCTCGATAGTCTGAATCGACACTAATGCATGAAAATAAGGTTTTTAATTTTATGGAGGATATAAAAATTAAAACTTTACCTTTATTTGGACATTCTTCTGACCCCAACCCTTTAAATAAATTTGAAAGTTTATTAAGCATGAAATAACCAAAAAATTGCTATTAATCGAGAAATGAATTGCTGTATGGCACATGAATGAGAAAATAAAGAAAATTGTTTTAAAAACATAAAGAGCATGCCCAAGAAGATAGAAATAAAAAAAATATTTTTACATTTATACTCGTATATGGTAGATTTCAACTCCAAAGAGATGGGAGACACAACCCATTTATTTCAAAATAAATAATGTTAGTAAAAAAAAAATGCGGTCCATATAAAGGTGTATAAAGGGAACCAGGCCCTCACTGGAGGCCCAGAATCTAAGAGGGCGAAAAAAAGTAAACGAGTCAAGGCCAACATGATTTTTTTTTAATTGAATACTCCCCTTTTGTATTTACACGATGTTAGAGATGGTAGCGAGGCGATTCCAAAACACTTTGTTTTACGATAAGCGAACTAAAGGACAACGTGATGCCCCGGAAACCATAGGGCCCAGAATTTTTCCAGTAATAAATTTGTTTTACAAAAAATATTATTGAAGATTTTTCCCTTATCTAATGCGTCCGGAGAAAGATCATTTTCTGTTTTAAAGAGAGTAAGAAATGATTTAAGGAATACAATGGGAGAAGAAAGACTAAATAACTTAGCAATTTTGTATATAGAGCAGGAAATTTTAAACCGCATTGACACTGTCAAAATAATTGATGATTTCGCAAGAAATAAAAATATTAGCGAATTTTTCGAAGAAAAATATAGCTATTGCTATCACCATCATGACGCAACTTCGGAAAAAAAACTATATATCTTTATCAAACTTGATCTCGAGATCACGAAAATGAGGTTCGTTAAAAACTTTATGTATATATATATATATATATATATATATATTAATATTAATGAATGGGTTAATTGGTCAATAATAAATAAAAATTAATAAATAAATAAATTTATTAATAGTATGTAGCAGACGTTTCGGAACTTCTGTTCCTTCCTCAGTGCTATAACAAATACATGATATTGGTATTTTTAACAAAATATAAAGTAATAATAAAGCTTACCTTATTATTATATTACAAAGTTTTTTACATCTTTTCAATAAATTTCATTTGACAATTATTTATATAAATAAAAATTATTTTCATGGTTACAAATTTAAAATTTTTAAATTAGATTGCTATAATTTTGTTGTAAATTTTCTGTATGTGTTTTAAAATTTATAGATTTTTTGTTTGCAATTATATGTAATGATTCTGATATTAATCTATTTTTTAAATTTTTTTGTACATCTAAAATTTTTGTATCTTTAAAATTAAATTCGTGATTTGTTTCATTAACATGTGATTTTAAAGCAGTTGATTCTTTTGCGTATTTGTGAGATTTAATTCTGTTAGATAAATACTGTTTAGTTTGCCCGATGTATACAGAATCACAATTTTGACATGGTATTTCATAAATAACGTTAGATTGTTTGTCTTTTGGAATTTGACTTTTTAATTTAGAATAAAATATTTTTGAAGTCAAACAATTTTTATCTATTAATTTTTATTTATTATTGACCAATTAACCCATTCATTAATATTAATATATAATAATGGTCATTTATATGAATTCAAATATATATATATATATAAATAAATAAAACAACTAATTGTCTAAACGTCAAAGATTTAATAAGCAAGGAAACGTAGCGAGCTTTCGATTCACAGAATCATCGTCAGGCTAAAATAATAAATAGTAATTAAATACAATAAATATAATACAAAATATTGGTATTTTAAAAAATATGTGAATCGAAAGCTCGCTACGTTTCCTTGCTTATTAAATCTTTGACGTTTAGACAATTAGTTGTTTTATTTATTATATTTTAACGTCACTACTAGTATATTATATATATATATATATATATATATATATATATATATATATATATATATATATATATATATATATATATATTATTATATATATATAATATACATATGTATATCTGCCGTTTCGAGTGGACTCTCTAGCCTTCCAGGATTACTTCCGATCTTTTTGAAACTTGGTTGAAAAATCGATCTCACGAATACCTCGGTTAAGTTCGTTAGTCAGCGAAATTCCTTTATGGATTTCAAAATGGCGGCCGTTCAAAACCGAAAAAAAATCATATCTCGGGTATTAAATATCGGATTGATAATATCAAATATGTTTTGGAATCCTCTCAATAAAACAAAATTATTGTGTCTCTTGTGATTTTTCGGTATAAGGTACCGTTTGGTTGATATTTTAAAAACAAAAAAAATATTGTAGAGATTGTAAACTAAGAATGCCGAGTTCGAGTCCCGATGTGGAAATTTTTTTTTACAAGCTTTTTATTTTAGTTTTTGGTTTATTATGTAGAGTAAAAAGTTAATAATCAATAAAAAATTTAAAAAATTTCAGAGCCAACTTATTTTTACACATTTAATTATTTTTTTATTTTTTTTTTATCAAATAAAATTCGCTTACCGCGGTGGTTGCGCGGACAGAATATTTTTTAAATAAAATTTAATGTGTAACGGTATGAAATTGTTCATTACTTTTCTTTTTTTTTGTTAAAAAGTTTATGAGTTTTCTTGCAACTTCTATTTCTAACTTTAGCCAGAAGGCCCCAAAATTTTTACCGCTTGGGACCTCCACTTGACTTGTGCCATCGCTGGCACCGATCTGGATATGGATCTTAGCTACTAGGCGTAAGCCGCGTTATCGGCGAACGTTTCGTCACGCATGGACATCTTAAAAAAAATTCACACAATACAAGATAGCTTCAATTTTCAACAAACGAGACTAAGGCGAGATCTCAATTCAAAAAAACAAGACGAGACGAGTTTACCTAAGTCTAATCTTGTAAAGGTGCCTTTTCATGGAGCGTCATTGACGCTGGACGCTACGATTTTGAATTTTGAATGCTTGCTATTGGTCAGCGTCAAGTGAAAAAGCTCAACATGGTTGAGCTCATACTGCTTGACGCTAGAAATCATGTTACACCTAATGTCAGTAGCTTTGATATTATGTGTATTCTTGTTTGTTTTGTGAGTTTATACGTCTTTACGAATAGTATAATGAAATGTAAATCAATTTTTAATAACTGAACGTAATTTATTGGTTGTTTTTTCACACATAAACGTCAAACAGTAGTTGACAGCTAAAATTCAAAAAATTAAAATCGGTCACGTGACGAGATTTGACGCTACAAACTAGCGTCAATGACGCTCCATGAAAAGGCACCTTAATACAACATGCCAAGCACAAAAGTTTCCACGTTTATTAGACTTTATTATCACATTAATGAACCCCATTTGATTATTCAATAATGTCTTGTACCAAAACCTGTTCTATTATAATTCTTATACGGTAAATATTTAGAAAATAAAAGTTGTTAATGAACTATTAAACAGTTAATAGATATTTAATCTAGTTCTACAATTGGTTGGCATTACATTTGGAATAAGTTTACCATAAAATTATAATATTCTACTTCTTAATAAACTCAGCATGATTTTTGTGAATAATTTTTATATTTCCTTGATTTTATCATATTTTAAAGTGCATTAATTTTTATTATTTACTTTTTTTGACATTACTTTTGAGTTATTTTTCTATGTTAAAATTTAAATAACATATATATGTGGTAAAATTACATAAAGTTTACATTAGGAGCATATATTATGTACTTTTAATGTTTTTTTCTAAATAACAAAATAGATACATATTTTTCATGCAACAATTATTTTTTAGAATTCATTTAATGCATCCTGCTATACCGGGTGTTCAAAAAAACTTATAGTTCGAGCAGTGGCAAATAAAGCAAAAACGCTGTACTTTTTAATTGGGATATGCCACTTTCTGTGATCATAGATAAGGTCAAAAAATGATTTTCAGATAGAGAGCCACGTTAAGAACCTTGTATAACACTGTTATATTGGCTATGAAAGATGGCTCCTACCGGTGTTTTAAAATTAGTTTTATCTCAGCTCCTAGTCATCCGATTTTAATTTTCTTTTATTTATTTTAAAGGTCTTATTAAGAAGATTATTTTTGTTATTATTCATTTTGCTCTTAATTATTCGAAAATCTGAAAATTTCATTTTTTACGAACTTAATTGTTTTTTTTTCGTGCCCAATATCATTCTACCTCATATAAATACCATTTTATCAGCATTCCATTGATAACAAGATAATACTTTTTTAATGAACAAAACGAGTTAAACTAAGATCATTCCATGCAGGGCCGCGCCGCCCATATGTGCGAAGTGTGCGGCGCACACAGGCGCCAGGGCATCAGGGGCGCCGCGAGGCGCCTTTTGGGTTTAATAAAATACCAGCGCCAATCATTAAAATTAAAAATTAATCGAAAGAAATAGAAGAAAAAATTATATCGCATCGAACTTTTTTTTAAATTAAACAATAATGTGGTGAAAAGTTGCAGTAGCAAACGCAGAAAGGTCGTTTTCTAAATTTTAAAACTGATACAAAATTACCTGCACTCATGTAATAGTTACATTTTTCGCCATAGTTGAAAAACTATTCTTCCAATCTCTAGTTATGAGAGCCAAAAAAAATTCTTCCTTACAAGATATTCACAAAAAACTTTTATGCCAAAATGGTCTAAGCAGCAAGCAGGCCAGAATTAGTTTTAGAAACTAAAACGCTGCGTGGTTTATACTTTTATAGTGTTCAGCTATTGCATCTTACCAAAAGTGAATAAAAAAAGGTCCTATCAAATGTAATAAAGCTATACGACAAAAATTACACAAGTTATCAAATACAAATCCCCTAACCATAAAAATTGTAAGAGTTTAGACTTACACGTGTTTCAATAGCAATGCTATCATCATCAGAGTCCTAAAGACACTAACTTAATTTTAAAATAACTACGACTATTTATAGGCCTAAGAAATCACTGAACCAGAACTTATCCTGGAACGGTACTCGTTGACCATACTGGTCTGAGTCATTACTTTAACAAGGTAAAAAGGTTGGACCACAGGGGTCCGTTGTCGGAATTAAATACCTTACCCTTATTTTTGAAAATCTCCATACTTTCATATGTTTGAAAATCACCACAGAATTCAAGATCTTAATTTGGTTAAAGCGGTGTCTAATAGTAAAGACTTAGATTGCTATGAAAGTATGGAGATTTTCAAAAATAAGGGTAAGGTATTTAATTCCGACAACGGACCCCTGTGGTCCAACCTTTTTACCTTGTTATAGTAATGACTCAGACCAGTATGGTCAACGAGTACCGTTCCAGGATAAGTTCTGATTCAGTGATTTCTTAGGCCTATAAATAGTCGTAGTTATTTTAAAATTAAGTTAGTGTCTTTAGGACTCTGATGATGATAGCATTGCTATTGAAACACGTGTAAGTCTAAACTCTTACAATTTTTATGGTTAGGGGATTTGTATTTGATAATGACATTGAAAAGCAAATAAATAAGTCCTTTCACATTTTTTGTTGCAAAAAGTCAATTGAGATTTTTGTTGCATTTTAGGAGCCCAATCTTTTTTTTCACTTACTCCATTCAATAGAGTAAGTAAACAAAAAATGTGAGTACCTACAGTTTTCGGTCTATGGTAATTGAGTCTTAAATAATTTTGATAGTGTTCGTTATAATTTTCATTGAAAGTACTGATTAAAAGGTACATTCTGGAATTTTTTAAAAATTTTTGAAGAGCAAATACATCGTAATTGATTGGTTAAAACAATTTTTTTTTTTTCAAAAATCTCATCGTTTTTGTTTTTGGGTCATTAATCTTTGCCCGTATATAAAATTTCATCTTATGTACAATTTTTTAAAGATAGAGCAAAACTAAAAGAGTTCCTTAAGTTTTTTTCGGAACTCTAACAAAAAGGCGCTTCATAGGTTTCGCACACAGGCGCTGCCGAGGGTCGGCGCGGCCCTGATTCCATGTCAAGTTTACCTTTACTCGTATGATTTGTTTTGTTAGTCAAATTTCTCATATGGGACAGTTAAGAAATTAAAAAATATGTCACGAATGTCACTGAACTTTCTTATACACATATTTTCTTAGTAATTACAATTTTACCTACCATAAGTATCTAAACATTAATATATAGAGTGTATTTTTAAATAATTTTTAACCACAAAGCCTTAGGCTATGAATATTGTTTAGTTACAAAACATAATGCATAAAACATTAAATTAATTAATAATATACATACATAAACATTTCAACGAATCAATAATTATAATTTGTTTACATTATTATGGAACGCCTCAGGCGTGACGCATGTTTTTACAACGTATCGATCACGGTCGCGGTGCAACTACAGTGTTGCGACCTTGGGGCCGCGTGGCCCACATGACTCAGCGCGGCCCATTATTTGGGCAAAAGCGCGGGAACGTACCTAGGGACAAGGTCGTGGTGTGTGCTTCTGTACAGGTAAGCCACAATGTATTTAATACAGTGGCGTCTTTGGATAAGGGTAGTTTATTTTTATTTCATAATAATATATATTAGATAACATCCTCAAAAAATATTGTGAATGTTTACCCGAGGTGAATTTAAGACAGTGAGGCAGTTTCATTGCGACTAAGGCCTATTTCACACATATACGGTTTCATTCGGTTCGGTTCGTTTTCGGTTCGTTTTCGGTCGCTGCCGACAAGTGTGAAACGATGATTCAGTTTGTATTCGGTACCTAATAGAAACCGTACAGAACTGAATACTCCCTCCACACGAACAGATTTCATCAGGTTTCTATTCGTGTCCAGGGAACAGAAAGCAATCAACGCGTTCACACACACACTCGGTTTAGTTTCGGTTTTAACCTGATAGCGAGTGTTATTTTTTTTATGTTTTGTCGCGGATTTTCTAATGAAATAGGTGGTTTTCCAGATGTTGATGTGGATCGTCTTCATGCTCTTTAGCTTCGGGAAAATAGTGTAGAATGCTCCAAATTCCTGCTGTAAAGTGATGAGAGGGTGCTCGTAATGAATTCTAGTATTCCTCCTTCATTTTTAAATTTTTTATAGAGAAACAACATGGCAACAACTTGCTTTCTCTCCATGATAACTACTGAGTTTACGGAAAAAAATAAAACCTAACATGAACCGTATGAGAACCGTGTATGTGTGAAAGGGTTTGATTCGTTTTCGGCTGAAACCGAAAACGAACCGAACCGAATGGAACCGCGTATGTGTGAAACAAGGCTTAGAGTCGTCATATTAGGTCGTAAAAGCCGATAGTCGTAAAAACTGGTAAAAAGGTAATTATATGGGATTCAGTCGAACTTTTATTTTGGGTCGTTAAAACCGATATGTTGTATTAACCGATGTCGTTATAACCGGTTTCGACTGTAATTCTAATAACTACACTGCCGTGCAAAAATCTTTGGACACCTGTGATTTTGAATGTAAATATACAGATTTCAGTCAATAAAAATCCCCAAAATAGCGAAAAGAATATATGTTTACGCGCAGTCAAAATAGTAAAAAAAAACATTTCTCGTAGTGCGTCAATACTTTCAACTTAAGTATTCCTGACCTTTCAGGCATATAATTAAAAAAAATTCCTTATCATGGAAAATTGTAAATGCTGTATTTTAGATATGCTAAGATTATTACAAAAGTTGTAATTAAGAACTCTTATCAACATTTAGATTGTTTATCAACCATTTTTGCAGTTTTATATTTACAATACGCAAAAAAATGAGTGTCCAAAGACTTTTGCACGGCAGTGTACATACATGAAAATATTAATTAAAAAAAATGTTTTCTATTGATTTTTTGTATGTCATCTCATTGTATGGATTTCGTTATTATATAAATAAGTGGTTAACATTTCGTTTTACTTTACAGTGGAGTCAACATTATGTTCAATATTATTTGATGAGAACAGAACTAACTGTTAAAAATGGATCAATAGGGTAAGTATACTAATAAGACTAATAACCCCCTAGAACAGTTGAAACTACGCCCTCTGCCCTCCTATGGTGAAATCACATTCGCTTAAAACTCTTTTTTAATAAAATACCCCCCCCCCTCCGATTTATCTTACTGTAAATCAATTTTAAATGTATTTTTATTGCAGTTATATAATATTTTTCTAAATCTATAAAAATAACTTGAAGACGCCACTGTTATGAAGTAACCTGTGCAGAACAACGTGTCTTTATAAATAATTATTGCGGTTGTGCGTGTGCGTGAGATCATTTGTACATGTGCGTGTGTGTGTGTGTGTGTGTGTTTGTACATGCGTAACCACGCAATTTGAAGAAAATGTTGAGTATGTTGAAAATGTACCTACTGCGTATCCTTGAAAACAAAACAATATACGAATTTACCTTTGTATTCATACAAAATATGGTGCATATATTTACATAGCAGGCTAATTAGTCATTCAGATGACAAAATGATCAACTATACTTTTTTATTTAGTTTTAGTTTGATAGCACTCGATTAATTAATAAAAACAATAGCTAAATCATTGCTGTTAATTGTCAAGTAATAATTACACAGCCACAGAAAAAAATGTATTCTTAGGCGCTGAATCTGAATTTGAGATCAAAAAAATATATCTTATCCGATTCATTTTGAAAAAAACCTCGAAAAACCTAATTTTCAAAAATTAAAATAACGTTTTCAAAATGAATCGAATAGTGTGCTATTTTGACCTCAGCACCTCAAAATACAATTATCTTCGAAAAAGTTATTTACCTTCTTTTTTATGACTGTGTTATCGACCCCCTCCCCCCCTCCACACGTTTTGATGAAGATTAGAATAAAAAAATATTTTTTTACCATTTTATGGATTTCAACATCAAAGATATGGGAGGCACAACCTTGTCATTCATTTCAAAATATATAAGATTAGTAAAAAAAAATATTTTGATGGTTCATACAAAGATGTATAAATGGGACCCAACTAACAAACCAAATTTCATTGAAATCGGTACAATAGTTTATAAGTTATGCGTATGACAAGGATTCAATTTAACCTGAAATGGTCAGATCAAATAGATTTTCTTCTATAGGCTTTCATAACCGTTGTCCATATCTGAAACACATCTAAAGAAGTTCCGACATGAAAGCCCAAAACGTCGAGTAAGAAAATACTAAAACGGGACAAAAGCTCGGAAAATTTTTCTGCTTTCAAGTTTGGATTGTGGAGTTAGTCGTTTTCATGTCTGAACAGACAAATTGCAATTCGCGAATTCCGAAACCATCTTCACACAACGTTCTACTGCCCTAGTTACATTTTAATAATATCACAGAATCAGACAATGAATAGTACGATTTTTGAGCGCATTGAAAAAACTTTCAAATAATATTTGATCAAAATGCAGAGTTGCCAGATTGAAAAGTTATGTCAAAATTGATTTTTTTTTGTATTACAAATAAAGTTACCAGATTTTCTAAAATCGAAATCAATACATTTTTTTCAAATGTTTTACAATATTTGTTTTCATTGGTAAAATTAAATAAAATAAAATAGTCTAATGTCCGGTACCATAAAGGACTAGCAAAATTTGCTAGCTAGCAAAATCTCACAAATGAAGTATTAATTATGTGACAGTTTAGTTATGGATTTGCTATGGAATTTAAAGCAGTGATACTTCAACGTATATGGCGATTTTGACCTTATAAAATAATTATCATAATATCACCACTGTTTTAATACCGTTGGTGTTTACATACAACGCGTTCATGAAACTTGTCAAAGTCTTAAGAAAACTCCAAGAGAACTGTCATATTTGTAAGTTTGATATTTCATTTGAAAATGCTTGCTAGCTTGCAAATTTGCTAGCACTTTTATGACACCAGACATAAAAGGGATTAATAGTATTGAAATGAGTCCAATTTTCTAAAAAAATATATTGACATTAGAAGGATAAAAGTTTCATCTCATTAGAAGTTAAATATAGATCTGTAAACGACACGAGACGAGATGAGAGTCAGGTAAGTGTTTGTCTCGTCTCGGTTTTAGAAACATAGGAAAAATCTTGGTCTTGTGTGAATTTTTTCGACAATACTAAAGTTAATGACGTTTCTGTTTCGTCCCATCAAAATTTCTTTCATCTGAATTTAAACCAATCTCATTTCGGTTTTATCTCGTACGAATTTAAGTCATTCTTGTCTTACCTCGGCATGTAACCATTATAAGATACAAAAAAATCGCATTCAAATGTATACAAATATCAAGAAAAAAATATGATAAAATATACATTTCGTATTGTTACAAGAACAATTAAATGTAAAATATCATTTTGCAAGATGAATAATATTTTACTAATGCTAATTATATGCATCCCAGTATAATATAAAACACAAATAACAATTCGTATATGTAATTAAAATTATGCAACAAAGTCATAATAGGTACATATATTAAAAATCACCATGTATTATAGTAAATTACCACTGTACTTTAAATACATAACAAAACTTGTATTGAGAATATTCTGATACAAAAAAAGAGATGTCCAAAACGCTTCCGGTGGGCCCAAGGCCATGTATTAAGAAGATTTTATCCAAATAATTTATATTATTGTTGTGATATAATAAAATTCCAACACATAATTAAATAATTTCTTATTTGTATGTACTTACTTGTTGCGTATGTACAAAAGGAGGACAACGTAGCTAAATTCTAAATACTTGCAAAAGGGGGGTCATTTGATATGGTTTAAGCCCTTGGGTGATAATTAAATAAATTATTTCAATATGTGTCACCGAATTCTTTCAAAGAAAATATTAATTATGTTCTACAATTTAACACATTTGGTATAATATACCTATGTAGGTACATTTAAATGTTTCAATTTCAGCTATTTCAAGTCGAATTTTGAACACTATTAATTTTAACAATCGACGCCTAAAATTATCAAAACTATTTTTGATTTAATTTAAATATACCTCGAATGGGGGGAGGGGGGATAAATTCCCTGTTCCCAAGGCTACAAAGTTTATAAATATGTCACTGATTCTATGTATTATACATAAAATTTAATAATAAATAAAAAGAAAAATAGTGCTACTTTTCTGTAATTCTATCTCTTTATTAAAAAGGCGTAAAATTTTAAACAATGTAAAGCATTTACATAAGAAAATACACTTTGTGTAATAGTGTGCTGAACCGTGATAACTAATTATCCGCTGTTTGAAATAAAATGATCAATTATGATCAAATCACGCTGGTATAAGTCAAATGTATAGATTATTATTCAATAATGGCAGTAATCAAATATCAACAAATATTTCTAATTTAGTACATTCAAGCTAAAAATGTTCAATACTGGGTTGTTGTCTAAGATTGGTGCCAGTGCAAACTCATTTTTTGCGTATTGTAAATATAAAACTATAAAAATGGTTGATAAAAAATCTTAAATGTTGATAAGAGTACTTAATTACAACTATTGTAATAATACTAGCATTTACTCAAGTTGAAAGTATTGACGCACAGTGTCTTTCAAGTTAACGAGAAATTGTTTTACTATTTTGACTGCGAGTAAACATATTCTTTTCGGTATTTTGAGGATTTTTATTGACTAAAATCTGTATATTTACATTTAAAATCACAGGTGTACAAAGACTTTTGCACGGTAGTGTGCATGTAAATAATTTTGTTCTACAATAAATAGAAAAAAATGTTTTAATAAAACCATAAACTAAATTCTATATAATGTATTCAAACTTCCTACATTTAAATATATATACTGAAAGAAGACCCCAATAATATACATATTCAAATAAAAAACCTATTCATAGAAAAGATTTATAAAAGAATCATCAACACATAACATATAATAATAAAAAGGTGCGTCCGACAGTTTACACCTTTTTGTTGAATGTTTTGAAAGTTATGGACCAGATTTCCTTTATTGGAATGCACAAAAATGTGCGTGTGACATTTAAGATTGTGCGTAGTATTGTCAGTATTGTACTATAGTAAGGTGAACAGATATATACAGGTGATCATTTAATTTCTAAATGATTCGTATTAGAGATGCCACGAATAGTGATTTTGCCGAATACCGAATACCGAATATTCGGCTAGACTTTCGGCCGAAGCACCGAATATTCGGCGACACTTAGTACATTTCGCGGGTGACAAAAGTCGAAAATTAGCGGTTTTTACATTTTAATGTCATTGGATAGAACTACTCATTGCGCGTCGCTCTAATACCAATCACATTCTAGACGTTGAGAATTTATGAAAATCGCAATCGTTTGCTATCAACAAATGCTGAAAAAATTGTTTTCATTCATCATAACTTACCACTGATAGATTTTAAGTATTAAATATGCTGATTTTCATAGGTGGGCACAGTTAATCGAAAAGTTAACTTCGTTAATCGTTAATCCGTTAATAAAAAAGTTAACTTCGTTAACCGTTAAAATTCTGAAAATGTAACGGAAGTTAAAGTTAATCCGTTAAAAAGTTAACCATCCAAAATGTTTGTAGACCTTTTTCTTTCTTATACCAATGTATATGAAATATACATATAGTATAAGTAAGTATAGTAAACGCGATTTTTTCGAAATCCGGATTTTGAAGGAATTATCAATTTTGACCTTCCCTGAATCCATTCAGACTATTTTCGCCATGATGTCTGTGTGTCTGTCTGTCTGTCGGTCTGTCTATAGACGCTGTAACTCAAATACGTTATACGTAATACAGAGAATAAACTCTGTATACTCTATTTCATTTAGTTTGCAGTGGTCACTTGACCATATGAGTCGTGATCTGTCATGGACATAGGAATAAATAGTTTATTAACAAGAGCAACAGATATTTTTTAAAGATAAATAACAATAATAAAAAATTTAATACTTAACCGTGAAATGAAATTTTTACATTATTTCCTGTATTTTTTATTTTATTCCAGTTTTGATTGTCTGATCTGTTTTCACATAAAGGTACACAGCACTGCACTATTTTTGGGTGTAAACACTCTTAATTCATTTGAATTGTAAGGAAAATAATGAGTTACTAATTACACAAAAAAGTTATTTGACATATGGACATAATATAATATTCAGTAACATTTGAATTCTATAGCATAGTAACCAATCAAAATTAGGCACATACTACCTCGTCGCCCTCCCCTTAACGGCTTCCATCCCGCAGCGTTATGCTCCGTCCCTATATTCCTATGTCCATGTGATCTGTACGGTCAAATCACCCGGCAACCAGTATAGATTATTCTAAATAATTATTTAAAAAAATTCTTTCTGACTAAATCATAAATGTTGGAGAAAAATGTATGGGGAATAAATTACACAGGCCGACAAAAATTTTTTTTTCTTTGCTGCAGGGCAAACAACAACTTTTTAAGGGTAATTTTGACACGCTGAATCCAAAAATGACCACCGTTTTGCTCAATCAGCTCTTGTTTTTGCGGTATAGCAAAAAACATGATTTTTGCTATTTGCAAACATTCAAATTCGTATATATTTTTTTTAAATCAATGACTTCAACCAATTATCATTCAGATTGAAGCTATGGGTCCTAATTGAACTAAAAACCCTTAAATTATATACATTCATAAAGTTATTCCCTTCAAAAATCATGTTTTAAACGAAAAAAAATCGATTTTTTAGCAAAAATTCAGCAATTTTCAAAATTCAAAACGCTGTAACACAAACAATTTTTGTCCAATTTTAATGTTATTCACTAAATTTGTAGCTTTATCTATCTTCTTTAATGTGTTAAAATTTCAACGTAATCGAATGAAAATTGGTGAAATGGTACTAAAATCTACTGCGCGTGTCAAAATTGGTAGTTCGGTAATTTTCACTCCTGGCGTATGTATGGCTCGTAAAATAAATTCTGTGAACAAAGTAATGAATAAATTTTTACTTATTTCATATATTTTTTTCGAAAATAATAATTACTATGCCAAGATAATCGCTAAAAAGAAGTTTTTCTTACACAATGATTTTTTTTTTAATTTATGGGCAAGAACGTTTTGTATGATTTTTTTTTAATTTTGTAAAACAGTGTCATTAATTTTCGTTTCGAAACTCAAATTAATACGTATTATAATTAATAACTTTGTTCAAAGAATTTATTTAACGTCAGGAGTGGTTATGAGCGAACTACTAAATTCTGACACGGGCGGTTGATTTTAATACCTTTTTGCCAATTTTCAGTCGATTACGTTAAAATTTTAACACAATAAAGAAGATAGATAAAGCAATAAATTTAGTAAATTATATTAAAATTGGACAAAAATTGTTTATGTAACAGCGCATTGAAATTTGAAAAATGCCGAATTTTGGCTAAAAAATCGAATTTTCTTCATTTAAAACATGAATTTCGAAGGGAATAACTTTTAAAATGTGTATAGTTTAATTAGGACCCATAGTTGCATTCCGAATGATCTTTGGTTGAAGTATTTAATTTAAAAAATATATGACCGAACTATTAAATTTTGTCACGCGCAGTTGATTTTAGTACCATTTCGCCAATTTTCATTCGATTACGTTGAAATTTTAACACAATAAAGAAGATAGATAAAGCTACAAATTTAGTGAATAACATTAAAATTGGGCAAAAATTGTTTGTGTTACAGCGTTTTGAATTTTGAAAATTGCTGAATTTTTGCTAAAAAATCGATTTTTTTTTCGTTTAAAACATGATTTTTGAAGGGAATAACTTTATGAATGTATATAATTTAAGGGTTTTTAGTTCAATTAGGACCCATAGCTTCAATCTGAATGATAATTGGTTGAAGTCGTTGATTTAAAATATATATATACGAATTTGAATGTTTGCAAATAGCAAAAAACATGTTTTTTTGCGATACCGCAAAAACAAGAGCTGATTGAGCAAAACGGTTGTCATTTTTGGATTCAGCGTGTCCAAATTACCCTTAAAAAGTTATTGTATACCCTGCAGCAAAATGGCTGTCGGCCAGTGTTATAGATAATAACATACTCGACATTTTTTATCTCACACATTTTTGTCTTATTTCAAAAATAAATCCAAAATTTTAAAAAATGACAAGAGTAAACATCTGTTTACATCTTATAGTTAGTAATTACGTTAAACATAATTCGTTCGATATCAGTATGTATAAAATAATATTTCAATAGTTCATATCCCATTCATTTTATTCTATCTTTTATTAGTTCGTCAGTAATAGCTTTCAATAAAAAAAAATCACTTACACTATTAATTGTTATTATTATGTATAAGAAAGTCCTGTGACACACGGCAGATTATTTTTTTTAGCTATTTCGACAACTTTGTTATGTACTTTTCATCAAACAACGAATGTAACGGACTAAAGTTAACGGAAGTTGAATTTAACGGAAGTTAACAAAAGCGTTAACATTTTTTTGAGTTAACTTAAAAGTTAATCCGTTAACCATTTTGTTAACTTCGTTAATTAACGATTAACGGATTGACGAGTTAATGCCCACCTATGCTGATTTTTTGTTAAAATAAAAAATTCGGTGAGTAAAATTATGCGTTCTTTTTCCATTATTTGGTATTCGGTATTCGGCCGAATGGTTCGCAATATTCGGCCGAATACCGAATAGTAAAAAAAACTAGCCGAATAGGCCGAATATCGAATAGTAGCCAAATATTCGTGGCATCTCTAATCCGTATAATAAATAAATTATTCCCAAATTCCCAATAAAAAAAAGTAAAAGTGCCAACGGCTTTTCGAATCTTTGGGTGAGGTAAGGAGGGAGGGGGTCATTAATTTATATTTCTACAGCTAGATGAAGTAATTTTTATAGCACTAAACAAATAATTCAACTTAAGAATAATAAGTTGAATAATTCTTGTAAATGATATTTACGAATATAGTAGCAAAAATTGCGTATTATAGAGATTGTAGAAGTTACTCAATTGACAGTACATGTTGAAACTAAAACTGATAGTATTTTTTGATAAAAAATGTAATTTTTATAGAAAAATCGACTCAATTTTTCTTCGTGCACATATTTAATCATTTGTATTGTAATTAAGACATTTATTTTGTTTAGTTCAGAGGTTAGGATCAATGATCAATAACATAAATTACTTAATAATTAATTTTAAACGAATAAATTATAAAAGTAATTAAATAATCAACATTTGAAATGTAATAAAAGTATATCAACCCATAACTGATTGCCTAATATCATTATTATTATTAAAACAATTTTAAAAACAATAAAACCTTATCAGCTATTATACAAAACTGATAATGAAACAATAATTTCATATGACCGTCAAAATATATATACATTATCTAATAAAAATGTTATTAAAATTATTTAATAACAGTCCTAATACGTGCAATAGCACATAAATTACAATTAAATCATTCAATTCGACTCAATGCACCTCTTATTTATAAGTGAGGTACCCCCGGGGTCGTACTTATTGAGGCCCGAAGCCCAAATTAAAATTAGGCACCAATGAAAAATTTTCCAATAAAAAAAAATATTAATTAAACGATATGTTAGGCAATGTTATCATGATAAAGAGAGATCTTTTTGCTCTTCAGCAATCAAAATAGTTTAGAACCCATCTCTTATAAGCCCTTCCACTTGACTCGAATCAGACCCCATTCTTTACTTCATGAGTCCTAGATACTTGTCTTATTTGTCTAGTTACTAGTACCATATATAACTACATACATACAGGGTGGCCCAAGTAAAACGAAACGGGCGCGCTTTTGGTCATTTAAAATAAGATTTTGAAAAAAAGCTCGAACACGTCGATTTTGTTTTCAAGGGGGACATCTTTTGCTATAAAATTTTTGCAAGAATCTTTTCAACCCTCAGCGCTATGAGTGCATCCCTTAAAGTGATACCTCATTTGAAAGGGTTTTTCATTCTGAATACGGTGCTTTTTTATTTTTTCAAATCTGTTTAGTTTTAATCAAGTTATTTACATTTTGAATTCCATAAATGCAATGATTTTCTGATCAAAAAACAAATATTTATAGCTAAAATTCAAAACAAAGTAGGCTTATTTTCTTATCAAATAATTCAAAAACATTCAATTTGGACATTTATTGAATTAATTAAAGTTTTGGATGTTGGTAAATTTTTTTTTATACATTTTTTTAAATTTTTTAATTAATTCAATAAATGTCCAAATTGAATGTTTTTGAATTATTTGATAAGAAAATAAGCCTACTTTGTTTTGAATTTTAGTTGTAATTATTTGTTTTTTGATCAGAAAATCATTGCACTTACGGAATTCAAAATTTAAATAACTTGACTAAAACTAAACAGATTTGAAAAAATCAAAAAGCACCGTATTCAGAATGAAAAAGCCTTTCAAATCAGATATCACTTGCCCTATCATGCTATTTAAAATTTTAAGGGTTGTGCTCATAGCGCTGAGGGTTGAAAAGATTCTTGCAAAATTTTATAGCAAAATATGTCCCCTTTGAAAGCAAAATCGACGTGTTCGAGCTTTTTTTCAAAATCTTATTTTAAATGACCAAAAACGCGCCCGTTTCGTTTTACTTGGGCCACCCTGTATAATAAAGCCTGGTTTACACGTTACGATAAATCGTAACGTACGAATTATTACGTTGCGTGTAAACAAGGCATTGTAGCAATTTATTGGAATTGGAATTGGATTGGATGGTTGATGCCGGCCGGCATCAATTTCTGCAAATCGTAACGACAAGCTGGAACGTGTAAACAAGTAGCAGCTATTCATTGCTACGATTTGACTCAGTTTGCATTAGCTGTTCACGGGAAAGGTTATTACCAACTCAACATAAGTCTCTTCATACATTCTTAAATAATTCCGCCAGTGATTGGATTCATTTCGCAATTTTTTCAATAATTTTATATGAGAAAATACCCTTTTCTTCAGCAACCACTTTCTTCTAGGTCTTCGTGACCTTTTCACTTTTCTTGCTAAACAAACGATCACAACAGTACTTCCTCCATGACAAAAACTGAGTATCTATACCGCGGTCGACAATGAATATTGGACAAGAAATCGTTGCATGTAAACAGTACACTCTTTCGATTTATTGTAACAATTTATCGTAACGATCGAATTGTTACGATTTATCGTAGCGTGTAAACCAGCCTTAACACGCCACCATGCAGAGAGAATTTGATAACAGTTTGAGCATACATTCTTTATTAATTTACAAATAAATTTTCATAATGATTAGGAATGAAGCATCTATGTAATTTCGCATGCTCCAGAGAGAGACACATCTTTCCTTCACTCTATGCTTATCCAACAGCGTTGTCCCAGCACCATGCTCCACATCACCAACCCCGCACCCAATAGTGTTAACCTTCCTTAATGAATTTTTAGCGTAACCCACGAAGTGGTAGTGCTTATAAGCTCGATTTTCCATCCGTCTGACCGTCTGTCTTCCATCGTAAGATCTCGCCCCCCTGACCACCTAGAGACCACGGGTTTTCGCTAAATGGTAGGTATGTAGTTCTAGTTTAGCCCATTTTAGGAATTTTTCTGGCCATGATCCCCCCCTCCCCATAAAATGTTTCATATATGACTTTATGTACCTCGTTGAACTCGGGATTGATTCACGAATCGATTGACAAGGGTACATATTTTTTGAGTTGCGTCAAGTGAGTTGCGTGGCAACACCCACGTATGGGTTTTGATAATTTTTTTTAATAAATCCACGCCACCGTTGGTTTGGCTAAAAATGGCGATGCAGTCTTACTCTTAACTCTAGGTACCTAAGTCGGTTATCTGTTAGTTTGAGAAACACTGGTCTAAGGGATTCATGCATAAATGATTAAAATAAAATCTATAGAGACAACAAATCCATTCACCTTCTGAGGTTATCAGTCTGAGACCGGATAAGTCCATAAAATCTCTATGAGTACAATTATTTACAATTGTAAAAACACCATATTGGTACTTACTTACTAATTAGTTGGCGGTAGAGCGATTAGCAACTCAAGGTCAAAGTACAAACACAAATAAAAACTATTGACATTAATTTGAATCGGTGAATAGATTCAAGTATTTCAATTTTCTTAATTATATCTTGGATTTAATTAATAAACAACTTCCTTTTTGCTCTATTTTATAAAGAAAGTGCCTATACACAAAACTAAACCAATTAAAATCTATATACAAGTTCAATACAGAGCAAATTAATAAATTTACAATTTGGTACTTATCTCTGATTTGATTTTGTATATACTTGCAAGCAATTAATTGTGTAATAGCATCAATATCGTTTAAAACTAATTAAAAGAGGTAGTTTAAATGAAAAAACCAAATGCATTTTACGTGTTAATATTCGATCGCTCGGTAGCACGTGTTAATAATATCCAATCACTTTAAAATTTTGTATACATTATTTGTTTTCTTACCTTTAAGAAATTTGGGGGGGTGACCTTAAAGAAATTCGAAAATAAGAAAATTAATGGCCACCCCAGTGTATATAGTATATTTTACTATAATTTACAATCAAGTGCTTATTACGTGAAATAAGTCAGTATTTTAATAATAAACCTAATTTTAAATGTGCTCTCACACCGGAGCAATATAGCAATATAGCAATAAAGTAACAACCAATTAGAAACTATAGCAATTTAGCGATATCATATTGCTTTGGTATGAGACAATATGTCCGATTCAATGTATACTGACAGATAGCAATAATATCGCTAGTTATAAGTTGCTAGTTTCTATATTGCTATATTGCTCCAATGTGAGAGCCCACTAAAATGTAAAATTTAACTGAATAATTTGTCGAGTGATCGCAAACGCAAATGCGAAGTCCATGCTACATACAGCCATGGCCAAATGTATTAGGCACCTAGTGATTTTAGACACTTTGCTTAAATTAACATATTTCAGGGAAATTAGGGATTATAGGTATTTTTATTAGATACCTTAATGACTTTCGGGAAGATAAATCGAATCAAAAGTGGCCAAAATTGAAAAACTAGTGCGAGACAGGACCGTATTTTGGAGCGAATCTCTCTACAAAATAGGGGAAAAAAAACTTTAAAAAACTCTTTTCTGAAGTGATGTAGGGTCATGGAATAAAATTGGCAGGAAGGAGTTTTAGGAAAAGGCTTGTGGAACACAATTTGCAAGGGAGGAAGGTGTGAAGAAACCCAGTTCTGACAGACAGACAGACAAAATTTTATGTTTCTTGGGCGAAAAAAATACAATGATTGGACAAAAGAGAAATGAACTAAAGTGATATAGATGGATGAATCCAACGTCGTAAAGGAATAGTTAAACTTATGTTTTACTAATTATAAATTACCGTTACATTCAAAAAATTCAGCATTCTTCTTTGAAAATCAACAAAACATCATTTTTTTTATTTTTTATTTTGATTTCATTTGTTTTTCGGCCGACCTGGGGCAAAAGTTTTTTAACATGAATATCTTGTATTTACTGTTAAATTTGGAGGAGGTAGTATCATGATTTGGGATTGAATTTCTGCCAGTGGCGTCGACGAAGTATTTTTTATGCGGAGGGCGCGTGAATTTTAGACGGTTTTGCAAACCTTCTGTTTAAAAATTAGTTGAAACCGATCCAGTGAATTATTTATTTCAACAAGATGCCACAAATCCCGCGAAACAATGCAATTTTTTGAAGAAAACAACGTTAAACTGTTATCGTGGCCGCCCCTGGCCCCTGGTCCGCCACCAATAAAAATTTTGTGGCACATTTTAAAAAGAAAGATTGCAAAACATAAATTCAGTGCAAAAAAATTTATTTAGACAAAAAATTATAGAAGAATGGCACACCATTACACAAGATATTAGTGTATAGTATACCACGGTATATTAAATTTTTAATAAAATCAGGAGGGGGGTTCATAAAATATTAATTGTGACTATTAATTTTATATTAAAATGGCATTACTATAACTGATATACATTAGTTTTTTTTTCAAAATTACCTAGTTCCAAAATTATTCATCATAGTAACAAGTGCCTAAGACATTTGGCCATGGCTGTATTTTCCGACTATTTATCAAATAGTTAACTATAATACAATATAATATGTGTAGTTAGCCATTGCACAAATATATACGATGGTATGAATGAACGTGAGTTTCACATCCCTATATCACCTTTCGCAGTCCAACAAAAGACCCATACGGACCGGAAGCTGGATGCATGCAATGCACAAGAACAATCCGCACGGACAATACGACCGCACAATATGTCTGGGTCTGCGGCGGGTCAGCCATAGACAAATGCGGCTGTGAACTGTTACATGCATTTATCTCATGATTAATGTACTCGCTATAATGTTCACCAGGTTTCAATTTGTTAGAAATGGTTAACTTGTGCTATTACTAATCTTTACTGTTACATGCATTTATCTCATGATTAATGTACTCGCTATAATGTTCACCAGGTTTCAATTTGTTAGAAATGGTTAACTTGTGCAGTTGGTCAAAATAATCGGACCAAAATGAAGTTGAGCTTTTAACTGCTTCAAGATTAGTATATCGGGTGTTCCAGATAACTTTTCCAGCATGGGGATCTCAGTATCTATAAGAAATACAGGTTTGGTTAAATGAGATTAATTATTTGTAAGAATGGGGTGGGTATTATTACACAAAAAATGTGGTTTAGGCGGTATACCCAAAAAACTGAAAATTCGGAATTTCTTGAAATGGCTATAACTTTTTTGTTAAAGTAGATAGGTACTTTTGTAGACGGTTTGTGTAGAATCGATTGGTGTATTTAGATTTTTTATATCAGTTTCAGTTTCCGAGTTATGAGCCCTTACTTTAGCTTTTCTTATGGGCCACTAAGTTGACTATAGCATATTTGAACGTGTTTTTTACTCTACTTTACAACGATATGTCACTTACTGTCGAAAAAAAATTATAATTTTGTTTAAATAATTTATTGTTTTCAAATAGTCATTTGTTATTTTGATTGTTGTTATTGTGATTTTTGTTTACAATGTTTGTTTTTCATGTGTCACATAAATGTTTGTAATAAAATACTTAATACATATCACTGGCATTTAGTACATCGACTTATTTTCGAAAATAAATGTGACTTTATCGTTGTAAAGTAGAGTCAAAAACACGTTAAAATATGTTATAGTCAAGTTAGTGGCCCATGAAAGTGATATAAAAAATCTAAATACACCAATCGATTCTACACAAAAAAGTGCTTTATGAAACCGTCTACAAAAAGTACCTATCTACTTTAACAAAAAAGTTATAGCCATTTAAAGAAATTCAGAATTTTCAGTTTGTTGGGTATACCGCCTAAACCATATAGAATTATGAATAATTTTTTGTGTAGTAATACTCACCCCTTTCTTACAAATAATGCATCTCGTTTAACCAAACCTGTATCTCTTATAGATACTGAGATCACCATGCTGGAAAAGTTATCTGGGACACCCGGTATACGTCAAATAGCAATTTTTTTTTTAAATTGTTCTGAAATATTTTTCTCCGTGTGTTAGTAAGATATACAGAATATGTTTAGGGGAAGGTTGCTAATATCGTACCACTTTTTCGTTTTTTCATTCTAGCTGACTTAACTAATAAATTGTATAGTAGGTACATATAGACCTAACGGTTTTCTTTAAAATAGCGGTGGTTCGATTTAACAGCAGTACGATTATGGCTACTTTCCCCTACAACATTAGCAATGATATTTGTGTCTACCTCACTTCACCCTATTTTAAATTAAATAATTATTAAGTGGCTTTAAAATGGTAGGTATACAATATATAATTTTTGTTATAGCTAAAATACTATTTGCAAATCATTTTGTTCTTGGGTTAATCTATTGTCGATTATACAATTATATGAGTCAATAGTCATGATGTTGAATTGAAGACAAAGAAGTTATTTCGATTTTATGTTTTAATAATTGAAGTGAAAGTTTGAGGAACATTATTATTCTATTTTGATGTAAAAGTCAAATGACTGTTTTTAACAATTTTCTTATTTTTATTATTATTAATTACAGTTTTTAAAAAGTATGCTTAATTTCCTATTGGTATATCTTTATTAGGGATGTACCGGAATTCCGGTCCGGCCGGAATTCCGGTCCGGCCGGAATTCCGGCCGGAATTCACGATTTTATTCCGGTTCCGGTTCCGGCCGGAACTACTAAATTCCGGTCGAGTTTGCCGGAATTTTTATATTTTGTTATTTCTTTCTACTAAGGAACTCATAAATAATATAATTATGAATAAATAACATTTTATTAATGAAAAAAACATTCCGTAACAAAAAGGCAGATTTTATTATTTGTTTTATCATAATATAATTGAAATTTTAGCATTAATTGACTTTAAATATATTAATAAAAAAGTCATTATATTACGGACTACGAACATTGAACTGATAATAAATTAGAGATGAACTGTTCAATAATAAACTAAAGATTTTCAAAATTTTTTGAATATTAACTGTAAAATAAGACTTATTCTGCATTTTTTAAATAATACTCTAGTCCTGTTTTTTCAAAAACATTTCTTGATTACAATTAAAATGTTTTTTTCGGCGAACTCTATTTTACCCATATAAATTTATATCTTATAATAATAATATTCAAAATAGTGGCCCGAGAAAAATTTGTTAGTGCACAAGTATTTATGCTATTGGGATTAGCTATAAAATCAGAAAGACTCACATAGTTATTTCTCTAAATCTATCATTATATTTATATATTTCGTTAATAAATACTGCTTAACTAGTATGAGTGCTTCATAATTTTTATTTTTATTCGCAGAACCCCCAGAGAGGTATCGCGGAAAATAGTTCGAAGACCATTGCACTAGAACTAAAGTAACGCATATTGGTGCTTTAATTTCGAGTTATTGGTATATTCTTTTATCGATATTTTATATGATTTTCTATATTGTGAATTTGTTTATCTGCTGTTTTGATTTATCATATTTACTTATATAAATTTGATATACTAGTAATTTAATTAGATTTGATAGAAAAGAACGTATGATATATAAACAAATTAAAACACCTTATAAAGCTGTAAAAATTACACGATATGTAGAAAATACTATGTTTTATAATATAATGTAAGACTCTACCCCCCTAATCTTTAAGAAATACAATATAAAATAATGTTATATTAATTTATGATGATAATCTATGTATATAAAGCATATTTATAACATTTTAGTTATTTTATTATCATTATTAATTGAAATATAATTTTTTGAAAAAAATTCCGGTTCCGGCCGGAATTCCGGCCGGATTTTTTTTGTGAATTCCGGTAATTCCGGTTCCGGCCGGAATCGAAAAAACCAGTTCCGGTACAACTCTAATCTTTATGGACAATTCCCTTAGGTCGCTAAATTGAAATATTTTTTCAAACACTTTCTAACGTAAAAAATCATGTACATTAAAAAACTGGCTCGTGGCAACCTTTTTTCACGTTTAAAAATGAAAATGAATTTATTTAATTTAAAAAAAATTAATTTTTAGGTCGGTTCGTTTTCAAATGCTTATTGCTCAGCTCCCTGAGATACGGCTCCTCAAATGAAAACTCTTGACACCCACTGTATGAATGTATCAGACTGCAAATTGTTCAATTTTGAAAAAAAAAATATTTTTGAATTATTAAAAAAATATTTTTATTAATTATTTTTACTTATTATTTATACCTCCCAAAACAGTGGTCTCTAAAGTAGAGTTCACGATTATACTTGAGGGTACGCCAAGTTTCTTTCCAAAATACTGTGTGTAATTTTATATAATAAAAAAAGTTTGGACATCACTGTCCTAAAGGGATAAACTTTTAGATAAAAATGAAGAGTAAAATAATTTTAAAAATTTTCATTTTCATTTAATTTTATAAGAAACACTCGAACTAAAAACTACAAAATATACAGAACGAAAAACTAGAAAAATCAATGATTTAGAAAATTGTATAAACATTTTCAGTATTTTATTTTTATTATTTACTTCCCAGACAAAATTGAATATAAAATTTTACCTTTCTACAATTTGTCGTTTACAGGCAGACAGACTGACACACAGACATCATGACGAAATAGTCAGAATGGATTCAGGGAAGATAATATCGGTTTTACAATACTTTACGCTATATGTATATGAGTACTATAATAAAGTAAAAATATTTTAATTTTGCGACATGAAGGATTTTTTTTAGAATTGTTTATATATAATCTGCATCGAATACTGTTATTTAATTAAACGATTGATCCGGATTAACCGATCCCGTAATCCGTGTATGACCTTTGGTACAACAACCTCATTCACAGAGTTGAGAAAGTGGCGGGTATATAATGGCGGACATTTGTCTAATCGCAATGATTACAGTCATTAGCTGCAATCATCACGTCACCTCGGACACACCGCACTCAAATATACCATCCGTCAGTTAGAACGATAGCCATACTTGATGTATACCGATTCTTGGGTTATGGGTAAAAGCCGTGTCTTTAATAGTTAGAGGAGAGTAACTAAATGTGTGCTAGTGCTTTAATATGGGCTAGTAAGAATTCTCGAAAACCTACAATCGAAAGACGCAACAAACGACGATCGTTTATCGCATTCATCGTTTATCACTCATTCTCGTCAGTCGCGCGCGAGCTGTCGCCAGTGTCGGCGATACTTGTGTTGCTGCTGTCGAAAAATTTTCTGCGGTACGTATCAATGTGTTATTTAATTAATGAAAATTAGGTCTAAATACTGTAACTATGTGTTTTATTGCAGAATATAAGTTTAATTTTATGATTTTCGGTCGATTTATTGCTTGCTATATATGATTTGTAAAGTACACGATCAAGTTGAATTTAGTAAAGCATTTCGAATATTGGCTATGACTCAGAAAGACATCTAATAGAGGTAGAAAAGCTGCTGTGGCCTCGGTTATAACTTCGTCTCCATATAAAAAAGACCTTATTGAAACAAATAAGAAGAACATTGAAAAAGAAAATAAAACAAAAGATATGAAACCCAAGCAAAAGAAAAGAAGTATAGGAAATAATAAAGCCAAGACTAGGGACGAAAGTGAAGGTGAAGAAGATATCAAATTTGATTCAGATAGTGAAACAGATGCCCCTATAGGAAGAGAGGCTCCTGACACTGCCGATGCAGCGTGTATGTTTTGTCAGGAACTTTTTTCCGAAAACGCAGCAGGAGAACTGTGGGTCAGATGTTTAATGTGTAAGCTCTGGGCACATAATGACTGTGGTGCTGGACCAGAGTTTGACACCTGGATATGTGATTTTTGTAAGTAAATTATGTGATTTCTTCCAGCTACCAAAGTAATTTGATCTCTTATAAGATAAATATTTATAATTGTTATTTTCGTACAAGATATTATAAGTTTCTATTTCTAGCCCATATTTGAGTACCTGTTCCATATTTAGCGTCTATTTTGATATTTTGTTTAATGCTCAATTTAATAATATATAATAATATTAAGAACATAAGATTGTTATTTAGCTCTTTAAAAATGTATGTGTGATTATTTTGACGTCAATAAATGGTTAATTTTTTAATAGTTTTTTATTTTTGAGGCAAAAACAAAATGGTAGCCCATATTTGGTTACTCTCCTCTACATTTCTATCACCGCTCTCAAAAAATGTACCATTATATATCTTCTAGCTTAGAACGATAGTCACGGTGAGTCAGTGTATACCGATTCTTGGGTTATGGGTAAAAGCCGTGTCTTAATAGTTACATTTCGGCCACCGCTCTCACATGTACCATATCGTCGCTTATCTAACAACACCGCTCAAGTCGAAAATTAGCGGTTTTTACATTTTAATGTCATTGGATACAGCTACTCATTGCGCGTCGATCTATCACATTATATATAGACGTTTCAGACAATAAGAGACCAGAATACAAAAAATAGTGACAGCGTGCAAGCCAGTAGCCTATATAAAACATACACGGTTTTTTCGCTCTCTTGTAAAGTTGGTAAAAATGACTTGAGCGGTGTTGTTAGATAAGCGACGATATATCTTCTAGCTTATTGTTAGAACGATAGCCACGGTCAGTGTATGTCGATTCTTGGGATATGGGTAGAAGCCGTATCTCTATGGTTATATATCAGACAGGGCGGGATAGAAAGTCGACTCTTCTTGTACAGTCTTCTTGGTTTGAACACACCGCACTCTAATCTACCGACCATCCGTCAATTAGAATGATAGTTGTCATAGACATAGAAACATGGACAACGCCATCCGTACACCGAAAAAAAACTGTATTGGACCAAGAAAACCTTGTTTTGTATATAACGAAAACAATATTTTCTTAATATAAGAAACATACTCTTAATCCAACTACGTTATTCCTTCGTTCAAGAATACTATAGTTGGTTTAAGAGATCATTGCTTATCTTAAGAAAATATTGTTTTCGTTATATACAAGGTTTACTTGGTTTGAGAAATCCTTTCTACTAGTGTATCTTACGAGTGTAAATAAAGTGGTCACAGAGACAGCTAGGGGTGAAACTAGCTTCTGTATCCTTCTAGGCTCATAACGGCACTGTGAAGGGAGAGACAGAACATAGTTTTATCCTGCTTCAACTCTCTTTTTTTGACGACCATTTTTAAATGCGGATCGCGCTGTCTAGTTCTACATGTCTATATGATAGTTATATGCCGATTCTTGGGTTATGGATAAAAGTGGTGTCTTTGAACGAAAACTTTATTTTCTACCATTTAGAACATTTTATGGTATTTGTATGATAGCCCTGAACAACTGAAATGGGGAGTAAAATCATGTTAACACGCATATTTAAATCGAACCGAAATCACCGGTATATTTATTTCGATCCGATTTCGGTTTTCATTCCGACAAAAAACATTTTTTTCGATTTAACCATTAAAAAACATCCATAAATAAAAAAAATTAAAATCGTAATATTGCCCCCTCTTAACTGTCTAAAAAATCTGTAAATTTTCGAAATAAAAATTCAAAACATTTTTTTCTGTACACATCCTTTATAATATAACTAAAACCCTTTATAACAATAACTTACTGGGGCTAAAACGATAAGTATGGATATACACTATAATCAAACAACCGCAAAATAAAAATAAAATTATTACTGTAACAAAAAAAAAACATTACAACCTGTAAACACTTCAGTTATACAATAAAAAATAAAATAAACAAAAACATTTTAATAGCCTACAAAACATAAGTACCGATAATCGGGCATCAATCAATCAACATTTGATACAGAATCAATTAAAGGCACATAGATCTAACGGAAAGATTCAAATCTAATAGAAACCAGTCCACACTATGGTAAGAATAATAAATGACAGCGTTTACAATTGTGGGTTTTATAAATCGATTTCAATTAAAATACTTACGTTTATTTTGAGTAAACATGGTGTGTCTGTTTTTGTGATATATATAGGTACGCCTACACGAACTTTTACTGTATTGTGTACTACAGGCGCCGACTTTACAAGGAGGGGGAATCATCATCTAGCCCCTCCTGTGAATTTGAACTCTAGTTAAAAATGAGTTTTTTAAAGAATCTTGAAGTAAAGATTTTAAATATTAATTTTTTTAAACCCATTTAGAAACTTTTTTATACTCCCATCCCTCTCACAGTGAGTATGAAAAACACCCCCCCCCCCCCCCCCCCCGAGTAAAATGGAATTTCGACGTCTATGTTGTGTACAATACAATGAAGAATGTGATTGTCAAAAGATCAATAGCATAGGTAATCTTATGTATGACTAAACTTTCATCGAAACCTATATAATAATAACTTAATAACTTGGTTCACAATACCGGAAAAGTGAGTAGAATATGAACTATTAAATCGCATTTTAAAAAGTATTATTTTATTCCTTGTATTTTTGCTAACCCAATTAGGGTTGCCAGAAGCTTTTAACCCTTTGTAGCTCCATGTGACATTTCTGTAACAAACCTCAATAATCCCGCTAATATACGTACTAAATATATTTAGTTCATTCGGATATGTGTAACACTACTGTAACATACCACTGAATAACTTAATATCAAGTAAAATTCACAGATGGCATAACCTATTGACTTACGTATTATTATGTAACTATTGGCAGTAAGGTAGGACCAGGCCGATTTGGGTAGAAAAAAGAATACGTTGTAAATTTCCCCAGTGTACTGACGTTTCACATTTTTTTAAATGCGGTGTAGCATTATGCTACAACAAACAAAATAATTGTTTCAAATCCTGCCATACCACAAAAGTGTTTTTTACGATTAACTCACAGTAATGTCTCTCCCAAAAATGTCAAATAAATAGTTAAAAATAAATCTTTTTAAATTTCTGAAAAATACGTGTTTTTTTTATATGCCTAAACTCGTCTCATTATCAAAATAATTTAAATTTTTAAGATCTTGAGCTATAAAGGGTTAAGATGTAAAAAGAGGATTAGTTCATTAAAAAAATAGGACAAAAAGAGAACAAATTGAAAAAAATAATAAAAAAGTGTACGTCGAATAAGATTTTTTAACCTTAAAGACCTTTTTTAGATTTTTAAATTTTTATTTCAAATGCCATTGAAAATATTACCTAAAATAAATCGAAGATCTTTAGTTTTTTACGACCTTTTTTAACGTAAACTTAAAAAACCCAGACACATTTGAAAAATTCCCCCGGAGACCCTTAAAAAGAGAACTGTGTCCGGGGAAAAGAGGACGGATGGCAACCCTAAACCCAATAACACTACAAAGTGATATTAATAAGATTTCTTCGGAACCCTAAAAAAGAAAAGATACTTCAAAAACTGTAAAATTAATTTGGTATACTTTTAAGTGTTTTTACTTTTTAAAAGTTTTTTTATATTAAATTATTTACAACATACAGCCCGGAAACTGACATATCCGTTAAAAATAACATTCAAAAAAGTTAATTTTTAAAATCGTCATTTATGTTACACAACAAAAAGTGAAATATATTTAATTGGTATGTTTCACAGGAACACAAATCATAACAGGAAATATAACTTGTTCTAGAGATTCCCGGTATGTATAGTATTGTATTACAACAGTCTGTGACAATCATTCTTGTGATGACTTGAACGCGCAGGTTATGGTATTATTTTATACATATCATGTTGTTCTATAACAAGTTAATTTACAATAAGATACTCGCATGTTTCTTGACTTCCGGGTACGCGGGTAATCATCTTTTTATCGTATTTTTCTTGACTTTGTAGGAAATTACTAAAAAAACATTCATAGGTTTTTGGTTTATTTTAAAGCATTTTATGCGTTTTTTTTATTATGAGACCAATCAAATTAAATTTTTAAATGGAATTTATATTAGCCTAAGTTAAATTATAATAAAAGCTGTAGGCTTCCGAGAAATAGACGAAAAAAAAATAGTGTCGGTTATGTTTAAATCGACAATGCAAATAAAACAGTATAAAAATAGAGCAAAAATGAACAGGGTCAATTTTACAGAGAAGAAAATTTTCTATAAGAATAGTCCGATATATATCTAAAACTAATAGTTATGAAGTTATACTCTTTCAAAACTCGAGACCAAAATGTTCTTTTTTGAAAATATCACAATTTGTATTTAACAGTTAGTAAAAATTTCCAAAAAATTCACGGTTTAACTAGACATTATAGAGAAGCTACTCACGAATTCAAAACTTATTTTTACTTTAAATTGTAGTTATAGGAGCTTTACTAAAAATTAATTGATTATATTTGATTGCCTGTTTTGCATGTTAAATTTTTCATGATCTATAAACCGCGGAATAAAAAAAAATAAGTGTACCTAATCGAAATGTAAATAAATATTTTATAAAATTATCATATATAGGTACTAAATTATTAACTTCCCAATAGGAAGTTATTGTAATTGGTCCGAAAATCGAAATCAAAAATTTTAACATATTTTCATGTTTCAAGGGCATTAGAGTATATTTACACTATTTTCAGAAAAATGTCTGTGTGTGTGTGTGTGTGTGTGTATGTACGTACGTATGTACGTACGTGTGTACGTACGTGTGTACGTACGTGTGTACGTACGTGTGTACGTACGTACGTGTCCTTTTTTTCCGGGACGAAATCTCGCGAACAAAAAATGCTATTGACTTCGTTGGGGTGCTAATCGAAGCGTCTTGAGGTGAATATGATCTGAAAGAAAGGATTTTTCGAAATTCAACCCCTACGGGGGTAAAAAAGTGTGTTTTTTATTTTTTATTTTTTTCTTGATCGGATTTAGTCGAAACTTAGAATAAATATTATACAATACAAATAATGAAACGTATATTTCAGTATTTATTTTTTATATGGGTCCAAACAGCCATTAAATGGATGAAAACCACCATCAAAATTTCAATTTCATACTAATAAATACGTCTAATAATTCATGTTGCCTTGGAAACAAACGCAATTCAAAATTCAAATTGTCAGATTAGTTATTCTAAAAATGTGCATTATATTATTGACATTATTAGAATATTAGAAAACTAATATTCATAATACAAAGGTGAGTTTTATTTCTGACAAATTCTATTAAAATTTTTCATATACATATTAAAAAAAATATTTACAAACTATAACATATGTAGTAATATTAATTATGGAAACAATAAATAATAATCAGTATTCAAGTATTGTAAGTCATACCATGTTGGGAAGTTGATTGTGTGGACCTAAAGGATCGCACCCCACAGCATTATACGTTATATAGTTTAATTTTATATCCCCGGGTAAAATTGGATCCGGCAGCTAGTTTTAATAGGTATTATAGTATTATATAAATATATACACAATTTTCTATAATTACATTACACCTGGAATCGGAGTTACCAACATAACAGAAAGTTTAAATAATCATATATTTCATTGCTAAACACTCTTATAAAATATGTTTATTTAATCATCATAAAATGCAGATTCTATAAAATCTAATAATAAAACTAGCACTTATGTATCATAGTTTTAAATAATCCTCTGCATAACAAGATGAAAAGAGAGAAATTTAATTATTATCATTGTTAGAAAGAGACAGACGTGGGTTTATTTTATAATATCTAAGCATCCATCAGATTATTTGTATAAGTTCTTTGCAAATTAAATAATATCCTCATCAGTGGTACCAAAACATTTATAAACAATTAAAATAAAATATTATTTTGTACTTTTTAAATTATTTTCATCACCTTATTTTCCAAAAAATCCAAATAGGTTACACCAAAACTATTTGAAGAATAAAAAAAACTTATTTCCCCCAGCACCCCCCCCCCCCTTCACCTTGGAGTCCCAGGTAGTGACCTAAAGTGCCTACATTATAACATTTATAACACACCTATTATGAAAGGATTTTTTTAAATTAAATATCTAAAGAGGGGAAATGAGTATAGGTATATGCTTAGACTGCTTATATTATAAGTAATTTTAAGTAAAATATTATTCTGTTAAAATTATAACAAATATGTATGCATCATAATAGTGTTCAATTATTCATTATAGGGTTAAAAAAGAGTTCCTAACAACAGCACAAATGGTATTCGATTTCAAAAGTTTTATAAAAAATACATATAAATAATTATAAAAAACATTTTCAATTTATTAGCTAACTAGCGCATTCGACCCGGTGTTACCCGGGTTAACATCCACAAATTATCACCTAAATTAGTGAAATATTGAAACCGTAAATTATAGAATTCTTTATTTTATCTTTTTATATGACATTTGTTTGTTGTGACATCATTTTTAGTTTTTTGATGTTAAATGTTAAATCTTAAGTTTTCATAAAATATTAATAGCTAAGAACATGCACTGAAAAATTACCTAACTATAGATGAAAACCGCATTAGAATCGGTTCAGTAATTTTTGAGTTTACTTGTAACATGTAGAAATATATACTTTCCATTTATAGAGGCAAAAATATAGATTAAATACGAATTTATTAATTTTCTTTGAAATAAAATTGCATCAACAACTCTCGGCCTCACTGTACAACATTTCATCGCATATTACAGTGGAAATCCTTATCAAAGACACATCAAAATTAAACACATTATCAAGCTCTTAAAAAGTTTTAGAACCTCTGTATCTAATCGCAAGAAAAATACACATCTAGCAAGATTTCAACCTTCAAAAAGATTTGGTTCTGTGTGCTTCTTAGTGGCCCCTAGTGCAAGGTCGATCTCGCTTCTATGCGCTTCAACTGTGGGGAAAAGAGGGGAAACCAACACTATTCAATGAGGAGGGGAGGGGGGAGAAAACAAAACCGCTAATTTATGTGTAAGATTGTAGATATTATTTAATAATTACTTGTACTAATTAAGAGGTGAGATTTATACAAAATCACGAGTATTGAAATAATATAAGTAGGTTTTATTTTTAAGTTAATTAAAATATACTTAATTTCGCTCGGTTTTGTTTTTTACGACATCCAATTCATCATTTTCAGTATGATTATGTTAATTTTTGTTGGCGACTGGTTGTCTAGAATCCGGATGGTGTTTATTTTGTTTTTGTTCACACGGATTATTGCGATTCACTATCATCATATGTGCGCTGATTTAAATTAGAAGTGGGGCATATATTGCCAACCAGATTAACTCCATACGAAGAAAAATATTTAATAACATTAAATATACTAATAACAATATTGTAATTCTTGCTAGGTCACGTGTTACTAACATTACAATATGAAATAGTAATTTTTGCGTGCAAGATCGAAATCTATATTATTGTTATAGTTTAATTTGTTATACCAATAAAAATTTTGGTACTATTAATATAATTAATTTTACACAATTGTCTTTTAATTTTGAAATGAAATAATTTATAAAGCACTTAACAAATAATTCAACTGAAGAATAATTAGTTAAATAAATCATGTAAATGATATTTACGAATATAGTATACCTAAATAAGTAGCGTATTATAAAAATATCAATGGAGATTGAAGTTACATAGGTACTCAATTGACAGTATATGTTAAAACCGATAGTATTTTTTGATACAAAATTGAAATTTTTAATCAGAAACTGTAATTTTTATTAAAAAATCGACTCCATTTTTCTCCGTGTACTATTATTTTGTTTCCTCGCCATATCCAAAGTCTGAAGTATAGAGCTATGTGATCATTTCTGAAAGTAGAAAAAAAAATTTCGATTTCAAAATTTCTACTTGATTTCTTTTTGTTTCAAATCAAGACAAACTGTGTATTTTTTTCTGTCTGTCCACTGAATCTTTGTCACGCGCATAATTCATGAGCCACTTAACCGATTTTGATGATACTTGGTTTCTTAAATATACATACATATTACTTTCAAAATGTATATTAAAATTTCTCAAAATCTCAAGAACGACGCATTTCACTTTGATATTTTTATAGGATTTTTTTTGTGAAGTATCAAATTTTCAATAAAAAAGGTCACTACAACTTTTGTATTATAATATTCCCAAAAAAGAAACCAAAATAATTACAGTTTTTCCCTGTACATCCCAGATAGTATAAGCGACAACCTATTATTATAAAATATTTTTTACTCTCTGAAATTTTAATAACATAATTTTAGGCTGCAATTTTTGTAATGTATCCATCAATTCATATTATGTATCTGCAAACATCATTGCAGTTTCAAATTGTAAAAAAATATTTTATAATGATAAGTTGTCGCTTATTATCCGGGATGTACAAGAAAAAACTGTAAAAATCAGGATTCTTTTTTTCCGTATATGTATTATCTCCTATGTTTTCTAAAATTTAAACCATCAATTTTTTTACATTGGTATATATTTGACTAGTTAATTTTTGTTAAAAAAAGAAAAGAAAAATACGAAAATAATAATCAGGCGTGTTAAGAAAAATTTCGAATTAATATTTTCTAATAAAACTATAAGAAATTAAATGGTTAACCGATGGTAGTTCATCTGAATTCTGAATACTTGATCGGCGTTTATTAAAATTCTTCAATAATTATTGAATTTAACACAAGGAAGCACTGTACATTAAAGTGAGATGTTTTTTAAACAAAATAGTTTAATACTATCTTTATAAATGAATATAGCACAAATAATTATAGTGCACCATACCCCCCCCCCCCCCCCACCTTCCTGATAACTACCTAAACATTAAATTATGGAGTACTAATTGTAATTTCAAATTTTAGATATATAAAAGTTATAACATACGCGATGATCTTGATATGAATATTGACTTCTATAGGTGTAAGCCGAGTCGATTTGATCAACGTTTCGTCACACATTGCAGTGGACATCTTCAGGGCTTTTCTAAATGTGCAATCAACGCCGCTTGCACCCAGAATCCAAGATCCATACCAGAAACATAATGTTTTCTAATACTAATATTTTTATTTATAAATAATATAATAAAAAATTAAATCTTGTATTGCAAGATTTAACCAAATCATTGAATACTTACTTATTTTAGTGTTATTGCAAAACATTTCTATTTTTCTACAAATTCCACTAAAAGTGAAAGTTAAATCAATTGACTTATACATAAGCAATATTTAAAATAAAAAACAAAATGACATTTTTATGCACGCATATTTCTACACAGGTAGAAAGGTTTACTTGAGCCAAGTAAACCTTGTTTTGTATATAACGAAAACAATATTTTCTTAAGATAAGAAATACATATATTCTTAAACCAACTATAGTATTCTTGGACGAAGAAATAATGTAGTTGGATTAAGAGTACTTTTCTTATATTGAAAATATTGTTTTCGTTATATACAAAACAAGATTTTCTTGGTCCAATACAGTTTTTTTTGTGTGTAAATACTTATACAATTCGAATATTTTATTAGTTGAATTTTGTCTTTAAAGATTTCACATCGTATACAAATTATTTAAACACTACTTAAAAGGACTTAACTACAGTGATGGGGTTTCCCAAATCAATAAGTCGCATTTATTTAGTCTTTATAAAACATAGGCGTCAAAAGAAAAAAGAACATGGGTTCTTATTTTAAAATTACACCGAATTTCTATCTAAACTCAAAATAAATATTTTTAGCGCAACCCACGAAGTCGTAGCGCTTATACAGGGTCCTTCAATAGTGCGTCCGGCATTCCTAGCGCACTTCCTGTAGGAGATAGAAAAACAAGTTTGGTACATAATGTTATTGGTTTGAAAAGATCAACGTCGTAAAATTATTTTCAATAATACAGGGTGTCCCATTTTTGCGCTGAAACAAAAACAAACATTTTTTTAAATGGAACCCCCTGTTTATTGAAAATAATTTTACGACGGTGATCTTTTCAAACCAATAATATTATGTACCAAACTTTTTTTTCTATCTCCTACGGGAAGTGCGCTAGGAATGCCGGACGCACTATTGAAGGACCCTGTATATATGCTCGTTTTTCCGTCCGTCCCTCCGTCTATCTTCCATCGCGAGATCTCGGCCCCCTAACCACCTAGAGACCTCGGGTTTTCGTTAAATGGTAGGTCTGTGGTTCTAGTTTAGCCCATTTTAGGATTTTTTCCGGTCATGACAATTTTTCATTTATGGCTTCATGTACCTCGTTGCATGGACTCGGGATTGATTCACGAATCGATTGGCAAGGGTATTTTTTGAGTTGTGTCAAGTGGGTTGCGCGGCAACACCTACGTGTGAGATTTGATAAATTTTTATTATTTAAATAAGATAATATAAAATAGGGTTGTACGCTCATACATTTTCTCGATCTCGGTCACGTATACGAGACGAGATCGAGACGAGACTGTCAATTATAAAATTCGTATCATGTGCAGCCTTAATGGAAAACCTTACGTGATACAAAAAGAATAAAACATATTTGAATTACTTAAGGTAGTAGACCGGTGTGACGGCCGAAATTTCGACTTTTTTTCGTGACCTTATTTTAACAAGTAAATAATATACTATCGTTTTGTAACTTTTACATATTTATTTTAGTACTTTAAATGATACAAAAAAATGTTTTTTTTATTTAATTTTCCATTTATTTATTTACAATATGTAATGTCAAAGTGGAGTCCTCTAAAGAATGATGAGCTGTTTCGGGGAAGCACACAGCCTTCCGTAGTCATTTGAAATTAAAAAATCAAAAATAGTATTATTGTGTAGACCTTATTTTATTGAACTAACCAATAATATACATAATAAAAAAAAATAGCGGACTTATGAAAAAAAAGTTCTCAAAATGTAATTTTTTTTGTTGATAAAATGTTTAAAAAAATTAATTTATTATTAAAAAATTAAATGTTTTAAAGGTTAGGTATTTAGATATGTGTATGTAGAATAACTAGTTAAACGGTTGAATAGTTTTGAGTCAGTGCTTCCCCGAAATTTCAAAAACATGGTTTCGAGAAAAACGCTAAAACGTTTGTTTCCCATCTTATAGCAATGTGCACTCGTCGAACGATAAATGCCTGTAACTTTGGAAATATTCTAAATTTTGGTCTGAAAATTTAAGAGCATATTTTTAAAATGTGGTTCTTCCGAAAAATGTAAAAAAAATCGTTTGACCCATCACACCGGTCTACTACCTTAAGTTCAGTTACGACATTAGGTTCACATTTTATAAGATACTAGCTGACCCGGCCACGCGTTGCTGTGGTTAACCTATACTTTAATTGTAGGTTATATGAAACGTTTGGAAGTTTGACATAGCGCCATCAATTGAATACTTAGTCAATCCAGTCAACAGATGTCACCATCTGTTAGAATCGTTTGGAGCTAACAGATAAAGACAAATAATTTGCAATAAAATAATATTGCGATCATAAATTGAGGTGTAAGCTATCCTATCTTTCAAGTTGGATCAAACTGCACACGGTGTACAAATTTGATTAAAATCGGTTAAGTAGTTTAGGAGTCCATCGCGGAGGAACATGTGACACGTAATTTATATATATTAAGATTAAAACGCTATCCTGTAGTAGGTAAGTAAACTGAAAAAAGAGGTTAAAAACCGTAAACTTCCTTTGACAAGAAATAGTTAAAAAGCTATCTATATTATGTGCATAACATTAGAGGTACCGAAAAATTTATTATGATATAATTCATTAAAAATACTGAAACTGACACGCAACATATGATCGTACTTTACCAGATGAAACAAGTATTTTTTCAAAATATTAACTTTTAAGTATATTTATAAAATTTTATTTCTCAGTCAATTTTTAAAACCCCTTATAAAGTGGGCCGCTACTAAGTTTTACGTACTTAGTTGCCTTTGGATACCTTAATACAACCCAGCCCAAAATGCAGTGGGGCAGTAGGACAATCCGCCCCGGGTGCCAAAGTACAGGGGTGGTGCCAAGATGAGTTGGAATGTTACACAAAGATATTTCGATTGAAAATTTTTAATAGTGAGGATTGAGTACCTTTTTTCTTAGGTTATATCGCTACAATAAAAATTATTTGAAAAAAAAGTTTAATAAATCTTACATTAAACTAGTAATATGTGATGAAAAGGCTTACCAAAATCTTAATCCACATCAAGGAAGTAACTTATCAAATTACACTACACACATTTAACACAATAACTAATAACAATTGAAAACAATTCACTTACACTTCACAATCACTATTTAAATACACCATGTAGTATTAAAGAAGGTATCATTCATTTTCATCTCAAATTAAAATATAACACTCAATATGTAATTAATACAACTTTTTATTATTAAAAACTCACACTGTATTTATTAATAATTTACATTCACACATTTAAAAAACAATAACCTTTCACTTAAAACCACAAGTAAAAACCAAATCGAAACACAACAATGAAAAAATTCAAAACAAAAAATCCGGTAACAATTGTCAATTAAATTATTGGTTGATTTGTCACAGCGGCGGTACCAACAACAACATAATTATTGCAAATATGTAACAGAGCGGACAGAGCGTGCGTATATGGTAGTGCACGTGCTTACCCACAGAGCGCGCGCGACCGCAATATCCAAAAGCGAATATTCAACTGATGCGGCGGCAAACTCCACGTGACAGCTAAAGATCATTGTTGTAATATCCCCGCTCTTTTGTCAAATCACGTTGATTTAAAAAGTTTAAAATTCGCTTCTTATCAGAAATATTATATGCGTGTTGGGATACTACTCTACTGAAACTTTCCAAATGCAGAAATGTGTTTTTTTGTTATGTATACGAATGTATATAATATGTACATAAAAAACAGCTATTAAATTTTATGAAATCAGTTAAATAAACTTTCTCGGTTTAATCTGTTAGTGAGATGAATTTAAGTAGATATTATTTGCATTGTTATAATTTGTGGATACTTCATTGTTGATATAAGGACAGTGGCGTAACAAGTATAAGTTTTAGGTGTCATGCAAAAATATAATAGAAATATATTGAAATAGACAATTTTAATTGAAAAAATATCATTCAGTTGCACCATATAATTTTTTGCCACACCCCCTCACCCCCAAAAAAAACTGATTAATCTACTGTATAAGAATAAGATTGTTATTTTTGAAATAAGAATATTGAAAGGATAAAATTATAATATATTTATTTTATCAATATAACTGTCATTTTTGAACATTTTTGACACATTTTATATTCTCCAGCCTAGAATATAATTAACAACAAATTATTATCAACATAACAAGTTCACAGTCACAGGACATCTGTTTTAATGATATTTTACTACAAATACTTTTTATTAGGCAGTTTTTGGAAATACTGTTTCAATTGTCACAAAAAAATTGTTGAAAAATTAAATGTCAATTTCTGAAACAAATACAATTTTTATACAAAATAATAATTCCTACAATATAGAAAAATAACATGTTACAAGAAACATAACTGTAAAAATACATTTATCAAAACAATCCAATAAATACTTTACAAAGCTATAAACTACTTTTTAATAATATATCACAGGGTTGGACTGACACAACAAAACACCGGGGCCCAGAATTTCCATCTTAAAAAAAAATGTGTTCAATTTAAAAATATTACTACTGAATTACATAATGAACAAATATTGAAAGATCAGTTAATAATTGCTCGCTTGTCAATATTAAGATGTGTCGATAAAGAGAGAGAGGTATATGTCCAATAACACAAGAAACATGAAACAACTACATACCTAAATACAAACAGCTGTTCAACACCCGCCATATTTAAATTTAATTTTAAATCTTGACCGTTCTTGATCAGCTGTGTTAATTGTTCAAACTTTTTTATCGGAAAAATATAGTATGTAACCGATATTTAACAAAGAATTACCTTTAATCCTCCATTACTTTAATCAATTTTAATAAAATTCAGTATAAGTTTTGTACTTTTATTTTATTTAAGGGCTATATCATCCCACATAAAACAGAAATTGAGTTGTAATAATTGTAAAATTACCCTGAAGACTTGTTTTTGCTCTTCAACCAAACAAAAATTCGTTTCTTTAAAACAAAAGAAAAACTTAGTTCACTACTGATTGTAAGTACCTACAATTATATTGCTCAAGAAATAGTCAAATCAAGAGTATAATTTTTTTTTAAATACTATCTGGTGTGAACTATACAGGGTCCTCCAATAGTGTGTCCGGCATTGTTTTACGCCCAAACTATTCAAGATAGAGAATTAGGATAAAAATTTTACTGTATATATCGACCCTAAAGAATTTCAGGAAAATATTTTCAACCCCCTAAAACCGCTCCTTGGGGGGTAGTTTGAGGGGTACATGCCCGTTTCTCAGTAAAATCAAATGGAATGGTATATCAAAAAGTACATATTTGTAAAGATCATAAAAAAATAAGAAACTTTCGTAAAACAAAAATTTTCATACTTTCAATTGTTTAAAAAATATGGCGACTTGTTCTTAAATTTTTGGGTTTCACTAAAAGTGCTCTAATTTCGTTAAAAATTAATGAAATTTTATTCTTTTTTCAAATTTAGAAAGTAGAAATAATGAACTTTGTAAAGATGTATCACTATTTGTGATTTTGATAGTTTAAAGTGTCATACAGGATATATCAAAAATTCAAAAGTTCAACTAGGGATAATTCGAAATTTTCAAACACAACGGTATATCAATTAGTACTTTTTCTTAAAAAGGATATGTAAATAAACAACTTTTGTTAAGAAAATTTAAAATTATAATTTTAAAATTGAAAACTGAAAATTAAAATTTTTAATTTTAATTTTTTTTATCAAAAACTGTTTACTTACATATCTTCTTTAAGAAAAAGTACTAATTGATATACCATTGTATTTAAAAATTTTGAATTATCCCTAATTGAACTTTTCAATTTTTGGTATATCGAGTATGACACTTTAAACTATTAAAATCTCAAATAATCATACATTTTAAAAATTAAAAATTTTAATTTTCAGTTTTCAATTTTAAAATTATAATTTTAAATTTTCTTAACAAAAGTTGTTTATTTACATATCCTTTTTAAGAAAAAGTACTAATTGATATACCGTTGTGTTTGAAAATTTCGAATTATCCCTAGTTGAACTTTTGAATTTTTGATATATCCTGTATGACACTTTAAACTATCAAAATCACAAATAGTGATACATCTTTACAAAGTTCATTATTTTTAATTTCTAAATTTAAAATAATAATAAAATTCCATAAATATTTAACGAAATTAGAGCACTTTTAGTAAAACTCTAAAATTTGATAACAAGTCGCCATATTTTTTAAACAATTGAAAGTATGAAAATTTTTGTTTTACGAAAGTTTCTTATTTTTTCATTAACTTTACAAATATGTACTTTTTGATATACCATTCCATTTGATTTTACTGAGAAACGGGCATGTACCCCTCAAACTACCCCCCAAGGAGCGGTTTTAGGGGGTTGAAAATATTTTCCTGAAATTTTTTAGGGTCGATATATATAGTAAAATTTTTATCCTAACTCTCTATCTTCAATAGTTTGGGCGTAAAACAATGCCGGACACACTATTGGAGGACCCTGTATATTCAATATTTGTACCTCCTCTGTTGTGAATTAAATTTCAAGTCCCCCATTAGCAACAATCATTGCAATCCCAGTAGTTCAAAAAGTAATCAAAAGAAATCACATTTTAATATTTCATTCCAGTTTCTTGTAAATTCCGTATTCACCGCCAATAATTTCATTAGGGTCAATTGAAGGGGTTAGAATAGAAAGGGTATAAGTGCAATTTTATAGTTTTCGAGATAAGTGAGTTTTATGAAAGATAAGGTTCCTATGTATTGGAATAAAAATGATCCAAACGACTTTTAGTACTCTTAGTGACATTTATCACCCAGTAGAAAAATCATGTAAATGAACTTTCTGTATAGACACTTAACTTTCAACACTCATAGCTTAAAACTATGGAAATGTTACTTATACCCTTTCTATTCTAACCCCTTCAATTATTGTTTATTATGTCCAAGTTATGAGCATATAATAAGGAGATTAAACTCGAGTGGAAAGGGTAGGCCGAAAAGCGGAAACTGGAGTTTGTCGGACCTTTGTGTATAAGTAAGAAATTTACTTTGTGTGCAGTCACCACTCTGTTAATTTTTACTGATTTGTACATTGCGGTACACACACACAACTATACGGTTGCGCAGTCAACAACTGCGCAACCGCCGAGCACGAGAGACCACCCAGCTTGGGGGTCATATTTTGACTCAACAAATTGTATTACAGAAATACAGAGTTCACTCTCCTTATTATATGCTTGATGATCATATTCAAGCAGTCTGAAAAAGTTTTGCAGTGCTGCCAACCTATTTTTTAGCTGTCAATTTTCATTATTGATTCTGTCTGAATCCGGTAAACGTCATTCAGTTTGAAAATTGTATTTCATTCCATTTGATTCTTTTCTGAATTACTGGGATGGAGGCTTAATAGTAATGAAAAATTACTCAATCCAACCCTGATGTAGTGATATGAAATATCATTTATAATATAATGTATTTTCAATAAACATTGCATTTTAAATATAATTTGTATATTATTATCAAAAAGGAATGTCGTAAAAACGTAATTAATTTATAACTTTATTTAACGATAAATACATAAAACTTAATATCTTACTTATGATGAACTTTTGATATCCATGTTTTTATTTATAAATACCTACATATTTATTAGAAAAAATCCTCAAAACTACACGAGTAATAATGAAATATAAAAATATCATATATACTTTTATATAGGAATATTTTAATCTGAGATATAATATTATTATTATTATTATATTTAACCCCTTTAGATATAAATAACAAAGCACCTATTTTTAACTTAAAATTAATTAAAATATATATCTTTGGGAACACTATGTATAAATTACATAATAATATGAGTTGTTTAATTTAATTCTTTTGTAAATAATTTCATTAATATATATACTTATAAATATAATTAAAAATTGCAAAAGGGTTAAAACAAATATTAAGCCCAGTTGGAAGGAGATGACACTAGAGTGGAGCGGGTATGTCGAAAAATGGACGCTGGACTGGGCCTGTCGTACAATGGACCCCTCTGTTCCTTTGACCAATCAAATTCATTCACCCCTCTTGCAGTACTACTCTCACCCTTTAGGAATCATGTGTACATGCAAGGTTAGTAAATGTACAGGTTTGCTGACTTGTGAGTTGTGACGTCACCACGAAGTTCTTTTCTACCTACTTGATTTTTTTATTTATCTATGATTTTAACTGCCATAATATTAAACATAGCGTTGGCGACCATTTGAAATCTAGAGTGTTAAAAAAAATTCGTGGTGACGTCATTTCGTCCGCGCTGATTGGTCAAGGCAAGTCAGCAAACCTGTACATTTACTAACCTTGGTGTACATGCACACACAACCGATCAAATGGATGCGTGCGCAGTACACCATTTGATTGGTCAAAGGAACAGAGGGGTCCATTGTGCATACCGCCCTCCTTTACAGTCATATTTTGACACATAAAATTGTATTACAGATATACAGAGAGTCATCTCCTCCCTTTAACTTCATGGCCCAGTTTTACCTACAATTATTACCTCTGACCTGAATATAGCAAGTTATCTAGCATTTTGTACATTACGGAAGACACAATTTAAAATTTAAGTAAAAAAATTTGTCAAGTGCAAGTCGAGTTTTACGTATTAGTGTTCTGTACTGTTTTTAAATTGATCGATTAGGTCGATTTCTTTCACTTGTGAGCATTTGAAATTGCAGTAGAAAAACAAACTTTTCAATTCAAATATTTAACAACCAATTTAGATACAACTTTAAATATATTATTGAAATGGCAGCAGCACTATTTATTTTACATACGTAATAATTTATTATACATATTCTTATTACTTTTTAGGTTATTAATAATAACAAAACATTTACACATTTGAATTGTCAGCTTTCATTTGATACTCCACTTGCCAGAATTAAATAAAAAAATGTTTTTGGTAATCTATTTGCTCTTCTTAAAAAACATCAAAAACATAATAATTTACTTTTATAATTAAGATCTATTATTTATTCACCTTTTATTATTATGCCGAATTTCCGATTTCTAAGTTAAACGGTTCAATAACTAGAAGACTGACAAACAGACAGACACAGTAACAATTTTTTTTTCGGTGCGGAGCACTAAAAAAACTATACTTTCAAACAGTTGAGTAAAATTAACTACAGATAGAAAGATAACTGTTACTATATTCATAGCAGAGAATGCTTGGTAACTATTGTTAGTGAAACCAGGCAATATTATAAGTTACAGCTGAAAATATTTGATAATTTATTGAATATAAACAAATATTGTCTTTTATTATAAACAAATCAGATTTTAATATTCTGCATTTAAAATTACAGATAACTGATCAAAAAAATATATATATTTAAAAAAAAATTCGGAATGCATTTTCTAAACTTATAACAAATATAAATAAATCAACAAATTATCGATACTCAAAATCATACATCCTTTTTAAAAATAACAAAAAAACATAAAAAATAACAATAAAATTATTACACGATTTGAAACAAAACAAAAAATTAATCGAATACTGTACGTAGATTTAAAATTTGTTTAATACAGGGCCAGTAGTAATCAATTTACAGAAGATATATAAATTATGTTCTTACATAATAACGATGCACTTATTCCCTTTTATTCAAAAAATACTTAGGCCAGCCCTGTTTTACATATATTAATCACTAGGTTTTATTATGTGTTTACGATTTAATAGAGGCACAGTACTGTAATTATTTCTTTCGGCATCGTAATCTCCAGAACCAGTCACGCTTTTAGAATCGTTCGGTTTATTTTCAGGAAATAACTCCTGAATGCAGATCATCAGGTCTGTGAAGAAATCAGGGTAACCATCATAACCTAAAAACAAAAATTATTCAATTCAAATCCAAACCAGTCTCCAAATGCATGTAATAATCAATTAAAAAATGCGTTAAATTATACCACGCACTGGCGCCGACTATGAAGGGGCAAGTGCCCCCCTAGATGTTATACCAGGGGGGCTTTGCCCCCCCTGTGAAGCTGCATGCTAGTTTCTTTTAAATTAAAGATACATTTGTCAGTAAGATTTTTTCTTTAAAAAAAGTTGCAATATTCAAATACTTGTCACTTGAGTAAAAATGATCACTAAAATTTTCTTCAAAGAAGAAATTAATATTTGAAACATCTTTTTTGTTTCTTTTACAAAGCTTAGTTAGACCATCAGCGTTAAAAAAAATTCTACGATTTTTCTCCACCAAGTAACTGAAGTTTTCAGTTAAAATTGTCGTTTTTGCTTCGTGAGCATCTGTAAATTAAAAAAACTACTATACAAATGAAAAAAAAATTTTCAAAAGTACAAATATCCGCTTTTCAATTATTTGTAATAATTAAAGTTTGATCGATTTTTACCAAAACTACACTATAAATAATGAATGTTGTATCGTCGGCATTAGCATTATCCAAGTGGATGTTGCATGGTCACTTTTACGAAGATTTTAGCAGCAAACTTCAATAACTAGATGAAAAAATAAATAAACTAGTAAAATAACTAGATGAAAAAATAAATAAAAGTTAAGTAACTTTCTAAAATGCAAATGAAAATAATTTTTTAAAGAATCTTAAGGTAGATTTTAAGCTTTATTTCCTCTTTTTTATATTTCATTGTGATTATTTGTTCGATATTGCACATTTTTTAAGGAAATTCCCCCCCCCCCCCCAAATAAAATCTTATGAAAATCTCCCCCCCCCCTCCAGGTGAAATGAAAGTCGACGCCTATGATACCACGCCAATTACTCGATAAATACTCATTCCAGCCTCAGATTTTATAGCTTTGGAGTCCAAGAAGTCATTGGAAAAACTACAAATAGGTAAAGTTTTTTACGTCTTACGCTTTATCTCCGACTATTGCAAAATTCGACAAAAACATAGGATAACAAACAGACAAAAACTATGGTTATAATTTATCAAATACAAATCTCCTAACCATAAAAATTGTAAGAGTTTAGACTTACATGTGTTTCAATAGCAATGCTATTTGCTTCCTCGCAATATCGAATATACGAGAAACTTTGTGATCCTTTTAAAATGAGGAAAAAAATTGTTATCCGATTTCAAACTTTTAACTTGATTTTTTTGGTTTCAGGTCAAGACAAATAATTTTGAACCGATATTAATGAAACATGGTTGGTTTTTCAGTGATATTTGAGCATTTTTGGTCAAATATAGTCTGATAAATGGATCAGGCATAACTCAAAAACTATTGAAAAGAAAAAACAGACAAATACTACTTAGTGAGTTTGAAATGTTTTGTCAAACTGTAAATTTTTTATCATTTTTAATTATTTTTTCTACAAATTATTTTACATATATTGCACTCGTTGACTATGAATATTTCCTTTTTCTCACAGAAGTCAAACTGAATTTTTCTCTATAATGCGCCATAGGATATGGGAAGAGTCCCATCTATTTCCTTCAGGATTTCTAACAGGTTCAAGGCAAAACTTTTGCCTTTAATGCTTTTATCAAAAAGACAATAAGTCTACAAAAGCCGTAATTCAAGGTATGACTATAAGATTACTTCTAAAATTTACTTTACATCACGTTTTGATGAATCTTCACAATTCAAGATCCCTAGAATCTATAAAATAGATTCTTTTTAGCAAAATGTCAATTTGTTAATCAGTACATTTGTTATTTTATCTGGTAAACTATCAGAATAATCTCAAAAACGGCTTGATAAAAAAGTCTGTAGTTGGTTTATTGTCTTAAAACCTAAATAAAAAAGTACAAACAAAATATGATTTACCTGGAAATGCATTTATATCAATAATCCCATACTTCCCGGTATTATTTTCTATAACAACATCAATTCCGAGTAGCGCCATTTTCAAGACTTGACGTAGCTCTACGACCATGTCGTAAATCCTGTCAGTTGTAGGCTCTATGGAAGGAATGCTTCTGTCTTCGGGGTCCAGTACGCATAGCGATGATTGTGAAGCTGCCTTTGAAACATCAGCACTGTCGAACCATAACGTATCACGCTTTTCAGACGCTTTGAAGTTCTTTAAGCTTGGACGTTCGACGACGTAAAATCTATTACCTACTAGAAATACCTGAAAAGATATACATTTTTTGTCACAATCAATTTTGTTAAAAGAAAAATGTTTATATTATAAATATATTTGAAAAAATCTAAAATGAAATAAAGAACAGATAAACTTTATTAATTTTACGTATTTTTTGAGATTAACACTTAAAGATAAACGAAACTGGACATAAGCAATTTTGATGTTTTTAAATAGTTCAAATAATTAAGGATGTATATCAACAAATAAAAAATATAAATTGACTATTGCATGGAATAAAAATAATTAACGCTCAACTACATTTCAGTGTTTTTTGTTTTTACCTTATATAGCCGTGCATTGTGGTTGTCAAACTTTTGAGCTATGTGGGGATTTTTGCAATCGGCTAATAAAAAATTATATATTGACTATTGTATGGAATAAAAATAATAAACGCTCAACTACATTTTTCTTTTTTGTTTTTACCTTATATAGCCGTGCATTGTGGTTAACAAACTTTTGAGCTACGCAGGGAGTCTCGCAATCGGCTAAACCTTCTTCATTAAATACTATGCACATTCTGTGTGCTTTTTGGCTTCCGTGAGCTACTAAAGACTTGCATACTAACGGATACCTGAAAATTAATAAAATATTTTTAATTATAATAATTTCTATAATATCAATAATATTAACATTAGCAGTTCATTAAATATACAGGATGATTAATAATTTAGGAACATCGGTTCTACAGTCTAACCCATTAATCCCCAACATTGCGTAAATGAAACATTTTTAAAAATTTGTTTTTTTTAAATATCTCATTGATTAAATGACTTTTTTTGCTGCTAACAACGTTACACAAACTGTTTTAAACTTCCATTTTTCCAACGTTTCGTAAACGCAACATTTTGTTGAAAAAATACAAAAAAAACATGATTTTTTTCTTCAAAAACCGTTATTTGAGCATATATTTAGTAATAAAATGCAGTTAAAACATCAAAATATTTTTTTTCTACCCTTAGGGATTAATGGGTTAATACAGATACATTAAAAACTAAAAACAGGGCATTAAATTCGACTTTCGGACATAAAATGTATTGATAACAATTGGTACTTTTCGTAAATAAATATTATTTCATTAATGGTTGTAATATAATTCTGACATATCCTGTATATTAATTTTATGAAAGAATGTTTCCCACAAAAATGTATTCGCTGATTATTTGCCACAATCTCAAGTTTTTTTAGTGACATCGTGGTGACATCACACTTCAAAAATGCAACCATAGCTAGTTGCCTAATGTAATATTTTCCAAGTAAGTCAACACAATGTTAAAATAAAATTTTTCTTCAAATTTTACAGTGTTTTAACTGTTTATATTTTTACATGAATATAAAGAAAAGAAGAAGCATTAATTAATTTAAAAGTAAAACGTAATCTGAAGTTTTGCTGGTTGCTATTTCAAAAACAAGTCGATGACGTCATATGTCTGAAATATGATGTCACATAAAAATAATTGAGATAAACAAGTTGTGGTAAATAGTTAGCTAATACATTTTTGTAGAATGCATTTCTTTTTAATAAAGTCATTCAAAAGCAAAATAAAATAAATAAAGGACTCAGCAGAATCCTTATGGTTTTGGTCAAAGTCTTTGAAACTTTGGATTCTGATAGTCCTTGATGAGTAAATTAAAAGTGTCAATGGGCACTAAGTCCAAAAAACTCAAACTTTTAAGATATACCCTCTGAATTTGAGGATCATGCTCGCTTTAATTTTACAATAAAAAATTTTGTAGAACCTTAATTTTCGCACAACTATTTGTATGTGTTCCCAAAGACTTATATAATCGATTGTCACCATAAAAAACTTTTTAATTCTTTAGCCAATGGCAGTACTTAAGTTTTATTATTAAGTTTTTTTTTATTTTAAACCAATCCAATTGTTTCATAGAATCAGCAGTATTAAAAAATACAAATAGTTAAGTGAAATTTAAAGTTCTACAAAAAAAATTATTGTAAATTAAAGATAATCATGATCCCCAACTTCAGAGGGCTATATCTTAAAAGTTTGAGTTTTTAGGAGTTAGTGCCCATTAACACTTTTGATCTACTCATCAAGGACTATCAGAACCCAAAGATTCAAAGAATTTGACCAAAACCCCTATAGATTCCCATAAAGATTCTACGGAGTCCTTTAAATCAAGTATAAAAGAATCTACTATATATTTGTAAAAAAAACGCCTCTTGAATTATTAATCTTCAAGAGATGAATTATTCATCGATTAAAATTAAATTAAAGATGTGTAAAAATTATAATAATTATTGTAAAATCTAAATATTCCTTGATCAGATTGTTATTTTTTTATAAATTTTACTTAAAGGGCTATAACTACTGAACAATGAATCAGAATTATTTAAAATTTTAATATATTATAAAAGGCTATACATCAATTATTTAAAAATCATTCCGAACTTTTGCCAGAGTACTATTGTGAAACAAGAGGATCGTCTTCTTCGCCCAGTCTAATTCTAATAATTTAACTAATCAATTAGTAAAAATTGAAGTGAGTAATTTTATATTCTTTACTTCTAATGATATATAGGTAATTTTCCTACTTAATAAAAAAACTATTATCATTTGCAAATGATTTTTTTATCATGTCCATTGTTCGATAAAAACAATTAGTATTCTGAATAGACATTCTATTTATAAACATGTAAAATTTTTACCTCAGTCCTGCATCTCTAAGTGCTTTCTTATTCGTTTCTAAATCACAAGACAATTTAACAAAATCTGGCGTAAAAACTCCACATTTATCCAGCGAACAGTCCCTAATTATGTTATATGATTTGAATCGATTTAATAATACATGTACGCTGTCCAAAGGGTCCAATACTAGCATTGATGGGTTATCGTGAACATATTTTTCAACTCTTTCCAATATTATTTTACTCTAAAATATAAATGTTATATTATGATTCAAATATATATGCAAATATTGAATCATTGTTCTATGAAAATTGCAAATATAAATTTTGACTTACTTCTTTATGACCTTCTATCGATAAAGCAATAATATCAGTTAATTTGTGAAGGAAAATTGTAAACGGTCCCTGTGATTCCAAAGATTGTTCTAGGTTTACCTATAAAAAATAAAATACTTTAATACAACTTCAAATAATATAATTATATAATTAATTACTTCTTTCAGCTCGTAGCCGTATGTTTCGCACACGTTTAGAAATTCTCTCCAATTTAATTTTTGGCTCTTCTTCCTAGACAACCAGAACCCAATAACTTTCATCTTCCCAGGCAGCATTGTCGACACAAACTAAACTTAAAATGACTAACTGAGGTAGATTTCGTTATATTTATTATCGAACTAACCATATTTTATCTGGAAATATATTATCTTTATATTATATCTTCCTATCATTGTGCGTTCGACGAAACTTACCTAACCTTAGTACGTAATTTGACAGTTTAATTAATTTGCAATTTGTAAGCGTGATACGTCATGTGAGGACCAGAAAAATGTCAGATTTTGATAAAAACAAAGATTTAAGACGTAAGAAAATATACCCAATACAAAAGGTACGTTATTATTACTTTTTTATAATTTTTATGTTGTTTTGATTGAAACGCCGCAAACATAACCTTAAAATTACAGGAACGGGAGTACCCGAGGAAAAATATTTTTAAATATGAACGTGATCCGAGAGATGACAAGAGTGCCGAAGTCAAAGAGAAAGTTACATCACAGCCGACAATTGTTTTACAGAAACGTGAAGTATCGGAAAGACCTCCTTCTCCTAAACGGGCAACCGTTGCTACGAAAGAACCGGAGTATCATAGCGTCTTGACTACTAATGTCCAGAAACCTAAACAGACTGCAGCTGATTGTAAGTTATTTATATTTTATGATACTTGTCTCTAGTATACAGACACCAGCTCAAATGAGAACAAACTTAAAACGATTAGTCCTTGTATCTGACATTTTTGTAATTTATAAAAACAGTTTGTCGTAGGTAAGATTGAGTTCAAGTTTTTATACTTTCATGGAAAAAATTAAAAAATAAATTTTTTCAAACATATTGCTTATTTTCAAAATAGTACGGTATGTACACTATTAAAAATAAACTTGATACCAAAATGTTCAATTCAATCTTTTAGTCGATAGCGTTTTCACAAAAAACATTGAATAACATAAAAATACCCCTGAATTTGAAAAGTGGATAGATTTTCCTTCAAAAACGACCACGTTTGACTTAAAATTATTTTATATTGTTATCTTATTATTTTTTTAGTATCGGCTTTACTATGGACCACCCACGTAATGGAAAAAAGTGTAAAACTCGTAGATGAAACATTTTCATTTTGTGATTACCTTCAAGATTATTTGCAAGAAACATCAACTGACTTCCTGGTTGTTGGAGTTCTTGGATACCAAGGTGTAGGAAAATCTACCGTCATGAATCTCATTGCTCAAAACGAATTTACAAACGCTTTTAAAGAGAAACTATTTGGTACAAAAATTCAAACTGAAACAGAAGGTGCACAATCAGATAAATATGTAGAAAACGTCAGCGAAAGTCTACGAGGAATTGATTTAAATAAAGAACAATCAGAAGATGGAAATAATGAAGAAGACGACGGTCTGATTTTTAAAGTACAATCATTGAAACAGATCGAAAAGGGGGAACATTGTACAACAGGGATTGACGCTTTCATTACAAATAATAGAGTATGAAAAATTGACGAATAATCAAACAGCGTTCTATATTTTTAATTTTATTCCAGGTGCTACTTTTGGACGCTCAACCTGTGTTATCGTTAAGTGTATTAAATTCTGAAGGAGGGAGAGCGAGCGCAGCCGGAGAACCAGTCTGTATAGAGCACTCTGCCGAAGTCCAATCCCTACAACTAGCTGCCTTTCTACTTACTGTTTGTCATGTACTATTACTCGTACAAGACTGGGCATTGGATCCTAACATTATAAGGTTAGTTAGGTTATGTTTAATAAGTTAATTCTTGGATATTAATAAAACATATTTTTTTGTTTACAGATTTTTATTAGCGGCAGAAATGCTGAAACCGCCAACACTTGCTGGCGGTGAGGAAGAACTGAACGAACACTGTCCACAGCTGATTGTAGTCCATACGCAAGCGACACTGCAGGATATGGCACCGAGTGGTTTGCGGGTATTACAGGATGCATATAACCGTCTTTTGGCTGGGTCTAAATTACGACTTACCGTTCACGTGGTACCATTTCCGGATATCGATGAAAATGATGAATTGGCTAAATTAAGGTATGTTAAAATTTAACTATATTTTTTTACAATATCCTTGATGTTTCTTATAAATATAAATTATATAAATTTTTGTATAAAATAAAAAAGCTCCTCCATACAATTTTTTATTGTCTTTGAAGTCTAGATTTACAATATTCTGCTCTATCTATAATTTCTAAAATTATTCTTAACACGGCCACTGCCATTAAATAAAACAGACCCTAGAATTAAAATCTGGATTATTCAAACTCAATATTCATATAAAACAAGGTGGCCAGTTTCTGGAAAACCGGGAAAAGTCAGGGAATTTGGTTGAAAGTTAGGGAAAAATGCAAATTCTGCAAAAATGTTAAAATTTCATGTAGGAGACCTTTTTTATAGCTTTTTTATCAAAATTTTAATTATAAAATATCGGTATGGAGAACCATACATGACTTCCATGTTCTGTAATATATTTTACAATAATTTTTAATATAAAACTCACCTTTGTATTATAAATATTAGTTTTCTAATATTCTAATGTCAGTTATATAATACACATTTTTGTAGAATAATAATAATGTGACATTTGAATTTAACTGCATTTGTTTCCATGGCAACATGAATTTAATAGTATTTAAAATTAAAATTTTGATGATGGTTTTCACCCCTTCAGTGGCTTTTTGGGCACGTTTATGAAATAAGTGCCCCTTAGATTGGATTGAACTACAAGTGTACCAAGTCTTATCAAAATTGGTGAGATAATACTCACTTTTTAGACGATAATTGGTACAAAATTTGGTATATTTCTGAAACCCCTAATCCGATTAGCACCAAAATCAATAGGTCTGGAGTACTCACTGAGGCTAACATTTTCCCCAAAAATAATTAAAATCGGTGCATATCTACAGTAGTTATCGTACACGGAAGAAAATTCTACATCCAGACACACAGACACACACACAGACACACAGACATACAGACATACAGACACACGCACAGCCGCCATGCGGAAATGAACTTTTCTTTACGTTTTGAAGTTAGTACAATCAGAATCTGCTCTTATCTCGGACACGATTTTTTGACGGTATTACAATACTTCCATTTCTTCGAACATGGAAGTAAAAACAGGGAAAAACGGTCAGGGAAATTTTTTCCAGAGAAATACTGCCCACCCTGTAAAAGAAATTCTACATTTGATTTGAACTAATACACAAATTCTTAACATGTCTACTGCCACGTTTTTAAGGTGCTCTATAATTGAAATCTTATTTCAGATGTAATGTTCATAATTTTAATATCGAGATTTATTTTTATATGTTAACTCCTAAAACTCCTAAATTTATTCTTAACACGTCTCCTACCATATGTATTTTTAAATTAGTTCACATTTCAGCCCTTCTATGTTTTTAAAATGTTGATAATATCAACAATAGCAAGGTTTTAAATAACATCTAAATTCTCCAAATAATTCTTAACATTTCCATTGCGATATTGTTAAATTGTTTTATTTTTCAGGCCCTCTCAGGGATGCTAGCGGTCCTCTTTTTTCCTCTTTTCCTCTTTTTTTGGGAGGTCGGCCCTAAAGCACCCTTTTTCAAAAAAACTCCTCTTTTTTTTGACTAATTTCAAGTTGACTTTGTTATTTGTTAGCTTATAATTAGCTTATTATTTTGTAAAATTTAGTTTATTTTATTTTATTTTAGCTTATATATAGCTTATAATTTTATTTAAAAAATAAAATTGTTCGATGTAAGAGAGACAAAGGCAGAAATGTAAAAAACGAGTGAAATTTTGATAATATTATGTATTTCTTAAGCCTTGGCATCTTAAAACTTGCGCGCCGCGTTAGTTATTTATCTACTATACAATCATTAAAAAAATTAAAAAATAATTTTAAATAAACAAATTTTTTATCAATTTTCAAACAGTTATATTTCCGCGAAAAATGATTGGATTTGCATGATCCAAAGCTCATTCGAAAGCTTGTATTATCTAGTTTTTGAATCATGAGCCCAATTATTTTTATTATCCCCTGCTGCTCAGGGCCAAGGGTTAAAACAGTTCGAAAAATTTAAAAAAAACCTTGATCCATTAAATTTTAATCATTTTTCGCAGAGATACAAAATAATATTAAAAAATAACTTTTTGAAGGGAAAATAACACTTTTCTAAATGATGTTATGCAATTTTTTTTTCAATAATTGTTTTTGTACTCTACAGACACTCTCAAAGTCCTTAAATCTTTTCAAAACAACTTTGTTTGACGCTTGGTATGGAATAGTGGAGTATAATAAATTTTTATTAAGCTTATTTTCAAAAATTAGAAAGTATCAGCTTCAAAAAAGCCCTAGTTCATTAAAATGAATCATTTTTGGCGGATTTACGGTAGTTTGAAAATGTTCTGTTTCTTATTGTTTTTCAACGTTAACAGCTGTGAACATTAAGAAGAAATAAAACAGGCAAGTGCACGCACATGATAAGGTTCCGTAGTCATTCTCACTACGATTTATAAAAAAAGAGTTATTTCAAAATTTTCGAGACTGAAATCATAAAGTCTATTATTAGATTTTAGGAAACCTATCAAATAACACCCCACTCAATGGGGTAAATGAAAAAAAAAATACGCTTTTCAGTCTATGAAAGAGGGGTCCAAAATATTTTTGACAATGTTCGTTATAATTTTCAGTGAAAGTACTATTAAAATCTACATTCTTGAATTTTTTCAGATTTTTCGAATTGATAGTTTAGAAAATATAGGGGGGGACGGACGCTTTTATAACGACTTTGGAGGGAAAATACATCGTTATTGGAGGGTTAAAATCGAAAGGTTCTGTTACATTTTTTGTTGCATTTTAGGAGACCTTTCTAACGACACCTCGCTCAATGGGGTACGTGAAATATTTTTTTTGAAAACACTTTTCATTTTATGAAAGGGGGGTCAAAAAATTTTTTGTTTCCAAAAATCTTATCATTTCTGTTTTTGGGTCATTAATCTACTACTGTATACCAAATTTCATCTTATTATCTCAAAATTTTTGAAAACGGACGGACGGACATGGAGAAACTATAAGGGTTCCTAGTTTTCTACGGACCCCTAAAAATTGCGGCAACTTGCTATTCTAAATAATTTTTTGGGACACTATTAACTTAAAAAAACACGTTTGCTTTTAAGGTTTCGTTATTTTTGACAAAATACCGTTTTTTAACATGTTTTAAAAAACGAAAATCATGGGAGTGCGATCATTATTTCAGGATATACAGGAGTTTAAAGTCAAAATTGTCGTTTTTACTTCGACAGTAAATAACGCGGTCAGAAAAATCGTACAGGAACGATAAAAACAAATTTTCAAGATAAAAGAACAAGCTTCCAAATGTTATTATTGAATTTCTGGTAAAAAAAGTTTGCAAAAATTTTACGCTTTCAAAGTTTATAAAAAAATAAGAGATAACTTTTTCGAACTGTTTTAACTCTTGGCTCACAGCAGCAGGGGATGATAAAAATAATTGGGCTTTTGGTTTAAAAACTAGAAAACGTAAGCTTTCGAATGAGCTTTAGATCATAGGTGTCCAACCTTTTGAGCTTTGTGGGCCGCAGAGCGCAAAAAAATAGCGAAAAAAATTGTAAAGGGCGGCACAAAAATTTGAAGACCTTTTTTTTCGTTGTTGGCTTAATTAATTTATATGATTATTTATATCTCTATACTTTATATGACAAAAAATCTGATTTCCATATTTCACTTTTTTTTTAAATCTTATATGGGCCGCGGGTTGGACAAGCCTGCTTTAGATCATGCAAATCCAATGATTTTTCGCGGAAATATAATTGTTTGAAATTGGTAAAAATTTTGCTTATTTAAAATTATCGTTTAATTTTTTTGATGAGTGTATGATATAAAATATGTAAAACGCCATGGCGTTCGACGAAGGTAAAATGCCACTTATATGAATTACATATACCTAATAGATTTGCAAAGTCGTAAAGCAAACGTTAGTTTTAAGATGCCAAGGCTTTATGGTTTCATATATCGTACACCTAGATCTAAAGGGAGCTAACTCAAAAATTAAGATTTTTGAGTTATGCACACCATCGAATTCCTTATCTCAATACCTACCGAAAAAAAAACAGATTTAAAAATTCCTACAATATCTTTCTTCTAGTTGCATATAAAAAGCATAAATCTATATAGTGCACAATGTAATTGTAATCAGTTTTTCGCCTGTACTGAAAAAAGTGTTTTTTGAGTTAATACCTGTTTGGTGTTTAGATCTAGTGTGCTAGGACTTCTTTATATTTTCTGGAATGTTTTTTGTCCTTAATAATAAGAAATAGCGCAAAAACGTAAAAAAATATATTTCTAGATTAAACGTTAAAAAATATATATATAGATAACCTATTCGAGAGCTAGAAAATTCCTCTTTTTGGTCTCTTTTTTCAAGAAAAAATTCCTCTTTTCCTCTTTTTTGGAAAAAAAAGATACTTTCATCCCTGCCCTCTGTAATTGAAACTTTAATAATCTGAACTTTATACGTATTAGCAATAGTCCATCTTTTTTATATGTTAACTAAAAATAGTTCTTAACACATCCACAGCCATATTTAATAAATTATTTTTAAATTCTTAACACGTATGCTGCCATAATTTTGAAATTGTTTCATATTTCAGGTGTGGTACACAAAATATATTGAATGTAGCAAAGAAACTTCGTTCGCGACTGCTTGGGGCCGCTAGGGCTCCTTTAGCGCCCCGAACTACCCTTACAGAGCGTACCTGGTTAGTCTATGCGGCCAAAGCTTGGGAAGCAATGAGGAAAAGTTCTTTCTTCCTCGAATTTAACAAATTACTGCCTTGAAATTGTTTATTTATTAATGAATTCATTCCATTTGAATTTTTTTTGTAAATTATTGTGATTGTTTTGTATTTATATTGTAAAATAAACTATAAAAAAATACATATGAGTTTTATTGTATATTTATATCCCCCCCCCCCTCATTCTTTATTAGTTTTTATATAGGAAAATTATTAACCAGATTTACATTTGGACTTTGGATATCGCACCCCCCGCAAAAAAGTGTCACAACTCAAAAAATGTAGTTTTGAGGAAATAGGAATAAATGAAATTATAACAATTTAGGTAATTGAAATTGTAAAGGTTGTATAAGAAAAGGACTGATACACAGTATTTAATTTAAATATTTCAGTATTCCTGCGATGTTTGAAATTTAGTAACTATTAATTAAAACGCTAGTGATTAAGTATTTAAAAAATAAATAAAAAATGTGAATGACGCTAATTTTGACGGTAGGTACACGAAGTGCATTAATGATAATTTTTAGTAGAAATATACAGTAATTTGGAATCATTCTACATATTTATCTCAAATATGACATTTTTTTAGTTGTGACACTTTTTTGCGGGGGTGCGATATGTTTATCTGCATATGAGCCATTCCACGTCAAGCGGGACAGTTTTTGACCTCATGTTTTCTGATTTGGCTATAATTTTTTTTACAGCTTCTTTGGACCCAATTTATATGTCAAACAATTTTTATTTTATTTTTATCACCCCTAGTTTAGAAGTTACAAGGGGTTGAAATTTCGGAAAAACAGCAAAAAATCGAAAACATGCTCTCCTTTAACTGCTTATATCTCCGGTTCTATTCATCCTACAGACTTCAACAAAAAAACATTTTGAAGCTCTTAAATGTCACTTTAATAACGTATTTATTTTATTGTTATAAACAATTTAATTTTTTTGTTATAAACAATTATATTATTTAAACGTCGTTTTCAAGGCGAGAACACGCTTTGAAAATTTTGAAAAAAATATCAGCGTATTCCTTGATCAATTCTCTACAAAACTGCTGAGTTACAGAATGGAACTCCGATGGCAACTGTCTCAAAAAAAGTGATTTGTACGAAAAACTGCGCGCGCGCGCATATCCGCACGGCTTGTGTCGCGGTATTGCTCAGTAAAGGAAGAATTTTGACAAGGTCATGATTGATTATTATAGATTTTGGTGCAGAGAATTTGAAAAAAATACCTAGGACTGGCGAACAGTGGTGCAACACCCTTAAAAATAGGGTTGAAGGGGGAAAACCCCGTTTTCAAGTGATTTGCAATTTATCTCAAAATCCAAAGTGACAACGGGGTATTTTTATGGTTGATTGATATTTATTGGGGACACTAAAACAAATCGATTGAGACCACATATACTGAGTTTGACCAAACATTACCCTCAATAATTATATTTAATTGAATTTGGAAAAAATGTATACAACAAAAATTCGGTGTCATTTAATAATTTAAAATCCTTACAATATATTATGAAAACAATAACCCAACAATTGAATTTAAAAATTCAGTCGGCAACAATGTTTATTGCATGCAACAACCAGTTTTATCGACTGTCCTATTTTTAACGTAATTTTCGGGTTACCTACCTACCTGACACCTGTACAGCGAGTGTTCGTTGTATATAGGTATAAACATTAGTATAGCGTAAATATATATCTATACATAAAGTATTGATTCAAATGTATTATATTTATAACAACAGTGTTTCGTTTCATTAGAAAGATGTCGAAATCATTTTAAATTAAAACGACCTTTATTGTGTAAATAAACCGCTGTTTTCTTCAAATATTTGTGCACAATTTCACTGGGTGTGTTTAAAACGGTGACCCCTTTTTCTATTTTTAAATAATTATTTGTTATACTAGGGGCTATGCCCCTGGGCGCTTCGCGCCCCAACCCCCATTCACGCCATATTTTTAAACACAAATTTACTCGGGTCTACGACCCTCGTATATGTATATATCATTAGGGTGATTCATTTCCGCAAATCATTTTTTTTCAAGGTCCTCAAGCAAAATTTTAATCTACATATAGAAAAAAAAATTCTCGCCAAGATTGAGCTCTTAATTCCTATTTTAAGTACTTGCAATTTAAATATGAAGTTTTCCCATTTAAAATGCATGTAAAAATAATCTGCCGTGTGCCACAGGACTTTCTTATACGTAATAATGACAGTGAACAGTGTACGTGATTTTTATTTTAGTGAAGGATATTTCTGACAAACTAATAAAAGATAGAGTAAAATGAATGAGACATAAACTATAGAAATATTATTTTATACATTATGTATCGAACGAATTTTGTTTAACATAATTACTAACAATAAAATGGAAACAGATGTTTACTCATGTAATTTTTTGAATTTTTTGAAATAAGACAAAAATGTTTTAGATAAAAAATGTCGAGTATGTTATTATCTATAATTTATTCCCCATACATTTTTTTCCAACACTTATGATTTAGCCAGAAATATTTTTTTTAAAATCATTATTTAGAATAATCTATACTGGTTGCTGGGTGCTTTGACCGTACGGATCACGACTAATACCGTCAAGTCGCACGACGACTACTGTAAACTAAATGAATTAGAGTATACAGTGTTTATTCTCAGTATTACGTATAAGAAAGGCCCATGGTACCTATGGCAAACACGTACAGTCTCTGTAATACGTATAAGAAAGTCCCATGACACTCATGGCAGATATTTCTTCTCTGTTATGAACCATTTGAAATGTACTTAAAATCGAATACTTAGTAAAAAAATTAAATTTGTTTTTTTCGAAAAAATGAATAGAACATAAATTATAGATAATAATATTACCTACAATTTTCAACTTGGCCATTTTTCTCTAATTCGCACTGTTTCAGTGTAATTCGAAAAATTCAAAAATCGATGTAGGTAAACATCCGTTTCCGGTTGAATGATCGTTTTCAAAAATAGGAGGTTTTCTTCCCAGGCAAAAATCAATCTTAAGTATAAAATTCCACCTTTCTACGATTTGTCGTATTTGAGTTACAGCGTCTACAGACAGACAGACAGACAGACCGACAGACAGACACACATACATCATGGCGAAAATAGTCAAAATGGATTCAGGGAAGGTCAAAATTAATAATTCCATCAAAAACCGGATTTCGAAAAAAATCGCGTTTACTATACTTACTTATACTATATGTATATTTCATATACATTGGTATAAGAAAGTAAAAATAAACAGTAGGAGTCATCTAAATACAGTTTTTGGAATAATTTTTTTTTTTCATTTTTTTTTTTAGCAAACCGCAAAAATTAGGGAGAAAAAAGAGCTGACTCGTAAAAAATAGTTTTTTTTTACCAATATTTAATGAATTTACAGCCATTTTTAGGCCTTAAAACGTAAGAAATTGATAAATACTAACTAATAATGCTGCATTATTAGTTAGTATTTAGATGACTCCTACTGGCGAACCAGTGTGAGTTACAGAAAAAAACACTTAAGGCAATTTTAAAGAGCGTGAAGTTTCCCGTAAGGTCCATCAAACCGATTCCCAATATGATAAAAGGTGTCTAAGCATTAGAAATTTGAAAAAAAAAATTTTTTTTACATGCATTTTAAATGGGAAAACTTCATATTTAAATTGCAAGTACTTAAAATAGGAATTAAGAGCTCAATCTTGGTGAGAATTTTTTTTTTATATGTAGATTAAAATTTTGCTTGAGGACCTTGAAAAAAAAATGTTTTGCGGAAATGAATCACCCTAATATATCATACACCTGCCACAATTTTTTTATTGTTATTTTTTTAATTTGGCGGTGATACTGTGATAGTCATTTACATAACAATTTTTAGTAATTTTCATGTACCTACCTACAAATTACCGTATCACAAACTTACTCGGGTCTCAGTTTTCGGCTGCGACCCTCGTATGTATATATTATAATAATTTACCATTCTTTTTGCTGATACTGATTTTTTTAAGTTGGCGATGATAATCACTTATCATTATTACAATTTTCAGTAATATTACATGTAGGTACAAATTATCCAACCTAAAACATTTTTTTTCATATTCAAAGAATACGTTGAAGCATTTTCAATTTTTTCAAAGTTATTTATTATCTTAAATTATTTTTTAACGATTTTTTATGTTTTTTTTTAATAATCATATGAGAAAAAGGCTAATTTAAATTTTTTCATGACTAAACCCCTGACACATAATTATTATTAAATATGAATATCTAGCTAAGTTAAATCAATTTCACAACAGCCGAATGATTAACAACTTTTTTTTTAATTGTATAAGAAAATGGTTAATGTAAACTTTTTGACTTTTTATTTTTTAAGTTTTTAATTTTTATTCAATTTCAATCAAAATTAATTTTTTACGTCACTTAAAAAAAATAGCAATTTCTTTTATGCGACGCCCTTGACTTAATTATTATTATTTTTTTAGAATTTTAGATAAATTTATATCAATCTCAAAACTTTAAAAAAATAATAAATCATTAAAAAAATATTAAGACGCTACAGATCTATATTAAAATTTTCATGTTTTTCTGTAATTTATAATTTTTGAACATTTACTTCAAATTTTCTGTATACACAAGCTATTACTATCGGTAGCAGAATTGAGTAAATCAAATATTTTTGTTTTACGGGCAACAAAAGATTGAAAAAAAAGTAACGAAAATTCTACACTTTTCAAAACGCCATCATTTTTTAATTTTCAATTTATTTTGTATTTTTTATATAGTTTACTTAGGTACACGCCAGTACACGGTGATAGTCGAATTTACTGTCGCGAAAGTACCACCGGCGCCGACTACGGGGAGGGGCGAGGGAGGCGATCGCCCCCCCCCCCCCCCCCCCCCCCGATATTATACCAGGGGGGCTTCGACCCCCCTGTGCAGCTGAACTCTATATAGTTTCTTTTAAATTAAAGATACTTTTGTCAATAAGATTTTTACTGTAAAAAAAGGTGTAAATATTCCAATACTTGTCACTTGAGTAAAAATGATCACTACAAATTTCTTCAAAAAGGAAATTAATACTAAAACATCTTTTATTTCCTTTACAAAGCTTACAATTAGTTAGATCAACAGCTTTAAAAAAAATTCTACGACTTTTCTACACTTTACTATATTTTCAGCTAAAATCGTCGTTTACGTTTCATGAGCCTCTGTAAATTAAATATAAATGTCCACTTTTCAATTATTTCAAATAATTAAAGTTTGATCGATTTTTATCGAAACTACAATAATTTGATGAAAAAAATTTTTTTTTTTCACATTATTAGTTGCGTTTCTGAAATTTTTGTCGTTATTACAAAAGTTGGATATTGCACATTTTTTAAGGAAATTGGTTGCACCCCCCCCCCCCCTCAAAAAAATATGAAAATCTCGCGCCTCCAGATTAAATGAAAAGTCGGCGGAAAGTACTATCAACTATTATGTCGCTCTTGACAGTGCGATAGCATTGTCACAAGTCACAATAGTTGCGATAGCGACTAATTGTAAGTATCATGTTGTTCACACGTTTACTATCACTCAGTGGCGTACGCAGGATTGCGTCATGGGAGAGGGGGTTCAAAAAGAAAAAAAATGCCGAAACTTATTGATCCTTGATTGGTCAAAGGAACAGAGGGGTCCATGGGTCCATAAAATGCAGACCGTCCACTTTACATTCCGTTTTTCGACATACCCCTTCCACTGTACTTTCATCTCCTAACTATGATGAGCATGAGAGACCGCCCAAATCGACGGTCATATTGTGACTCATAAAATTGTATTACAGAGTATCATCTCCTCTCTCTACCTTCATGGTTTTCTTACACAATAATCAAGGTTAATAAATAGACAGGTTGCCTCATGAGCTTTTGACCAATCAGCTTGGGCACCCCGAATGACGTCATCCGAGGCTACACGTGCTATGATTGGACACATCATTCCCTCTCTCCTCATTTTGGCACCCCAGATGATGTATTTCCCTCTCTCGAGCCGAGCCATGAGGCTACCTTATACTTTACATACCTTGCACAATATTTTTTTTTCTAAAATGAGTTAGTAAAAACCATGAAGCATAGAACTAAGGAGGAAGATCAATGTATTTCTGTAATACAATTTGTTGAGTCCATGATTAAGTCAAAACTCAAAATATGACCCCGCGAGCCGGGTGGTCTCACGAGTTCGAGTTGTTGCGTAGTAGTTGATTATACCGCAAGGAACAGAGGGGTAATATAAATGCTTCATGCATTTGAGGGGAACCTGCGTACAAAGTAAATTTTTTACTTTTGCGCTGAGACTGTAAATGAAGATAGAGATAGGAGATGGTACTCTGTATATCTGTAATACAATTTTGTATCACAATATGATCGTCGTGTGGGCGGTCTTTCATGTTCGTTGCGCACTATAAGTACTGCGCATCCGTGTTACCGCCTCATAACATTATTTGACCAATCAGTGACCGTAGGGGAATACTGAGGAAGCTTTCAAATGTAGTTGTGTGTGTATGTGTTCCGCAAGGTAACAGAGGGGTGAATGCGGGTAACAGAGGAGTGAATACGTTGCTGCGTACAAAGTTCTACGCAAAGTACTTGGGACCGCCAACTGTGTGTGCGTTTTTTGGCTTACCACTTTTCACATCTTCAGTCTCCTTCTTATAACTTTGGCTTACCCCTCCACTCTTGATCTCCCACCTTAGTTCTATGCTTCACGGAGCTGATCATTTATTTATATGTGATTTGTGGTCTCGGCGTCTTTTAATTTGTGACAATGTTTAGTTCAAAAAATGTAAAAATTTTTTTGGTCGGTGCTGGTGGAATAGGTTGTGAAGTTTTAAAAAACTTAGTTATGTGTAATGTTCCATACATCGAAGTAGTGAGTAATTTTAAAAATAAAATTAACTGCATACAATTTTTTTTAATTTAAATTAAATATTTGCAACAATTAAAAATTTTAATTATTGTATTTATATTCAAAAGCTTTTAAATAAATTTTAAATGTTATTTTAATTATTTATTTGTTTCTAGATTGATTTGGATACCATTGAATTAAGTAATCTAAACCGGCAATTTTTATTTCATAAAGAGAATATAGGACAACCTAAAGCAATCGTTGCGAGAGAAACAGCCTTAGGATTCAACCAAAATACAGAAATAATATCACATTATGATAATATTATGAAGTATGTATGATAAAAGTGAGGTATTGGGCATTGGGGTACAAATGTCAACGACGTGAGCGTGAGCGATTTTCAAATATTGGATCGTGAGCGTGCGTGATCGTGAGTAACAATAAAACAATCGTGCATGAGTACATTTTTGTCGTGCGTGAGTTCGTGACAGAATGATACGTTTGGATTTGTTTCACATATTTAATTGTTAATACGAAATGCTAAAACTGACTACAATAAGAATTTCAAAGAAGAAGCACTGAGCACTGAAAATAGTGTAAAATACACTCATCGCTTGATAAACCGACCTTTGATTAAACGGCAGCTTGAATGACCGACGGACCAAACGCGCGATATGCCGACTTTCTCCAATCCCCTCCATAATACTACCGTGATTGCTATCTCTGCGTGTAATTTATATTCGCCAATCAACGTTGAGGTTGGCACGGTGGTGGGGGCCCCTCTCGACGTCGGCAATTCAAGCGGTTCAATTACCAACTTCGTCGGTTTATTAAGCGGTGAGTGTACATAGTCAGCGTTGCCAACTTGAAATAAATTTAAAATCCCTCTGTCGACACGTTAATATTCCCCTAGATTTTAAAATGTATTCATTGTTACTATATTAGATATTACATACTATAATGTTTTACTTCCATTTTATGCATTTTTTTGTTATTATTTGCACTAAAAATGTAGTTTAAAAGAAATAATAAAAATATAAAGTATACACATATTATATTGCACGAAAAAAAATTAGTTAAAATTTTTATTTATTTCATATTATTAAATCGTATCATGACCGTGACCCGCCGTGCGTGATCGGGCGTGAGTAAAAGAATACAATTCGTGAGCGTGCGTGATCGTGATTTTTATTTCTGAGACCGTGAGTGAGCGGGCGTGACTAAAAAATCTTTGCTCGTGAGAGTTCGTGATCGTGAGCAAAAATTACTCACGCGCCCAGCTCTAATTGACATTGAACATGAACATGATAATTTAAAATTACGCAGTACGACCTCGTTTATCTGGTCTTCGATCAACCGAGTCTGCGTTATCCGAGGCAACTGACCTATTTATTTCTTCTGTGTTATTTGAGTTTATGTACATACACGCATAAACGTGTTACAACACGTTTTGTGTGCTCTTCTGTTGCGAACTAAAAATTAACAGTTGGACTTTAATAAAAAACAAATCAATTTAATAATAACCAAAGTCCGCAATTTTTTTTTTATGTTGGTGCTATGCGGCCTAGAAGATTCAAATATATACTTTACACCACATATCACGTTTCTTCTTTTGCGTTTTCTTCTTGTGGACAAAGCAAAAAGCAGCCAAAGCGAGCGCATCGTCGTCCGAGCTTAACATAGTCCAAGCGTAAATTGCCGCTTGTACAAACAGATAAAAGCTTGCAGTTACGTGTATAACCACCTTAAAACTCATGAACCACTGAATTGATATTGACGAAACTTGGTTTATTGGTTGGGTCTGGATCGAGGACGATCCAATTTCAAAATTATTAAAATCGTATGAAAGGAGTAGGGGTGACTAACCATTACTATATTAATTTTTTGAATATATCCCAAGAAAGACACGTGAAAATTTTATAGAATCTTTTTTGTAGAGCATTCAATTTCCTATAATATAGGTCACTTACGTTTGTTGTTAAATATTCCTTTACAAAGATTTATCTAAAGCTTTAAAAATCGCTATTTTTTTTAAATTGCTATTTACTTTGACATAGTAAATGTCATTTGCATGACAGAAAAATTGTCAAAATATTAAAAATATATGACAAAATAGCCAGGTGCGTATTAAGAAAAATGTTGAATTAATATATTTTCAATAAAATTGTATAAAAATTAAATGGTTAACCAATGACAGGCAGTTAATCTGAATACTTAATCGGTTTTTATTTAAATTGTTCAATAATTAACTACCTTTGATGAATTTAGCACGAGGAAGCTGTCTACATTCATTTGGCATATTTTTTTTAGGATTGTGTTGTGCCTTAAATCTCATTGTTTATTTTTTATCAATTAATTCAGTTGTATTGTTTAAAAAATATTTCAGCTCAAAGTATGGCGTTGAGTTTTTTAAACGTTTTTCCATTGTTATAAATGCATTGGACAATCGAGCAGCTAGAAGTCATGTAAACAGAATGTGTCTAGCAGCAGATGTGCCATTAATTGAAACAGGCACCGCAGGTTATTTTGGTCAAGTTGAAATGATCAAGAAAGGTTTAACGCAATGTTATGATTGTGAACCGAAAGCTCCACCTGTAACTTATCCTGGTTGTACGATACGAAATACACCATCAGAAACAATACATTGTGTCGTTTGGGCTAAGTTCTTATTTAAGTAAGTTAAACTAATTTTGGCTAAACTGAAGAATATGCGGACACTACGTCATAATTGTCAAAAATGACGTATAGGATATGTACATTTCAACACCTTGTAATTTTCTAATTACAACACAAAATAAACTGCCTTGGCAGGCACGAGACTTTTTTATACATCATGACACCGAAGTGTTAATATGTGATTACTTTTATAATTTAATATTTGATTTTAAAATTTTTTACTTACAAAATGATTTTCAATGAATGAAATTGATACATTGTATTTAATATTGACATTAAATATTAAATGAAATCAATTAAGATTAGTGATTATTGTATTAACAAGTATTTATTTTGCTAGATTTCAATTTTGACAGTTCTAAAAATAAATTCCAAAATTTTCATAGATAACTAGATTTTTTGTATTATGATATCATTTTTAACTTAAAACTAAAATTATTCTTTTTTTGGTCAATTCATAAGATACAAAAAAAAATAATAGAACATAAATTAAAGAAAATAGTATTCTCTACAACTTGTATCTCAAACATTTTTTTCTGATACCTACCGTTTAAAAAATAAATCGAAAAATTTAAATTTTTAGAAAATCGATTATTTCCTAAAAAAAATTTTGGGGGGGGAAAAAGAATAGAACATAAATTATAGATAAAAGTCCCCTCTACAACTTTAATCTGAAATATTTTTTTCTACTGCGCACCGTTTCAAAAATAATTCGAAAAGTTCAAAAATTGACACCAGTAAACATCCGTTTCCGGTTTAGTGATGGTTTTCAAAAATAGGAGGTGCACATCTAGAGCATACAAGAACCTTAAGTTTAAAATTTCATGTTCGTAAGTATTACAGTTTAGGCTGTAGAGCGTTCACAGACACACACACAGACAGACAGACACACACACAGACGTCATTGAGTTAATGGTTGTATATGATTCAGGGACCCTCAAAACGTGTAATTCCGTTAAAATCTCGAGTTCGATTTTTTTCGTGATCACTATACTTTATTTATACATTACATTTCATGTATGTATAAAAAAGTAAAAAATTGTTCTCTGCTGAAGGTAGTTTTGGTATATTCTCTATTATTGCGATATTATGTCAAACACTTACAAAATTGTATTATTTGTACAGGATGTATCAAAACACTGAACCTTGTTTTTTTCAAAATTTTCAAATGGAACACCCTACATATTTTTGCATTTTCGAATTTCCTGTTCAATTCTCAACACATTTTATAAACCATGGTCTATACCTAAATCCAGCTGTTAAAGAGTTATTAATTATATTAATTATAACAGTAGAAAATTTGCACATTAAATCAAATAAATTATAGAGTAAAATTTTTGATAAACTAAAATAATAATGAAATAATTAATGAATTATAAGCTATACATTTACCTTCATGAGCGCCTCGCACTTTTATTGGTTTTAGTGATAAGAACCTGAATTTTTTGTGATAGCTGAAAATGTATTTTTTACTTTTTAGTGCATTTATAATGAAAGCTTGATTTTAAAAAGTATTTTTACTTTTTTATACATACATGAAATGTAATGTATAAATAAAGTATAGTGATCACGAAAAAAATCGAACTCGAGATTTTAACGGAATTACACGTTTTGAGCGTCCCTGAATCATATACAACCATTAACTCAATGACGTCTGTGTGTGTCTGTGTGTCTGTCTGTCTGTGTGTCTGTGAACGCTCTACAGCCAAAACTGTAATACTTACGAACGTGGAATTTTAAACTTAAGGTTCTTTTATGCTCTAGATGTGCACCTCCTATTTTTAAAAACCATCACTAAACCGGAAACGGATGTTTACTGGTGTCAATTTTTGAACTTTTCGAATTATTTTTGAAACGGTACGCAGTAGAAAAAAATATTTCAGATTAAAGTTGTAGAGGGGACTTTTATCTATAATTTATGTTCTATTCTTTTTCCCCCCCAAAATTATTTTTAGGAAATAATCGATTTTCTAAAAAATTTAAATTTTTCGATTTATTTTTTAAACGGTAGGTATTAGAAAAAAATGTTTGAGATACAAGTTGTAGAGAATACTATTTTCTATAATTTATGTTCTATTCTTTTTTTTGTATCTTATGAATTGACCAAAAAAAGAATAATTTTAGTTTTAAGTTAAAAATGATATCATAATACAAATAAACTGCCTTGGCAGGCACGAGACTTTTTTATACATCATGACACCGAAGTATTAATATGTGATTGCTTTTATAATTTAATATTTGATTTTAAAATTTTTTACTTACAAAATGATTTTCACTGAATGAAATTGATACATTGTATTTAATATTGACATTAAATATTAAACGAAATCAATTAAGAATAGTGATTATTGTATTAACTATTTATTTTGCTAGAATTCAATTATGACACTTTTAATAATAAATGCCAAAATTTTCATAGATAACTAGATTTTTTGTATTATACAAATCATTTTTAAATTAAAACCATTAAAACTAAAACAATTCTTTTTTTGGTTAATTCATAAGATACAACAAAAAAATAGAACGTAAATTATAGAAAATAATATTCTCTACAACTTGTATCTCAAACATTTTTTTCTAATACCTATAACCGTTTAAAAAGTAAAAATAAATCGAAAAAATTAAATTTTTTAGAAAATCAATTATTTCCTAAAAACAATTTTTTGGGGGGGGGGGGGTAATGGATAGAACATAAATTATAGATAAATGACCTCTACAACTTTGATCTAAAACCTTTTTTTTCTAATGTGCACCGTTTATACATCATGACACCGAGTATTAATATGTGATTACTTTTATAATTTAATATTTGATTTTAAAATTTTTTACTTACAAAATGATTTTTAATGAATGAAATTGATACATTGTATTTAATATTGACATTAAATATTAAATGAAATCAATTAAGATTAGTGATTATTGTATTAACAAGTATTTATTTTGCTAGATTTCAATTTTGACAGTTCTAAAAATAAATTCCAAAATTTTCATAGACAACTAGATTTTTTGTATTATGATATCATTTTTAACTTAAAACTAAAATTATTCTTTTTTTGGTCAATTCATAAGATACAAAAAAAAGAATAGAACATAAATTATAGAAAATAGTATTCTCTACAACTTGTATCTCAAACATTTTTTTCTAATATCTGCCGTTTAAAAAATAAATCGAAAAAATTAAATTTTTTAGAAAATCTTTTATTTCCTAAAAAAAATTTTGGGGGGGAAAAAGAATAGAACATAAATTATAGATAAAAGTCCCCTCTACAACTTTAATCTGAAATATTTTTTTGTACTGCGCACCGTTTCAAAAATAATTCGAAAAGTTCAAAAATTGACACCAGTAAACATCCGTTTCCGGTTTAGTGATGGTTTTCAAAAATAGGAGGTGCACATCTAGAGTATACAAGAACCTTAAGTTTAAAATTTCACGTTCGTAAGTATTACAGTTTTGGCTGTAGAGCGTTCACAGACACACACACAGACGTCATTGAGTTAATGGTTGTATATGATTCAGGGACCCTCAAAACGTGTAATTCCGTTTAAATCTCGAGTTCGATTTTTTTCGTGATCACTATACTTTATTTATACATTACATTTCATGTATGTATAAAAAAGTAAAAATCTAGTTATCTATGAAAATTTTGGAATTTATTTTTAGAACTGTCAAAATTGAAATCTAGCAAAATAAATACTTGTTAATACAATAATCACTAATCTTAATTGATTTCATTTAATATTTAATGTCAATATTAAATACAATGTATCAATTTCATTCATTGAAAATCATTTTGTAAGTAAAAAATTTTAAAATCAAATATTAAATTATAAAAGTAATCACATATTAATACTCGGTGTCATGATGCATAAACGGTGCACATTAGAAAAAAAAGGTTTTAGATCAAAGTTGTAGAGGGTATTTATCTATAATTTATGTTCTATCCATTACCCCCCCCCCCCAAATTTGTTTTTAGGAAATAATTGATTTTCTAAAAAATTTAATTTTTTCGATTTATTTTTTAAACGGTTATAGGTATTAGAAAAAAATGTTTGAGATACAAGTTGTAGAGAATATTATTTTCTATAATTTATGTTCTATTTTTTTGTTGTATCTTATGAATTAACCAAAAAAAATAATTATTTTAGTTTTAATGGTTTTAATTTAAAAATGATTTGTATAATACAAAAAATCTAGTTATCTATGAAAATTTTGGCATTTATTATTAAAAGTGTCATAATTTCATTCAGTGAAAATCATTTTGTAAGTAAAAAATTTTAAAATCAAATATTAAATTATAAAAGTAATCACATATTAATACTTCGGTGTCATGATGTATAAAAAAGTCTCGTGCCTGCCAAGGCAGTTTATTTTATATCATTTTTTTGTTTTTAAATCTCCAATAAAAATTCCTACATATCACTATAGATACAACCAGGTCCTGAGAGAGCTTCAACGGGGCCTGGGCAAACCCACATTTTGGGGGCCCATACCACTCCCCCCCCGCCGAGCGTATGGACATAACAAATTTCGTACTAGTAAAATTCTAATAATTTTCTGTAAAAATCAGGGGAGTTTTTAAGAAAATTTTCCTTTTTTTTCTTTGTACTTGTACTTTTACCACAAGGTGTATCTTTTTTGCAGTATATTTATGTTTTTTAAATAACCTCTGTTTAAAAAAATATAAGTATCAAAAATATGTGTAATATAAATAATTTTCAGGACCGCGCCGGGCCCCCCGAGACACAGGAGGCTCAGGCCATATGGCCTTCCACCCCCCCCTCTATCTGGGCCTGGATACAGCACATTATACTTTATTCTAACACATTAACACGTGATTTTTAACAATTGTGATGTAGTGCTCGCATATTCTTCAGTTTAACCCTTTTAAATGAAAACTAGAATTGAATTAACAAAATAGCTTCTTCATTGCAGTCAACTATTTGGCGAAGAGGATGCAGACAATGAGGTTTCTCCTGATTCTTCAGACCCAGATGCATTAGGGGAAAACAATTCCGAAAAAAAATCAAATAACAAAAATTTAAGAACAGATACAGTTGCTGGAAATATAGCCAGAGTCTCGACAAGAGCTTGGGCATTAGAAATAAATCATGAACCAGAAAAACTATTTAAAAAATTCTTTGTAGATGACATAAACTATTTATTAAAAATGGAGAACCTTTGGAAAGAACGCAGGCCGCCTGTTCCTTGTTTGTTGGAATGGAAATGTATTGAAGAATATGGTAATGAGCAATTTAGTCGAGTCATTATAGTTTACCCAAAAATTTTTTAATTAGAGCCCTTTATATTATTGATGGAACTTGTTGGGGAAGGTGAAAGAAGTAATTTCTCATCAAATGAGTCACTTTTTTTTTCATTTTAACATTGTTTATTTTTAAACAATTTGGTCGGAAAATCGGTTTTTCCGATATAGTGGGAAAACTATGGGTTGTAGAGAAAAATGAAGCACAGACGAAATATGCGCAATCAAAAGTTCTATAAATTGGTGCCCGGTTGATTAAAATCCAATAATCCGTTCAAAAGTTATTGCAAAAAAAAACGCTAAAAAACGTGAAAAATTAACTTTTTTTAAATTGTTTATAAATTTTTTGTTATTTATTAAAATTCAACGAAAATACCTAAAAGTTGTTTAATATGCTTCACGAGTGAGCGAAAGATGGGCATTGTGGGTCGAATAGTTTTTGAAAAATTATATTTGTTTATCCGGTTGAGAGAAAATATGTCGAATTTGCAGTGAGGCATGTGATTTTACAACTTAGAAAATTATCTAATTGTTATTTTTTCGTCGCGTTACCCCAGATTTAAAAAAAATGAAGGTTCTACGATAATTATAAGCCGAGATATTGCAAATTTTTCAAGCGCGGATCATTTTTAATTTCGACTTTTCCCGCGAGATACGCTTCTCAGGCATCGAACTTAAAAATGATCCGCGCTTGAAAAATTTGCAATATCTCGGCTTATAATGATCGTAGAACCTTCATTTTTTTAGGGGCTCTAATTAACTTTTTTCAAAATATTATAATGACGCGACTAATTGTGAAGTACTTACAAGGGAACCTTTTCAAGTCGAAAATTCGTATCGAGTTTAATCTTTGTATATAGTTAGAGAAGGTCAAGATAAGTAACAAAAAAATTATCTTAGCTGCGGTAAAACGGTTTAAGGGGGTGAAACACCCCTATGAAAATGTACAAAATAATCATATTTCTTCAAATAACTAATGAAAATTTAAAAAATCTACAATACAAAATTTTCTTGATTTTTTATGCTCTTTCGAATGACGATAGTCAAAATTCGAAAAAATTAAACCTATGAAATGTGGATGGGAGGTGGGGGTTGGCAGTTTAATTTTTTCGAATATTAACTATCGCCATTCGAAAGAGCATAAAAATCATGAAAATTTTGTATTGTAGATTTTTTTTAATTTTCATTAGTTTCAGAGTTATTTGAAAAAATATGATTATTTTGCACATTTTCATAGGGGTATTTCACCTTAAACCGTTTTACCGTAGCTAAGATAATTTTTTTCTTACTTATCTTGACGTCCTCTAACTATATACAAAGTTTAAACTCGATACGAATTTTCGACTTGGAAAAGTTCCCTTGTTAGTTAAATATATAAAATAAATAACAGTTTTTTTGTCTAGATCCAAACTCTGAAGGATTTGTTGATATTGATCGCACAATGAAAGTATGGACACCTAAAATGTGTGTCAAAGTTTTTTCAGAAAGTTGTAGAGCATTGAGAAACGAATTTTTAACAAAACCAAATGGAGAATTCCTCACATGGGACAAAAACGATAAAATAGCTTTAGATTTTGTTACTGCGTGTGCCGGTATCAGATGTTATATATTTAATATTGCGGTCAAAAGCCGTTTCGATGTTAAAGGTACTAAAAAAAACTTTGTAATGATTATTTGTAGTCTAGTATAATGTATTAAAATTTCAAAGCATTCCACTATGGGCCAGGATACCCTGTTCTGTGGCCAAAAGTCTACTTTCATATTTGAGGAAACGAATTAGATCACTGCATTCAGCGTTAGTTGAAGTAGTTATTGTGAAAATTTCATGTTGCATAATCAATTCTTGTTCAAATGACAGTGGCTCAAAGTCGAAAAATGTATACAAAAATGTAATGTTACTGTCGTTCGCAAAATGCAATATTTATTGTAAATTCATAGATTCCAAACCGTATATTTGGATTTTTTCATTCGTTAATGTTCAAAAATAATTTTAAATGTCACATGAATGCGTTATTTTCGGTTTTACTTAAGTAGAACCACATTGTTAGTGTATAAAAACAAGATTTTTCAACATAACACCTGCTGCTACCTTTTATTAAGTAATGAGACTCACAAATGTCTTCTCTAGGATATGCACTTTAGCCTAGATCTGCCCCTTTTTGCCCGTTTTCATTTGCTTGACTGTGAACCTCTTCTAAACGTTATGCAAAATTGATTCATATAAAATTTTACATTGATATTCTAATGTATAAAATTATAGTTGATTAGGATTGATATCTCAAACTTTAATACTAGATTGAGGATGTTATTTTAAGCAAAAAATTTCATATGAACATGTATCTGAAAATTCTTCGTGGGGGAGTTAAAGCCCCTTAAAAATTATACCCCAACTAGTTTTCTTTCATTATCTGGATATCTCATTATAATAAGTTTTATCCATTTTCAATATCAACCAGTTATTATTTAGACCAGAGGTGTATTTGAAATTTGAATACATTTATTAAAATTTCAATAAAATTGACTTTTTGTAAAAATTATAATTTTATATTGAAAAATAGATATTGTCAGCTAGTGTAAGAAAAATAATATAGTTATAGAAGAAATGAATCTTCGAGAGTGATTTCAAAGATAAAATTTATTAATTTTTTTTATTAAATATCAATTAATTGTTACATATTATTTATTCGATACACCATTTCGTATTTTATGTATTTGTAAAAAATTGAAATCAATTTCCCAAAAAACACTTATAAAATTAATTTTATTTTAATCGGATAACTTTTGAAATATATTGGTCACCATTTTGGATCTGCTATTTTGAATTTTGAAGTTTTTCTAAAAAATTTGAAATCAATATTCCAAAGAACCCTTATAAAATGAATTTTATTTAAATCGGATAATTTTTTTAATATATTAGTCCCCATATTGGATCCACCATTTTGAATTTTTAAATTTTTATAAAAGATTTAAAAATAGTGTTTAAAAAAAAACCTTCTAAAATGATTTTTATTTAAAATGAATAATTTTGAAAATATATAATGTATTTGTCGCCATATTAGATCCGCCATTTTGAATTTTAAAATTTTTGTACAAAATTTTAAATCAGTGATCCAAAAGACCCTTATAAAATCAATTTCATTAAAATCGGATAACGTTTGAAGTATATTGGTCGCCATATTGGATCCGCCATTTTGAATTTTATTATTTTAATAAAAAAATACTCTGCCTTGTAAATGCACGGTGCTTCCTCGTGCTAAATTCATCAAAGGTAGTTATTATTGAACAATTTAAAGAAAAACCGATAAAGTATTCTGATGAACTGCCTGTCATTGGTTAACCATTTAATTTTCATACGATTTTAATAAAAAAAAATTAATTTGACATTTTTCTTAATACGCGCCTGGTTATTATCTCGTATATTTTGAATTTTTTGATAATTTCAATCAAAATCATTATTTTTCTGCTATACGAATGTCAAAATGACATTTAAAACGTCAAAGTGACATTTAATATGTCAAAGTAAATAGCAGTTTTAAAAAAACAAATGACGATTTTCTTAAGTCAAATTGAGATAGATCTTTGTAAGGGAATATTTTACAACAAAAGTAGGTGACCTATATTATAGAGAATTGAATGCTCTACAAAAAAGGTTCTATAAAATTTTCACGTAACATGTGTCTTTCTAGAGATATCTTCAAAAAATAAATCTTTTTGGATGTCACCCCTCCCCCTTACACACAATTTTAATTATTTTGAAATGGGACAGTCCTCAAGCCAGACCAAACCAACCAACCAAGTTTCATCAATATCGGTTCAGTGGTTCATGAGTTAAGCGTGTGACAAGGATTGGGGGACAGACACACACACATACACACACACACACACACACACACACACACACACACACACACACACACACACACACACACACACACACACACACACACAGACAGACAGACAGACACGGAACAAAAAGTGTTTGTCTTGACCTAAAACGGATAGATCCGGTAAAATTTTTAAAATCGGAGAACAAATTTTTTTTCTCGTTTTAAAACGATAACAAAGCTTCTCGTATCTTCGATATTGCGAGGAAGCAATATATCAAAAACGATAAAGTATTCAGATCAACCTGCCTATTATTGGTTAACAATTTAATTTTCATACAGTTTTCATTAAAAATATTAATTCGACATTTTCTTAATACGCGCCTGGTTATTATGTCGTATATTTTGAATTTTTTGACAATTTCAATCAAAATCATTATTTTTCTGCTATACAAATGTCAAAATGACATTTAATATGGCAAAGTAAATAGCAATTTTAAAAAACAAATGACGATTTTTTAAAGCAAATTGAGATAAATCTTTGTAAGGGGATATTTTACAACAAACGTAGGTGACCTATATTATAGAAAATTGAATGCTCTACAAAAAAGGTTCTATAACATTATCACGTAACATATGTCTTTCTTGAGATATCTTCAAAAAATAAATCTTTTTGGATGTCACCCCTCCCCCTTACACACAATTTTAATTATTTTGAAATGGGACCGTCCTCAAGCCAGACCAAACCAACCAACCAAGTTTCATCAATATCGGTTCAGTGGTTCATGAGTTAAGCGTGTGATAAGGATTGGGGGACAGACACACACACAGACACACACACACACAGACACACACACACACACACACAGACAGACAGACAGACACGGAACAAAAAGTGTTTGTCTTGACCTGAAACGGATAAATAAAGTAAAATTTTTGAAATCGGAGAACAAATTTTTTTTCTCGTTTTAAAACGATAACTAAGCTTCTCGTATCTTCGATATTGCGAGGAAGCAATAATATCAGCGTCCCAAAAATCCCTTATAAAATGAATTTTAATTAAATCGGATAACTCCTCGACTTTTGGCCACAGAACAGGGTCACCTAAACATAGTGCATTTGAATGAATCATTGTATAATTATTTCTTTACATTTTCTCTAGGTATGGCCGGAAGAATAATACCTGCAATTCCTACCGCGAATTCAATTATTGCAGGAATCGCGACACTGTATGCTATGAACGTATTAGATGGTAATATAGAAAAAAACACTAGTGTATATTTGAGACGTAACATAAATCATTGTGGTCAGTTATTTGTGCCTGAAAAACGAATGATTCCACCAAATCCTAAATGTTATGTATGCTCCCCTAAAAATGAAGTAGTACTTGTTGCTGATGTAAACCATATGACAATAAGGACTTTTGTTGAAAAAGTTCTTAAAAGCAGCTTGCACATCGTAGCACCTGATGCTTACATCCCTGCAACAGGTAACATAGTGATATCTTCCGAAGAAGATGAAATAGAAGAGAATTTTGATAAACATCTAGCTGATATGCAGATAATGGATGGAAGCATAGTTAAAATTGATGATTTTTTACAAGAGTATGAATTAACTATCATAATGAAACATCAAGATTACGTTAAAGACAAACCAGAGTTTGAAATAATAGGAGACTTTGAGAGTTTTATCCCGGAAGAGTCAAAAATGTGTGTCAATATCAATATGTCAGAGCCAGGCTTAAGTACAGAAAAAGATGAAAGTTCTGATGAATGTAGTATTGTAGCCGAAACGACAAACTACAAAGATGATGGTAGCGATTTGGAAATCATTGAAGAGGTAAAACGATTTGTATAATTTTACTAAATATCGGTATGGAGAACCATACATGACTTCCATGTTCTATAATATCTTTTACAATAATTTTTAATATAAAACTCACCTTTGTATTATAAATATTAGTTTTCTAATATTCTAATGTCAGTTGTAGAATAGACATTTTTGTAAAATAATAATTATCTGACATTTGAATTTAACTGCGCTTGTTTCCATGGCAACATGAATTTATTAGTATTTAAAATTTAAATTTTGAGGGTGGTTTTCACCCCTTCAGTGGCTATCTAAGTACGTTTATGAAATAAGTGCCCCTTAGATTGGTTTGAACTACAAGTGTACCAAGTCTTATCAAAATTGGTGAGATAATACTCACTTTTCAGACGATAATAGGTACAAAATTTCGAATATTTCGGAAACCCCTAATCCGATTAGCACCAAAATCAATAGGTCTGGAGTACTCACTGAGGCAAACATTTTCCCCAAAAATAATTCAAATCGGTGCATATCTACAGTAGTTATCGTACACGGAAGAAAATTCTACATCCAGACAGACACACAGACACACGCACAGCCGCCATGCGGAAATTAACTTTTCTTTACGTTTTGAAATTAGTACAATCAGAATCTGCTTTTTTTCGGACATGATTTTTTGACGGTATTACAATACTTCCATTTCTTCGAACATGGAAGTAATACTGTATTTATTGATGGGAATATTTATTTCAGAATAATGAAATTTCAAACAAAGATGATCAGCCTCCTCCAATAAAGATTAGACGGGAAAGTAAAGATGTTTCATCTAAAATTACTGCGAATGAATGTACAATTCAATGATTGTGTTAGGTGTCCTGCTATTTTGGAACAACGTGGTCTAAAAAGGGGAAACCCAATGTCTATAATGTAATCATATATAATATATATTCAATATTTCAATTAACTTTTGATCTTGTTAACCGGAAAATACGTTCGTGATTTTTTGGCATGAAAGTAAGGAGTATAAATAATACATGTAAAAATAAAATAAAGTTCTAAATGATGATATTGTGACAGTTTATTACCTATTATCGAACACCCTCAAAATAAGTACCTAATGAATTTGTAAATGATTATTTATATAATTATATAAATAATAAATATTATATATTTATATAATTCTACTAGGGGCTGTTCCTCTGGGCGCTTCGCGCCCCAACCCACATTCACGCCATATTTTTAAACACAAATTTACTCGGGTCTGCGACCCTCGTATGATTATATATCATACACCAACCACTATTTTTTGATAGTTAATTTTTTTATTTGGCAGTGATAGTGGCGTAGATAGCTTTTTGCGATGGGGGAGGGGGGGATATCACAGTATCAAATCATCTTTTATATGGTCGAAAGTAAAAAAAATTGACTCATGGGGGGGTTGATCCCCTTCACTTTTTTTGGTAATAAGCATGGCAAGTGACATATCGTTGTAAAGTAGAGTAAAAAACACGTTCAAATATGCTATGGTCAACTTAGTGGCCCATAAGAAAAACTAAAGTTAGGGCTTGTAACTCGGAAACTAAAAGTGATATAAAAATTCTAAATACATCAATCAATTCTACACAAAAAAGTGCCTTAAGAAACCGCAAAAAAATATTACCTATCTACTTGAACAAAAAAGTTATAGCCATTTAAAGAAATTTCGAATTTTCAGTTTTTTTGGTATACCGCCTAAACCACATATAACTATGAATATTTTTTGTTGTAGTAATACTGATCCTTTTCTTACAAATAATTCATCTCATTTAACCAATACTGTATCTCTTATAGAGATCCCCATGCTGGAAAAGTTATCTGGGACACCCGGTATATACGCACGGTTTATATAATAGCGAAGCGATTATAAAAGTTTACCATATTTTAAAAATAGTCCTATTTTTCTAATTTGCCCTTTCTAGACCAATCAAACTGACTGGGCTGTTCTGAAACTTTTTTTGAAGAAAACGACATGCAATTTTCGTCATCTTAATATCAAACTTTGTCAATTATTTTATTCCAGTATGCACCACAGAAATATTGTTTAGCTTACCTACTTTTACTACTGTTCTTGATTATCAATTTTGTTACGTGGACTTACTTATGCCGGGTTTCACTAACGATAGACACAGTTTAATGTAGGTAAACTCACCGCTCGATTTAATGACATTAACGTTAATTGGTGAATTCAAATTTCACGCAGAGAAAGGTCGTTCTATAGAGTGGTCAGCCAGTCCCTAAATCGAGCGGTCGTTAATCGAAGGTCGTTATTAGTGAGTGTAAATTGTAGGTTTGATCAATTAAAATATCTTCTCAATCAATCAATATTATTATTCTTACGTAGTGAGCATTGATGGGCACAGTTAATCGAAAAGTTAACTTCATTAATCGTTAACTCGTTAATAAAAAAGTTAACTTCGTTAATCGTTAACTCGTTAATAAAAAAGTTAACTTCGTTATTCGTTAACTCGTTAATAAAAAAGTTAACTTCGTTAATCGTTAACTCGTTAATAAAAAAGTTAACTTCGTTAATCGTTAACTCATTAATAAAAAAGTTAACTTCGTTAATCGTTAACTCGTTAATAAAAAAGTTGACTTCGTTAATCGTTAACTCGTTAATAAAAAAGTTAACTTCGTTAATCGTTAAAGCGTTAAAATTCCGAAAATTTAACGAAAGTTATAGTTAACCGTTAAAAGTTAACTATCCAAAATGTTTGAAGACCTTTTTTTTGCTATTTCGACAACTTTCATTTGCAAATCCCCCCCGTAAATTGTGTTATTTAAACAAATATTGGCAACTTGTCATCAAACAACCAATGTAACGGAAGTTAACAAGAGCGTTAACATTTTTTTGAGTTAACTTAAAAGTTAATCCGTTAAGCATTTGTTAACTTCGTGGATTAACGGATTAACGAATTAATGCTCACCTATGGTAGTGAGCTATTTTTAGCGTACTACCAAGTATTTATGAGAGAAGACGGTTCCAAATAGACGTTTCTCTGTTAACGAATATACTTTTAAATGCAAATTTATACTTATTTTAAGATTCGAATGATACGCCATTGACTTTACGGAGCTCATTTTTGGTAACAATGTTAAGTAGCTTGTTATGATTCCTATATATTTCCTTGTCTAAAAGTAAAATCGTTATTAAATTAGACCAGCAACAACACTATTTGAATTTTTCCACTTAAAATCGGAATAATTCTATGGATTTGAGAAAATAATTGATACTAATAAAGGCCTTGAGAGAGCTTCAACGGGGCCCGTGCCAACCCACATTTTGGGGGGCCCATACCTCCCCCCCACCGAGCGTAAGGACATTCCAAACAAATTTCGTACTAGTAAAATTCAATTAATTTTCTGATATTTTAGTATTAAAAATCAGGGGGTTTTTAAAGAAATTTTTAATTTTTTTGTTTTCTACTTGTACTTTTTTGTAATATATTTATGTTTTTTAATAACCTCTGTTAAAAATAGTATAAGTATCAAAGAATATGTAAAATATAAATAATTTTCAGGACGCCGGGACCCCTGAGACACAGGGGGCCCGGGCCATATGGCCCTCCTAGCCCCCCCTCTATCTGGACCTGCAATAATAATACACGTTATTCAAAGGAATTTAAAATAGTACTCCAGACGTTAAGAACTTTTTTTTGCTCTGCACTTTTTGATAGATGCATGAAATTTGGTATGGATGTATATTAAACCTTCCTCTACAAAACTAGAAACGGCGACATTTAAAAAACACGTGTGGTCCCTATTTTAGGGGTAAAAATGTCTCCTCGGGTTTAGTTTTTCTTATTTAACTCGCAAATGGTTATTCGTACAAAAAATAGAAAAGGTCAAAAATAATGTACATTAAATTATAAACAAAAGTTGATATAAATTTTTCACACGAGAAAAGCCGTTTACGAGATATTTGAGAAAGAACGCAAGTTTTACCGTGCGCGAAAATTGTCTCATAATTTTAACCCCCATTTAAATGGCAACATTGAACTCTAATCGTAAAATTTATAATAACAACTTTTGTTTATAATTAAATGTACATTATTTTTGACCACTATTTTTTTGTACAAATAACCATTTGCGAGATAAATAAGAAAAACTAAACCCGATGAGACATTTTTGTCCTTAAAATGGGGACCACACGCGTTTTGAAATGTCGCTGTTTGTAGTTTTGTAGAGGAAGGTTTAATACAACCATACCAAATTTCATGCTTCTATCATAAAGTGTACAAATTACTCGAAATATCGCTCTTAACGTCAGGACTTCCGGACTATATGAAATCGATTATTAACAGCTACAAACTCATTTCGTATTCGATCTTAAGGTGTCCAATAACTATGCCAATAGCTCACGATAATGATTTTTATGAAGGGCACAATATCGACAAAATATGATTGCAATTTTTATTCGAATAGTTTCTAATTTTTCAATTAATTAATTTAAAAGAATAGTCCAAGTAAATTAGATATTTTAGAAGAAAAATATCATAAAGTTTTGATATTTTGTACACGTAATCTCAGAAGGGTTCGAAATAAGATCCCGAAAAGTTCCCACCTAAATCGTGGATGGAACATCCCTTTTCACATGAAAAACTACCCCCGGAGTGAATTTTATTCCAGTTTTTCCCATTTTTCATCTAAACTACCGAATGGAGAAAAAAAAATTATGGGAATTAAAGATTAAACTTGAAATTTTACGTAAAAAAAGTCATGTCGGCTAATCATCAGCCTACTCTCGCATTCAATGCTCAAAGTGAAGGGTAGTTTTTGGAGCGCAAGGAAAAATCGGTATAGCAAGATTTTCACCGTAAATTTTTCCTTGCGCTCCAAAAACTACCCTTCACTTTGAGCATTAGGTATTTTACTTTAATTATTATTGATTTAAATATTAATCACTTAATTAAACTAAAAATATACGCCTTAACTAGAAGGAAACGATGTCACTCGATACGTATTTCGACTTCACAAGATGTTTTCATCAGGATCCTAACAGTTCCATGATTAGATTATGATAAAAATTATATGGAACTGCCTCGGAAGTACCTATCTATACTCTTCTAAATAGTTCAAAATAAAAAAGTTTCACCAAATAGGTAAGTATTTGTCGGAATTATTCCCGAAAATACATAAACAAAATATACAGCAAAATTGAAAACCCCCTTCTTTTTTGAAATCCGTATACGATTTAAAAAAATTAAATCGTGTGTATACTCTTTCAAACAAATAAAAATCGTCCACATCGGGGCATGTTTGTCGGAGTTATTTCCGAACATATATAAAAAATATACACAGACGAATTGAGAACTTTTTTTGAAGTCGGTTAAACATGAATTTAACTTCTTTAACAGTACGATTGTTGTTCGCCGAAATAAGTATGTATACGAGTATATTGTGTATACTGTATAGTATAAGTTTATAGGTCATTGTGTCTACCACATCCTATCACGGGCCCCCAGACTGAAATTGTTGGCGGGCTCCTTTTATCGACTAGGTTTTTTTGACTGATCTTTTTTTTGTCTTTCTACTAGAAATTTTAAAACGTAAGAACCAATGACATTTTCTCCGATTGGAGTCCCCAATGTGGGGCCCTGACTAGGGTTGTAAGGAATGTGACATATCGGTTTTTATATATTTTTTCCTTGGTTTCGGTCTCGGATAATTTGACCTCATTTTGTATCTCTAAGTTCGGATAACGAATAGGGAACTATCCATATTTAGGATATTTACTGGTTTTGATTGTCAATATCTAATTATTCCGGATACGGTTTCGGAGGTCAGAATAGTTATCCGATAGTTAGGTTAGTAACACCTCGTGCCTATGTCATATCTTCAAATTCAAAATATCTTCAAACTAATATATATTTTAGCTTTTAGCAAATAAAAATTGTACAGTGAAAGTTTTTTTAATTAATTTTAAAGAAAGAAGGTACTATTTGTTACCAAGAATAAAATCATAAAAAAAATTTGCCTGCTTGACAGTGCTTGGTAATAAAATATATTTTTTTCTGTAGGTTTCCGTGGCTGTTGTCAATACGAGCTAACCTTTCGGAATATTGTACACATAATCATATAAGGTAACGGCACCAGTTATGGCCTCTATAACAGCAAATATTCGTTTTTTTTTGGGTTGATGGGGTACTTTTTTGTAATTTTAATGAACTCATGCTACTAACATAACAAGTAACTCTTTATTGAATCAATTTAATTGCCAAAGTCCGCTAATATAGTATATTATTTAAATTATAGCCTTTTATTTTGCTTATGTTTTTTCTCCAGTAATGGATAAAGTCAAACCAGTAATGGTAACCCAGTAATGGATAATTACAAAATGATAAGTACTACGACACAAAATGTATACAATAATGAATCGTAATCGATGCTATGATAATATAATAATTAAAAATTAGATTACACTATTAATTTGGACAGGGCCGTATTAAGTAAAATTTATTTTATTAATATTTAATAATAAATAATTAACTACTTAATTAAATATTAAGCAATGGAAGTTGTGACATCAATGTATTAAACCAATAATGTATGTTGAATATTTAAGCCAGGCACGTATTAGGAAAAATTTATAATTAGGTAGAAAATATTTTCCAATAAAAATTGTATAAAAATGAAAATATTAAGCAATTAGAGTTATGACATTAATGTAATTAAATCAAAAATGTGTATATGAATAATTTAGTCAGGTGCGTATTAAGAAGATTTTAAAATTTGTCTTTAAACATAAAATTTGTTTAAAAATGAAAATGTTAACCAATGAGAGTTTATATATATATATGTAATTAAATCAATAATATATATTGGATATTTAAGTCAGGCACGTATTAAAAAGAATTTATAATTAATATTTTCAAATGAAAAAAGAAAATATTAAACAATTATAGTTATGACAATGATGTAATTCAACCAAAAATGTATATATGAATATTTTAGTCAGGCACGTACTAAGAAGAATTTATAATTGTTTAGTGCTTTCAGTTTTTATTTCAGTTATGATATTGGTGTAATTAAACCAAAAATATGTATATAAATATTTTACTCAGGTACGTATTAAGAAGAATTTATACTTAATATTTGCTCATAAAAATTATATAAAAAAGAACATGTTTACCACCCGTAGTTGTCAGTGGCGTATTAAGAAAAATGTACAAATAATATTACCTATCTAAAAAAATTAAATCACAAATAATAAGCAAGTATTAAACAAACAATTAAATCAATTATCAAATTAATGTCAGTAGGTACCTTATTTCATCCCAATCTGTAATTAATATTATTTCTACTATAAAAAATTATAGAATGGGAGCCACTGGCGTAGTAAGAAAAATTTTCGGGGGGGGGGGGGGATATTTACATATGTGTTAAATTTTGGAAGGTATTTTGAACTGATATTTTCTCAAAACATTCGTTTTATAGAACATTGTGCATTTCTGGGGGGGGGGGGGGGAGTTCCCCAACCCCACACCTTATTATGTCACTGACGGGATCGAAGCGGGTAGGCCCAACACCATATATCATCTATTTTTTTTTCGATAAAATTATTTTTAAATTTTCGAATACAGGCCTGCCCAAATTACACAATTCTATGTTTTAGTTTAGTTACTATATTAACAAACTGTCTAATTTTTCCATTATTGTTTTGAATTTTTTTAATATAAAATATTATTTTTTAATTTTTTTTAATACGGGCCTGTCCAAAATAACCAATATTGTAATTTGGTTGAATTATGTTAACATAACAACTACTTAATTTTATTTTTATATTTTTGTATGTTTTTAATATAAAATATTATTTATAAATTTTCATTAATACAGGCCTGTCTTAGTTTTGCAATATTATATTATGTTAAAATATAGTCAATATAACAACTATCTTCCATTTTTTACCTTAGTATATCTAGTTTTTTTTTAATTTTAAATTTAAATTCCTTCCTTAATACGGATCTGCCTTCATTACTCAGTATTTTTTTATTCATTAAGCTATTCAAGCAAACATAACAATTACCTGAAATTTGACTTTATGTTTATATATTTTTTTGCATAAAATAATATAAATGCTAAATTGACTATAATACGGACCTGACCAATTTAAATATGTTAATACCAAAACCTTTATAAGTATAATTCATTATATACTAATAAATTCAACCCGCTTGCATAATATTTTTCACAGTCAGTAATGAAAACAGCATTTATAAACATCGAATCCATTACTGGATATAAGTAATAAATTAATACCCAGTAATGGATATTGAACACAACCCCCCCCCCTAGAACAATAAAATTAATTTTGGTGGTGAACCTATCTTTTAACTATGTTCAAGAATGAACTATTTTAATTTCACTTAAAAAAAAAAATTAAGCAGCGTAAAAATCACAAATAATCTAACTCGCGTCACTAATCATTTGCATAAGAAAATACACACTTCGTGGATGCCGACTGATCCGTGATGTTTAAATACCCACCATTTTGGCACCCATTGGCCGATTGTCATCAAATTACGCTGTAAGATAGTTAAATGTATATAGATTAATATTCAGTAATGAGAGTAATCAAATATCAACAAATATTTATAATTCGATACATTTAATTAAACATTGGCCAACACTGGGGTCGTATCCAAGACTGGTGCTGTTACCTTAATATTTCTTGTCGTTTCGACTCTCATGTCGGAGTTTTCTTCAAAAGTATTTCTGAAACACCGACATGAGTATCGAAACGTCAAGAAATATCATATACAATGTGGACAATAACCCGAAAAAATAGCTCTTATAATTCATAAATATGACCAAAAACGTCACTATTTTTACTTTCTTATGCCTACATGTCTACGAAATATACATATTGTATAAGTATTGTAAAGCCGATTTTTTTCAAAATCCAGATTTAGATGGAATTATCCATTTTGATCTTCCCTGAATCCATTCTGCCTGTCTGTCTGTAACTTAAACACGACAAATCGAAGCAGGGTGAAATTTTACATATAAGATTATTTTTAGGGTTCCGAAGAAACCCTATTAATCTCACTTTGTCGTCCGTCCGTCCGTCCTAATCACTCTAAGCTCAATAGCTCGTAAACTATATAAGCTAGAACCTTGAAATTTTGACAGAATATGTAAAATAACACCCTCTAGTAAAATATGTACAAATATTTTCGAAAAATATTTTTTTAGGGGGGGTGCTAAGAAGCTAAAGACACCAAAAAAAAATATTTTTTTTATACCAAGGCAAGTGGCACATCAAAATGTGTAACCAAGCTAGTGTAATTTGATCCTTATTCTTATTTTTTTATAAATCAAAAATGGCGCCTACAGGGGGCTTTAAAGCAAATTCAAAAAACCAAAAAAAATGTATTCCAAGTCGTGTGGGATGTCAAAATTTAGATCTCAGTGAGTAGAATATGACAGTATTTTTTATTTTTTTTATAAATCAAAAATGGCACCTACAGGGGGCTCCAAGCAAAAAAAAAATTGTCCCCCCCCCTCTAAGTCGGTAACTACTGGCTCGAAAAATCTGAAAAAAATTAGGTAATAAGGCTTTGGTGAGACTACCAACGACAAATACTAAAGTCACCAATATCATTTCAAATTTTGGAGAAAATGGGAGGGGTGTCATACATTTTTTTATTTTTATTTTTTTATCAGGGCATGTGGGGTGTCGAAATGTAGATCTCAGTGAGTAGAATATGACAGTATTTTTTATTTTTTTTATAAATCAAAAATGGCGCCTACAGGGGGCTCCAAGCAAAAAAAAATTTGTCCACCCCCCCTCTAACTCGGTAACTACTGACTCGAAAAATCTGAAAAAAATTAGGTAATGAGACTTTGGTGAGACTACCAACGACAAATACCAAAGTCACCAATATCATTTCAAATTTTGGAGAAAAAGGGAGGGGTGTCATACATTTTTTTATTTTTATTTTTTTATCTGGGCATGTGGGGTGTCGAAATGTAGATCTCAATGAGTAGAATATGACAGTATTTTTTATTTTTTTTATAAATCAAAAATGGCACCTACAGGGGGCTTCAAGTAAACAAAAATTTGTCCACCCCTCTCTAGCTCGGTAAATACTGACTCAAAAAATCTGAAAAAAAAATCGGTAATGGGGTTTTTATAATACTAGTAACGACAAATACTAAAATCAACAATATCATTTCAAATTTTGAAAAATAGAAATGGGCGTCATGGAATTTTTTTTAGTTTCATATCTAGGCTTGTGGGGTGTCAAAATTTAGATCTGAATTAATAGAATATGATCCTATTTTTTATATTTATTTTTAACTCAAATATGCACCTGTAAATTGCTCTAAACAGTCCACGTAGTATATACTTCGGAACCCTTATGGCATACACTGGTGTATGTCTTGACAAATTTTTTTAAGTTAATATATCTCGAAAACCTGACGCGATAGAGCATTTGGTTAACGGCTTCAATTTCAGTTCACCAAAAACCTTGAAGATCGCCTATTCAGGTCTCCAATATAGAAAAAAAGTATCTTTCTTATTAACCAGTCTGATAAAAACATTAATGTGGTATACTTATATTTACAGAAATCACCACGGAAGATAACAAAATCCTAGGTCAACGTATTTTTCTAAACAATTTAAAAAATTACCTTCAAACACGATTCTCGTACATTAAAAAAATAAATAAACAGCGCGTTACCTTTGAGGTGTTTAAAATTTACAACCTCCACCCAACTCCCGTTCTCTCGGCGCCACTGCCCTCTCACCCCCTACACACATACGTAATATCTGTCTGTAGTAAACACACACACATATACATATACATACATATATACATAATAGTATATATGTATGTAGTATAGTTGTAGCACATAGCACAATCGGCCAGCAATGCGGCACAAGTCTTTTATTGATCTACCACCACGCTTCTCGTGGCGCTGCCGCTCTCTGGCCCACTTCCTGTGTCTACACACACACATACATACACACACAATACGGGTGGCTAGTCTAAGGGAGGTGGGGGTGTCGGTAATTAACCGAAAATTATCCAAAACGAATAATGTTTGCTTGTTATTCATAGAATTTCATAGAAGTATGAGTATACACGCGCCCGCACGGAGTACGTACGATTTTACGCGTGTATAACAGACACCCACAGCGAATAAATATATCAGTTATGAGTACAGTACGCACCCGCAGTAGGGATGAACCGGGGATTCATATATATAATTATGTGTTCTTGCCTCTTTTGAGTGTGTATTGTACCCCGTGCGGGCGCATGTATACTAGCTATAAAATTCAGTGTATTTTTAATTTTTACTCGGGGATAAATCATTCAGGGAAGAAAAATACCCGTAAAAAGTGGGGACAGGGATACTAAGTATTCTAAAATAAATATTTATTTTTATAACTCAAAATTTATCGAAAATGTATGTCTAATAAAAGTTATGGTGGGAATAAAAAATATAAGAAATTTAACATCAATTACGTTTTCTCATTTCACAACTGTAAATTACGTTAATTTTTTAGTCCACGGTCGTGATTCACGCCTCCTATATTTTATTTGTTATTTAGGTGTTCTTTACCTTATAAAAAATTATGAAAAATATTGGGTATTGATTTTTTTTATAAAATTTTCTTGTACTTCACAAACTATTAGCTGATAATATGTCCTCGAAGACATATACACCCAGAAGTCATTATGAATAATATCTATAAAGAATATTTACAACTTATTCATATGTTCTAATATATTTTTTTTTGTATTACAGTAGAATTTCTATAAGTCAAACTTCGAGAAGTTGAAATCCTTTATTACTCGAAGAAAATGTTCATTCAAAATTTCCTTTCCTTCAGGCCCCAAAACCTATAATTCTCAAAGTATAATCACTTTATAACTGAAACTACATAATTACAGTTTTCCTGATACATATTTTTAATACATTTTTAGCTTCTATAACTCAATACATCGTTTTGCGGCTTAATATATAACTCGAAGTAATCAATGTGTAATTTAGACGACATCTACAAGCCAAACTTATTTAACTGCTAGCCTCTATAACCCAAAACTATATAGATCGAATGAAACCTATTTACATCAATTTTTCAGCATTGCCATTGATCTTCGACTTATAGAGCTTCTACTGTACTTATTAATTCCATATAACATTTAGGTGTACACATCGGAATCAATTTTGAAATATTGTTGAAATGCAAACATTTCTGAAAAATTTGATATAAGGCACACCTCCGTATCTTTATTTGTCTTGAAGTTATTCAAGAATAACAAAAAAAAACTTCAAACGGCTCTAAAAAATTTTCCACAAGGCCTATAGATGGGGACTTTTGTGTACAGACGTACTATAATGTATACTACATTGGTACCAAATTTCATCGCACTCCTAATTTGTTCCAAGAACAGGGCAATTATTCCATTCATTGCCTGTACTATAAACATTGTCACGTACCTAATTATGAAGGTGACAAAAAGGTAGTGTGCCCTAGCTCTAGTGGAGATGGGCGGGGTGAAATATTAATAAAATAAATCAGGTATATAATTATTTTGGGCGCCACGTGATTCCAAACTACCTTATACATATAAAGAAAATAAACCCTTAATCGAATCACGAAATTAATTATATTGGTTGTACTAAAAGACAATGTATTCAGAAAAATATTAAACATATATTCAAATATTATTTACACAATAATAAAACAACGAAAATAAAATGGCGAATACAAAAATAAAATAAAATGAGATTCCAAATATTCTTATAACTAATAATTAATACATTAAATAATAGTAACACTATTATTGGCAGTCTTATAGCGATACAAAAACTACACGTCTTGCACCGGTTCAGAGGTTATGGTGAGAAATATTACAGCACTTGTTAAAATAATAATTTGTCGTCAGTTGGTGTTGACGTTATCCTGTCGTGTAGGGAACTACACGACGTTTGTGGGCCGATAAATATAGATAAATGAAAACAATAATAGCTTATCTGTGGTTCGTTTGTAGCCGTTCTGGGGTCCTAGGTTCCGCCAATTAACAGCGTGGGAGCATGGATCTTGGACCACCATGTACCATGATCCCGTTCATAAAATTTTCCACGTAGGTCCGCTTCTTTGCGTATTTCCAATTCTGGCAACCAGCACTTGAGTGGAAACGTTAACGTCGTGGTTAATTTAAATTAGGATTAACCCTTTAGCCACGAACTTGCAGAATTAGTTTATAACAATACAATTGTGGTCTACGTTATCACGTATCTATATCGGATCTGATATGCATTACCATTTGTTCAATTTTGCTTAATATTTCTATATAAAATTTCATAAAAATAATCATGGCCGTAACTTTTATATTCTCCACGGGTATATATAATAAAATGGTAAAATAAACTAATATATGCTATAAAAATTATAAATCTACTAAACAATATGTCGAGGAGTATTATTCCGTAATATTTTAAATAGTATAAACAAAAAGAAATACGTTTTAATCATTTAATTAAAAATTAAAATTAAATGCAAAATAAAATAACGAGTAGGTACGCGCACTGAACGTAAGACTTGTATTAGCGCGTCCTAGTCTTATCTTAATGATAGTCATAAATTTAAGTGCATATTGTAATTAATATAAATAGTTTTAAAATAAATTGAATATTAACTGATTAATTGAAATACGTATTATTTATAAAAGAAATATGATTTGTATTTTAAAAGAAAAATATGTCATGATAAACCCCCCTCTTCCCCCGTGGAGAATTACATCGTAATTCGACGCTAATGTGGACAGAGCTTTAAATCTTTTACGTGCCATGTACCTTTAGAATTGCCGTTATCGTCCTCTAATTCGTAAACTAATTTAGATAATTTTTTCTTTACTTTATAAGGACCTGTAAATTTCGGTGCTAATTTAGCCGCTATGCTTCTTGAAGCATCAGATAAAATATAATTCTTTTTAAGAACTAGATCGCCTGGACTGTACTCTACATCCCTTCGCCTGAGATTATAAACTTTACTATTTTTTTCATACGCGGAGTGTAATTTTTGTTTAACCTTTTCATATATTTCGTTAAAATTACGGGGGTGGTTTTGCCTGTCAAATTCTAAAAGTGGAGTGTCCTCAGCTTTGCCAAATATTTTTCCCGATAAAATTTGTTCCCTGCCAAAATTTAGAAAATAGGGCGTTTGGTTAGTCACCTCATGTTTAGCCGTTCTCATCGCACAAGCAAATTGTTGCAGGTGATCATCCCAGCGTTTATGCTTATTTTCGGATAAATACGAACGAATCATAGTTTTTATGACACGATTTACCCGTTCGGTGGGATTGGCCTGAGGGTGATATCTGGCATTAAATAAAATATTTACATTATACCTTTTACAAAGCCCGAGAAATTCCTTACTCTTAAACTGAACCCCATTATCACATACAAGAAATTGCGGTACACCAAACATTAAAAATATACTTTCTTCTAACCTAGATAAAATACTTTGCGACGTTGCTGATCTAAGGGGAAACAAAACAGAAAACTTACTAAAATAATCACTAACAACAAATATATACGCATTTCCCTTAGAAGAACGCGGCAAAGGACCTATAATATCGGCACTAATTAATTGCCATGGTTGACTTATGGACGGACGACTGCCCATCAACCCAACTGGACCACTTTGATCTGGTTTCTGGCGAAGACATGTAGTGCATTTACGAACATACCTGGCCACGTCATGCCTCATTCGTGGCCAATAATAATATTGACACAGGCGACCATAAGTTTTGTGGACCCCCAAGTGTCCAGAAGTTGGAGCGTCATGACATTCATGGAGAGCTTCGGCGCGGGATTCTTTGGGTAAGACCATTCTCCAGGCGGAGTTATCGTCTACTTCATGTAGACCTCGGGTCTTCTTCCACAGAATCCCTTCCTCGACTCTCCAGTTTGCCATCTTCAGTGGATCCTCAATGGTTCGTTGCATGGTACGTTTATACCATCTGTCAATTATGTCTCCAGGCAGATCAACTAATTCTACCGGTACAGTTCTGGAAAGGGCATCTGGCACAACATTTTCTTTGCCCTTCCGATGGAGAATCACGAAATCGTGCTGTTGCAAACGAAGGGCCCATCGTGCTAGTCTTCCCGCCGGATCCTTTAAATTATTCAGCCACACGAGGGAGTGGTGGTCGGTGATAACAGTAAACTTACTACCCTCTAAATATGGTCGAAACTTTTCGACCGCCCACACCACGGCCAAACACTCTTTCTCGGTGGTAGAATAATTTCTTTCGGGTTTCGAAAGCGTTCGACTAGCGTAGCATATCACGTGCTCTCCATCGGCCATATGCTGAGACAAAACTGCACCTATCCCGTAGTCGCTAGCATCTGTTTGAACAACAAAAGGAAGTTCGAAATTAGGGCAAGAGAGAACCGGGGCCGAAACTAGCCATTGTTTCACAGCCGTGAATGATTCCTCTTGTCGAGCTTCCCATAACCATTTCTTCTTCTTCTTAAGCAGCTCTGTCATGGGAGAAATTATGGTTGAAAAGTTAGGGATGAATCGCCTATACCAAGAAGCTAAACCTATAAAACGTCGCACCTCCGTAATGTTTTTAGGAGTCTGTATATTTAAGATTGCCGCCACCTTTTCCGAATCTACATGTAAACCGTGGCGGTCAACCACATACCCAAGATACTGCAATTCGTCACGACAAAACTTACATTTCTCCTTATTCAGAGTCAGGTTTGCCGCAGACAATCGTTCAAAAATCTCCTTAAGGATTTCGACGTGCTTTTCGAACGTGGATGTAACAATTATAATATCATCAAGATATACGAATGCATATGGTTCGAGCGTAGGGCCCAACACCTGGTCAATTAACCTCTGCCAAGTGGCAGGTGAATTATGGAGCCCGAATGGCATCCTACAAAATTGATACAGCCCACGTCCCGGTACCGTAAAAGCAGTTTTATCCCGACTGTCCTCAGCAACCGGAATTTGCCAATACGCTGACTTAATATCTAAAGAAGACAAAAACCTAGCATCCCTCAATTTATCCAAAATGGCCGAAATATACGGTAGTGGGTAGGCGTCGCGTTCAGTGACTTGATTCAACTTCCTATAGTCTACACAAAAACGGTATGTGCCGTCTTTCTTTTTCGCTAAGACAACAGGAGATGACCAAGCACTTTTCGAAGGTTCGATAACGCCTAACTCCAACATCTTGTCCACCTCGGCATCAATCCGAGCTTGGACCACAGGTGATACCGGATAGTATCTCTGTTTAATGGGTGGAGACCTCGTTTTAATCACGTGTTCTACGAATGAAGTGCACCCTAATTTAGACATGTTTTTGAAATAACTATCCACTACCGCCTGTAATTTTGCCATATCTGCATCCCTAGTTTCTAAAATATTTAGTCCCTCAACCTGAACGGAATTGATATCTATATCAGAAGAAAAAAACCAGTTCCCCTTTTTGATATTAGGAACAATACCCATAATATTCCAAAAATCTATACCTAATATCAACATATGCTGCACAGCAGGGACCACTAAAAAATCAATAATTCTAACAACACCGTTCAAATTAACCGGAACCGAAATAGAACCAATACTGTCCATCTCTTGGCCATTAGCAACTGTACACACCGTACGACGAGAACGATTTATGGGCAGCCCTAACTCCCTCAACATCTTCCAACCATCTTTACCCACCAGGGATTTCGATGCCCCGGAATCAAGTAATCCATAAACCATCCTCCCAAAAATATTAATTTCCAAATATGGCCTATTATCTCCCGTGACCTTGGACAATATTGACTCCAATTTAACAAAATTGGCCGACGTCCTATCTTTAGGGGAAACCTTGCGACCATTTATGATCTCCCGTTGTCGTTTTTTGAAATATCTGGACAACAACGCAAACAATTATACTTTACTACCCCCTGTCTACCACAACCGTAGCAAAAGACTTGGGACTTGTGTTCTGGGCAGTCTCGAAAAATATGCCCTCTAGTACCACAATTCCAACACCGAGGTGAAGTTGTCCGGGGTGAATCCGCCGGTAATGAAAACCTACCTTCACCAACAGCCGCTATCGGATTAGGCCTTGCCTTGGGACCTTTATATGCTAGATCTGGTTCTAGCATGCGAGAGCTACATGACGGAGGAGAAGTAAAAGCCTGCGCAGTTAAACGACTAGCTTCTAACTTACGACCTAATTGCGACAATTGACCAATAGAAGTTATCTCTATTAGGCTAAGCCTATCCTGATACCAGGGTAATATATTCTTTAATATTATCTTCAATTTTAAATGTTCCTTCATCGGAATCTCTAAGCGCGCAAAAAGATTGTTCATTACAGCGAGATATATATGAAAAAGTTCATTGGGTCCCTGAGTTCTACGTTTAATTTCTTCGAATAATTGGTCGTTATAATCGTAGGGTTGAAAATATTCGCGTAGTAGTATGCAGAGCTCAGTCCAAGACGATATAGTGCGTTTAATGGCACGGAACCAAATTAAAGCCTGTCCAGAAAAAAGATCGATCGCGGAAAACCACAATTGTATGTCGCTAACATTACGAGCTAACCGTAGCTCCTCAACGCGTTCAAGAAACGCTCCCACACTTAAGCCTCCAGGTTCACCGCTAAAACTTATACCCCACTGGGATACCGGAACTGGCCTAAACGAACCCATAGACATTAAATTTGGATCGAACCGAATAGACTCTGTGTCAGGCAGAGCCCTCTGTTCTTCTTGTAAATTTAAAAAACTTAAATTAAGTGGTATGTCCTGTGGATGTGAACAAGGGTCAATCTCTCGATCAACCGCTTCCGGAAGTGAAACCTTTGCCTCAAGTTCGACCGATAAATCCATAATTTTACTAAGAAAGTCTGCACGTACCTTTAAAAATTCCTCATTACAAACATCAATTCGTTCCAATCTACCCAATAAATGAGCCAATTTCGTTTCAGCTTTCTTGTATTCACTTTCAGCTTTACTGTTTACCACGGCCGAAATTGAATCAGAGATTTCCTTCAATTTCCTTGTACAATATTCAGTCTCTACAATAGCATCAAATTTAATAAGCGATTGCCTAATCGAGTGACCTTCTTGTTCCTTCCGCAGAACCTGTCGCAACCTTTTCCTCAGAAGGTCGACAGTTCCTGTGTCACCAAAACCTCTAACCAACAATTCATATTGAAGCTCTTCTTGAGCAAGCCTATCAATATTTATTTTAAACGACATAATACTTGTTTCCTAGTACAACTGTTATTATTTCAAAATTAAATAGTCACACAATCGAGCGGCCCCACACGTTGGGCGTCAAATTTGTCACGTACCTAATTATGAAGGTGACAAAAAGGTAGTGTGCCCTAGCTCTAGTGGAGATGGGCGGGGTGAAATATTAATAAAATAAATCAGGTATATAATTATTTTGGGCGCCACGTGATTCCAAACTACCTTATACATATAAAGAAAATAAACCCTTAATCGAATCACGAAATTAATTATATTGGTTGTACTAAAAGACAATGTATTCAGAAAAATATTAAACATATATTCAAATATTATTTACACAATAATAAAACAACGAAAATAAAATGGCGAATACAAAAATAAAATAAAATGAGATTCCAAATATTCTTATAACTAATAATTAATACATTAAATAATAGTAACACTATTATTGGCAGTCTTATAGCGATACAAAAACTACACGTCTTGCACCGGTTCAGAGGTTATGGTGAGAAATATTACAGCACTTGTTAAAATAATAATTTGTCGTCAGTTGGTGTTGACGTTATCCTGTCGTGTAGGGAACTACACGACGTTTGTGGGCCGATAAATATAGATAAATGAAAACAATAATAGCTTATCTGTGGTTCGTTTGTAGCCGTTCTGGGGTCCTAGGTTCCGCCAATTAACAGCGTGGGAGCATGGATCTTGGACCACCATGTACCATGATCCCGTTCATAAAATTTTCCACGTAGGTCCGCTTCTTTGCGTATTTCCAATTCTGGCAACCAGCACTTGAGTGGAAACGTTAACGTCGTGGTTAATTTAAATTAGGATTAACCCTTTAGCCACGAACTTGCAGAATTAGTTTATAACAATACAATTGTGGTCTACGTTATCACGTATCTATATCGGATCTGATATGCATTACCATTTGTTCAATTTTGCTTAATATTTCTATATAAAATTTCATAAAAATAATCATGGCCGTAACTTTTATATTCTCCACGGGTATATATAATAAAATGGTAAAATAAACTAATATATGCTATAAAAATTATAAATCTACTAAACAATATGTCGAGGAGTATTATTCCGTAATATTTTAAATAGTATAAACAAAAAGAAATACGTTTTAATCATTTAATTAAAAATTAAAATTAAATGCAAAATAAAATAACGAGTAGGTACGCGCACTGAACGTAAGACTTGTATTAGCGCGTCCTAGTCTTATCTTAATGATAGTCATAAATTTAAGTGCATATTGTAATTAATATAAATAGTTTTAAAATAAATTGAATATTAACTGATTAATTGAAATACGTATTATTTATAAAAGAAATATGATTTGTATTTTAAAAGAAAAATATGTCATGATAACATATATTTTTTAAGTTAAACACAAAATTGAACTGTTGTCAGTATTACCTCTTTCTATATTATTTAACTGTACCCTCTATACTTGTTAATCCCATATAACATAAACATATCTTTCAAGAATTTTTTGATAAATAATATTACCCCTTTCTAGATCCGCCACTGTACAAATACATACATACAAACATATATACCTAACCTAACCCGCGAAAACACCTTGGTCGAAAATCAACTATTTATATAGGTAGGTGCTAGCAGACGTTCAACAAAATCTATAAGAACAGGGTATTATATGGATGGGTGGAATGTGGGTGGGTATGATGTTCTGTACACGTGTGTGTGTGTTTGTGTGTGTGTGTGTGTATATATGTGTGTGTGTTTATATGTGTGTGTGTCTGACGAGCCGTTCGAACTGTTTGGCAAGGAAATGTTACTGGCAATAATTACATATAACTGTCAATTGGGGGTGATTTAATAAAGGTCGATGATCTTAGAAAGAGGTTAATTAAATTTTGTTTGTTTTGTAATATGTAAATGTCTTCCTGCTTTTACTCAAATTTTGATTATTTGTTATGATGTTATTTTCGATTATAAAAAATAAAACATCCGTCCGTCCGTCTGTCTGAATACTGAAACTTTTAACTTGGAAAGTTAAGATTTGCCAATAATATAGTAAATTGTGAAACCTGATTTATAAAAATAAAATTTTAATTTTTTGGTTAAGGGAGGCAAATGGGTTACCTTTTTTATTAGTCGATCTCGGTAAGTGGGGTATCAAATGAAAGTTAACCATTCGAAGAATTTAAATATGTCGAAGTTTTATAATTATTGTTTAAATGATAGCTTAACCAATTTTAATAAAAATAGTAAAAATATTAAGTTTCTTACCCATATCATTGAATGTAATATTAGGAAGAAAAATCTGAAAAAATGGTAAGTAATAGGTAGGGTAATTTGTTCGGTTGTGGGCATGGTTCGGTTGCGGACACCCCTGCTTATCTTTTGACAGAAAACAAATTTGGTTTTACTGACCAATATAATTTGTGCTTTATGGCAGCACGTTATTTTTGTGTCGGATATCGAAGTAAACAGACACGTCTGATTTTTGGTGTTAAGAAATTTGGTTTTCTGTGCTTGAAAATAATCACAATGATTTTTTAAAAAAATTTCAATAGTGCTGTAAATCGAAGTGAATCAATCGAAAAGGTGAGTGCAATGCATATTTATTCAGTAAATTTATTATACTTTGTTATTCGATATCGATTGCAACCGATATGTTGACACCAAAAAAAATTTTCACCACTTCTCAAGATAGCTGCCAAATTCGGTTGTGGGTACCGAAATTGGTTCGGTTGTGGGCACCTGTGTTTTTTTTTTAAATGGTGGAATATCGTCGTTGATGTCAACATAACTACCCAGTATTTTTTTAGGAAGGTTATAGGCTATATAAAATTAAAGTTAGATACGTATTAAGGAAAATTTGGGCCCCGTTTTGTAATTATTTTAAATATTCAGAAAAATAAATAAATAACATGATGTATAGTGTTGTATCAAACATTGATTATATAAAATTAAAGTCAGACACGTATTAAGGTAAATTTAAAGCCCTTTTTACCAAAATATTGTAATATCCGAATTAAAATTTAAAAATAAACAAACAATAGCTCGGTGTATAGGGCAGCTGTGAGTGCGAGATAGTCGACTACAGTTACCGAGCTTGCTTACTGTGTATATTAATTGTGTTTTTATACATTTTTCAATTTTAATGGTGTTTTTATGCATGTTTCGAATTTTTTAGCCATGTCCGAGGATAAATAAAAAAATCGTCCGATATTGATTTTAATGCGCGCCAAGTCAGCCAAGAAAGCTACACCAGCTAAGCGCGCCAATCCAACTGCAGTCAAACCATTGGCTAAGTGCGCCAAGCCATCTCCGGCCACGCGCGTCAAGGCAAAGGAGTATTCGCCATCTGACGATGATATGGACTTCTGCATAATTTGTTTGGAGCTCTTGCCACGCAAATTGACCGCCGCCAACTCCATCAATTGCAACGAATGCGATCGGCGCGTCCATTTAAAGTGTGCTGATATGAGCGCCAGCTACTTCACATGTGAACATTGTGCTTCAGACGATGAGTAATCCCAATAAAGGCTTCCACAATAAATAAACTATAAATAAATCAATTTTTTCTATATTCGTAGTGGTTTTTCTTCATATTTTCCCGTTTTCAGCAGATTTTCCAAGGGTGCCCACAACCGAACAAAAAAAAAAAAATTCGCCAAAAATGACCACTTTACAAAAAAAACAAAAACTATTTGACGGAATCGGTTTAGTTCTTTCATTAGTAGTTAGCTAAGGTCTCTAGCTTTCCATAGATACCCACATGTCTGAATAATATGCACTTGGTCAAAAGTTATGAGCCAAAAACAAAAGGGTGCCCACAACCGAACACATTCCCCTATACATAGTGGTGCCGAGATTACAAGAAAATTATCAGCACTAACTGCACGTATAAGTGTACTTTTTCTTAACTAATTAAAAATACATTATGCTGCCACTTTTTCGATAGTTTTTAAATTGTTATCAACTGAATTTTCTATATAAATTGCTTCCCAACTTTATATCAGCCCCAAAAAAATTACAAACAAAAAAAAAATGAAAATATCAGTAAGCAAAAAAATGGTCTTTTATGTAGGTATACTGATATATATTCAAAAATAACTCATTTAAGTTTTTCTTTTATGTTTTTTGATAAAAAAACAGCAAAATTTATAAATTTGCAATTAGAGAAATTAAATTAATCTAATGTCTAACGGGCCGCACGTGGCCCGCGGCCGGATATTTGACACCACTGATGCAGCGCCGTAACTACCACCGAGGCAGCCGGGGCAGTGCCCTGGGGCCCTCGATTATAGGGGGTCCCTACAGCAGCGAAAAAAAGATTACAATTAATAAGATGCAAAAATAGTTTGGTGCCAACGAAAAAAAAGGTTATTAAAATTAATAGCACACAAAAAAAGGTATTCAGTTTTTATTTTGCATATAGCGGGAGCTCCCTTACATACACTCTGCCCCCCCCCCGAGTTTCTAGTTACGGCCCTGCACTGATGTAATAATAGTTTGGGGAATATAAATTTTGAATCTTTTGAGTTTGAACTAAAACTTAATCGGAATCAAAAATACCTAAGAAACATGCACCTAGAAGAAATTTTATCTTTTACCTATGTATAATATGTAAACATTACTAATGACAGCTATTTTACCACTCAAGATAATAAGATTAATAACTAACATATTTATCTTTACATACATCCATAGTACATACATTAATGTACAATGACATATGTACATGTTACATTTTACATATATGTACAAATGTACATAGTCATATTAATTATGGGTCATTCTTAGTCAACTCTATCAGAGAAAAACGCTACTTTTACGGATTTTCATAATTTTCACGTATGTTGTTAAACTTTCTCAAATAATATAACTTTCATTCATCATTTCGCAAAATTTTCAGTTTTTTGAAAATGACGCGTATTTTAAGTTTCGCAGACATGACGCATATGCATTTAAACAATAATTTTTATCTCCGGATGTACTTATCGTAGCGAATTGATTTTTTTTTAGTTTTGTTCACAACAGAACGATCTTTTTGGACATTTTGTCCGTTTTTAAGTAAAAAAAATTTTTTGATTATTTTTTGTACAATTAAATTTTTTTTTTGAAATTTGAACCTGAGGTCAGCTTTTTAAAAATCTGAAAAAAATCAGAAATATTGCTTATAGTATTCTCTATCATCCCTGCAAATTTTATGCTGGACATATTTATAACGGCTTCAAAAATTTTTTTTAAAGATTGTTGTATATAGGTTACGCGCACTATACATTGATTTGTCGTAATGAATTCGGGTGAAAATGTTTAAATCAATGTTGTTTGTGTGTAATCTATGGAATTGATAAATTGATTTTGAAATAAAGTGATCATACAGGGTGTTTAAAACTGTTTGTTTTATGTACTCATTAAGATATATATGTTTAGTATAAATGTACATTTCTACTTATTTTTTGATAAGAAAATTAATGATTCTTGTGTAATTTCTCACTAATATAGTCGTTAAAATCTCATATATTACCTCTAGTATTATATATATATTATTTATATTATATGTGGTCACTTGAAAAGCTGCTTTAATTGTAGTTAATAAAAAATAGAATCCTTAATTTTATTAAAAATTATTTCACCATTAAATATATTGGAATGATACATAAAACTATCATTTAATCATCCACCAATACCTTTTGATATTATAAATTTATTATTAATAATTTCTATATTCTTATTAAGAATATATAGAATATTTTTTATAATTGATTTTAATGTGACTAATATATAATATTGAGTGCTAATATAAAACCTTAGAGATGTTTTTCTTTGATTTTAGAAACTTCGTCCAAAATCTAATTAAAAATTAGGGTATTCATATTTTTTAATTAAAATAATTATAAAAGTCGTTTTTATAGTAACCATCTTGCAGTATTATATGTAATAGACAATACTAGAGGTAATATATGAGATTTTAAAGACTTTATTTTTGAGAAATTACACATTAATTATTAATTTTCTTATCAAAAAATAAGTAGAAATGTACATTTATACTAAACATATATATCTTAATGAGTACATAAAACAAACAGTTTTAAACACCCTGTATGATCACTTTATTTCGAAATCAATTTATTAATTCCATAGATTACACACAAACAACATTGATTTAAACTTTTTCACCCGAATTCATTACGACAAATCAATGTATAGTGCGCGTAACCTATATACAACAACCTTTAAAAAAAAATTTTGAAATCGTTATAAATATGTCCAGCATAAAATTTGCAGGGATGATAGAGAATACTATAAGCAATATTTCTGATTTTTTTCAGATTTTTAAAAAGCTGACCTCAGGTTCAAATTTCAAAAAAAAAATTTAATTGTACAAAAAATAATCAAAAATTTTTTTTTACTTAAAAACGGACAAAATGTCCAAAAAGATCGTTCTTTTGTGAACAAAACTAAAAAAAAATCAATTCGCTACGATAAGTACATCCGGAGATAAAAATTATTGTTTAAATGCATATGCGTCATGTCTGCAAAACTTAAAATACGCGTCATTTTCAAAAAACTGAAAATTTTGCGAAATGATGAATGAAAGTTATATTATTTGAGAAAGTTTAACAACATATGTGAAAATTATGAAAATCCGTAAAAGTAGCGTTTTTCTCTGATAGAGTTGACTAAGAATGACCCTTATAGATAGTAATTATCAACAACTAAGTATGAAATAATATTAAAAGGAAATAAATAATCTGTTTACACCTATAAAAATAAATAATTGCTGATTATTATTTACTATACTAATATAGAATACGAATTAAATTGTAAGCTATTTTATTTGCTTTAGGGAGTAATATATATTTTTGATGATTAAACGAATACAAAAATAATTAAAATTAGGGAAAAAATACTCAAGACAATGCTTTTTATAATTTTTTCAATTCAGCGAAACAAGGCGGAAAAAAATACATGAATTAAAATTTATTGATCTTTCAATAATATGCTGATCTTGTTTTATATTTTACATATTTAGTAGAAATTTGTTTTTGTTGTATTTTGGGTCAACGTTTTGTCTCAAATTACAGTGAGCGAAAGCCGAATTTATAGAAGCTTTGAATTCTTATATAGTATGTACAGGGTGTCCCATTTTAATCCATCAACCCAGTGACGTATTTTAAGATTTGGCACTCTGAACCTATAAAGTTTGACGCCGCATAAATTAACGAAAAAAAAAATTAAAAATCTTTTTTAAGGATATTACACTACCTACTTTTCGCCAATTCTATGCCCCAAAATCTTATCTATATCTAAGATAATTATTATCTAATAATAAACCATAAAATTTCTTGTCCCTAAAAATTTGGGTTTTGGTACTGCATCCTTGACTGGGCTAACCGTTTACATAAAAAGTATTGATTATATGAAAAAAGTAGAGAGTTTACCCTCTAAAATCAAAAGTAGGTACATTTCAGGGTATGCTTAGGAAATCAAAATGAAAGTTTCCAGAAAAATTCAGCTTGATCGGAATGTTTTACAAGTTAAAACCTTTATATCCTGGGCTAATTATTATCAAAGATGCCCAAAGCTGAGCCCTGGGGTAAATACGCCGCTGATTCACCCCCCATAATTTGTTTATCAATTAAATTAATAAGAGCTAACTTTTCGGGGTGTTGTCCGCATTATCGTATTATTTTTTTGACGTTTCGACTCTCCTGTCAGAGTTTTCTTCAGAAGTGTTTCTTCGACAATGGTCACGAAAGCCTACAGAAGAAAATATAAATTTAACCTAACACAACCTAATCTAACTAAAACCATGGTCATTTTCGGAATCAGCGGGCCAAAATTACCCTAAAAAGATACTAAGGACCCTAGGCCAAAAAACATTATTTTCCTATAGACCTGTGAATTAATAATCTTAATTATTTTAACCCCCATCATTTAAATACCGCATAACAATTCTTTTAATTAAACGACACACGATACCGTCGAAAAAAATGGCAACAATTGAAATTAATATCTAAAAGAAACACGATATTCTTATTCTGTAATTAACATTATCGATATATCCGAAGTAACCGGATAGTAAGTGGTAAAGTGACACTTCCCCTTTGCACCACCGCTCGTCAGCGCCACTGACAGATGGCGTTCAGGGAGCAGTTCAACTGGAGGTAATTGCCCGTGGAGATGACAGCCAGCCGTCTTGATACCTTACCGATAATGATGATTTCGCCAAACAAATTTGTTTTCTACAACTGTCGTTTGTTTTCAACTTCTGTTGTTTTTGTTTGAAGGAATTGTTTTTTGTTTAGTTTCTTTATAGGAGTAATTTGCTTGATGATTTTTCATGACGCTAATAATAAACTTTTTTGATTTTTCAAAATCAGGATAGTTTTTTGTCTTCATTACCTGGTACTATGAAGTTTTGGTAATAGGAGTAATACAACATTAATAAATAGATACTTTGCATATATAAATTACAGATGTATTAACATAAATCTAAATATAGTGAAAAATTGATTAGAACTGTGTAATACTAAAATTTATAAAATAAAAAACATTTACAAAAAGTTTTTCAAATTGGGATGTTGGATTTTTTTTTTTAGAAATTGCGAAAAATACATTTTCTCAAATATGCAAGAACTAGCGGAACCCCGCGGCTTTGCTCGCGTAAACTTTGAAACTAATTAGAACCCTCCATACGTGATAGGGGATGGCATATTTTTTATATTGATTTTTATTAATTACTATAAAAAAACGTAAATATCTCCGATTTTAGTTAAAAATTGTAAATACTAACTCTCGCCATTAGGGGTTGAATATCGAGTTTTTTTATAACAGATTATTTTGCCCGACTCCACCATTATAACGTAAGCAGCTATACAGATAAACATATCAAAAACACAGACCCTGTCTACCCCCGCCATTAAGGGTTGAATGTCGAAATTTTTATTTAAATAGATGACTATTTTGCCCGAATTTTCCTTTATAAGTATAGCAGGTATACAGACAAACATATCTAAATTCATCCTCGTCCCCGTCCCATACTACAGGGCTTGAATATCGAACTTTCATTTTTAATTGAATGTTAATTTGTCCGACTTTACTTTAAAATCATCAACAATTATGAAGATGAATATATCAAAATTTTACCCCTCCCCTTAATACCCATAGGGGTTGAATTTTCGTAACTGATATTTATCTTGTATAGTACCTACTTGTACCATGTTTCATTCGGTGATCTACAAAAAAAAATATTTTACTAATTTTAATTTTTCCACCCCCCTAACACCTTAGGGGTTAACTTTTGGAAAATGCTGAAATAATTATTTAATTATTTATATTGTAGAGTATGTTCGATAAGTTTCAATTAAATGCGAACAAATTTTTTTTTTTTTTATATAAACTTTGACACCCTATTTTAACCCCGTAGGGGTTGAATTTCGAAAAATCCTTTCTTAGTGGGTGCTTATATCATAAAAGGAAGGCACCTACGAAATTTCACGTTTCTAGGTCCAGGGGTTTGGGCTGTACGTTGATATATGAGTCAGTGAGTGAGTGAATGAGTGAGTGAGTGGTTAAGGACAAACTCTTTTATAGATATAGATTATAAAAATTGTATCTCCGATATTTCGTAGTAAAAATCAGTTTATTTTTTTTAGCTTGAGACGCCTAACAAACAGAAAAGACAATATCTTAACTATTCTTAACCCTTAGCTGCTCTACTTCTCCAGAATAACATACCTGCCACACTGGGGTCACCTCGTACCCCAGACACTAAAATGTTAACTATTAGTAAGCTATTGACTATTTTAATTCAATAAAATTTCTCTATCATCTTCGAACGATACGGAATGCACTCCAATTGGTTATTTAAAAGAATATATAATATTTAATATATTTAAAAATTGAAAACCTTGTAAAATTTAAACAGCTTACATTGAAGTTGAATAAATGTGGGGTGTCTGTTACCCCACAGTGGCAGCTAAGGGTTCAACATATTTTATGAGAAAATTTATTTTCAGCTAAAATTGCTTTTTTTACTCAAAATGTCGTAGATAACATAAACAATTATGATTCGATTTTGATAAATATAGTGTCATAGATATTAATCTCAACTTCTTCAGATTAAAATTTAAAAAAAGATCGGATAAAAATTCACTGAGTACCTATTGATTGACGATTGACCTAACCTAACCTAACATTTCTGAAAATTTTAATTAAACCTTTAACTTTGTTTATTCCAATAATGCAATTATATTTTTCACAATTTTCGGAAAAAATATAATTCAACTCTATCTGTGGTAATTTAGTCGAAGAATTACTTCGAATACACATTTCTAGCAAAAAATTCGATTTTATAAACAATTAAAACCTTAATTAAGGTAAATTAATTTTGACAATGGATTCTTAACCAGCAACTCCCAAAAGTCCCCACGTAAAATTTTCTCGTCGAATATCAGATACTATTAATACAATCTTTAAATTTTATAAACTTTGTTAAAAAAACAAAATTTTCAAAAAATTCAAATTAAACTAAAAAGAATATTTTTGATTTCGAATAACATATGTCGTAATAACAATTTTCTTTAATTTAATCAAAATCGGTTTTGTTTCTGTGTGTTCCAAAGTCATGACGATCTTTCAGCTTTAATGACTCAAATTTTATTGTAACTATTTTTATTTTAATTTTGGCTATACAATAAATCTTATTATTATATTATTAATAATATTACTCTAAACAACGTATGTATCCATTTAAGATATTTTCAGGATTATAAGCACTGTAATATGTTAAGAAACGTTGGTCTAATAATTAATGAGTAAAACAATTATAATTTATACAGTTTTTAAGGACGAATAAACTTGCAAGAAACGAAAAAAGTCTAGAAACTCCTGATTATGTCAGTGACATAAGAAAAAGAAAAAGAACAAGTTTTGTTTTTGTAAAACCGTTCCAGTTCGTTGAGTAAATGGGTGGTATATGTCTTAATTTGTTGTTTCAGGACAACTTTTGTTCATGTTACACTAACATCATGGAGAATTTAATACTATTTAAATTACATTTATACTTACTCTAGTTAACTTGTTCAATACTTAAAATTAAACTTTATCTAACAATAAGTATAGTCAAAAAGATTAACTCCAGTTTTCATCTATTCTATGTTTTTCAGTGCAAAATACTGTTCGAAAAAAAGGTTTATTAAATTTATGAGTTCTATTATTTTTATAAAGAATTTGGTTTAAACCAAAATTTAACCAAATACTTTCTACAGGGTATCAAATTTTTATGAATGATTTCACGTATGTTATATTGGTAATTGGTGTACAGTAGCAGTTTTTCATTACTTATTATAATTTTTACCATTGCTCTAAAATTTAAACCAAACTTTAACAATTCGGTACCCTGTAGTGTAGAGAGTGTTTAGTTAAGTTTTAACGAATTATTTATTATACCGAGCAATAGTCTATTTTATATAAAGTTCTGAGTGACTGGCTCACTATCAACGAGAAATTTTAGAAATGTATAATTTCAAAACATAAGCATCCACTAATTTGCATTTTGAAATTCAACCACCATGGGTGGAAAGGGTTTTTGTAAAGTTCACTACCCCCCCCTCCAAAAAATCCTTTATTAAGAGGGAATAAATTCGATTTTTTATGCATTTTTTAAAAGTATATATATTATTACATATTCAAAAATATGTAAAAAATCCGAAAATTTTAGTTGCAGTAAATTAAGTGAGAGCAGACAGCGTGGCGGGTTATGATTCTCAGAAAACTTTAAACGCGTTTATCTCGATTCGACTTTTTTCGACCTGGCTCCAGCGATTTCTCAAATATAAACAAATTCATTGTTTTTTGTTCAAAATTTTCATAATCACAGTGGCTAAGTCTAGTAAATTTTTAAAAATTTTGATATGCTATTTTTTAAGACTGATTGAATTTTAAAATTTAAAATTATGTTAAAAACTAACAAAAAATTTCAAATCTTCGCCATTTTGTAAAAAAATAATTTAAAAAAACGCACATCTACATTCATATAGATACAAATTGATAAAATATTTATTATTGTTTTTCAAGAATCCATCCCGAAATTTCGATGGAACCATAGAGAAAATATTTTTTTGGTCGTCACATCGAGGCTCATAACTGTAAATTTTTAATATTTTTCAATAAAAATTGGTATTGACATACTTAAAAGTTTATTTTACCCAATCTTAAAAAATAGTTATACCTAAGAAAAAATTCCCAAATGTTTACAATTTTTTGACTCGTGGCATATTTGACCCGTAGGATATTAATGGTAATTAAACCAATATTTTCATTTCAATTAAAATCAAACACACCCATAAAAACCTGTATCTATCTTTGACGTATAAAATAAATACATTAAATCTGAAATAAAAAAAAGAATCCTTGTCTAGCCGTGATTTATCAGCAGTCCTTATTACGTATTCGGACACATTTACATTAATAACGTCCCCATGGGTATACAATATGCAACAGAATGTCACCACCTAACTGTTAGTTGTTGCGGTCACTCGGGGGTCGGCAGGTGTGACACACACACACACACACACACACACACACACACACACATGTACACACACACACACACACACACACACACACACACACACACACACACACACACACACACACATGTACATATGTTCATACATATATACGCCACACGCCCTTGTAAAGATATGTAAAAGAAATAGTAGCCGAATGCGATAAAAATGTAAATTTATGTAAAAATAGATGTGCTTCTAAATTTTTAAAAGTTCAGGATTTGATCCTGAATTTCTGATTGAATATTTATTTAGATTTCTGACAATATAGAGGGGTCGCGTATACTTGCTATTTTAAAAAATATATATTAAGATTAATTAAGTTATTAAGAATATTTTGAACTATATTTACACAATTTTTGTTTAAATAAGTATTTAAAAATTGCCAATTTATAATATACCAAATAGTGATCCATAAAAAAACCGTCTCCGCATGATACAGTTTTGGTGGTGGTTCATATATAAAACGGGCAAGTGCATTTGGGTACGCCCATGATAGGGTTCCGTAGTCATTCTCACTACGATTTATAAAAAAAGAGTTATTCCAAAATTTTTGTGACGGTTAAAATCAAAAAGTCATTTATCAAATGACACCCCACTCAATGGGGTAAGTGGGAAAAAAATGTGAGTTCCCTTTTCAGTCTATATATTTCAGTCCAATATATTTTTGACAATGTTCGTTATAATTTTCTGTGAAAGTACTAATTAAAATCTACATTCTGGAATTTTTTCAAATATTTTAAAATTGATAGTTGAGAAAATAGAAGGGGGACGCTTTTATAATGATTTTGGAGAGAAAATACATCGTGATTGAAGGGTTAAAATCAAAAGGTTCTGTTACATTTTTTGGAGACGTTGGACATGTTACATTTTAAGAGATCTTTCTAACGACACCCCACTCAATGGGGTACGTGAATTTTTTTTTTTGAAAACACTTTTCATTTTATGAAAGGGGGATCTAAAAAAATTTGTTTTCAATAAACTTATCATTTCTGTTTTTGAGTCATTAATGTACGACCGTATACCAAATTTCATCTTATTATGTCAAAATTTTTCAAGACGGACGGACGGACGGACGGACATGGAGAAACTATAAGGGTTCCTAGTTTTCTACGGAACCCTAAAAAGGAATATTATTTTATTAATCTATCGTTAATTGTAAAGCCGATTTTTTAAATTAATTGTTGACAGAAAAATTATTATTTCATTCAGAGGGACATTAAAAAACAGTCATTAATCTCTGTTAAGAGTCAGTTAAAACTGTCCAAAATTTTCCCATAATATCTAATTGATCTTGATACTTCAGTGATAAGACGAGAAACGAGATTGATATTTTCAGTGTATACTGGCAGTTTTCTGTAAAATTTAGCGCATTATAAGCTTTATCAGAGCCTATTTGATCAATAAAATAGTAAATTAAATAACAAAAAGCAGACAACGACACGCGGTGTTCCCAAGCGGTCACCCATCCAAGTACTTAACCGCGCCCGATATTGCTTAACTTCAGTGATCGGACGAGAACTGGTGCTTTAAATATGGTATGGCCGTTGTCTGTATATTTAAGCGAGTAACTAGGTTTATATAAGCCTACTTGATCAATAAAATACTAAATCAAATAACAAAAAGACAACGGCACGCGGTGTTCCCAAGCGGTCACCCATCCAAGTACTAACCGCGCCCGATATTGCTTAACTTCAGTGATCGGACGAGAACTGGTGCTTTAAATATGGTATGGCCGTTGTCTGTATATTTAAGCGAGTTACAAGGTTTATCAGAGCCTACTTGATCAATAAAATACTAAATCAAATTGTAACACACTTTTTACAGTGGTACAGTTTTTGGATTGCCCAAGCTCAGTGGAGAAGGGGGGGGTCGATAGCTAAAAAAATTTTGGATTATCAATAATAAATATGGTAAATATATCAGTTATATTCTTAATTGGGCGCCACATGGTTTATGCCCCCTAGGCAAACCATGAACCTATGAGCCCTGGGTCCTAGTTTTTGTGTGTAGATATCTGTAAAGGGTAGGGGTTAGTCTATACAGTTAAATAAAATTGAAAACAGTATAAAATAACCAAAACAAAAAGTATAATATATAACGTGGAAAAATAGTTTGAAATAATATAAAATTCTTGTTTCTTATTATGTAACTTATTACTAAATCTGTGTCTTTACTTAAATCTACATCTGGGGACGTAACACAATGTGGGGTTATTGATACACTTTTATTAATGTTTTAGGGGTTTATTAACACCACACTGAATTTTTAAACATGTGCGCACTTTATTTTAATATATTATTAGGTGGGTACTTAACTTAGTAACCGGGCGAGTCGTCGGCTATGGTCGGATCGAGTAACAGACCGTATCTCGTATGGCTTACGTCTTTACTCCCCTTGGTAGGACTGGGATGGGCCTCCTCTCCTAGTCCTATACCCTCAGATTTAAAAGAAGAGAACAGCTCCTGGTAAACAGTAAGTGAGAATGGACCTCCACTTTACTCACTCGTACTTTACTCTTTCTTATATCTTCGGTGACTATCTGCTATACGTGTTTTCGCGTTCTTGTCCGCAACTCGTCTCCTAATTTCAACCACACTCTCTGTATCCACTCGTTATCGATGAACAAGTCATTGCTGGCTCGCGTATTATATGCAAGGTCGTCTTACGTATTTAAATTATAGATATAGAAGAAAACAAAACTTGCCATAATATGTGAATTTTGAAAGATAAGAATAAATATATTAAAATGAAATTAAATAAATTGCTAACGATAAAATAAACTCGTTACATCCCCCTCTTTCTCCCGGGCGAATTTCTGTCAGAAATTAGCCATATGAGGCTTGAGGTCGGACACATGCCATATACCTTTAGACCGACCTTCCTCGTCTGTTAGTTCGTAGGCGAGACTCGACACCTTCCGTCGAATCCGAAATGGGCCTATAAACTTGGGTGCTAAACCAGCGGCAAAATGACGGCTTGCGTCTGACAAGACATAATTTTTCTTCATAACTTTCTCTCCCACCTCATATTCCACTGGTCGTCTACGCAGGTTGTAGGTCTTTTGGTTACGTTCGTGCGCCTTTCGTAGTTGTTCGCTTACGCGGTTGCGCAACTTGGTAAATACCTCGTTTCTTTCCTCAATGTTGTCTCGTTCAATATTTACTTCTGGTCTGACTTGTTGTCTGCCAAAACTTTTCCCATCAAGCACATGCTGTCTACCGAAGTTAATGCAGTAAGGTGTTTCCTCAAGGACGTCGTGCTTTGCTGTTCTTAAAGCACAGCCCAACTTCGCCAAGTTTTCGTCCCAGCGCTTATGATTTTCATCCTTAAGGTATGACCGGATCATTGTCTTTATGACGCGATTCACACGCTCTACTGGATTAGCTTGAGGATGATAATTGGCCGTATATAATGGTTGCACACCATACTTCTTGAGGATCGCGGTAAATTCTGCACTTCGAAACTGCACTCCGTTATCGCAGATTAAATATTGTGGTACTCCAAACAGTAGGAAAACATCCTCCTCCAGCCTCTTAATAATAGGACGAGCTTTAGCTGTTCTCAGAGGGAACAGTAGTGGTAATTTACTAAAATAATCGGATACCACCAAGATATAGCAATTACCTTGTGTAGAACGAGGTAACGGTCCGATTAGATCAATACTGATCAGTTGCCAGGGCTGCTTGATTTGAGGGCGATTCCCCATGAGACCGGCAGGTTGTGCTTGGATCGGTTTCTGTTCAGCACATACTTGACAACTACGGATGTAACGCGCCACATCGGCTCGCATCTTCGGCCAGTAATAATTTTGGGCCAGACGGTTGTAAGATTTGTATACACCCAGGTGACCAGAGGTGGGCTCGTCGTGTCCTTCATATAGTGCTTCTGGCCTACTTTCTTTCGGAAGAACTTTTCGCCATCCACTATTTCCGACACCTCCAGAACCTCGTACCTTCTTAAGCAAGTTTCCGTCTTCGATGCGCCAGTTGGACATCTTCTGTGGAAACTGTTGTGTTTTCTGATACACCTTTGTGTACCACTTGTCTGTTGAGTGGATTGGTACATCGATTACATCCACTGGTACACTTCTCGACAAAGCATCTGGGACCAAGTGATCTTTTCCTTTTCTGTGAATTACAGTGAAATTATATTGTTGAAGTCTGACCGCCCATCTGGCCAATCGTCCTGCTGGATCCTTCAGGTTGTTTAACCAAACCAAGGAATGGTGATCGGTTATGACGGTAAACTTCGATCCTTCGAGATACGGGCGGAATTTCTCAATCGACCAGATGACTGCCAGACATTCCTTTTCAGTTGTTGAGTAGTTGCGTTCGGCTTTGTTCATTGTTCGACTGGCGTAACAGATGACGTGTTCACCGTCGGGAAATTGTTGGGAAAGAACCGCTCCCAAGCCATAGTCGCTGGCGTCTGTTTGCAACACAAACGGGAGGTCAAAATCTGGACATGTCAAAATCGGTGCGGAGATCAGCGCGTTCTTGAGATCTCCCAACGCATTGTCACATGTTTCTGTCCAGGACCATCTTTTGGCTTTCTTCAACAACTCCGTCAGTGGTGCGATGGTTGTGGCAAAGTTTGGTATAAATCGTCTATACCAGCTTGCCATTCCGATGATACGACGTACTTCGGCAACATTCTTAGGTGGTAAAATATTTACAATGGCCGACACCTTGTCTGGATCGACATGCAGGCCATTCTGGTCGACTACGTAGCCCAAGTACTTAAGTTCTGGCCTACAGAACTGACATTTCTCCGCGCTAAGTGACAGGTTTGCTTCTAGTAACCGGGAGAAGACTTTTCGTAGTACCTCTAGGTGTTGTTCGAACGTCTGTGTACTTATGATAATATCGTCTAGGTAAACGAAAACGAATGGTTCTAAATCCGGTCCTAGAACGCGGTCGATCAAACGCTGCCAAGTAGCAGGGGAGTTGTGGAGTCCAAACGGCATGCGACAGAATTGGAATAAGCCTCTCCCCGGTACTGTAAATGCAGTCTTATCTCGACTGTTTTTCGCCACTGGGATCTGCCAGTAGGCTGACTTGAGGTCGAGAGACGATAGGTACCTGGCGTCCCTCAGTCGATCTAGGATGGCAGATATGTAGGGGAGGGGGTAGGCATCCCTTTTCGTCACTTGGTTGACTTTTCGGTAGTCGACACAGAACCTGTACGACCCATCTTTCTTTTTGGCCAGAATTATCGGTGAGGACCAGGCACTCGTAGAAGGTTCTATTATGCCTTCTTTTAGCATGGTATCTACTTCTGTATTAATGTACCGAAGGATGTTAGGCGATACAGGGTAATACCGTTGTTTAATGGGACTACCCTCTGCAAGAACTTCATGTTCTACAAGGTGAGTACATCCTAATTTCGGCATTTTCTTGAAGTAACCGGCGGTAAATTCCAACAACCGTTGTTTTTGCTCTGTCGTTAGGTTGGATTGCAGGGTTTCGTCATTCGGTCCGTGGATAGCATTCACCGGACTCTTCGAGAAGAACCATTTTCCCGTACGGACGTTTGGTACTATTCCCATCGACTTCCAGAAGTCTAGGCCCAGTATGAGAGGGTAGCTGACTCGAGGGACCACCAGCAGCTTCACCACTCTCACACGACCTTCTAACTGGATCGGAACTTCCATAGTACCCAAGCACTCCAATTCCTGTCCGTTCGCCACGGTGCAGGACAAATGTTTCGATCTCTGGATGGGTAAACCTAGCTCTCGTAATAATCTCCATCCATCTTCACCCACAATTGATCGGGAAGCCCCCGAATCCAACAATCCACAAATTATTTTTCCTAAAATGTTAACTTCCAGAAACGGTCTTTCATCATCGTTCTTGCGTGCCAAGATGTACGCCAATTTCGTGGAAGTTGTAGAGTTGGTCACTGGCTCAGTTCGCTTAAGTGGTTGGTGACCTCTCCCCACCCTAGCGATTAGTTTTTTGGACGGCAACGTGGACATTGAAATCTTGCAATGTTCGGAGTTCCGCAACCATTACAAAAATTACGTCTTCGCGACGAACACGAGCGGAAACTGTGGCCCTGTCCTCCACAATTCCAGCAAGAAAATGTATTTGAAGACCCCGGGGTTTTTGCCTCCTCCGACGTCGATGCTTCTACTGGTGCTGCTCGATGTGATTTCTTGAGGTGGTATGCCAGATCTGGCTCTAACGAATTGACATTAGAGCTGGTGGGTGGAACAAAAGAGTCAACTGTATGCCGACTATTTTCTAACCTACGCGCTAATTGAGTTAATTGATTGATTGAGGTTATATCAACTAAACTTAATCGATCTTGAAACCAAGGTGAGATATTCTTCAGCAAGATTCGCAGCTTGACAGACTCTGATAGTACTAAATCGAGGCGACCAAAAAGATTAGACATAACGGCCAAGTAAATACCGACCGGCTCATCCCTACCCTGCGTTCGGCGTTTTATTTCTTCAAACAATTTGTCGTGGTAGTCTGGTGGTTGAAATTGATCGCGTAATTGGAGACATAGTTGCGGCCAGGAATTAACGTACCTTCGCATAGCTCTAAACCATATGAGGGCCTGCCCTTCAAATAAGTCTATGGCGGAGTCCCAAAGCTGAGTCTCATCCACATGACGCGCCACACGAAGTTCTTCAACTCTTTCCAAAAAAGCATTCACACTCAGCTCCTTGGATTCGCCGCTGAACTTCAGATTCCATTGCGAGACTGGAATTGAGCGTGCGTTGGAATGTGGAACTTCATGGGAGTACCGAGGAAACCGCACGTCGTCAGCTCTCGTATCCGATAGCGAACTGTTTCTTACATCGTCATTCAAATGTAATACAGTAAGGTCTACGGGAATGTCCTCTGTATTCCTTGGTGGTTGAGCGACGTCATCCTCCCTGACATTCACGTCACTCGTTATCTTTTCCTCCAGGTCGGCACTGGCTGTCATTATTTTACTCAATAGCCGCGACCGCACTTCTCCCGCACCTTCGTTACTTAGGTCGAACCTATTTAGCCTATCAAACACATGTGCTAACTTAGTTTGTATCTTTTTATAATCACCATCACTTGTTCGTCCTGTGAAATTGTTTACCAATTGTACAATCTCTGTCACCTTTTTCTCACAGCAGTCTTTCTCCGAATCTAAATTAAATGTATAGGCAGGATTGTCCACTGATCTACCCTCGCGTTCCATTTCTAGCACTTGGCGTAGGCATTTACGCATTTCATCGCATGTACCTGTGTCCATGTACCCTCGAATATTTAACTCGTATTTCAATTCGTCTTGTGCCAACCGGTAGATGTCCATTTTGAACGCCATGGTTAAAACTTTTAATTTTAATGTACCCGATACACAAATTAATTAAACACAGCAAGTATCGAGATATTAAAATATGCACTGCCAGTACCCGCACATAAATGACAATATCGAGCACTACACAGTAATTTAGTATATATTTATATTTTATATATGATTTAGTAAATATTTATATTATAATCAGAATGAAAACCCTTATAGATCACTAACAATTATGTGATTATTACAAAGATTTTTTTTTCAAATACAAAATAATTTTATGGCAAACAAATATATATTAGTACATAGACCTGTAGCATATTAAAATACACAATAAAATTTTACAGTGAAATCAACACAGATACTTTAAGATATATACATGTATAGCCTAAATTACACCATCAAAAGAAACATCAAAACTAAACATCAACAATAATAAATCAATAATAGTATCGTGTGAAAACGACCAATTATTCGTATGTACAGATCTTATAAATACAAAATGCAGTTATATGTTTATCAATACAATTTATCATACATAAATGCAATTCAATCTTATAACTAACAATTCGAATTTAGCTTTAAGTACATCAATTATTTTTACAATTCGAAATTATAATATATTTACACACAAAATATAAGACAGAAAAATAATTACGAGGTCATAAAGAAAATTCAGATATAAAAGGTACAAAATATTTAACGTTAATTATTATGATTCTGCAAGGCATTATTTTTATAATACCGAAACAATAAAATAAATTTTAAAGAACAATACATTAAATGCATAAACTTCCAATTATCCAAAATAAGTTAATTAAATATCGATATTCATAAATCAATAAATCAGTAGTCGACAAGTCGGAGCGCAAATCGTGTAAAATCATTAATGACGTCAGCATTATAATGAAAAGAATTAACAAGAATAGTGTCTTTATATTACATGCAATTTATCATTTAAATAAATACAGATATTTTTAATTTAGACAATGTATTTATAAATTATTAATTATTGTTAACTATAATTCTACAATTGTAACTATCAAATATTTACTTATAATTTTTATTTTAAAATAAATAATCTGCATACTTTTTTTAAATAAAATAATTTTGTTACAGTTTACTTTTAAAAGTATTTTAAATGAATAATAGATACATAATAAATCAAAATAAGTATGCTTATAAATGATTAGATGAATTTTGATTTTAAGAAAAATAAATAATTATAGGAAACGACTCACGATTACGCTGACTGTTTTCCTGACCTTTCAGAACTTTATATATCTCCTCTTATATCCTCGTGACTTTATATCCTCGAGTATAATTTTTCCGGGCTTTTTATCTCCTCTAGTCTTTATTTTCTCGGGGCCCCACGTTCGGGCGTCAAATTCTGTAACACACTTTTTACAGTGGTACAGTTTTTGGATTGCCCAAGCTCAGTGGAGAAGGGGGGGGGTCGATAGCTAAAAAAATTTTGGATTATCAATAATAAATATGGTAAATATATCAGTTATATTCTTAATTGGGCGCCACATGGTTTATGCCCCCTAGGCAAACCATGAACCTATGAGCCCTGGGTCCTAGTTTTTGTGTGTAGATATCTGTAAAGGGTAGGGGTTAGTCTATACAGTTAAATAAAATTGAAAACAGTATAAAATAACCAAAACAAAAAGTATAATATATAACGTGGAAAAATAGTTTGAAATAATATAAAATTCTTGTTTCTTATTATGTAACTTATTACTAAATCTGTGTCTTTACTTAAATCTACATCTGGGGACGTAACACAATGTGGGGTTATTGATACACTTTTATTAATGTTTTAGGGGTTTATTAACACCACACTGAATTTTTAAACATGTGCGCACTTTATTTTAATATATTATTAGGTGGGTACTTAACTTAGTAACCGGGCGAGTCGTCGGCTATGGTCGGATCGAGTAACAGACCGTATCTCGTATGGCTTACGTCTTTACTCCCCTTGGTAGGACTGGGATGGGCCTCCTCTCCTAGTCCTATACCCTCAGATTTAAAAGAAGAGAACAGCTCCTGGTAAACAGTAAGTGAGAATGGACCTCCACTTTACTCACTCGTACTTTACTCTTTCTTATATCTTCGGTGACTATCTGCTATACGTGTTTTCGCGTTCTTGTCCGCAACTCGTCTCCTAATTTCAACCACACTCTCTGTATCCACTCGTTATCGATGAACAAGTCATTGCTGGCTCGCGTATTATATGCAAGGTCGTCTTACGTATTTTAATTATAGATATAGAAGAAAACAAAACTTGCCATAATATGTGAATTTTGAAAGATAAGAATAAATATATTAAAATGAAATTAAATAAATTGCTAACGATAAAATAAACTCGTTACAAAATAACAAAAAGACAACGGCACGCGGTGTTCCCAAGCGGTCACCCATCCAAGTACTAACCGCGCCCGATATTGCTTAACTTCAGTGATCGGACGAGAACTGGTGCTTTAAATATGGTATGGCCGTTGTCTGTATATTTAGCGAGTTACAAGGTTTATAAGAGCCTACTTGATCAATAAAATACTAAATCAAATAACAAAAAGACAACGGCACGCGGTGTTCCCAAGCGGTCACCCATCCAAGTACTAACCGCGCCCGATATTGCTTAACTTCAGTGATCGGACGAGAACTGGTGTTTTAAATATGGTATGGCCGTTGTCTGTATATTTAAGCGAGTTACAAGGTTTATAAGAGCCTACATGATCAATAAAATACTAAATCAAATAACAAAAAGACAACGGCACGCGGTGTTCCCAAGCGGTCACCCATCCAAGTATTAACCGCGCCCGATATTGCTTAACTTCAGTGATCGGACGAGAACTGGTGTTTTAAATATGGTATGGCCGTTGTCTGTATATTTAAGCGAGTTACAAGGTTTATAAGAGCCTACTTGATCAATAAAATACTAAATCAAATAACAAAAAGACAACGGCACGCGGTGTTCCCAAGCGGTCACCCATCCAAGTACTAACCGCGACCGATATTGCTTAACTTCAGTGATCGGACGAGAACTGGTGTTTTAAATATGGTATGGCCGTTGTCTGTATATTTAAGCGAGTTACAAGGTTTATCAGAGTCTACTTGATCAATAAAATACTAAATCAAATAACAAAAAGACAACGGCACGCGGTGTTCCCAAGCGGTCACCCATCCAAGTACTAACCGCGCCCGATATTGCTTAACTTCAGTGATCGGACGAGAACTGGTGTTTTAAATATGGTATGGCCGTTGTCTGTATATTTAAGCGAGTTACAAGGTTTATAAGAGCCTACTTGATCAATAAAATACTAAATCAAATAACAAAAAGACAACGGCACGCGGTGTTCCCAAGCGGTCACCCATCCAAGTACTAACCGCGCCCGATATTGCTTAACTTCAGTGATCGGACGAGAACTGGTGTTTTAAATATGGTATGGCCGTTGTCTGTATATTTAAGCGAGTAACTAGGTTTATATAAGCCTACTTGATCAATAATTTACTAAATCAAATAACAAAAAGACAACGGCACGCGGTGTTCCCAAGCGGTCACCCATCCAAGTACTAACCGCGCCCGATATTGCTTAACTTCAGTGATCGGACGAGAACTGGTGTTTTAAATATGGTATGGCCGTTGTCTGTATATTTAAGCGAGTTACAAGGTTTATAAGAGCCTACTTGATCAATAAAATACTAAATCAAATAACAAAAAGACAACGGCACGCGGTGTTCCCAAGCGGTCACCCATCCAAGTACTAACCGCGCCCGATATTGCTTAACTTCAGTGATCGGACGAGAACTGGTGTTTTAAATATGGTATGGCCGTTGTCTGTATATTTAAGCGAGTTACAAGGTTTATCAGAGTCTACTTGATCAATAAAATACTAAATCAAATAACAAAAAGACAACGGCACGCGGTGTTCCCAAGCGGTCACCCATCCAAGTACTAACCGCGCCCGATATTGCTTAACTTCAGTGATCGGACGAGAACTGGTGTTTTAAATATGGTATGGCCGTTGTCTGTATATTTAAGCGAGTTACAAGGTTTATAAGAGCCTACTTGATCAATAAAATACTAAATCAAATAACAAAAAGACAACGGCACGCGGTGTTCCCAAGCGGTCACCCATCCAAGTACTAACCGCGCCCGATATTGCTTAACTTCAGTGATCGGACGAGAACTGGTGTTTTAAATATGGTATGGCCGTTGTCTGTATATTTAAGCGAGTTACAAGGTTTATAAGAGCCTACTTGATCAATAAAATAATAATATCTATACAATGGCTCCTCTCGATGTCGTTATATAACCAATTTCGACTGTATTACCTTCACTTATTTCCAATACCAAAATGTACAATTAACTTTTTTAAATATACCAAATAAAATAATCAAGTTTTGCTCTCCCCCCACCCTTCTAAATAAAATGTATCGTATTATGTATCTTTCTCCCACCTTAAATAAAAATATATAATTCCTGCTTTATATAACTTCCTACTTTTAACATTTAACCTTTAACTTCTTGGGGAAAAATTAAGCAAATGGGTAATTTTAACGAAGATCAGACGTTTTCAAATTTCAGTTTTCACTGTTCCAAAAATTATTAAAAACACTGATAAAAAATAATTTATATTGTATTGCAAATTTCAAAGAAAACTTATACGGAAAAAATAATTTGCGAATAATAACACGTGATTTTTAAAAGAAGCAAAATAATCAGGGAAAATTGTCGTATAGCCCTGTAATTAAGAAGTTTCATGAGATACTCAGTATAAATTAATGGATAAACTGCAAACATTACAGCCTAAAATTATATTATTCCAGTTTCAGAGAGGAAAATATTATAGGTTTTCGCTTATCTGCTATCCGGAATAAACTGTAATTCTTTACAGTATTTTTTTCGTGTACAGTTAATTAGCGATTTTTTAAGGGGTTACATACAGTTAGAAGGCCAAAAAAAATGTTTTCTTCAAGAATTTTTTAAGAGAAGACTTTTAAATTAATTAATGTAAAAATTTGTACACATATTATGGTAACTTTTAATTGTATTTTAACATTTTTTATTTGTAAAAATAATAATTTCGAAAGCGGCTACAGCTGTTCTCCAGGAGGTCCTCTCAAAAAAGGCGCCTTGCGATGACCACGATATCTCTGGACTGAATCATTTAAAATAAAAAACCCAAACGGGTTTCGTTAAAGTAATGTATAATCTTGTACTTAATCGAAGGAATAAGCAAAATAAATTTTTTTAATAAAATAGTGGCTTCTCAAAAGAAAAAATCGATTTTTAACAAAAATTTTTACCTTAAATTGTTTATAAGTAAAAAAATATTTATCGGTGACAAAAAACCTTCGATTAATTACTAAAAAATATACTTAAGAAACTTGTGTTAAAATTTGAGACTGATCGGTTCAGTCGTTTCCGAGGAATCGTGGTCACCGACTTTAAAAACACATATTTGAGAAAAACGCGCTGCCGCTCCGACCTCCTACCTACATTCAAACGCTCTGAGACGTCTTTACAAATATGCGTGTAACTTCGAAAATAATCGCCGGATTGTCTTGATATTTTGTGTGTGTGTATTTAAATATATGTAAATTACGAAAATAAAATAAAAAAATTGATTTTTTGAAAATTCTAACTGTATGTAACCCCTTAACTCCGGCCTCGTACTTTCAAACGCTCTGAAACGTATTTACAAATATGCGTGTAACTTCGAAAATAATTGCCGGATTGACTTGAAATTTTCTGTGCGTGTACTTAAATATAATGTACATTACGAAAATGAAAATTAAAAAAAATCGATTTTTTTACAATTCCAACTACATATATGTAACCCCTTAAATGTACTCAATTTACTCATGATTTTTTTACCTATTGTACTAAAAACATGTTACCAAACTTAAAGCTCAGCTAAAAATTACATATAATTACAAAAAAAATCCCCCCCCCCCCCCTATTTCGATTACTAACCGGGATAGACATAAAAAAATATAATTTTTACAGTATTTTTTCCGTGTAGAGTTAATTAGAGATTTTTGTAATGTACTCAACTTTTCCCATGATTTTTTTTACCTAAATTGTATTAAAAAAATGTCACCAAACTTAAAGTTAAACTATGTATATTTGGAAAGCTTTCTATTTTTAATTTACGAAAGTAACCATAAATAAGATTATTTAAAATTTGCATATTACATTACATGTTAATAAATGGAAACAGTGGTGCATCAAAGGGAGAACCCCCCCTCCCCCCGAATTATAATTTAACAACTACGATACATAAAAAATAAAAATTACATATAATTACAAAAATAAATTCATCCCACCCAAGTTTCTTTTCTGGGTGCGCCACTGAATGTAAAAACATGTTTAATTCACATTAGACCACGACATTTCTTGGTCACAAGACAAGATGGTTTCAATTATCATATCACAATACTGTCAGTTATAACATTCGAAATTGAAACGAGACTTACTTAACTCTCGTCTTATACACAGCCTTTACACTCACCAAACATACGTGCACATATCACGCATGGGACATATGCCACGTGGTCAGTCATGTGTAACCCATACGTATACCACCACACTACCCTCCAGTAAACAAAACTCCGATGAAACGATCAAACATCGTACTAATAACGCACCCCTTGTTGTTGCGAGCCCACCTGTCGTACGCACTACAACATTTCACAGGTCGATTGGTACGACGAGTCTTGTACAGCAGACACCTTATACTTGTGTGTAATATCAGATGAATGGGGAAGATATACATTTAGTCCTTTAGTAATAGTTTTGATATAATAACGGATATAGTACTATTCTTATACAGGCTGTTTTGGGAAAAATTGTATATTATACAGTTGTTTTTTTTATGTATGGATTTGAAGTTACGCGGTACGATTTTTATGCAAATTTAAAGAATCTCCATTTAATATACCGGGTGTCCCAGATAACTTTTCCAGCATGGGGATCTCAGTATCTATAAGAGATACAGGTTTGGTTAAATCAGATGAATTATTTGTAAGAAAGGGGTGGTTATTATTAAACCAAAAAAATATTTATAATTCTATGTGGTTTAGGCGGTATACCCAAAAAACTGAAAATTCGGAATTTCTTTAAATGGCTATAACTTTTTTGTTAAAGTAGATAGGTACTTTTTGTTTGCGGTTTCTTTAAGCACTTTTTTGTGAAGAATTGATTGGTGTATTTAGATTTTTTATATCAGTATATATTAGTTTCCGAGATACAAACCCTAACTTCAGTTTTTCTTATGGGCCGCTAAGTTGGCTATGGCATATTTGAACGTGTTTTTTACTCTACTTTACAACGATGTGTCACTTGCCATATTTATTATCAAAAAAAAAAATTATAATATATTTTTTCAAATAGTTCATTGTTTCAAATATTCATTTGATATTTTGATTGTTGTTATTGTGATTTTTGTTTACAATTTTTGTTTTTCATGGCTCACTTAAAAGTAAGTAATAAAATACTTCATAAATATCACTGATATTTAGTATTTCGACTTTTTTTCGATAATGAGTATGGCAAGTGACACATCGTTGTAAAGTAGAGTAAAAACACGTTCAAATATGATATATTCAAATGGCCCATAAGAAAAATTAAAGTTAGAGCTTGTATCTCGGAAACTAAAAGTGATATAAAAATTCTAAATACACCAATCAATTCTCCACAAAAAGTGCTTTAAGAAACCGTAAACAAAAAGTACCTATCTACTTTAACAAAAAAGTTATAGCCATTTAAAGAAATTCCGAATTTTCAGTTTTTTTGGTATACCGTCTAAACCACATATAATAATGAATATTTTTTTATGTAATAATACTCACCCCTTCCATACAAATAATTCATCTCATTTAACCAAACCTGTATCTCTTATAGATACTGAGATCCCCATGCTGGAAAAGTTATCTGGGACACTCGTTATAATGATCCTTAATATTTAAGAAATTTAAATATGTCGCCATTTTGTTATTATTATTTTTTAAGGAGCATCGAACAAACATTTCTGAAAGTTTTAGCCCTCTTGAATGGAGCATTTTTTTGTAATTTATTATAAACATTCAAAAATTAATAACAGTATCAAAAATAGGACCGTTCGAAAATAGGAGGCTCAACAGCATATAAAAGCCTTAATTTAGACAGTTATTGATTATTAGTCATAAGTGATTCAGGGACTCTTTAAATTATTATTAGGGTTCCGTAGAAAACTAGGAACCCTTATAGTCTCTCAATGTCCGTCCGTCCGTCCGTCTATCTTGAAAAATTTTGACATAATAAGTTGAAATTTGGTATATGGTCGAATATAGCTTTTAATTAGTACTTTCAGAATTATAACGAATACTGTCAGACATATTTTGGACCCCTCCTCCATAGACTAAATAGTGAACTCACATATTTTTCATTTACCCTATTGAGTGGGATTTCATTTGATAGTTCTCCTAAAATGCAACAAAAAATGTTGAACGACTATTTGAATTCAACCCTTTAGTCACAATATATGTATTTGCTTTTCAGTGTCGTTATCGAAGTGTCACCCCCTCTATTTTCTAAACTATCATTCAAAAAAACTGAAAAAATCAGAATATAGTTTTCTATAAGTACTTTCACTGAAAATTATAACGAACACTGTACAAAAATAGTATATAAATTTTTTTGAAATAACTCTTTTTTCATAAATCGTAGTGAGAATGCCTACGGTACCCTATCATGTGCGTGCTCAACACGCACATTCCCGTTTTATTTAATACATAATATATTATATAATATATTATATAATATTTTCTGAACATTTTCTGGTGTAGAAAATTTTTATATAACTTAACTTTATTTGTAACAATTTATTGAAGAAATACCCCGAAAACACATATCTAGCAAAAATTTCAATAAATAAATAAAAAATGTTAAAAAACTTTTGGAAAAATCCTTATTTTGACAACATATTCTTAATCAGCGACCTCCAAACCCCCTAGTAAAATTGGTCTTTGATAATATATGAAAGCTTTAAATTAAACCAATTTTCAAAATTAGGGGAGGGGGGGTTAAGTTTGATGGCCGAAATGTTTCTGATTTCAAATAGTATAGTAGGTATTATTACAAGTATTAAAAAAAGTTTCATCAAAATCGGCTCAATTTCTGGGGTCCTGAAGTATTAACGATTTTTGAGCTTCATTGACTCGGCAATAAGCTTTTTTAAATAAAATTTATATAAATACTAACTGTAACCCGCGGCTTCGCCTACGTGATTTCGGAACACCCACTCCCATCGAAATTAATTATTTACAACAAATACATGGCAGAGGGTGAAATATAAAATTTTTCTTTTTATTCGTTATACAAAATCATAAATATCTCGGTTCCTATGAATGATAGGGGGTTGTTTTTCCCCCTTAAATCCCCACCTCCGTAGTATTTTTCACGTCGGGTCGAATGAAAATAATTACAACCCTTTATATATGACAGGGGGTGAAACAAACATTTCCACCCCCTTGCAATTCCTTAGGGGATAAATTTTCGGAATTCGAAGTAGCCTATGTCCTTTCTTAGGATGCAAGCTATCTCCCTGCCAAATTTCATCAAGATTGGTTGAGCGGTTTAGTCGTGAAAAGGTAACAAACAGACAGACAGACAGAAACACTTTCGCATTTATAATATTAGTATGGATAAACACGTGTCCAATAATTTAACTAAAAACTCTAATAATATGGGTATAAGATATAAAAAAAAGAAATACAGAGGCACCTCATTAATACGTTTTTAAAAGGACTAGGGGGAAAACACGTACTGATGAAATATTTTAACATGGGGTCTTATGGAAGAATGCCGTGATTTTAAAAAAATACTATGGCGAAAAACGTACTAAGTAAAAAGTACTAACGAGTCTCTACTATATATTTTGTAGTTTTTAAATAAATTTCTAGATAAAAAATTAAAACTTTTTATTCAAAAAATTATTTAGATAAACTTCTATAAAATAAGATAAATTAGTACCATGAACCTAATAAAAATTTAAAAATAATATGATGAAGCAATGAGACTTCTAGGTGAGGCTATACCTCCCCCCCCCCTCGATAAAATACACTATTCCATTAAACAGTACAAATATAAATATGCCTTGTCTAGCCTTAAAGCACTCATTAATGTTTTAATACAGATACGTACAAACTCGTTAATTGAATTGAAAAAATATTGACTCGAGTTAAAATCAATAAAACCAACAATTGCTAGAAACTATTACTAGTAACAATATTTGTACTAATTGAATCAAAACACTATTTCAATCGAAAACTCACATACGTATTTTTCAACTAATATACGTAAATAATGTCGTCTAGTAAAAGATCTAACATAGACGTGAACAAGCTTCAAAACTTAGGTCAATAAAATGTGCATCAAAAGCTTTATTTTAGGACGAGGGGAGTGGGGAAAAGAGGGAAAAATTTACTATGGTCCTTGATATAAGCTCATGCACTGATTGAAATATTTGTTTATAAAATGTTTGTATAGTAATTTGTTACTTTTTATATGTACGTTATAGAGGTGATTTTTTTATGTTTTATGTAATAAAAATAAACAAGTAGATCAAAGAGAATTATTCTTAGAATTTGCTATGATAATATTTATTATAAAATGTGGTATTCATTATTTCTGTATATATGCATCTATTAAATACTCATTTGAAATCAGATATAACTGTTTGCGTTAATAATTATAATTGATTATTTCCTCAATTTTGTATTTATAGAAAGAGATATTATTAATTGCACTATACAGGGTGGGCCAAGTAAAACGAAACGGGCGCGGTTTTGGTCATTTAAAATAAGATTTTGAGAAAAAGCTCGAACACGTCGATTTTGCTTTCAAGGGGAACATCTTTTGCTATAAAATTTTTGCAAAAATCTTTTCAACCCTAAGCGCTATGAGCGCAACCCTTAAAATTTTAAATAGCATGATAGGGCAAGTGATACCACATTTGAAAGGTTTTTTCATTCTAAATACGGTGGTTTTTGATTTTTTCAAATCTGTTTAGTTTTAGTCAAGTTATTGACATTTTGAATTCCATAAATGTAGTGATTTTCTGATCAAAAAACAAATATTTACAACTAAAATTTAAAACAAAATAGGTTTATTTTATTATCAAATAGTTCAAAAACATCCAGTTTGGACATTTATTGAATTAATTAAAATTTTGGATGTAGATAAAATTTTTTTAATAATTTTATTTTTATTTTTTAAATAATTCAATAAATGTCCAAATTGGATGTTTTTGAATTATTTGATAAGAAAATAAACCTACTTTATTTTGAATTTTAGTTGTAAATTTTTGTTTTTTGATTAGAAAATCATTGCATTTATGGAATTCAAAATGTCAATAACTTGACTAAAACTAAACAGTTTTGAAAAAATCAAAAAGCACCGTATTCAGAATGAAAAAACCTTTCAAATGAGGTATCACTTGCCCTATCATGCTATTTAAAATTTTAAGGGTTGCGTTCGTAGCGCTTAGGGTTGAAAAGATTTTTGCGAAAATTTCAGAGCAAAAGATGTGAAAGATGTTGAAAGCAAAATCGACGTGTTCGAACTTTTTCTCAAAATCTTATTTTAAATGACCAAAACCGCGCCCGTTTCGTTTTACTTGGCCCATCCTGTATACTATATACAGTAGAAACCGGTTATAACGAATCGGTTTTAACGACTCAAAATAAAAGTCCACGTGAATCCCATATAATTGCAATTTTACCGGTTATTACGACTATCCGCTTAGGACCAATATGACCGGTCCCTTCGATGTCGTTATAACCGGTTTCTACTGTATTAGTAATTAGTGAATACAATACCGGTATCCCGAAATACCGAAAACCGGGATACCGGTCAATTTTCTCCGGTATTACGATACCGGTATTGGGTCGAATTATACCGGTATTTCGGTATATTTTCGGTATTTAAAAAAAATTAAAACATTAAACAAATTAAGAATTTTAAAACGAGTACATCTGATAACTGCCAAAAATCTGTTAAATATAACCAAACTTTTTTTTGATAATATATTTATATTATTAATATTATACATGCACCTAGATCATATTTCGGAAAAATATGTTATACATCATTGCAGTAACGGTCTCGCTCAGAATTAAATGTAAAACTTTTTAGATTTTAGAGCTAATTATTTTATATGCCTTCTAAAATTAGTTTGCAACAAACAATTGCGCGCCTATTTTAAAAATTATAGTTCATTTTAATTAATTTTAAATTATTTAAATCTTTGATAACTATTTATCCAGGTACATAAGTATGTTTGGGGTTAAAGCACTGATTTGGTATTATTGTATGGTTTTATTTGTATATTTAACGAAAAAAATTGATAAATATGAATTTTGAACGTCCGTTGACGCATGCGCACAACCTGTTTCGGTTGTTAGGAAATATTCAATTTTAGCCATCATGTTTGACTTATAATCAGTCCAGTCATGTCAATGGATTTAAAGCTATAATATACATAATTCATAATAAATATATGAAATATTTATTATTTTTAATTTTTGTCTTAAATAATTCACGATACGTGTAGTAACGGATTTAAGGGGCTTTAGCTCTCCACTCAAAAATTATGGTTCCCCCCAGTTCTACTTACGATTCCTGGATTGATCCATGAATAGGTGTAATAACAAAACAAAATTGAATGTTCTATGTATACTATAATAATATATCTATGTATGTATAACAAAACTTTATCGAAAAAAATAATATTCTTCAGTATTTATAATATAAATACTATAATATACCAATGGCAACTTACAACAATAATTATAATTATAATTTCTTATAAAAAGGTATAAGAAAAATATTAAAATTCAATATTAATTAAATTAATTATTTTTTTATCAAAGTCGTTGTGAACTGTTTAAATTCAATATTGTATAGGTACATAAAGATTTTATAATATCATACATATGAAGGTATACTTAAAAAAATCAATTTCTACAAAGTTGTCTGATATTTATGAAATTTTCTACACATGTATAATTTCTTCTTAATGACTTTCACTTTAAAATAAACTACAATATTTTTTTATTTATAAAATTTTATAATATTTACATTTATTTTCAACAGAATTAAACTTTATTATTATACTTATTTAATTGTTTTTATTTTTTTATTAATAAAAAATGCAAATATAACTTTATATATTTATTTTTTACATTTATTATAATTGTATATATGTAGATATATTATCTTTAATTTTTTTTAAAATACCGGTATTAATACCGGTATCCCGGTTTTGACCTAAAAAAATACCGTAATACCGGTATTACGATTTTGGTCCGGTATTGTATTCACTATTAGTAATGTATTCACTTTGTCCATTGAACATAAATTTTTTTTAATACAAATATTTAATCGTTTTAAAATATAGAAAATCACAGAAATAACATTTATAATGTCAAATCTATTGGGGCGAATTAAAATATCATTAAAATATCATTAAAAATATCAAATCTATGTATTTGAGCCAAATGAAGGTGGTTAGTAGGTAGGTTAGGTAAAAATATAAAAATCACAATAAATACATCAAAAATATGTATTTTTTAAATCTGACAGGTCCAAAAAGTTAAGTGCAAAGTATTTATTTTTAGTGGAAACTATTTATTTAAAGTGATATAATTTGTTTTAAGTTTAATATATTTGTTTAATGTTGAATAATTTATTTTTCGTGCAGTATATTTGTTATAAGTGAAAACGATTAAATAAAAAATTAAAAACAAATTGCATTTAAATGCCTTCTTGAAATAACGTCTCCTGTTTGGCGACATAGTACTTTAAAACTATAAATAATGCGTACTTTATGATAGCCATAAAATGTATGTTTTATATTCTAGACTTACATATTAAAATTTCAAATCATTTCTAGAAAACTAGCGTATCTCGTCTTGGAAAACATTTTACCTAACTCAAGAAATATCTTGGTCTCGTGTGAATTTTTTAGTAAAATTATATTTTTCTTATTTATTATTTAATTTTAATGTACCTACCTAAATATCTATAATAATATATACATATAAAGCTCAACGTCTGTCTATCTGTCTGATCGTTAGTGGTGTTATCACCGGAGAACCACTTATCCGATTTACGTGTTTTTTTTTATTTGATAGATATTTTCTTCGGTCAGGTTTTTGGATATATTTTCTTAAGCTATGTAACATAAGGAATAAACAGTGACGATTATAGTAAATCAAATCAGAAAAAAGTTTGCCGCCAGTGAGCTCTTTTGAAAATCCTAAACAATAATTCCGTAATTCACGCGAGTGGAGCAGCGAATACAGCTAGTCTTATATATTTTACTTTAATTATTGTTTAACCTTCCTATACCCGCGCATTGGTATGTCAGACCGACAGATTACATTTTCTTATTTTTTTCAATAACGGAGAATGCTAAGACAATGAGCTTACTGGTAGTTTCATGATTTGTCGCGATCTTCAATTTAGTGCAGCACGAGCATTCGTGCGAATAGGGCATGTACCAGTACACGATATCAATTGGTCTCTAAGACCGACGTGAGTATAGGTGTTATCGGATTAGATTTTTGATATCGATAACCTTTTTTAGGTTTTTTATTTAAAATTTAAAAATTATTAAACATATATATATGAATACATTTTCTTTAGCAATTTTGACAACTTTTCTTATGTAGGTAAACTTCTCAAAAACCCCGGACACATGAAAAATCCTCTCGGACGCCCTTTAAAAGAGGACACTGTCCGGGGAAAAGAGGACGGATGCAAACCCTATATGCAGCCCTATATAATTCTTTTGATTCAACTTTGACTCGACACAATATTGTTATGAAGATGAAAAGAAAACGTTGCTTAAAACCGCCGATCAATTTGAAACATATCATTTTAATTATACATTAAATCTAAATAAAAAGGATCACACACGAACTGAAAAATAAATTCACAAATTCGTTACTGTTACTATGCGTACAATTACACCAGTGGCAGCTACAGCAAAAAAATCTTTAGTACAAGTATTGTGTCCAAAATATATTTAATATTTTCACAGTCTAAGGGTTCTACATGTCAAATCACAAATGTCAACAGCAGAATTTGTTCACTGTTGCAAATTATGCGAATGCATTTGGCAGGAAAACTAGAAATAAAATCATGTTTACTAGACGTGAAAATAATTGGGTAATATTTGAATTAATAAGTATAATAGCAAATACAGTGCAATTTGATTGGGACTTGGAAAAGTAGGAAACTTCTATAACTAGAATTCATACTGAGTTCCCAACACTTCGGCACCAAAATACCTCAATTAGTGAGACTTCTCTATCTGAAATTTTATTTTTTGATTTTTTTCGATTATTACCTCTCTTACTGGAACAGCTAAGATTGATTACCTCTATTACTGAGATACGAGGCAAAACTGAAAAAAAATGTAAGAAAAAAATCTATTGTCACAATTCTTCAAACTTCTATTAGTGGGAACTTCTGTAAATGAAACAATAACTTGGAAGGACTTGGATATTTGGGAAACTGGGTAAATGGTACACCTCTTTAAGTGGGATAAAATAACTGGTTCCTTTGAGATTCCAGTTATCCAAGTTTCACAATATTGATTGAAACATCTAGAAATAAAAAAAAAACTATTAACATCAAGTTTGTAAATAAGATAGACAGTATGGATACTGTTATGCACTAATATATCAACCAACAAAAGGGTTCCTTCAAAATAAAATAACCGAAACCTTATAGGATCATTTTTTATCTGTCCATTAAGTAGGGCCGTAACTAGAAGCTAGGGGGCCTCGTGGCAGCAAGTGAGTGGGGGGGGGGGGGGTTCAGTATATGTAAAAAAAACTGAAGACCTTTTTTATTTTCGTTGACACCTCAGTATTTTTGTGTACTACTAATTTTAATGACCTTTTTTACTGTCTCTATTTTATTAATTGTAAACAAGTAATTTTTATTTACGCTGCTACAAATGCTCGGGGGCCCCGGGGCACTGGTGTCAAACATAATAAAAAATTAAGAACAAAAAAATATTATAGATTAAAAACCAGAGGACCCACAGGTTTTATATATCCCTAGTCTAAATAATCATTGTTGGATACTGGAAATCGATAACACGTATTAATACTAATCCAGATATCAATTTTCATTACTGTAACATAATGGGGTCTCCAGATATTAAATAAAAACTAATTTTAGGCAAAATCTTTGGGAGTCTGTAGCTCCCTCACGAAGATTTTATGGACACATATTCATATTAACTTTTTTGATTGAAATATTTTTCTCGATCAACTGTTCAGGTTTGTTCCACCTGATATGACTCACCCTGTATACATACGCACAAATTACAATATACTTTAAAATTTAGTCATTTACTCTATTCCCTTACGGTTTATTTTATGTTCTGTTTAAGTGTTTCTAATTGGATTAAAAACATCGACAAATTATATAGAACAGCTATTGAACCCGGTGTTACCCGGGGATATTAAATTAAACTATATTTAACATATAATCATGTTTTAATATTTTAGTTAAATTATTTCTATATTGAAATATATATAATCATTTCCAGGTTTAAGGAGTAACTCAGATAGGTATATGAATCTAATTTTCTCTCCTCTATATAACTATTTTGATAGAAATATGTCATTTTAGAGATACGCCTATGTACTGGAAGTACTTTGCTACAAGTACCAAAAAGAACTTGAAGTACTTTTTCAATGATTTTACTTAAAGTATTAACAGCTCTGGTCCCCACTAATTAACTGTGTAATATTGTGTTGACGCCACTGTCCACAGCGTTTAGTAATTGGTCGGTACAAGACGAGTAATGAAGGTATCTGAGTATTTAGTCTGTCTCGCGGTGTGTTTACACTTGACTCACAGTATTTACACTACCAGACGGCCGATCCGCGATTGCTTGCCAAAAGATTTGTAGCTGCCAACAGCATATCTCTCGCCGTTTAATCAACTAACTAATGTTTAGCATGTGCGAGACGTTTACAAACCGATGCAAGTAATTTTTGTCGATTTTATAATTTTAAACAGGAGTCTCCGACCTTTTTGAACCCTGGACTATATTGATAACACCAGCCAACGAAGCCGTCGTTAATGTATCCAAGTAGGTAGGTAGCGGCAATTGTGCGTTTTTTCTCGAAACCATGTTGTCGAAGTCGGTGATCACTGTAATTTGAGAACAGCTTTGCCGATCGGTTTGAAATTTTTCTCACTTATTCTATACATAATTGTCCTCCGGATGGACGAAGGATTTTTTTGGGTGATTATTATTTTTTTATAGCCGAAAATGCGATTAAAATTTTAGTTAAATAAAGAACTTTGATTTTTAACATCCGCCATTTTGTGAAAATTCAAAAAAATTTTAATCCCTTCGTCCATTCGGAGCATTATGTCATTAACGAATGACATTTTTAACGAATGACAATTTTATTTTTTTATTACTGACGATCCAGTGACGAGCAGCAGTGATCACGGCAAAACACTTTTTTTTGACCCCTCCCAAATTTTCTGTATCCCACTTATTTTTTAATATTTTGTGATTAAACAATTACAACATTTTCTCTAAATACATATCTTTCATATGGAAAAAACATTTGTTATTAATTATTTTAATGCGTGGCCAAAAAAATCCTAAAAAAGAGCTTTTTTGGAAGTCCCAACTGGGTTTGCCTCCTTAAAATGATATAGTAACGATATAAGCTCCGCCCTAGAAAAAAATAACCGATGATGTTTGTCTCATACATATATTTTGGAATTTATTGTAAGTGATTCTCTCCTTAAGGGTGGTAGACGACTTATGATGCCTATAGTACATACATATAACATGTTTCTTTTTCCAAAAAACATTTTTTTATTTTGTTCTAATACGTTAAGATTTGATCAAACTGTTTTTTCTTCGATCCGCCTAATAAATAAACAGAAAAATGAACACTATTACAAAAAAAAATACTGTAAAAATAAAAACAAAACTATAAAATACATCATTACGTGAGTTATAAATGATATAAAATGAAAAAAAAAATAATAATAAAAAACTACGAACATTAACAAAGGCGATTCTACAAATACTTCAATGAATAATGTATAAAAAAAATATAAGCCAGCAACGATATCGTGCTTTCGTACCAACATAAAAACTTAAAAATAAATGTTGTATTTATGTGCATACCTACATTGTATAATTCATATACCTTATAAGGTAAATATACCCAAAACACAATACAGATTTGTCAAATTTAAAAGTTTTAAAGCATAAGCTCTAATTTTAATGATAATAATAATATATTTTATATTTATTTCACTTTAAAAACGAGGTAAAGTACAGGGCTGTGGAGTCGGAGTTTTAGTAATTTTGGGTGGAGTCGGTAAAAAGGTACCGACTCCGACTCCTTTAATAAATAATGATTTTTACTTCTTTACACACTTCATATTTTTTGTTCGTTTTGAATTTTGAAGTAGGGGAGAGGGGGGCATAGTGGGGTAGCGGGGCATAGCGGAAATCTCTTATACAGGTCGAATCAATAGTCGTGCAAAAATTCAAATGGCTCATTTTGATTAGTCGTCAGTCGGTGCGTGACCTTCATAAGTGAGACACGCCATTTCGACAGCCGTTTATGCTATATAAACAAAAGTGTTAAAATCAGTGTTTTCGGTAAAAAAATATGTGAAATTAAACAGCATTTTTTTTTCGAACCTTATTATATATTGTGGTGGTTATTATTTCGTTTTGTAGCAGTGCTTTCTGGATTTCATAATTCAACATACAAGATTGTTTGTGAAAAAGGTAAGTTGGTATCAGTTTGTGTTTTGTTGTAAAAGTAACAGTGGGGCATAGTGGGGTATCGTTTAAAAGGTGCCTCGCTATGCCCCTAATACTAAAGTAACTTATTTAAAGATAAACAAATGTCTTATTATATCTTTCTATTAATATTTGTTTCTTTTCAGTCAATTTAAATCAGACAAACAGAAAAAGAGAAAGTTTCTTAACAAGAAAGGTGCAGGAGAAGATGAAGAAGATGGCAAAGCTACTCATTTATGTGCAATGTGTGTTGACGACTAAATTACTTTAAAATTTTAAAATGTTAATTTTATAGAATACATTTAATTAGTAACGTTGATTTGTTTGCTTTTTTGTATCTTATTACGATAAGCAGGTTTTCATTTGTACCAAAGTTTTGTTGTTCCTTTATTATTTTAATATTAAATAAAAATATATAAAAATAAATAAATATATAGATTGAGATTGATGCCAATGTTGTTCTAAAAGATTATATTGTTGATAATAAATACTATTACGTTTGGAAGCTATTTTTCTATTCGAATTTTTACTATCCCACAATGCCACATTAGGTACCCCACTTTACCCCCATATACGGGGCAAAGCGGGGCAAATCCCATTTTATATTTATGTATTCCCATATCGTAGAGTTCTTATCGTAATCGATAAATATATATCTATAGTCATTCTCAATGAGTTAAACTATGATATTGAGTTAAAATTTGTTATTTAATCATAATATTTTATCTTGTAGGTATGCTTGAGTCTTAAGTACCCCACTATGCCCCCCTCTCCCCTACAATGATTAGAAATTTTCAATTCTGACCGGAACCAGAATCACCGGAATTCAATCTAAAAAAAAATTGCCCGAAAACGGAATTTTTTTCAAAAAAAATTTTATATAGTAAAGAGTCGGAGTCGGAGTTGGAGTCGAACATTAGAAAAATACAGGAGTCGGAGTCGTAGGTTTTTGTACCGACTCCACAGCCCTGGTAAAGTATAATTAAATAGCCTTTGCTTTGAAAACAGCTGATTTTGGTGTTTTCGTGATATCTTGTGATATTTAATTTAATTTTTTTAATAGAAAATGTGCATAAATCAAACTGATTTTTTATAGGTACAGTTTTCTCAGTTAAACCTGAAAGCCACAGAAAATTTTGAAAAATAGATAAAATAACAATTTTTTTAAGTGTCATTTACACCAAGTTCACTGCAATAATAATATAAATAAAATAATAATAATGTAAATATAATAATTGCAAATACATATATACAATAAAATAATAAATACATAGAATTAGAATAGGCATGATGACTAAATAAAAAAAAAACTATTCTATGATGATCTTACGTGTCTCCTATTTCCAAAAAAATACTTAATTCTGCAGAAAATAAAGGTTTAATAGCAAAAATTTACTCTTTTAAAACTAATTTTGAATTAGACGCTAAAACGCTCCCAGGTGACATTTCAGAGTTGTGACGTCACACACCTTGTTAACAATAATCAAACGTTCATAGACAATAATCAAGACAATAATTTAATTATTTTATGTGTTAAAAATGAATTCCAAAAATCCAAACTATATAAGTTCTTACATAAGGTATGTACATATCTAATAATCTTGCAAGAGGAATTGATATTTTTACTGATACGTTTACTGATGCGTGACATCATTCGCTCTGATTGGTGTTCCATTTCATATGGCGGATTGTTATATTTTACATTTTTATTTTAACAAAAATTGTATCAATCTCGCATTTAATATAAAAATAAATATATTTTTTAGAATCTTTTTAAATTATTTCATTATTTAAAATCATAATTTCAATGATACTTTGTTACTGGCATCATGCCTATTATTTATTTTGAGGGACACACGACCCCTATTACCCCATTTACATATTTGCATACGCCACTACAAGAAACACTATTTTTCTCGGTGTTCAACAGTTTATAGTTTCACGAAATCCATAGATAAGCTACATTTATTTAGAATTCTGCTAATGGTTGAATATTAAGCTCCATAAAAGGGAACATACTATATATTATAACGACTAAACCGCTGCATATTACTAAAGCTCGGGATTATGTTATATTTATTACGCTAACGTTGTCGTTTAATAGGTATTGCTGGAATAAATCTACAAATACTTTATCCCCATTCACCCTATTTAGAATTATTAAAAAAGTTTGCTCGAATAAACAAATTACGTTTGATGTCATGCAAACAATAATTTTTTTTAAGTATTTCAATTTAATTTTATGAAATTGTTGAACAATATTTAGATTTCATGATTTGATAATTGTGTATTAAGTGTTTTTAAAATTGGTTAATTTTCTATGATCACGATTCAATTTTATGTCATATATGGTAATATAGGAACTACTTTACGTACATAGGAAACAAAAAATATAATAGTAGGTATCTTAATTAACAGTTGAAATTTAATTAATTAAATTTCCTCGACAGATATTCAAGATGAAACATTAGAGGAAGTGTGGTTATGCGTGAGAGAGCGATGAGTATATGTATAAAAGAAAAATGACTGAATAGCGCATGCGTACTAGTCTGCTTACATCGGTTATGCGTAAGAGAGTGATGATTAAATGTATAAGAGAAAAATGGATGGAATAGTGTTTTTATGTGAAATAAGTCAGTACTTTAATGATAAACTAAATTCAAAATTTTAATATTTAACCAGTTTGTCATGTGATCACAAACGCGTCTAGCAGCTATCACTTGTATGACGTCAAAATACATTAAAAACTAAGAATACTAGATTCCTATTGGTTGACGTGATTTTGAATTCGCATTTTCGCGGAATTTTTTCAATTTAATAGAAAAATATTTTCAGCGTTTTTTCGGCATTATTTTGAAAAAAGATATAAGGAAGTATCTATTATACACATACGCACAATTTACAATATATTTTAAAATTAAGTCAAATACCCTATTTTGGGAATACAGTTTGTTTTTATAAAAAAATAACACTTTAAATAATTTCCCTTTTTAGTACAGGCAATGAATGGAATAATTGCCCTGTTCTTGGAACAAATTAGGAGTGCGATGAAATTTGGTACCAATGTAGTATACATTAAAGTACGTCTGTACACAAAAGTCCCCATCTATAGGCCTTGTGGAAAATTTTTTAGAGCCGTTTGAAGTTTTTTTTTGTTATTCTTGAATAACTTCAAGACAAATAAAGATACGGAGGCGTGCCTTATATCAAAATTTTCAAAAATGTTTGCATTTCAACAATATTTCAAAATTTATTCCGATGTGTGCACCTAAATTGCTGAAAAGTTGCCGTGAATCCAAAAATTAGGTGCGTTTAATAAAAAAAATATGTTTGAAAGGATTTTTGAGCTCCTAAAACTGATAATAGAAATAAATGACCTGTATGAAAGTTATAGAGAATAAAATTTTACACATTTTTATGTAAACTGCAATATTCAAAGTGTGAATATTTATTAGATATTTCTTTTTTTAGGTAGTCGAAAAAACAAAATTAATTTAAAAAATCATATAAATAGTATGCTATGAAAATTAGTATTACATTGAAAATAACACGATATTATAGAAAATTAGTGAAAATAAAGGTAAATTATAATTCCAATACTTCCATAAGACTTTAAATAACATATTATGATTACAATATACTGAGGTGTACATTGTAGCCCCTCGATTGAATATTATTGTATGATTTAATAGTTTTAAATATGAATCTTCAAGATATTTGATTTTATCTTTAAAATACGGATATTAGAGTAGAATAAAATCAGAGTGCCGTAAAATTGTGCATATATGTAGTACTTATATTACTTTACATGTGTGAAAAAGTCCTCACGAATTAGTTATGTGGAAAAAAAATTATAGCGATTTTAATGACGATTTGTTAAATTACAATATATCATAATGTAACTTATTATTACCCGTTTTTTATCTGAATATTTACATACTATGTATCTCTGTATAACATACACATTATGAACACTTAAATTATGATTATTTAGATATAATTTTTTCTTTTTTAAATCAAACGATTTTCAAGACATAAATTTATTTGTTTAATTCGATTGTATAAAAATATATCATATCATGTATTTTGTACCTGTTTGTAGATATGCTTATAACTTTTCTTTCGGGGTATCAATAAATGGGGACTTTCATACAGACGTGGGAGATACATTAGTGAGTGCATCTGAAAAAGTCCTCAAACATTGGAGCCATAGGAAAAAAGTTACAGTTGTTTTATAACTACATTGTGGTAAATTATGATCTATATAACTTATTTACAGTAAATTTATTTATATAGGTAATTCTACCAAAAAAACTGGAACTAAATTTGATTTCTATTTGACTAATATATCGTTCATATTGAAAGCAATAATCAATTTTTTTTTTATTTTCTATCGTGACTCTCCATAAAACATTCTTTAGTTAAAAAATATATAAATAAATAAATAATATACTAGTAGTGACGTTAAAATATAATAAATAAAACAACTAATTGTCTAAACGTCAAAGATTTAATAAGCAAGGAAACGTAGCGAGCTTTCGATTCACAGAATGAAAATTGTTGAGATAACGACACCGTTCTCGCATTCTCCCCTTTAAATAGCCTGACGATGATTCTGTGAATCGAAAGCTCGCTACGTTTCCTTGCTTATTAAATCTTTGACGTTTAGACAATTAGTTGTTTTATTTATTAAATAAATAAATATATTTCATATAGATAGAAGTGACCAATTCCAAAAAATTCTCATCGAGAATCCATAAAATATGCTATTCATTATTAATTATGTTTGTGATACTTTCGAATATTTAAAAAAGAAATAGGTATATTATACCTCTTATGTATAAAAGTCTCAAAATTCTGAACAAATTGTAAAATTATTTATTTTTAAAAACTAAAGAATGTTTTATGCAGAGTCCCGATGGAAATTAAAAAAAAAAAGATTTTTTCTTTCAATATGAAAGATACAATAGTCAAATAGGAATAAAAATCAGTTCTAATTTTTTGGTAGAATTGCCTATATAAATAAATTTACTGTAAATAAGTTATATAGATCATAATTTACCACAATGTAGTTATAAAACAACTGTAACTTTTTTCCTATGGCTCCAATGTTTGAGGACTTTTTCAGATGCACTCACTAATGTATCTCCCACGTCTGTATGAAAGTCCCCATTTATTGATACCCCGAAAGAAAAGTTATAAGCATATCTACAAACAGGTACAAAATACATGATATGATATATTTTTATACAATCGAATTAAACAAATAAATTTATGTCTTGAAAATCGTTTGATTTAAAAAAGAAAAAATTATATCTAAATAATCATAATTTAAGTGTTCATAATGTGTATGTTATACAGAGATACATAGTATGTAAATATTCAGATAAAAAACGGGTAATAATAAGTTACATTATGATATATTGTAATTTAACAAATCGTCATTAAAATCGCTATAATTTTTTTTCCACATAACTAATTCGTGAGGACTTTTTCACACATGTAAAGTAATATAAGTACTACATATATGCACAATTTTACGGCACTCTGATTTTATTCTACTCTAATATCCGTATTTTAAAGATAAAATCAAATATCTTGAAGATTCATATTTAAAACTATTAAATCATACAATAATATTCAATCGAGGGGCTACAATGTACACCTCAGTATATTGTAATCATAATATGTTATTTAAAGTCTTATGGAAGTATTGGAATTATAATTTACCTTTATTTTCACTAATTTTCTATAATATCGTGTTATTTTCAATGTAATACTAATTTTCATAGCATACTATTTATATGATTTTTTAAATTAATTTTGTTTTTTCGACTACCTAAAAAAAGAAATATCTAATAAATATTCACACTTTGAATATTGCAGTTTACATAAAAATGTGTAAAATTTTATTCTCTATAACTTTCATACAGGTCATTTATTTCTATTATCAGTTTTAGGAGCTCAAAAATCCTTTCAAACATATTTTTTTTATTAAACGCACCTAATTTTTGGATTCACGGCAACTTTTCAGCAATTTAGGTGCACACATCGGAATAAATTTTGAAATATTGTTGAAATGCAAACATTTTTGAAAATTTTGATATAAGGCACGCCTCCGTATCTTTATTTGTCTTGAAGTTATTCAAGAATAACAAAAAAAAACTTCAAACGGCTCTAAAAAATTTTCCACAAGGCCTATAGATGGGGACTTTTGTGTACAGACGTACTTTAATGTATACTACATTGGTACCAAATTTCATCGCACTCCTAATTTGTTCTTTTTCATTCCATTGATTGCCTGTACTATTTTTACAAAAAAATTTTTTTTCATGAATCTCGAAAAAAATTGTTTTTTTTTAATTGAAGCCCAACATTTTCTGCTTAGTGCCTCCAACTATCATAATAACGAGCATCTATGACCTCAGAATGTGGCACATTCCAATAAAAAAAAACGTTGAGTAAAAAAACACGTTCAAATATGCTATAGCCAACTAAGTGGCCCATAAGAAAAAACTTAAGTTAGGGCTTGTAACTCGGAAACTGAAGTTATATAAAAATTCTAAATACACCAATTAATTTTACATAAAAAGTGCTATAAGAAACCGCAAACAAAAAGTACCTATCTACTTTGATAAAAAGGTTATATAGCCATTTGAAGAAATTTCGAATTTTCAGTTTTTTGGGTTTACCGCCTAAACCACATAGAATTATGAATATTTTTTTATGTAGTAATACTCACCCCTTTCTTACAAATAATTCATCTCATTTAACCAAACCTGTATCTCTTATAGATACTGAGATCCCCATGCTGGAAAAGTTATCTGGGACACCCAGTATAATCTTATAAATATAAAAATATAAAAAATCTTATAATAATTATAATCTTATAAAAATGTGACTTTTTACGAGATTCTCAACGACACTGATATATAAAGTTAATATCGTCACAATCTATTCTCGTTCAAAACTGAGCCAAACTCATCTCTGTCTCGTATCGTTCAAATTTAAGTCACACCCATCTCGTCATTACGCAACCAAGAAAAGTCTCATATTGGCATGCAACTATAAAGTTCACTATCTTAAATCACCATAAAATGAAACAATTCCAATTAATTATCAAATTTATGCAGACATTAAAAACCACAACAAGAGAACCCTGATGGCTGACAAGACGGAATATTAATCCGAATAAAGCCAGAACCCATGTCGTAATTAAATATTAACATCTTGACTTGCAACTATAAAGTTCACTGTCTTAAGGGGTTACATACAGTCAGAAGGCCAAAAAAAGTGTTTTTTCAAGAATTCTTTAAGAGAAGACTTTTAAATTTTTTAATGTAAAAATTTGTACACATATTATGGTAACTTTTATTTGTATTTTAACATTTTTTATTTGTAAAAATAATAATTTCGAAAGCTACTACAGCTGTTCTCCAGGAGGTCCTCTAAAAAAAGGCGCCTTGCGGTGACCACTATATTTCTGGACTGGATCATTTAAAATAAAAAACCCAAACGAATTTCGTTAAAGTAATGTATAATCTTGTGCTTAATCGAAGGAATAAGCAAAATAAAATTTTTTCACAAAATGGCGGCTTCTCAAAAAAAAAATCGATTTTCCACAAAAATTTGACCTTAAATTGTTTATAAAAAAATAAATATTTATCGGTGAGATAAAACCTTCGATTAATTACTAAAAAATATTCTTAAGAAACTTGTGTTAAAATTTGAGATTGATCGGTTCAGCCATTTCCGAGGAATAGTGGTCACCGACTTTGAAAACGTAGATTTGAGAAAAACGCGCTGCCGCATGCCGCTCCGACCACCTACATTCAAACACTCTGAGACGTCTTTACAAATATGCGTGTAACTTCGAAAATAATCGCCGGATTGACTTGAAAATTTTGTGTGTGTGTATTTAAGTATCTGTACATTACGAAAATGGAATTAAAAAAATCGATTTTTTGAAAATTCTAACTGTATATAACTCTTCAACTCCGGCCTCCTACTTTCAAACGCTCTGAGACGTCTTTACAAATATGCGTGTAACTTCGAAAATAATCGCCGGATTGACTTGAAATTTTTTTGTGTGTACTTAAATATATGTACATTAAGAAAATTAAATAAAACAAAATTATATTTTTTGAAAATTCTAACTGTATGTAACCCCTTAAATCACCATAAAATGAAATACATAATTCCAATTAATTATCAAATCTACGCAGACATTAAAAACCACAACAAGAGAATCCTGATGGCTGACAAGACGGAATATTAATCCGAATAAAGCCAGAACCCATGTCGTAATTAAATATTAACACCGTCACAGCAAATAGCTCGGAGTCTGCATTGAGGGGGGAGGTCTGTATTGTTACAGGCGTAATATTGGATGCGATAAATCCGATGATAATGGTCTGTGCTACAATTACCTTATGTTAAGGGAGGGGGTGGTCGGACGATTATTACGTTAGTGCAGTGATTTATAGTATTATGAAGGAATTTCAATAAGGTTTGTGTGGATTGTGGATTGGTTACGGTTTTGTAGAGATTTTGGAAAGAGTTTTGGTATTTTATTAGATTTGTTATGTTGTTGAAACTCTTGTTACATTTGCAAATTAAATGGATGGGTTTTTAAGAAAATTTGTCAAGTCTGAGTAGAGCTGAGCATGTACTTAAGTACATGTAGCTACTTAAGAAGTTGTTGGAGTAATTGTGTTTGTAGTTGATTACTTTTCAAATGAAAATAACTGTTATTTAACTGTATGTACTAGAGCATCTGTGTTTATTGACCAATGTTTTAAATTGTTAAATGTTAAAATTTTCTCGTAGATCAAACCTGTGAATGACGCAAATAAAGTTGTATTTCCATTTAACTAACATGGAAAAATGACTTTTTTATTCAGGTGGCATATGACGCAATTGAATAATATTCCTCTATAACTTCTTATGTGACTTAATTATGCCTAGCCTACCACTTTTTTCCCCTGCGACATTTTTGTAATCACGGATTTCTCTCTCTATTTTTTCCGAAACTCGTGCATTTAGTGTTGTATAGAAATTTTATAGATATAGTATTTTTTCAAACTGTAGGAGTAAGATAATTTGATAAATGTGCGAGAAAAAATTAGTCCCATAAAATTTTTGGAAAATTTAGGGTGTTTCCACCTTAAACCTGTCAAATTAACAACTTCTGAAAATGTAATGATAATCAGCTGATTTTTTCATGATTGTTTAATGAAAATGATTTAAACCCAATAGCTACTTTGTCGAAAAAAAAAATATTGGAAATTCTAATGGGAAATCTGCGATTACAAAAATTTTCGCAGAGGAAATAAATTGTAGAGTATATAGGCATACTTAAGCAACCCACGCATGAAATTTTAAAGAGATATTATTCAATTGCTTCATATACCGCCTGTTCTTTATATTACTGTAAAAAGAACTTAAATTAATCTATATCTATAAAAGAGTTTGTCCTTAACCACTCACTTACTCACTAACTCACTCACTCATATATCAACGTACAGCCCAAACCCCTGAACCTAGAAACATGAAATTTGGTAGGTGCCTTCCTTTTATGTTGTAAGCACCCACTAAGAAAGGATTTTTCGAAATTCAATCCCTGCGGGGTTAAAACGGGGTGTCAGTTTATATAAAAAAAATATTTTTTTTTTCGCATTTAATTGAAACATATCATTTCAACATTTCCCAAAATTTAACCCCTAAGGTGTGGCACAATAAGTAGGTACTCTACAAGACAAATATCATTTACGAAAATTCAACCGCCATGGGAATGGGAGGGGGGGGGGGTAAAATTTTGATATATTTATCTTCATAATTGTTCATGATATTAAAGTAAATTAATATTCAATTAAATTAAAAATTAAATTAAAAATGAAAGTTCGATATTCAAGCCCTAACAGTGTGGGACGGGGACGAGGATGGATTTAGATATGTTTATCTGCATACATGCTTTACTTATAAAGGTAAATTCGGGCAAAATAATCATCTATTAAAATAAAAATTTCGACATTCAACCCCTAATGGCGGGGGGCAGACAGGGGGTTAGTTTTTACAATTTTTAACTAAGATCCGAGATTTTTATGTTTTCTTTATAGATAATGAATAAAAATCAATATAAATGTAATATACATATGTCATCCCTTATCACGTATGGAGAGTTCTAATTATTTCGAAGTTTACGTGAGCGAAGCCGCGGGATTCCGCTAGTTTGTATATAAATACATTTTTTCGGAGATGTACTTTTACTTAAGTAAATAACTAACCTCCCTCCCATCATAGAATATAACAGTGATGGTTATCTTTTATTATAAAATTTCACTTTTTCTATCTACCCAATAATTTTTGAACACAAATTAACAAAGTAATGAAGAAGGGGCTCCCATAAGTTTAGCATCAGAGCTTGAGATGTCTTAATTCGTTTCTGGTACAATGTGAAGTATTTATAACCCTGATTTTGTATTATTTTCGATTCATTTCATATAATAAAAGTTTTACAATGATTAAAAAAAATTTAATTAAAATAATACAAAAAAAATCCAAAATTATAAAATTCATAACTGAACAAATATTTAATATAAAAAATAATAATAATACTTTTTTGGGGGAGGAGAAACGCAATACAAAACTATTAACGAAATCGTAGTCATAGTTGACGTCGAGAATATAGGTATGGACGGTATAGTACCTTATTCCACTGATTGTGAGTATTGAATTTAATTTTTACCTTACCCAAGCAAAGAAAATCGACAACTAAATTAACATAATACAAACATATGTAAAATAAACATGTACTTTTTCCACATATTTGAAATGCCGCTAATAAGATCTAATGCTTTGGGCGTCGATGTAAGACTAACGGGCAGGTGGGTACGTTCTGTCTCTCTCACACACCGGCGTGCGCTGTCTTTGTTGCACCCGCGCGCGCCACCACGCACCGCGGCGCTCGCATCGACGCGCCGCCGTCACAGGACTGTATTAAGTGAAAATATCGGACCGAAATATATGCAATAAAAGGAAAATAGTGCGTTCAGATTATTTTTCAATTATAAAATACGAAATTATTGTCTGACGAAAAAACTACACGCAGATTTTTAAAGGGTTTAAAATTATTTATATAGATATTTTATTTATTAATTATAATTAACTTACGTAAATCAGCGATGCACCCAAAAAAATATTAGGGAGTAATTTCTTTTTTTGTAAAATTATTTATATATAATTTATATATAAAATATACTAGTAGTGACGTTAAAATATAATAAATAAAAACAACTTAATTGTCTAAACGTCAGAATGAAATATTGTTGAGATAACGACACCGTTCTCGCATTCTCCCCTTTAAATAGATATATTTTTGAATTTTTATTTTTAAAGTACCAATATTTTATATTATATTAATTGTATTTAATTACGATTTATTATTTTAGCCTGACGATGATTCTGTGAATCGAAAGCTCGCTACGTTTCTTTTGCCTATTAAATTTCTGACGTTTAGACATTTAAGTTGTTTTTATTTATAATTTATATATATATTTATAATTCTGAGGGGGGGGGGGGTGACCCTTACCCCCCATGGGTGCACCACTGATCTAGACGTCTGATTATCTTGACTTTGCTTTATTATGAAGCTGTTTTCGTTACTTTTTTAATAAAACATTAATCTTTTTTTTGTATTTTTAAATAGTTTCTTAAAAACTAGATAGTCATGACGCCATGAAACTTTATTCTAAATGGCAATATATGTAGTTAGTGACCATAAACATAGAGCATGAAATGTGCATTTAATTCGAAATTTGAGTTTTCACAAAAAAGTGATATAGCGTATTGTGGGTCTATGCTTGGTTTTTAATTAAAAATAAGGGTAAAAATTATAGTATTGTTTGGGTGATATCTCTATTTTCTCTTTTATGAACCAAATTTTACACATTGAATGTTAATACAGAATGCACAATCGATGTCTATATGACTATGGTGGTGACTAAATTTTCTTTTGGCGAAATCGGTCCATTTTTCAAAACATATCTAAAATTGTCTGGAGTAGTAGAGTGGGGCATATTCTTATGTTAGCTTAACTTGACGCTGTTAGAATGTGACAATTCAAATCGACATTGTTTACAATAGTATAAAAGTTAATAATATTTTTTGAGTGAATTCTCATTTTTTTTTTAATTTTTTTTTTTATTACACCTGCTAAAATAGATCTGTAATATTTTTGGTTTGTCCATTACTCCCATTTTAAAGATTCAAACGTACAAAATGATATGATACTCTTTATTAAATAAAATAAAAAATCAGTACTGTCATATTTCTATCAATGGAAGGTTATTTTTTACCTGAGTTGAAACAATAATCCTGACGTTTTTAAGGGGGTGCTGTTTTTATACAAGTAAACTATCAAATATAACTTGTGTTTTTTAACTTTTCTTTACTTAATTAAATTAAAATAACATTATCGTATAAATTGAAAAACTATACGAGACACTAATAGGTAAAGTAAAGCTCGACTCGCATTTGACATATTTTTTACGTCTGAAGTATAAAGCTCTTAATATAGTGATGTTAAACAAACGGTCCGAAAGACTCTAGAATGCAGCCTGCAGTCCAAAGGTTGCAGTTATAATAAAAATTTAAAAAATATAAAACGCATTTCTAAAAAAAATTGTAAATGATCCATACTAATATTATAAATACTATAAAGTAAGTCTGTTTGTCTGTCTGTTTGTTACCTTTTTATAGCTATACCATTAAACCGATCTTGATGAAATTTGGCAGGGAAATAGCTTACATCCTGAGGAAGTATATAGGGCACTTTGTATCCCGAAAAATTGATTAGATAAAAAAAATCTACAAGGACGAAATTGCGAAAGTATAAAATGTAAATAATTTCTCCCAAAGGTAACAAAATTATAAATGAGTTATTTACTTACCCATACAAAATACTCTTTTTTCGCTTAAATTACCCTGTTTTATTCGCAATTTTTTAAAGAAGTTTATTTTTAGGGATGGGGGATACGGCCAGCTAATAATGAATTTGATATCCCGTGTTGATAAATGAGTTTGACACCACTGCATATATTCGTATAGAGAGAAGAGAGATATTGTTTGGAGTACGGTGCTGCGTTGCGCGCTGGCGCCCTTGCCGCGCTCATTCGCTCGGGCGGCCAGCTGTCGGCGACACACTCCGTCAGTACTGGCTCAGCCCCGGACACACACACACATACACACACACACTAAACACATACATACATACATACACACATCCGCGTTACACCACCACGACGACAACAACACTACAACCTCGGTGTGGACTAAAGTATACCACATTATCTGTTACAGTTATCTGTTGTTTGTTTGTTTGTTCTGTTATTGTGTTATTGTGCGGTGAGGTGGTTGTGCGCGATGCCTTGGTGATGACGGCGGGGCAGGCACGGCGCGGGAAGCGGCGCGCCCCGCGTCCGTCGGGCTGACTACCCGGGCCTGACTTATGGCGCCGTGTCTACTCATTGTCGCGGCTCTGCTGTTCCTCCGACAAGCCTCCGCGCAAGGTAAGAACAACACCCCCTATACATCATATACAAACTCCGACCGCATTGAACAAACCGTATCCAATACCAAACTTTTCATTCTAACCTATATATACGGAATCAAGAAAACTAGAGAAAAAAGTTTCATTTACCTTTCATATGGGCTAGAACTACTTATCAGCCTGACCCGGCTTTTATAAGTTTTTCTATAACCATTCTTAGGTAAAAAAAAATTAATTTGAATTGTCGTCCCAATGTTAAGTAACAAAAGTTATTAATTCTGAAGATAGGCTTGATTTTCAGAAAGTTATTTTCTCTTCCTTAGTGAGAGTTATTCAACTTCCTCTTTCTAATTACAAGGTAACTTCAAACGAATTTTTGGTTAAAACTTCAAGAAGTAAATTAGTTGTTTAAATAAGCTTTCAACCAAATATTATGAACTAAAAGTATTTTTTAATTTTTACCAAATTCTACAGCCTTTTCTTGTATTAACTTACGTGAAAAACTGACAAATAATTCGTAGTGGAAAATATCTTATTTATACAGGGTGTTTGGTTCGGCGATACGAATATTTTGAAGGAAGGTAGAATGAGTCATTTGGAAGTGATTTAAGCAAATATACCTATATACAAAGTGCTACAGTTATTTTATATCGGCCTTTTTAGTAAATTTTTGAAAAATCCCAGATTTATACATGTTAACGGCAATATTTCCAATGTTAGAGTGCCCATCTTTTTCAAACACAATTTTTATATTACCTAAATGTCTATGCTACATTATCAGATCAAAATAAAATTGATTAATAACATAAACAAAAAAATGCCTGCAGCTTTTAACATCTGAAGACATATAAAACTTAAATAAAATTAATTCTTTAAAAAATTATTTTATAAAATCTTGCATACTTACAGATGTTCAAATGGTTTTAAAAACTGCTCTATTTTATACCCTTTTGAAAAACCTGCCGTATTACCTACATGAACGGGCTACTTTTGTGAAAAAAACATACATTTATCCGAAAATAAGCAAGATTTTTACATTTTTCCAGTGAGTTGATCCTAGTATGCTAATCCTAATAGGTCGTAAAAAATGGAATGCAATACTTTTTAAACTTTTTTTTCTACTTCTTAGACCTTCCTTCAAAATATTCGTATCGCCGAACCAAACAACCTGTATTTCTTACACTTCCCTCTAATTAATACAACATGTTATTAAAATAGGTGAAAATAGGTAAAATTATAAAGAAATAGTGTTTTATAGATACATATTTCTATATGTGGATATTTCTCTATACAATTAGGGCAACTTGGTATCTCACACTAATTTTATTGAATTTTATTATTTTATTTTCATTTTGCTGTAATTATTATGAAAGATGAAAATTAATAATGAATATCTACTTGCGCAAAAGTTAAAATAAAAATACAATCACTTATTTAATATTATTTTGAAATAATAAAACACAGTCCCCTGGTCGGTCACCAACTCAGAATAACTGTCAAAGTACCTAATTTCAGAAACACGTAATTAGAAATATTTAATTCACTATCATTTTTTCAGAGATTAATAATTATAATATGCAAATACTATACTTTTATTTTGTGAAATTGATGTTTATTAGTGTAAAAATGAGTAACACTTTTATCGTATATAGAATTTTGAGCACAGCTCCCTGTGTGGTTTTATTTTTTATTTTTTAATCTGTATTATATCGTGTAATACTGCAAATTGTTTTGAGTCCCATATAATGGATTCTATTTGTCTAATTTTATATTCAATCTAAAGCACTAAATTGCATCAATCGAGCAAAAATATAATTGAGATACCACCCGTGAAATTGTGAAATGCCCAAGTATAAAAGTATCTTATTATAACCCTATCGTCCCTATCTACCCCATTAATGTAAACTTCATATTACTATGAGAATGTTGAGAAAAAGTGTCCTACATAAAGTCATATTTATATATACCTATAGATAAAATGTAACTCCTTACAACCCAACTTCTGATTACTTCTGCTCTTACTCCTGATTACTACTTACAAATGTAGTCAGTAGTAGGGAAACATATTATTGAGTTATATTTGATTATATCTAATATATCTATAGAGTAATAAAAATGTGTTTTTTAAATACATACTTTTTATATATGACGCTATGGACTCAGAAACTTACTAACTGTCAAATAGAATTATTACATATACCTATGTATATAAATTGTAAAACGATAATATTTTTTTATTTAATATAAAAACATTTATTGTTTAAAATGTATTATATCATTTTAAGCTAATGTAAGTCAAGAAAAAATCACATTACTGTAGAAATATAACAATTTTGAAACGTATTTTTTTCATATATCTATAAAGTTAAGGCCTTTAGAGAAAACAGTTTTTTGTATTTCATATGTACAATACAAGAACCCCTTCTTATTTTTTTACACTATAAAAATTTGAAACTTCGTCTAAAAAGTAATTAATTTTGAAAAATTAATTACTTTTTAATTACTTAAAATATCTCAAAATTGATAAATTAATATTTTCAAATGATGGACGACGCATTATTAATTTATTTTGAACATACTTTTCAACATAAAAATAATATTTCTAAATTTTTTCAAATATGAAATAAAAAAAATACTTTTTTTCTCCAAAAGTCCTGGAGATGATTTCTAAATTCTCTGCTGTCATAGTATAATTTTTTTCTGAAAAAGTATTAATTTTTATTTTTTATATTAAAATCCGCTTTTAGAAACCGAAAATTGCAATTTATATCGTTTGAATATAATTAGTAACGTGCAAAAACATTTAATTAATTAATTTAATTTAAGAAATATAGATACATATTTTACATCAATTTTTTTAAATTACATTTATCAAGACTTATTTGAATTTCCTCGAGAAGAAGCACTACATATAACTGATTAAAAATCATTTGATATCATATACTAAAATTTCTGCTACTTTTGAAGTCTTAGCATACATCTAAAAACTATAAGGGTTCCTAGTTTTCTACGGACATGATCGATACAACAAAATCAATATCTATACAGGGTGAGTCATATCAGGTGGAACAAACTTGAACAGTTAATTGAGAGAGATATTTTAAATAAAAAAGTTCATATAAACATGTGTCCGGAAAATCTACGTGAGGGAGCTACAGACTCAGAAAGATTTTGTCTAAAATCAGTTTTTATTTAATATCTGGAGAACCCATTGTAATACAGTAATGAAAATTGATACCCAGATTAGTATTGATAAGTGTTATCGATTTCCAGTATTAAACAGTGATTATTTAGATTGGGGATGTAGTGGGCCTGAAGGCCCTCTGATTTTTATCTAATATTTTTTTGTTTTTAATATTTTTCCAATGTTTGGCACTTTTATAAGGTCGTTTGTCACAAAATACATACAAATACACTTTGTTGATTTATCATAAGATTAACCGTTTACGAGAAATACGATGTTAAAGATAATATTGCAGAATTTAACTTAATACGGATGCTTCAAATTGCATAAAATAAATTTATATTATTGTTCTAGAACTAAAAATAAGAAAACAAGTTGGTATAAATATTGCATTTAATACGAGTCCTCATAGACATATAGCCAGTTTTATTACTTTAATACGTAATTTATTAATTTAATTAAAAAACGAAACTAAAAATTGTTATTCGTTGATAAGGATGCATTTTTGGAGGTATATTTACATTTACTTTTTTTCTTATTTTTAATCCTAGAACAAGAATGTAAATTTATTTTGTGTAATTTGGAGCATCCGTATTATGTTAAATTCTACAAAACTATCTTTACCATCGTATTTCTCGTAAACGGTTGATCTTATGGTAAATTAACAAAGTATAATAATGTGTATTTGGTGTCATACAATCTTATAGAAGTGCCAAACATTGGAAAAATTTTAAGAACAAAAAAATATTAGATAAAAATCAGAGGGCCTTCAGGCTCCATACATCCCTGGTCTAAATAATCATTGTTTGATACTGGAAATCGATAACACTTATTAATACTAATCTGGGTATCAATTTTCATTACTGTATCATAATTGGTTCTTCAGATATTAAATAAAAACTGATTTTAGGCAAAATCTTTGGGAGTCTGTAGCTCTCTCACGAAGATTTTCCGGACACATGTTTATATGAACTTTTTTACTTATCTCTCTCAATTGACTGTTCAAGTTTGTTCCACCTGATATGACTCACCCTGTATAGTAACTCATATTAAGTCTAAAAAATATTTTGTTGAATCATTTAATGCGAATTCGTAACATCTATTAGGTATAGATGTTACGAATTCGCATTAAATGATTCAACAACATCTATACCTACTCATGAGTTATATCAAATCATTATAATATGTATATTAAATATATACAAAAAACATTCATTATTAAGTCATTTACATAAATTTACATGTATTTTATAATGATATTACCCAATGATATATTTTAATTATATATTTTTCTATAAGAACATTTTTGTTTGTACTCGTAATTACTTTTTTTATACATACACTCATCAATATAATTAAGGGGGTTAGTTTTTATATTCTTATACCTATACAGGGTGGTCCGGTTTGGGATACAGATATTTTAGGAGCTGATTCCCTGACTCATTATGAGTAAGAAATTGTGCGGGAAGGGGTACAATAGTTTAAATTTTTAATGAGTTTAAAAGATATAATTCATTAATATTTAATGCACCAAAAATTATAAATTCACCTGCCATATTTTTTCTTCCTGCGTGTCAGAGTTATATTTGCATCTAATAATAATTTATAATAATATTGATTTAATATTTGACACTATTAAAAAGAAAATATACGTCTTAGAATTTATTTTATGTAGGTATATAGTATAAAGTAGAACTAGGGCAATATTCTAGTTTAATCTAACACAAGTATTGAACACCTATATATAAGACATACACATATGTTATGTATATTGTACATCGATCGAAATTTTCTGGTGAAGGAAAAGCTCATGTACCAATATATAGGTAAATGCATGATATATGCCTAGATATAGGTACATTAAGTGAGCTCTCACACCGGAGCAATATAGCAATATAGCAATAAAGTAACTACCAATTAGAAACTAGCAATATAGCGATATCATATTGCTTTGGTGTGAGACAAAATATGTCCGATTCAATGTATATTGACCGATAGCAATAATATCGCTAGTTATAATTTGCTAGTTTATATATTGCTATATTGCTCCGGTGTGATATTATACATGCCTATAGGAAAAGTATATAATAAAATTCTATTAAACAAATGTTTCACATTTTGCCTGAAATCGTTATAGGCATTGTATACAATTCCTAGGAAATATATAGAATGTCTAATTTACATACTTTGCCGGTAACATGCATTCATAATTTAATAAAATACAGTAGAAATCGGTTATAACGAAATCGGTTAATACAACATATCGGTTTTAACGACTCAAAAGAAAAGTCCGACTGAATCCCATATAATTGCATTTTTACCGGTTATTACGACTATCCGCTTTTTACAATCAATATGACCGGTCCCTTCGATTTTAATTAAAAATATTTGTTGATATTTGATTACTACCATTACTGAATATTAATCTATATACATTTAACTATCTTACAGCGTGATTTGATGATAATTCATCATTTTGTTTAAAAACAGTGGATAAATAATTATAATTGCGGTTCGGTACACTATCAAGAAAAGTGTATTTTTTATGTGAATTTTTTACATTGTTTTAAATTTTATGACTCTTTATTTTATAACTTTTGTGTCATAGTACTTATCTTTTGTGTAATCATTAGAAGTGTCCATTACTGGAGAAAAAACATTAATTAATACTATATAAAATACTATAGTTAAAAAAAGTTATTTACAGATTTTAATAATTAAATTGATTTAATAAAGAGGTATTTGTTTTATTATCACAGAAAAAATAATTTATCTGTGTGATAAAAAATGTGATCAATGTAAAAAAATCCGCGATCGATTTGACTCCGATAGAGGTTGTTTGTTAATATCATAATTTGTTACCAATTTGGAAATATCCACGTTAATCTTATTGATAAATGTATATTATTAGTAGCAATATTCTTATCACGGTGACAAATTATCGTATTGAAAACATATATTTAAAATACAACAAAAAATTTATAACTGATATCACTGAATTAACCATATCGTAAATTGCACTTTCACTAGTTGGGTGGTGTAAAAAATATTCACACTGAAAAATATTTATCAATACAACCATTATATTTAATCCATTTGAGAGTTTCGTTAGTTGAGTAATGAATTATTTATTAATTTGGCAAATGAAAAGATTTTTAGATAAACATGAAGATATATTTTTTAAATTAATAAAATATCCTCAATAAAAATTTTCGTTATTATTATATTAAGGAAATATTGTTATATTAACTAGATAAAATTAAGCATTCTTCCATCTCAAATTTTCCGACTTTTTTCTGTGATTGTAACATGAGTTAATAAGAATTACAAAAATGAAGCCCATCTTAATGTGCCCATGACTGGTGCCATGCAGTACCATATATTATTACAACCATTTGAAAAATTACAATATAGATGAAAAATAACGGTAAAAATATTAGGTTATAAATAATAACAAAATAAAATAATGATTATTTAAAAACCTTCATTAAAAAAATTCAGCACGTTAAACTCAACTGTATATAAAAGTGAAAAAGTTTATATATTTAAGGCTAAGGGATTTCAAATAAACATTTAATACGAGTATGTGGGTATTTGTAGTAGAATCTAGAGGGCGTCGGAACAACGGGTATAAATTCAACAAACTAAGACACTTCTTTATTTTTACTACCACCGGAAAAAATATCGTAAAACTGGGTTGGATATACTTCGTGTACTTCTGTTGTATAACTTGTATATTCTGTTCTTTTTGTTACTGTTTTAAAAGAAAATTTATTAGAGCGAAAGAGATATATAGATACCAAATGTACCTATATTCCATGCCAGTATCTAGATATATATTGATATTTATTGGATTTTATTGACAAATATATTATACCTACTAGCTGTGCGAAGTCGCGGGCACAGACTTCGCTCGCGTGGACTACTGAATTATTGTTTAGGATTTTTGAAAAATATAGTTGAATAAGTAAAAACATTATTATTGTAATAATAATAACTAATGAATACTTAAATTCTCTAAAAAATGAATCGGAATAAAAAGTACTAATAATTTTTATTCTATTTAAAAAAAAAGTTAATTACTGAAAACAAAATATACAACTGACGATCAAAAAAGATATATTTTTTTTATAAATATTAAATTGTTAATGGGGAAAATAGCTTGAATTTTACGTATACCCAAGTAAAACGAAACGGGCGCACTTTTGGTCATTTAAAATAAGATTTTGAAAAAAAGCTCGAACACGTCGATTTTGCTTTCAAGGGGGACATCTTTTGCTATAAAATATTTGCAAGAATCTTTTCAACTCTCAGCGCTATGAGCACAACCCTTAAAACTTTAAATAGCATGATAGGGCAAGTGATACCTCATTTGAAGAAATGTCCACATTGGATGTTTTTGAACAATTGGATACGAAAATAAGCCTAATTTCTTTTGAATTTTAATTGTAAATATTTGATTTTTGATCAGAAAATCGTTGCATTTATGGAATTCAAAATGTAAATAACTTGACTAAAACTAAACAGATTTGAGAAAATAAAAAACATCGTATTTAGAATGAAAAAATCTTTCAAATGAGGTATCACTTGCCCTATCATGCTATTTAAAATATTAAGGGTTGTGCTCATAGCGCTGAGGGTTGAAAAGATTCTTGCAAAAATTTAATAGCAAAAAATCCCCCCCCCCCTTGAAAGAAAAATCGACGTGTTTGAGCTTTTTTCAAAATCTTATTTTAAATGACCAAAAGCGTGCCCGTTTCGTTTTACTTGGGCCACCTGTGTACTTACTTAATAAATGATAAAATCAATTTATTAATTTTATGTTACCGTATGTAACATTATTTCTAGTTATTTCCTAAACTATAAGACTAAATTGGATGCTTTAAAAAGCAAATTGTATCTACATTGGGTACTTATGACTTATATTTCGATATGTATTAATGTTTTGCTGGTCACAAGTCCACGTAAAACTAAAATATAATTTTTAATTTTCATTGTAATGTAAAATCAGTCATTGTGGCTTAAATAAAAAAGTTAGATATATGGTGTCGCGGAGTTAATTTTAGATCTTTTTATTTTACATGGTTTTTAACTATATTATATTACCTATTTAGTATTTAAAGGAAAGAAAAATGTTGCACCTGTCATTAGCACGTTATGAAAGTTAGGGGCTATAGGTAGAATATATATTCGGAGCCCACATTAAAAAAAATATCAAATAAGAAAAATACAAAAATGTATATTAAAACTGAAAAAAAATTACCTTTACAAAAACCCTTATTCACAAAAAACTATTCTATGGAGATCTTTAGTGTCTTCTATTTCCAAAAAATACTTATTTCTGCAGAAAATAAAGGTTTAATCGCAAAAATTGACTCTTTTAAAACGAATTTTGAATTTGACGCCAAAACGCTCGCAGGTGACATTTCAGAGTTGTGACGTCACACTCCTTGTCAACAATAATCAACATTCAGAATTAGACAATAATTTAATTATTTTGTGTGTTAAAAGGAATTGATATTTGTCTAAAATAAAAGTATTTTGACGTTTACTGATGCGTGACGTCATTCGCTCTGATTGGTGTTCCATTTAACATGTCGGATTGGTGTATTTTGCATTTTTATTTTAACAATAATTATATTCATCTCGTTTTTAATAAAAAAATAAATACATTTTTAGAATCTTTTTAACCTATTTCATTATTTAAAATCATAATGTCAATGATACTTTGTTACTGGCATCATGCCTATTGAGTAAAGAGCAAAAAATATATAAATATTCACCGAAATTACTTGAGGGTAAAAAACCACATTTTTTTGATTCCCCTAATTTATAAAATTAAATTATTTAAATTTCTATAAAATAGACTCTCTTCATATATTAATTAAAGCTTTTCAATTACGGAAAAATACCACTTAAGAATACCGCAATGTTTTTTACCAGTGCCACTAAAAAGGGCAAAGAGGGTATTCTGTCTTCATTTGCATACTACATTCATTTTTAACTATGCTATAAAGATATGTATTTTCTACGTAAAAACATGTTCATATTTTTTACAACGCTGCCGGCTTCATAAGAAAATTTATGTTTCATTAATGTATATTCGTACATAATACATATGTATATTTCATCACGTATTAAAGCCACTAGCCACCCCTCCCCTTTATAAGTTACCCTAACAAATATATAGTTTCATACGTTTCAGTTAATATCGTTGCATTTTATTGTATGAATAATTTATATGAATTATCTTATTTACATGGAATTTTCATATGTTCGAAAATAAGTTAAAAGTTATTTAAAAAATTTTCTTTAGGGAGTTTCCATTAATTATGTAAGACTTTGGGAGAAATAGGAATTATAAAATCTTATGATTTCTTGCATGGGAGGGGGAGGTAAAAAAGGTGATTTTTCTAATTAATTATTTTAAAATACACTACTGGATAAAATAAAGGAACAAAAAATTTCTTAAATTTTTAGTGATTTTTGAAAGGTTGTAACTTTATAAAAAGTAGTCGTATGGAGATTTAAAAAAAATGATTTTCAAGCTTTAAGTTTCTAGTTTTGAGATATAAGTTGCTGGACATTTAAGGAAACGTTTCTGAAACGATTTGACCTTTGCATTAAAATTAAGTTACCTACTTTTAAAAGGAGGCAGTATTTGATGCTGTATTTACATTTAAAAATTTTCATAGCTTACTAGAAATCAACCTAAAAACCGTTTTGATTCAAAATTTTCTATCATGAATATTTCTTAACTATTTTAACACTGTTTTTTTTTAAATTTCTTATTTTTATAGATATGAGATAAACATATTTTCTTAAATAAGTTAAATAGAAAATTTTAAATTTTTTAACAGAAAAATTTTAATTATCTTTTCAATGGTATACCGGGTGTCCCAGATAACTTTTCCAGCATGGGGATCTCAGTATCTATAAGAGATACAGGTTTGGTTAAATGAGATGAATTATTTGTATGAAAGGGGTGAGTATTATTACACAAAAAAATATTCATAATTTTATGTGGTTGAGGCGGTATACCCAAAAAACTGAAAATTCGGAATTTCTTTAAATGGCTATAACTTTTTTGTTAAAGTAGATAGGTATTTTTTGTTTGCGGTTTCTTGAAGCACTTTTTTGTGTAGAATTGATTGGTGTATTTAGATTTTTAATATCACTTTTAGTTTCCGAGATACAAGCCCTAACTTCAGTTTTTCTTATAGGTCGCTAAGTTGGCTATGGCGTATTTGAACGTGTTTTTTACTCTACTTTACAACGATATGTCACTTGCCATATTTATTATTAAAAAAAAGTCGAAATACTAAATATCAGTGATATTTATGAAGTATTTTATTACTAACTTTTAAGTGAGCCATGAAAAACAAAAATTGTAAACAAAAATCACAATAACAACAATCAAAATAACAAATGAATATTTGAAACAATGAACTATTTGAAAAAAATATTATAATTTTTTTTCGATAATAAATATGGCAAGTGACACATCGTTGTAAAGTAGAGTAAAAAACACGTTCAAATATGCCATAGCCAACTAAGCGGCCCATAAGAAAAACTGAAGTTAGGGCTTGTATCTCGGAAACTAAAAGTGATATAAAAAATCTAAATACACCAATCAATTTTACACAAAAAAGTGCTTTAAGAAACTGCAAACAAAAAATACCTATCTATTTTAACAAAAAAGTTATAGCCATTTAAAGAAATTCCGAATTTTCAGTTTTTTGGGTATACCGCCTAAACCACATAGAATTATGAATATTTTTTTGTGTAATAATACTCACCCCTTTCATACAATTAATTCATCTCATTTAACCAAACCTGTATCTCTTATAGATACTGAGATCCCCATGCTGGAAAAGTTATCTGGGACACCCTAGGTAGGTATCTTACTTTTCTAAATATCTGAAAAAATAAAAAAGATGTTAAAATAACTAACAAAATACTAATGAACTAATGTAACGTGAATTAACTAATTAGAAGTTAAGTATCAAAAAATAAATAAAACATTAATAATATTAGAAATATCACATATCAAAAACGCTTTCAAACTCAAAATTTTGCATTTTTAAATTAAAATTTTTAGTTTAACCATCGTTTTGAAAGGTATACAATTATTTTTGGTTAAAATAATAATCAAGAATGATGTAGCAAATTTAATTATCTGTTTAAAATGCGAAAGACGGGGTTGATAGAACATTCCGTTTATTAGATACAGTATGGATCTTGGCTTCTGGGTGTAAGCCGCGTCGATTTGGTCATTTTACTGGCCAACGTATCGTCACACATTGCAGTGGACATCTTCAGGGCTCTTGTTACAGTGCAACTGTAACAAGAGCCCTGAAGATGTCCACTGCATGCAATGTGTGACGAACCTTGGCCAGTAAAATGACCAAATCGACGCGGCTTACACCCAGAAGCCAAGATCCATTTCAAGATCACCGCGGAAGCCTGAACACTTGTAGATACAGTATGTTTAAAAAATCCTTGTAATACAAAACTTTGGGCCCTTGGTTGGGGGTGTTACGGGGCAAACTTTGCTAGGGAATTTTTAAGAAATATACATCTCGGCATCTTCGGCACCTCATACATTTTTTCTAATTTTTCAACAGTAAAAAAATCTACGCTGTCTGGACTAACTAGTAATTATAAAAAAAAATTTAATTAATAATCAATTTTCTTATCTACAGATAAAACTTACTTTAAAATATAATGAAAAGTTGAAGATGAAAAAGGTTTTATAAAATCTCTTAATCGTTATTATTTTCAATAGCCATTGTCGAGGGTGGCTTCCCTTATTCAAAGATAATTGCCTTAGAAAATGTTTTTCTTCGCATAATTATTCTCTTTCCCGAGGAAATTATTAAGAAGGAAATATTATAAAGACATTTAGGGTCTTTTGTAAAAGAACAGGAAAACTTTAGATAGAAAACTTTCGTAATTTCATGTTTAATATAATTAATTAAAAATTAATTGTTTAAAGTTAAATTATCATTACTTATAAGTCTGGGAACATAGAACTTTGAAACTATAAAAAACTTTGAAATAGTACTAAAATATGGGTTATATTTAATTGCACTATATATGTATTAAATAGTAGGTATACACTTAGTACATCGAACATAAATTTTAATAATTTACACTTAAAATATGATAGTATACACTTTAATACATCGAACGCTTTGAATACTTTACAATTAAAACTTTATAGTATCCACTTTATACACGTGAACATAAATTTAAAAAAAATTTTTAATGTGTAAGGCGAATATTAAATAGTTTTAAAATATATAAAATCACATTAAAAATATCAAATCTATTTGGGCCAAAGGAGGTTAGTAGGTAGGTTAGCACAGCTAGTATAATATATAGAAAATCACAAAAATCACAATAAATATGTACATCAAAAATATGTCATTTTTAAATCTGACAGATTCAAATATTTTTTCTCCCTCGCCGCTACGCGGCTCGGTTCGAAAATTATTCCTCGGTAATAATAGCTATCATTATTGACTCGTGGTATAATATACTATTATAAGTTCAATATATTTGTTTAATGTTGAATAATTAATTTTCCGTGCAGTATATTTGTAAGTGTTTATTATTAATAAAAAAAGTGCATTTAAAATCATGCCTTAAAATATTTGTTATTTACTTAATCTAGTTAAAGACATTAAAATTTAATTGCATTTTCACAAATGTTTTAACAATTACAGCCCTTTGAGTAAAGTATATCAAAAAGACAACCATTTGCGAGTAAGACTCACGCCCTAAGGGTTCTGTACCTTTACATAAAACTTAATTATTAACAATAGTTAATTACGTAGACTTAGACAATGGATCCGATTCCCAAAGCATCTTTACATAGACGCTGTATGAAAAAACCCGCAAAATTAGTACAAGGATGTATTGAGTTAATAAAGACAACCCCAAATACCCCTGGGCGAAATTATTATTTTTTTATACTAAAAATCGACAATACTTATTATTACTAAACCGATTATCAAATTTCAGAACTGTATCACAAAAGATTCACCAGATATTAAATAAAAACTAGTAATATTTGAGAGGGCTGTAGCTTCATCAAGAAGAATTTCCGGACACATGTTCTTATGAAGTTTTTTGCTGAAAATAACATACTCTATCCACTGTTTAAATTTTTACGTTCGTTGTATTTCTATAAAATATGTTACAAGTAGAAAAATGTATGCAAGTTCAGCGCATTTTAGATGGAATATAACATATAACTGCGACACAGTTAATTATTGTAACCTGATAGGTACACCCAAGAGATTTAATATGCATATATATTAATATAAATGCTGCGTTTCTTTTTCCTTGAAAAGTCATCAGATTTTTTATAAATATTTCTAACAAATGTACACAACATATATTCTATAGATAGAAATATATAATTATCAGTAGGTGAAATATTTCACTAGGTATTCCATTAATGTATCAATTACGACTAAATGCATATAGGACTACTTTTTAGAGAGATTGTAAAGCATGAAAAAATAACAGAGAAATTTCTATGAAACTTTGAAAATAACAAGACATTTATATTTAAAAAATCTTTGCAAAATTTCTAGCTAATTAGGAGAATAGTTTAAGAAATATTAAATAAATAAATTAACATGAATTTTTATGAAAACTGCATAATTTCGAGACATGACAGGGCTTTTCAAAATGATGTGACAGAGAGAATTTGATGATTTGAGTATACATTCCTTATTCATTTACAAAGATATCTGTAAATTTTCAGTATGAATGGAACCGCATTTTTTTATTAAACAATTATGTGTGTGAAAAAAAGAGAGATAGTCGAATCGATATATGTGATTTTGCATGCCTCAGAGAGAGACACCTTGCCTTCACTCTATGCTTATCCACAGGTGTTTATACCCGCACCATTTCCCGCATTTCCAGCTCTGCACCCTATAGTGTCAACCTCCTTAAACTGAATCAGTCAATAGTCACTGATTATTTATTAGTAATTATGGACTACTTTGCACAGTGAAATAGTGAACAGTAGACCACTGCTTGTCAGGGGGCAATCACTGAACACATCAGTGGATAGTCATTGAATAAATCACTGGGTAATCAGTGAGAACTGATTTTCAGTGACATTTACGTTCACTGAAGGAATCAGTGAAATGCTCAACGATTCAATTTCAGAGAGTAAGGTTACTAATCTAGTAGGTTTTATAAAATAATATGAACACGAGACGAGACGAGTCTCGAATGATACAATTAATAGTCTCGTCTCGACCAAAAAAAGTACTAATGTAAATCGCACTTACGAGGTTTTACTGTATAACGAATCTTTTATTATTGAATTAAAGATTATTATTAAATATTAAACTTTTACTAAATATTGATAATCTTTTAAAACAAGACAATCGACGATTTTTCTAAAATACAATTTTTTAAATCGATAATTTTTGTTTTGTTTTTGAAAAAAAATACAACATAAATTATAGATATGAATATTCTCTACAATTTTTAGCTAAAACATTTTTTTCTATTGCACGCCGTTTCAAAAATAATTTAAAGAAAACGTCCATTTCCGGTTGTAAGCTCGTTTTCAAAAATAATAATTTTTTAATCCTAGACGAATATTGATCTTAAATATAAATATTCACCTTTCCATCTTGTGTTTGAGTTACATCGTCTACAGAAAGACAGACAGATAGACGTCTTAGGTCAAAACAGATATTTCCATCAAAATCAGCTTTTAACAATTATTCCATATTTACACCAAAAAGACAAGCAACAAAAATGTTTACCCAAAAAAAATAAAACACTGTGTTTCTGTTTTGTCTTTTTGGTATCAAACACCGCATTTTATATTACATGTATTTCAAATTAAGGTATAAGAAAGTACTAATAACTATGTTATTAAAGTACAAAATCTACCAACAAACACTTAATTGTTATAATCAATACAAAATACTTATAAAAACATGGTTTTATGCATTCTAGTTTTTTTCTGGAATGTCAAGCATACATATAATGATAATATTAATAATAATATTTCTCTCTATACCCGTATATGTGCATGCTACATATGAATATAGTGTCGTAAATATACTATATTATATGGCTTTAATGGCATGACATTTTTATGTTACTATTTTATATGTTCTATGGGACTTTATTGGAACAATATAAGTGGTGTTACATCGTTATAATTATACACAATAAAATTTATAATGTTATGATGTCTACGCTCGTGTTTTATGTTATTTAATTATCCTAAGAAATAATTGTAATTATTAGATCGGTATGGAATATATGCTAGAGCAGGGGTTCTAAATATTTTTCTTAGAGACCCCTTTTAAAAGAATGATTATTTTTATAGACCCCCTTGTATTTCTAGATTATAGAAAACATAAGCAGATTACAATCTTGTTGAAAAAGTACGAATAGCAAAAAAGCCAATGCAATTCTATTTTGATAATATTGATAAATATACTTAGGTAGCTGAAAAGAAAAAAAAAGAGAAAAAAATTTAACATAGGCCCCTGGAATATTCTAGACCCTTTTTAAACTTCAATAGACCCCAAGGGGTCCACTTGGACCCCGTTGGGAATCCCTGGAACTTTTGCCGGGGTTCCGTGAAACTTGTTTGCCATAAATTAATACATTTCCATTTCTATTTACCATAGTGATTAATTAGAATCTAACGACCTTATTTGTTTTTCTGTCAGGGGGGGGGGAGGGTCACTGTAAAATTATTGTTCAAAAAGGGGTCTCTAGATTATATAAATTTAAGAATCTCTGTGCTAAAGTAATTATACTATCGTCCAGTATTATCAACTTTAACTAAATGCTCCTTTAACTAACTGTCATATTATCAACAGATGCAAGCATAATACATTTAATTAAATAGATTTTAAATTATCTGCAGTATTTCTTTACAACATAGATTATGTCTATTGAGAACTTAAATATATATTTAAATCACGTTTGTAATACACCAAATTTACTTTAAAGGAGCATTTAGAGCTAAAGAAGCTTTAAATTGATTGATAATACCGGGCATAAGTGTTCAAAATTACTTTTCAAGTACGGAGATCTTAGTAACTATAATATCCTAAAATAATTTTTTGCGGGTCCCCTCTTATGCTAAGAAACCCAAAATATTTTTTAAGGCGAATTAAATAAGTTATTGACTCGCCGTTCATTAATTATTATTATTAAATAATTGTTTCCCGAAACATTTTCATCCAAAACGATTTCTTTTACTTCTTTAGGCGCGGGTGAAATTTTAGCAATGCAATGAAAATGAAATGCACGGAAACAATTTAACATCATGAAGTTAGGTTAGGTGTAGATAATACAGATTTCCGTTCTGATAGTCGGTAAAACAGGTTTTTAGTTTTTCATTTGCACGCAAGATGTCACCATGCCAAGAAGTATAACTTCTAACGTGCGTACTTAAGTACACACATCCACTTTTTCAAAAAAAAAAAAAAAAAACGTTGCCAATTTGTAATTCGAAAAATAGATTGCAGAAAAAAAATTGAACAAAATTTACTCAATTTAGAGGGAGCAGCATCATAATATTTTGCTTCCTCGCAATATTGAAGATACGAGAAGCTTTGTGATCGTTTTAAAATAAAATAAAAATTATTCTCCGATTTTAAAACTTGATCTTTCCGGTTCAGATCAAGACAAACAGGTTATTTATTTTTTTTATTTTTTATAGTATTTGTGCTAATACCCCTTATCCTTACCCTACATATCTGCCCATTGCACTTTCACTATCTAACTTTTCATAAACGAATTCCCTGAAGTCATTTTAATTGTGCTCACATGGGGCATAAATACACTTTTTCTTTACATGTTCACTAAAGAATTAAACCCCTTTATCCCCGGGTATCGAGATTGGGATTTTTTACCCCTATAATGTACATCTCATAAATAATTGTTTTCCGTCTGCCTGCCAAGTCTGGGACAGAAAAATATGTTATCAGCTCTTGAACTATATTTGTACCGAATTTTTAAATTATGGTGTAAGAAATTATTCTTACGTTAAAAAATATTTGTTTAAATAACTTAACAACTAAACACCCTTACGACCTAACAATCAACAACTAAACAGTTTAATTCATCGTAAAAGAGACGAAGCATTCCATGTAAGCGACAATAAACCAGAGAATTTAAACCACCTGTCAAAACAATCCACACTCGGGAATCCGAATCAACTGAAATCCTTTAATCACCAGCGTTTCATTACAAAACACCATGACCGTTAAATGCACACACATTTATACACAAATAACTACTCTCTAACCCATGCGTTACCCCCGCCCCTCTCCATTTCTCTTTCCTCCCCAACACACCCAATAATACCGTTACAATTTTACCCTTCAGTGGTGTATGCGATTTAACAATTTATTTGATATCACATTTTACTCTTGAATGAAAATGCGAAAATAACTTGTTTGTTACCTTTTCATGGCTAAACCACTGAACAGATTTTGATGAAATTTGGCAGGGAGATAGCTTGCATCCTGAGGAAGGACATAGACTACTTTATTAGATTAAAAAATTCAATTTTCACAGGCATGAAGTTGCGGGTAAGAGCTAGTATACTATAAGACAGTTTTTTAAGTAAGTTAAGTAAGAGCGTAACGGTATTAGGAGAACCCGGGGCGGAACGGGGTAGTTAAGCTTTGATTATAAGTTGAGAGGGTTTGAAAGAAATAACACCATTATTTGTCAATTTGTACGTTTATTTACTTATTTCTCTACAAAGAAACTAAAGCTAAACTTATCTAAGTTTATAATAACAATCAAAAATTAGTGTCTGAAAAAAAATATAAAATTTCCCATTCTGCCCCACCCCCCGGGGCACAATGGGAAATGAACGCGTAGTACAATGGGGTACTAATTATTGGCACAGTTCACAGTTGAGAACACTGTCATCGTCGTCAATGTCTAAACCCGCGCATAAATAATTACAAGCAGGCCGTGTCTTCGTCTTCCGAGCTTTCTTAGGATTTATTTCATTTTTTAGACGACCGCATCAACTGCTTGGTCCATAGCATCCGTAGACCAGGACTGCCGGTTGGTTTTTCTAATATATGTACGCACCATCTCCAGATGAAATAAAAAGTGCCTATTTATATGAGAGGTACAAATATTATACGTTCTTTATAACATGAGTATTATGGCCGTTATATGTGTTGACCTTGAGTTATCACTAGACTTTTAGTCAGTCAAAAGTATGTTGAAACAAACATGTAATGTAAATTTCCGAATAAAGAATAGTATACAGTGTACTTACCTTGGTGTCACAAAGCAAAATTACAATTTGTAAGCTTTTTCTTTGACCTTCGGTAAAATTCAAACTCTATGCACTCTTACACTGACAGCGACGACTTCGTACTGCGTAGTACAGTAAACTAAGCATTGTGTGCAAAAGACACGTGTCTCCGTCGTCCGTAGCGAGTACTGCAACCCCTTTCTCATTCCGCCCCGGGTTCCACTACTCGCAGTTGGTAAGTTATACAAACCTAAATCTTTTTTCATCAGGTTCAAAAACCCCCATCTATTGCGCTTTGATGAAAAAATTTTAGTCCATGTCGATCTTTTGAAAACAATGCCACCTTTTTGGTTACTTTCCCTATTGAAGCACGGTTTGGAAAGTCGTCGACATTTTTCGACTCTTTAAATCACCTTACTTCAACCACTTCTAAACAAATACCTTCGGCTTTTTAATGTACTTGGCCGCCACTGCATAAGACATTTTTGACCCTTTTGGGTGCGTGCAAAGAAACACAACTTCGAAACGTTTCGCGTACACGTCACTCACATCGCGGTTTCTGTGTTTCTCTATCGACATAAACTGACATTTTTTCATCAAAGCGCAAAAGGCGAGAATACTCTGAACCTGAAGAAAAAGGAATTAAGTTTGTGTAACTTCTGACTGCGAGTAATGCAGTACACGCTCTTACTTAACACACTGTATTAATATACGACAGCGCAAGCATAAGAAATCTTACTCCAAATCCAAACAGTCGATTATCTCAAAACATTATTTACACGCACGCCACTGCTTTACATCCCCCATTCTACCCCCATCCATGTCCCTATTATCAACCACACTGTTATGAAGGGTTGAACGGTCGCATACAAAATAGCAATTGTAATTTATCACACTTTGACGTTACGGAGCTTCGTCTAATTTTCCTCTCGGTTTTCCTACGCCCCCTCCCTCTGTATACACATATACATCTCACACGCTCATGTTTTCCCTAGACTCTAATTCACTTCATATTTCATATCAAGATTATTAATTATGCCTATTTTAATTAATATTTTGAGCTTGGGATTTGACCCTTTTCGCACTGGTTTTAACAATGTTTAACCTTTTATGTAAAGTTAATTGGTTAATTGATTGAATCGTGGTAGGTATTGTTAAATTTGTGACGTGTGAAACCGGCAATAATGACGGAAATATAATTAATTATCAAATATGAGATATATTTGGAAATGTACCCATATAGTTAAATTTCTTATCTGGGTTAAGTTAAAATTATATTTGCTGTTGTTGTATATGACCATCTTGTTTTTTTATTAATTAAATGTAGTTTTGGAATTGTAGTTAATGTGAAAATTAATAAGAAAATATAAGCTTCTTTCTTTATCGGTTATCTTTTATTTTCGTTTCGTTAAAACGTTTCGGGGTTACAATATATTTTCCCCATCTTCAGTTAATGAATAAAATCACTGTAAGCATGCAAGAAATATACAGTTTTAAATTACATACAGTAGAAACCAGTTATAACGATATCGAAGGGACCGGTCATATTGGTCGTAAAAAGCGGATAGTCGTAATAACCGGTAAAAATGCAGTTATATGGGATTCAGTTAGACTTTTATTTTGAGTCATTAAAACCGATATGTCGTATTAACCGATGTCGTTATAACTGCTTTCTACTGTAGTTTAAAAAAATATTTTTAATAAAAAAGACAATACATTACAGAATAAAAATTATAATGATAGACATTTTTTAAGTATAAAAACAATAAATAAAAAAATTACGTTACTGAAATCTTTACATTGGGTGACCTCCGGAAGGCATCTTTTTATCTTTTTGAAAATAAAATGTTTTTTTACGGTTTCTCTTGTACATTTTTTACAATATCTATAAATCTACTGGCCGGATTGCCAATCTAAAAAAATCATTGTCTGCAAAACTGAATAATTAAAAATAAAAACCAAAACAATGATAATGTTATTATATTTTATGTATAACTTGACCAATAGTAAATGGATTTTAATAAAATTTTGTCAAAATATATTACTTATGACTTTAAATAAGTGTACCAAATTTCAAATCAAAATTTTATCAAAAACGGTTAAAAACGCATTTTAAACTCAAAATTGACTCAACTTATGGGAAAAATAATATTTAGTTGCTGATTTTTTTTATGTACTTTGTGATGGTATCAAAGAAAATTTTACAAAATTTTTGTAATGTAATTCATAACGAATATTATTATTTTTTTAGATTTGCAGTCCGACCAATAGAATAGTAGATATTTTTAAAATAGTACAAGAGAACCTGTAGAAATGACAGTTTTTTTTCAAAAAGGTCAAAAAAATACCATCCAGAGGTCACCTAATGTAAAGATTTCAGTTACGTAATTCCTATGATGTCTAAAACAAGTTTATAATAAAACTGCTCCTTCCTTCCAGTTCCTTATTAAAATAAAATCGCTAATACGACTCCACTACACTTTTTAATAAAACCTCATTATAAATTCTTGCAGCACACTATGATAATTTTCATTCCAATTAATTCCAAAGCAAATGAAACCTTTATTAAATTCTGAAACGTGTATATAAAGAGTATATTGACTCAAAGTACAATAGACGGTTACAACAGTCCTAGATACGTATCTCCTCGCCAAGTCTAGGAATATAAATAAGGAAAGAGATGAGATACCGGAAAATCAATAGCATCTGTTGAACTCCGGGTCGCGCCCGGAACAATCGCGGTCATTTATCGACCTATTTCGCTAACGCTATACTATAGTGTTTTCAAATTATAACAGACAATATACTAATTAGCTTGCATGTCGTTCATTTTACTTTGTTGTTATTTAATTATTTCGCAATACCTAATTAATACATTTATTTTTTAATGTAACCTTTACTTACTGTGCTTATCAGATTATATTAATACATTCAGTATGGTAAAAGCGAATGTTTTTGTAATAATTTCGCAATTATATATACTTATTCATACATAGATTTGTTTTAATGTGGAGGAAGCTACTATGCTTATCAGATTGCATTTATACATTCAGTATGGCAAAGTTTATGGAGTTCTTCTTATTTTAATAAATGATTTCGCTATAATACTTATGCGGAGGTTGTGCTACTGTGCTTATCAGATCAGGGGGATTATGCTCAAGATGACATTGTGCTTAAATATGCCATCATAGATTAGTTAATATGTCATCATATACTGAAGCTTGTTCTCTTAAGACCATTTTTAGCGCAACCCACAATTTTCCGTCCGTTCGTCTGTCTTCCACCGCGAGATCTCGGCCCCCTGACCACCTAAATACCTCGGGTTTTCACTAAATGGTAGGTCTGTAGTTATAGTTTAGCGCATTTTAGAAATTTTTCCGGTCATGACCCCATCTCAATTTTTTTTATATATGGCTTCATGTACCTCATTGGACTGATTCACGAATCGATTGGTAAGGGTATTTTTTGAGTTGTGTCAAGTGGGTTACGCGGTAACACCCACGTGTAGGTTTTGATAAATTTTTCATTTAGTGTTTTTTGTATTATATACCTACTTATTCAAATATAGATTTTTTATATGGAGGCTGCTACTGAGTGTATCAGAGTTACAAAATTATAAATTATAAAGGACCCCGCAGAATCCTTATGGGAAAGGGGTTTCGGTCAAACTCTTTGAAACTTTGGATTCTGATAGTCCTTGATGAGTAGATTAAAAGTGTCAATGGGTACTAAGTCATAAAAACTCAAACTTTTAAGATATAGCTCTCTGAAGTTGGAGATCATGCTTGTGTTGAATTTGCAATATTTTTTTTTTTTTTCACACAACTATTTGTATGTGTTCCCAAAGACTTATATAATCGATTATCATCATACAAAAGTCAATTTTTCAATTCTTTGGCAAATGGAAGTACCTAAATCTTAGTGTTAAGATTTTTTATTATAAACCAATTCAATTGTTTCATAGAACCAGCAACATTAAAAAATAATAATAACCAAGGACCTGCTCTGAAAAATTATTTATCTACTGGTGAAAACCGAACTAAAATCAGTAGTTTTTGAGATTAATGGTAAAAATACCAAAATAAGTATCTTTTTATGAAGATAAGAGTTAATTAATTGTACAAAAATCAATATTTGGGTCAGTCCGCGGTAATCGATACCAGATAGTTAAAAAAATATTTTACGAAAATGAATACTAAAATATAAAATTAACAGGCTATTTAACATCCATTTTCATAAACCAAAAGAAAATTAGAAAAATGTTAATTAATTTTCAAAATATTTCAAAAAATTTCAAAATAGACAACAAATAAGGTGAAATCACAATAACTTACTTAAAATTAAGTGACGATCGTGGCAAACTATTAAAAGTCTTTGACAATTACATATCAAACGTGACGTTTGACCAAAATAAAAAAAATACCCTCACAAAAAATAATGGCTATGGGTGACTACATTTATTATAAATTTAATGAGTCTATTGATGTATTTGATAAATTATTGTTATAAGTATTAGTTCATAATATCAATAAGCAATTAAACACACAAATAGTACTCTTATTGTATCCTTTTATTCAACGTGTCACATCCATCACAATTTTCTGTCACACCCGTCACAATGTTTGTTGAGTAATAACCAGTTAAATAGATTACGTATTTACCTGATGTTACTAATGTGTTACTAAAAAATAATTTATTCGTAACATATTAAAGTATGATTATTACAAAGTTACTTCAATATTTTCGCTTAACTTTTGAGCTTTTGAATAGAGGCTGCAAGACTTGCAATAGTTGGCGTCACACCCGTCACAGTGCTTTGAACGCTGGCATTTTTTTGTAAAATAACCGTAGACATTTTATTCTTTTAATATACATGTATTACATTAAGATCTACAAAAAAATGGTAAAACCATGTTATTAAATAGTATTATTTAGAAATTATGAACTCTCATCCGAGTTGAAATGTCACACCAGTCACCGCGGACTGACCCATTTGTTAAAATTGTGTAGTGAATATATTATAAAGGTTCACCCTGTATATTATTGTATATATCGCACGAAGACAACACATATTAATACGATAAATAAAATATACATATTTACACATATAAACACACACACACATACACACAAAATGTTAATTGTTGTGATATCGTTGCTGCGGTAACCGGCGCTTGGATTGATTTCCGATGTGTGTGTGTGTGTGTTTGTGTGTTTACCGGTTTCCGGTACGCGTGAGTACTGCCACACCACCACCACCATCGCCGCCAGGTTCAATGGCATTTTCAAAATAAACCACCTGAACACGAAATATCGGAAGGCCGATGAATGCGCTTGATAATAATATTATGATAATATATGGTTGGTCTCTCTGCAAGATTTGTCGTGATGGTTCCAACATATCTGATAAAAGAAAGCCGAAACACGATCATTTTATGTCTAACATAAGCTCCAGGTCATTTTTGGTCACAGTTGAAGTAGGTAGGTATACAAGTTTTTTGGGGGATTTGATAAAATGATTATATAGTGAAACTTGGTTAAGTGGGACTTGGATAAGTGGAAAACTTCGACAGTATATTCCAAGTCCAAGTTGATTAAGCCATAGGAAAATTAACAAAGGGCGAACTGGAAGCTTTGTAGTAGCCTTTGGTCAAATTTAATGATGCATTTTAAAATGCCGCCATAAAATTTGATAAAATAGTCACTAGTATTTTGTTTTCAAGTTCATAATAATAACAGTGGATTAAAAATTATTGTAAAAAATTAATATTTTTTGACATGCCTACCTATCAAATTGAAAACAAATTATTATTGACTATTTTATTAAATTTTGTGGCGGCATTTCAAAATGCACTAATGGCACATTTAAATTTAACCAAAGGCTACTACAACATACATAATTCAAAAAAGGTTCAAAAACTAGGAAATGTCAGCTTTAAAATGCGTTTTCGAACATCAAAATCTATTCAATTTTCACAAAGATGTTTACAGAAAAATTTCAAAAACTAAATGCATTTTACGTGTTAATAATCGATCGCTCGGGAGCATGTGTTAATAATATCCAATCATATGGACGTTGGCCGGTAACACGACCAAATCGACGCGGTTTACACCCAGAAACTAAGATCCTTATCAAGATCACTTCGAAAGCCTCAAGAATATCCAATCACTTTAAAATTTTGTATATATTATTTTTTCTTACCTTTAAGAAATTTGAGGGGTGACCTAAAAGAAATTCGAAAATAAGAAAATTAATGGCCACCTTAATGTACAGGGAAAAACTATAATTCTTTGGCTTTATTTTTTTCCATGTTGACTAGCACCTGAAATCACAATTTACAAATCAATAAATACACTGAATAATAATAAATATGTATAACTCTACGTTTCAATAACATACAATTAAAAAAAAAAAAACAAGAACAGATGAAACCACGACAATTTCAAAGTGATTCTTGACAGCCTAATCGACAAACAAGAAAATCAATATACCTAACCTCAATAAATTAAGACGATGAATTGAAAAAAAAAACGACAGAATTCTTCGCAATCTTCAAATACTCTTATAAAAGTTTTTATATAAAAATTGACGAAATTTATTGGATAAAACTTTTCTTTAAGTAATAAGCTTTTGACATACTTACATAAAAAATCTCATAAAAAGTTTGATTAAACTTCTGATAACATAATACAGTGATTTCCAAACATTTTTTATATAAGTAAATGTTAATATTTGTGTATCTACATATATACACAACTACATTCTTGTTTTAACCCTTTAGGTTCTAGCGGAGGCATTTACAACCAGATTTCTGCAGAGCTCTTATCTTAAATAAATTAGCCTGTATTTTCTTTTTTTTTTATAATATATATCGTGTCAAATAAATGAATATATATACAAATACATACATGTTTTTAATTAATTTTTATCTTAAAGATCTAGTGATGGCATTTTCCACGATTTCATAGTTTTACACCTAAAAATCTTGTTCAAAATTATTGAGGATATTTCTGCAGGTACCAATAAATAATTTATGCAAAAAAAATATTTTATTTTGCTTGATTAGAATCAGGGACCAAAAGGGTTTAAAGGTTCTAGAAAATGTTCTTAGTTACAAGTATGCATATTTTTGACAATATTTGGTCGATTGAGCTTGTTTTAAATAAAAGAGATTTTAAACTTATCATATAAAATCCGATAGGCTGATTGAGAAAAGAAAATAAATCATCTGATCAGAGACATGAATTCAGCTTTAACATATACCTTTAAAATGGTATACCACAAACAGCACTTTATTTTTACTCCCCTCCCATAATTCAAGTTATATTCTTGTCCCAACATTTTTTTCATTTTCGATTTTTTTTACCTTCAATTTTAAGTAATTTGTAATTTTAATTATACATATTTCGAAAAGAGGGTCAAAGTTAATTTAGCGCAAAATTTTTTTTTGTGTTTTGAAATTTAATTTTCTAAAATTTTCGTTAAATTCTCATTGATCAAAAAAAATAATATAAATAATTATCGTCCTACGAACTCAAAACTATCAAAAAATCTTTGTTCAGCACCATTGGATTATTTTAGTGCTTTCCCCCCACTTACCTTATCCTTATTAACAAAAAAAATATAGTTAAAAATTCCATGTTAACACCTTATAGACCCTTGGCATGTAAAAGATACCAATATATATAAATATGACTAACTATTACCCGCGGCTTCGTTCACGTCATCACGTGTTATTTATATTTATCTAATAAATTTTCGAGATACAAAGTAACCTATGTCCTTTCCCGGGATGTAAGCTATCTCTGTGCTAAATTTCATCCAGATCGGTTCAGCGGTTTAGCTGCGAAAAGGTAACAAATAGACAGACAGAAAGGTTTACTTTCGAATTTTTAGTTTGGATGACGTTTAAGTTTGATACGACTAACTCAAATAAATCTACAAACACGGACCATTTAATTATAAACATAAGATTATTTAGAACCTCTGGTATCTTTAAAAAATCAAACACATACACGTGATACTTGCAGCTCTGCCCTGATAAACAAATACGCACCCTGTCACGAACCCTTCTGAATGGAATTCGTTTGATATTGTTGAAAATGCCTGTAATGTGACAATCAAAAAACGTTTCATTCGTCCCTAGGGGAGGGGTAGCTCTTCCACATAATTACATTTTTTCAATCCGTAAGTTTGTATAACAGTATGTTTTACATGAATATAGGACACATATTAAAAATTTTATTGGGTAAGTGCGGATTAATAAAACAATATTAAAGAAGATTTTGAATTAGTTTTTAAAGTGAAACTTTTATTTTTTAATCAATATTAGATGTGTATAGGTCATATCACAATTTTAGTTATAATGCATTATCTATATAGATTTAGGTATCCGTACAGATTGTAATATTAACCGGACGCCCCCTCAATCTGATCTTTTTGAACGGAAAATAAGGTATAGCCATTTTCTCAGCTTTGACAATTAACATTTAGGATGTCCAATGCACTTTAAATTTGACGTCTATTTTAAATATTAATTTTCGCGTTTTTTTTGAAAATACTACTTGTCTCTCATTTTTCCATTTTTTCTTGTATATTATATTTTTTCTGGTAAATGGGAGATTTTACTTTTTTTAACAAAAAATCGATTTTCTATGAAAGATGGAATTTATAAATTAATTTAAAAAACTAGTCTTCTTTAAAAATTTGCCATGTACCAAAAAGAAGAAGTCAGAATATACAGAAAAGAATGGGAAAATTTTAGAAAAAAGTAGTATTTTCAAAAAGACGTGAGAATTGCTATGTTTAAAATACACGTTTTTAAAGTGCATTGAGCATAGTCTAAATATTAATTTTCAACGCTGAGTTAAAATAAGCTACCTTATTTTCTGTCGACAATGAACTATTATTGAATTAAAGGGGCGTCCCGTTAATATTTCAATTTATACGGACACCCTTATATACATTGTATAAAATAAAGTCATTCACCGTGTCTGTATGTGCACGATTTTCTCAATAACTACTGAACGGATTTTATTCCGGTTTTCACTAATGGATAGAGTATTTCACGAGGAAAGTTTAGGTGTATAATTTTGTGGATATTTTGTGTAAACATGTAAATAAACGTCGAAGAGGTATCTTCGCGAAATTAGTTAGCGATAAGTAAAAACAATATTTTAAAAGGTTTATTACACATTAAATTTATATCCTCAGCTAATACCGGACCCCATGCACTAGTTTATAAATTATATAACTTATTATTTTCAATAAATCAAAAGACATATAAATTTTGAAAACAAATAATTGTAAAAATTATAAAAGTGTTGTAGATAACAGAAAAAAGTGAATTAATTAATTACAGAATTACTGAAAACCAACACGAACATAACAACTTTGTAGGACAAGTTAATTGTAAAGCATGATTGGAAAACTATTCTGTCCTACATAAAATCTAATAATATGTTTACGTGTATATTATTATAGATTCGATCATAAAATCTACATTGTTACGTAAACTGCCATATGCATTATGTTATATTATTACCTATAGTACATATTATTATTAAATGTACATATGAATGTATGTATCTAACTGGAAATAACAAAAAGTAAGTATTTTGGTGAAATCTTTGCCTCGTTCTAACTAGTAAAATAAACTAGTAAATGTACTTAAATACCTGATAAAGACTTCTTTTGAAGTCGAAACACGTGTCGAGTGATAACTTTTGTGGTAAAGGTGAAATTTTAGTTTAAGTGACTAAGAAACCACAGTTTCTCCGTTTTTCAAGTAAGTAAATGTACTATAATAACTGACAATGAGGGTAACAGTAAGATTAATAAGTGGTTTAAGTCTAACAATAAGTATTAATGTATAGCGATATTCAGATTGTGTTTCAATGAAAATTATGTTGAACGAGTTAATCAATTAATTCGTAAAGTATATATTAGAGGCCACGAATAGTGATTTTGCCGAAAACCGAATATTCGGCTAGGCTCTCGGCCGAAGCGCCGAATATTACACTTAATGCATTTCGTGGGCGTATTTGTTTCATTTGCTTGTAGGTCGTGTCACATTAATAATCATTACTAAAAATTTTAAGTCAATTATGATTAATTTCAATATTTCAATATTTATTACTATTTTTGAGAAAAATAAAATATTTATTTTTTTGTAATTTTATGGATAATATTTATTTTACCAAATAACAAAAAAAGAGGACAAAATGAAGACACGTTTTCTATAGAGGACAGTTGGCCAAAATATTAAAAAATTAATATAATACACTGTATATCTTAAAAAATATCACTGTTTGTTCGTGAAAAGCTTTACTTTTTATTTATTTTAATAAAAAATCACCTATTTGGGGAATATAATGAAATTTGTAGTGAAGACAATAAACTGGCAGTTTGTTTGTTGTGTAACAGCAAGATCTGTGTAACAACAAATGCAAAAAAAATATTTCATTCATCATAACTTACCACTGATAGATTTTAAGTATTAAAATTAAATATACTGATTTTTTGTAAAAAAAATTTTGTGAGTAATATTTATTATGTGCTTTTTTCACGATTTAGTATTCGGTATTCGGCCGAATATTGAGAACTATTCGACCGAATACCGAATAGTAAAAAAAGTAGCCGAATAGGCCGAATACCGAATAGTAGCCGAATATTCGTGGCATCTCTAGTAGGTATATATTACTTAAAATGAGTCGACTTTAATATTTTAATAAAATAAAAAATACATCAATATACAGATGCAAAAAATAAACTAAAAGTACAATTACTCCATACAAAAATATGTAGGTACTTAAATACTTTTAAAGAACTTCTTTTACATTTTATATTTATAAATATCTAAGTACATTTCTAGGTGCAAATAATAGCCATTCGTATCCAGGGATAAACATTTTAATAAAATAATATTAAGTGCAAGTACAAAGTACTTTTTACTGCTATACAAGTAACTACAATTACTCCAAAAAAAATTTAGTACATGTAACTAAAACATAGCATAAACTCTTATTTTTTTAATTTTATTCATAGCGTATTTTAAAATTGTTATTATTTGTTGAACACGAATATTCGAGTTTATACCAAAAACCTCCGTGCTAAATAATTTTTATAGAATAAGAAAACATAAAAATAAAACCTTTAAAACACTCCTTCTGTTTTTAAGAACTAGACGCCCAGAATAATAGTTAATAATTTATAAAAAAAAATCCAAATCAACATAAATTAGCACAAAACATGCATCTTTACTATGAAACTCTTATTTTATTGAACAATCGTTAAAATGTGAAAAAATAGAAGAGGTAACTTCTAGTATCTCCTTTACCTCTATGTAATTTATATATAAACATAGTAACCATTAAATAAATAATTCTATAATTTACAATTTCAATATTTCATTAATTTAGGTCGTTATAATTTTGTAAATTAACACTCAATTAAAAAGTGTAAATGCGATTTTTGTTGTTGTCAATTTTAAGTAAGTACCTACTTAAAATTAACAAGTATAATACGGACTTAAGCTACAAAAAACATGACTTTATTTCTATACGATAATAATAATAAAATTATATATTTATCAGCCTTTCACAGTTTATTTAAAGCATTTCATGTTCTACTGAACATACGAATCAAAAATAAAATCTCCAACGAATACATAAAAAAAAACATAACAAAAAACAAAAATTTGTACGATACATTTCTTTAAAAAAAGAAAATAGATCGCATTAAGATATTTAGACAGCACGCGTGTTAAACGGCTCACATTTAACGGATGAAAAGGCGTGTAACCGAGCAGAAAAATAGATGAAAAATGAGTACAAAAATACAGACACCTAAGTCTGTCAGCGAAAGCGATTATAGACCTATTCTCACCACAGGTGTGCATTACAGACAGTTTCAGTGGGCTGTATACAGGGCTGTCTTAAACTATATGTACATTACAGTGTCTGGAATAGAATCAGTTCAGTAATTATTGAGAAAATCGTGCACAGGCAGACAGACGTAGTGGGGGACTTTGTTTTATACTTTATATGCATTAGGGTTATGTACAAATTGAAATATTAACGGGGAACCCCCTCAATTTGTTATTTTTGATCAAAAAATAACATAGCTGCAAAGTCAGCGTTGACAATAAATTAATATTTAGGTTTTGTTCAATGCACTATTAACGTGTATTTTAAATAGCAATTTTCAGATTTTTTCTAAAAAATACTTTTTTTTCCTCAATTTTTGGTCTTTTTGATCAAAAAAGTCAGCGTTATCAATTAATATTTAGGCTATGCTCAATGTACTTCAAATTTAACGTATATTTTAAATATCAATGTTCACGTTTTTCTAAAAAACACTTATTTTCAAATTTTGTATTCTTTTAATATTCAATGCACATTTAAGGTGATTTGTAGATAGAATTTTCAGGTTTTTTTAGATACTACATTTATTACAATTTTTCCTGTTTTTTCCTGTATAATATGACTTTTTCTGGTAGCTGGTAAATATTTAACGAAGATTCTATAGTTTTTTAAATATTTTTCTAAACATTCTATTTATTAGGTACAGTACGTTTACAAAATACATATATGTTTTGGGCACTTGGTAGAGGGTGATCGCCTGATCGGTAGGGGGTAAACTTTGTTGTGAGTTTTCAGGAAGTGTGTGTTCTAATCTCTATTAAAATTTGGCACCTCATACATTTTCCTTGTATTTTTCCCTTTATTTTCTGGGCTATAAGCATAAAATTTTTACAAATATAATACGTTTTTAAATTGATCTTCTGCGGAGACGGTATCAATTAATAATAAAAAATTTCCAGTTACCAGAAAAAGTCATAATATACAGGGAAGATAAGGAAAAGTGAAAGAAAAAAACATGAAAATTATTATTTAAAATACACATTAAATTTAAAGTGCATTAAGTATAGTCTAAATATTAATTGTCAACACTGATTTTGCGACTAAGTTATTTTTTAGTCACAATAGACAGATTGAGGTGGTTTTAACGTACATACTATATTAGTGGCGGATTAAGTGAGGTTCGTACTCAGGGCGGAATTTAAAAAAAATGTAGATTTTTCATTTTTTTTCAATTCGTTAGTGCTTATTCGGTTGAATTGTCCCCTCAAAATTATGTTATGTTATACATCTTAAATATTAATACGGTCCAGAACTACCTATCAACCATACCAAGTTTTTACCAAAAACTGTTAAATAAAACACATATAAATTGTCTTCCCTTCCACTAAATAATAAAACTCAAGTAAAAAACGAAAGATTCTAATTCTAATTAGAGACCAGAATGCACTGACAGATAATTGCTATATTGATTATATACTAATTGCAAATACACTTCCTTAGCGAGAGTTATTCAACTCTATTTACATGAAAGATATACCAAAGAATATATGGTGATTATATATAAGTGACGTCTATTCAACATATACGAAATTTACCAAAACATATTTTTATATACTTATATCATCACGCTATTCCATCAAAAAGCTGAGCAATGATTGGAGGATGACTTGATATTTGATTTAGAAAAAAAACTCGCATGTATTAGGGGCCCTCTATCTATGTGACGTCACGTTTGTTCTGACCCCCTCCTTATTACGCCCAGCAATTCCACCCCTCCTCACTTGGGTACATATTTTATCGATGGCCCCTTATATTATTCCTCATATTTAAATTCGTCGATTTTTTTTTGGAGCGTCTACTTTTGGCATGTAATTACTCTATGCCGGTGCTGCGCCCGTTGGCATCAGCCGATGTATCGGACAGTCAGACCACCTAGAGTGGTGTCATCACCCAGAATACCCGACGTCTGTTGTGTATTTATAGCAGACGTTCGCAGCCACGTTCATTCATGCACTGGGATTCTCCACTCGCAATAAACACGTGCAAAAAGTAGACGTCACGCGTCACACAACGATTAACAAAATTAATATAAAGTTAAATTAAATATTAGGGTAGGTATTTGAATAAATTTTAAAATATATTGTTAATTGTGTGTATGTATATAATAGATACTTCCTTAGTATCTTTTTCCAAAATAATGCCGAAAAAACGCTGAAAATAATCGTTTTCTATTTTAATGAAAAAATTCCTGCCAAAACAAAAGTCACGTGGTATGCGTGACGTAACTGTTTACACAAACAAACTAAAATCAGCCAATAGGGATCGAGTATTCTGACGTTTTTAGTAAGTAACCATACCAGATACTGTTATGCTAGACGCGTTTGGGATCACTTGACAAAAAGGTTAAATTTTACATTTTAAAATTAGATTTATTATTAAAATACTGACATATTTCACGTAATTATTAAAAGTATCAAATACTCTATTTCAGTAAGATTTTTAGTTAAAAAGTTATGTGTGCCTTATATTCATCCTTATTTCTCTTATGCATTGCATCCTGGATAGCTTGAATCTCAAGATACCAGTTATTTTATCCCACTTAAAGAGGTGTCCCATTTAACCAGTTTCCCAGATATCCAAGTTCATCTAAGTGATTGTTTTATTTACAGAGGGTCCCACTAATAGAAGTTCGAAGAATTGTGACAAGAGATTTTTTCTAATTTTTTTTTTCAATTTTGTCTCGTATCTCAGTTGTAGAGGTAATCAATCAGAGATGTTCTTGTAAGAGAGGTAATTATTGAAAAAATTAAAAAATGAAATTCCAGTTAGAGAAGTTTCATAAGCCTCACTAATAGAGGTATTTTGGTGCCGAAGAGACGGGTCATCAGTATGAATTCTAGTTATAGAAGATTTCCACTTATCCAAGTCCCACTTAATCAAGTTTCACTGTATATATACTCGTGTCGAATATTAAAATCTGTCGAGGTCATTCCAATTCATCTTGCAAAAAAAAATTCAGAGATTTTTGGAAAAAAATTTGACAATCGATTTTTAGGTCTTTTACTTCCATGTTCCGAAGAAAATAGAAAAGTATTGAAAATTCGTCTCTGAGATAAGGTTAAGTTCTGATTGTATTATATACAATATACGGGGTATTCATTTCTCTCATATTTTCAGTAGGTAAAAAAAATAACGAAGCTATCAAGAAAAAAATAATTTTTTTTAAAGTGCATTTTTTGTTTTAATGGGGTTTAATACATTATTGGATTTATTTTCGAAATATTTCCATCACTTAATGCTCCCACATTTTCAATCGTTCTAATGGTCTTGAGCTTGCCATGTGATGTTCTTTCCAATTTAAGAAAATCATATTTGATTGAATAATTAAGTTAAGTGCACTTCCACCGCGCTGAGCGGGTCAGACACAGCGGCTCGACGCGTCTGTGGTGCGCTCTATCGACGCTGACAGGAACACGCGGCGTGCATACACCGGCACACTTTGATCTCAGGTGGCCTTGGCGGCGTCTCGCACAGACTTGCGATAATACACATGTGTGAAAACGACGTTAGAAGTATGTTTAGAAAATGTTTATTAAGTAGGTAGTATTTCTTAACCGTTTTATATTATACATATATACAAAAATTAAGAAAAGGGAAGTGGGGATGTGGTAGACCCTGAATGATATATAAAAACTCTGGGAACCTTTTTTTGCTCTTCAGTAAAAATTTAGTAGTAAAAAAAGCAAAATGTCTTTGTTTATATCCATAATCGTTTTCGACTATAAAACCACTGAACTAGTGCTGAGCACATATTTTTTTCACGATCATGCATACTTAAGTACAGAATATTTTCAATCATGCCTGCTTACTCATGGCTACAGGAAAAAAGTCACGGTCGCATACAACCAATCATTTTATTGCTTCCTCGAAATATCGAAGATACAAGAAGCTTTCAAAATTTTAACTTGATCTTTATACGTTATAGGTCAAGACTAACACTTTTCGTTTAGTGTCTGTTTGTCTGTATGTGTGTCTGTCTGTCTGTGTGTCCATCTGTCTTCTAAATCCCTGTCTTACGCATAACTCATAAACCACTGGACTGATATTAATGAATTTCGGTTAGTTGGTTGGTTGGGTCTGACGTGAGAACGGTTTCATTTCAAAATCATCAAAGTCGTGTGTAAGAGGGAGGGGTGACATCACAAAATAGTTATTTTTTAAGATAATTCAAGAATGACACATGTTACGAAAACATTTTATAGAATCTTGTTTGTAGAACATTCAATTTTCTATAATTAAGGTCACCACAACGTTTGCTGTAAAATATTTACTTACAAAGATTTATCTCAATTTGTTTTAAAAAATCGTATTTACTACCAGGTGCGTATTAAGAAAAATGTCGAATAAATATTGTTTAATAAAATTGTATATGAATTAAATGGTTCAGCAATGGCAGTTCATATAAATACTTAATGTGTTTATTAAAATTGTTCGATAATTAACTACCTTTGGTAAATTTAGCACGAGGAGGTAATATGCATTATCTTGGCAGATGTTTTTTCACTCACGCACGGTGTGAACAACCGTGACACGATCTAATATATACATATTATGTTACAAATTAAATTTTAATACAATGAACATAGTTTTTTTACGTGCAATGTAATAGGTATGTGTAAATTTTATAGTCGTATTATTTCTTCTAGATCAGTGGTTTCCAAACTGGAAGGCGCGGACTAGTGCAAAGGGAGGCGCGAAAAGTTTAACAGAAATTTAATTTTCATAACATCACATTAAGTTATATAAATAAAAAATATATATACATATAAATAAATTTTTATAACATAACATTATTTGTGTATACATACATAAGTATGTATATTATCTCTATCTGAAAGGGACGTTACTGTGTAGTTTTAGACTGACAACTATTATTGAAAAAGCAAAACTTATATAATTATCATGCGATACTTCTAAAAAAAAATTCTGAGTGAAAGCACTCCCCTTTATAACACCTAGATTTAATGAAGTTTGTGCTAATAAACAAGTACATTCATCGCACACAGGTAGAAAGGTTTACTTGAGCCAAGTAAACCTTGTTTTGTATATAACGAAAACAATATTTTCTTAAGATAAGAAATATATTCTAAAACCAACTATAGTATTCTTGGACGAAGAAATAATGTAGTTGGATTAAGAGTACTTTTCTTATATTCAGAAAATATTGTTTTCGTTATATACAAAGAAGATTTTCTTGATCCAATACAGTTTTTTTTGTGTGCATTAAAAATAAATTATAAGCAAAAAAATACATTTTATACATTTTTAAAATATGTCTGTATAATTTTATAAAATAAAGGAGGGGGGAGGCGCAAGAGATAAAAAATTTTTAAAGGGAGGCATAGTTACATAAAGTTTGGAAACCGCTGTTCTAGATGGTATTTTTATAGTGCAAGTAATAGCAAACAAAATAATAAAAATGTAGGTAATGAAAATAAAACACTACATTTTGAAATCTGGAGCAACACTGGCCGTTACAAATTTAACAGTTTCTTTTCAATTATATTAAAAAAAGAGCACACATTTTTTTCTGTATGTTTATTTAGTTTTTAATTCAACTCAATAAACTATTTTATATTCATTCGTCCCTGTGCTCCCTAGCATACAACTACACCCACATACACACACTCTAAATAAAATGAAACTCCGAAGGAGCTGCCTGAAAAGGCTAAGCCAGCAGACATGAATATATGAAGAAGAAGAAATATTCATTCGCAACAATAATATAAACAATATAAAATGTTTACAAAACAACAGTATTTACTATCTCTATACAAGGTGTTCGCGGGAACCGAGTGATCATTGCTAACTTTGTTATTATTGGAGCTAGAAGATCGGTTAAATGGGCAAAGTATCAGTATTTTTTTCCGGGATGAATAATGACGAAGTCAAAAAAAACAATTGAATGTCAAATTTCAGAGATATATTGAAATATAACATTTTTTTAAATGGAAACCCCTGTATATTATTATTGGATTTTATAACTGAGAATGTTCTCTTTATAAAAGTGTTGTACATGTATGATGGTAAAATTGATAGAAAACAAGTTTAACAAGTATAAAATTAATAGAAAATTTTGAAAAATAGTGTGCTATGTAGATTTAATAAAATACAAACAAAAGATAAAAATTTTAAAACAATAATTTCAGGTATTTGTGCCTTATTTCGCAGATTTTTAACATTTTTGAGCATTATTCATAAGAAAAATAATAAATTATATTAATATAAATATTTTTTTTATTTGTCAATTAAATTCAAAAACATGAAAAATTTGCGAACAAATGACATAAAAACCTGAAACTATTGTTTTAAATAATTTAATCATTTGTTTGAATTTTATTAAATCTGGATAGCACACTATTTTTAGATATTTTCTATTAATTTTATAATTGTTATAACTTGTTTTCTATCAACTTTACCATCATACATGTACAACACTTTTATAAAGAGAACATTCTCAGCTATAAAATCCAATAATAATATACAGGGGTTTCCATTTTAAAAAATGTTATATTTCAATATATCTCTGAAATTCGACATTCAATTGTTTTTTTTGACACCGCCGTTATTCATCCCGGAAAAAATACTGATACTTTGCCCATTTAACCGATCTTCTAACTCCAATAATAACAAAGTTAGCAATGATCACTCGGTTCCCGCGAACACCCTATATATAAAAATGCATATTCGTTTGTATAAGGCTTATAGACGGGGGAATTACTGAACTGATTTCAATGTGGTTTTCACCAAGAGTTATATCATTTTTCTGGGGAATATCGTGGCTATAATTAATATTTTATGAAAACCTATAAGACTTAGCATCAAAAGACTAAAAAAATCTTTATCAAATCGTGTTTTATTTCCATGATGTCACAGTACACAAATATTATTTAAAATACAGAATTCTATTATTTATGGTTTGAATATTTTATTAATTTAAATCAGTATGATTTTGTGAATATTAACCCGGGTAACTTCAAGTCCTATGTCCTAGTTTAAAATAAAAACTCATTTAAATATTATGAATGCATCGATATGTACTGCTGTATCTCAAAAAGTATATAAATAAAATAAAAGTTTAAGAAACTAAAACTCAACTACGCTAGCTAAAACATTTCAACCAAAAAGATTAAAGAAATTGTCTTTAAAAGGAAAACTTTAAACGTATTTGTAACAGACGTAGTTGCATTTCTCTAAAACTAAGTCTGTTCTGTGATACTTATCCTTTAAAGACAACTTTTTATTACTTTTTAGTCGGGTTCTAGTTTTTTTAAACTTTTATCTAAGATTTTAATTCAATTTAGAATCTATTGACAATTTATAGATAGAGCTACTCATTGCGCGTCGATCTACCAATCACATTTTAAACGTTTCAGACAATAAGAGACCAAAATTCAAATAATAGTGAGAGCGCGCAAGCCGGTAGCCTATATAAAACATACACGGTTTTTTCGCTCTCCTGTAAAGTTGGTCAAAATGACTTGAGCGGTGTTGTAAGCTAAGGGACGATATAATTACATGCAAAAATTGTAGCCTATGATACGCACATGGAAAAAAGAAACCTAAATAAATACAGTTTTTTCTTTGTACATCCCGGATAATAACCGAGAACGTATTATTATAAAATATATTTTACTCTCTGAAACTGTAATAACATAATTTTAGGTTGTAATGTTTGCAGTTTATGCATCAATTTATATAAGGTATCTGCAAACATTGTTACAGTTTCGGACTGTAAAAATATTTTATAATGATAGATTGTCGCTTACTATCCGGGATGTACCTACAGGAAAAACTATAATTCTTAAGATATTTTCCGTGTGGATAATCCAGACGAATCCAATGATATCTCATTTGTTGAAATCGGTCAAATAATTTAGGAGAGAACACATGAACTTAAAAAAGGAGTTAAAAGTTTCCTTTTTGAATTACGGATTTTATAAAAAAAATAATTGATACTAATCAAAGACCTTTCTTCGAAAATCTTCATTTACGTTATTTTTTTAATACAATACAAATATCGTTCTAACGATGGACTATTATGACATAAAATTAAAAGTATTTTTTTTTTAGATTTAAAGTTGATTTTTGAAAAAAGATGAATATTTTCCGCCTAAAGTAACTAATTGTGAGATGATGATTTTCTCTACTTTTTGAGTTTTCTATTATTTTTGTAAAATTGTCATTCATACATTTTTAAATCCAAATAAAAATTGGTAAAAAATGTTTTTTTTTTAAATAAGCTTTAAAATGCACTGAAAAGTACATAATAAATTTTCAACTATCACAAAATCTTATTTTTTTCACTTATAAAATAAAATTATCATAAAAACTTTTTCATTTTTTTAATATCTCAACTCTTTTAAGAACAATGTTTTTCAACTTAGTGCAAAAACTTTGTATCAACGAGTGTAATTGTTATAATAAGAAAATTAAAGTCTACAGATCAGCATTAAATATGTATTATTTAATTTAAAAACCATGTGCACCAAATATTTGCTTCTATGTAAGTATTTATTTGTTTATGTACTATATAGATACTACATACGTTGATAAGTAGGGTCTTTGACATTGACAGAAACGCTGACTTTGTGAGATTCAATCGAGTCTCCTGATTTCTGGAAACGCTGTGATCGGCACTTGTTCTCGCATGGTGAAAAACACCGGAAACAAACAATCGATACACATTACGTGTATACATATGTGTGTGTGTGTGCGTGTGTGTGTGTGTGTACGTGGGGGTTTCGATCACGAATCATAGTATTTGATACCAGCGATATTAAAAAAGTATTTATATTAAATACATAGGTATTCTATAGCTATACTAATATTATAAATGCGAAAATGTGTATGTCTGTTTGTTACCTTCTCACGGCTAAACTGTTAAACCAATCTTGATGAAATTTGGCAGGGGAATAACTTGCATCTTGAGAAAAGACATAGGCCACTTTGTGTCCCGAAAAACTTATTAATTATAATTTTAAAAAATGGGTGTGTGACATTTTTAATCTGTAATGTAATTGTATTTTTATCTGTATCTGACTTATTATATGTATTTTTTTATACCCACAGAATAAATTACTATTATTATTATTTATACGCGCGACGTGTTTTATCGACTGTTAATACAGAAATCTGTGTTACCTAACATTCTTCTTCTTCTTCATGGGTTTTATATCTAACAGCTCTTATCTAATCTAATTTCACGCAAAATAAATCGCAGATAACATAAGGTATTGTAAACTGATTTTTAGGGTTCCGTAGAAAACTAGGAACCCTTATAGTTTCTCCATGTCCGTCCGTCCGTCTTCAAAAATTTTGAGATAATAAGATGAAATTTAATATACGGCCGTAGATTGATGACCCAAAAACAGAAATGATAAGATTTTTGAAAATAAAAATTTTTTAGACCCCCCTTTCATAAAATGAAAAGTGTTTTCAAAAAACAAATTTCACCTACACCATTGAGTGGGGTGTCGTTAGAAAGGTCTCCTAAAATGCAACAAAAAATGTAACAGAAATTTTTAATTTTAACCCTTCGATCACGATGTATTTTCTCTCCAAAGTCATTAAAAAAGCGTCCCCCCCCTCTATTTTCTAAACTAACAATTTAAAAAATCTGAAAAAATTCCAGAACGTAGATTTTAATTAGTACTTTCACTGAAAATTATAACGAACATTGTCAAAAATATTTTGGACCCCCCTTTCATAGACTGAAAATTGAACGTTCATTTTTTCCCCACTTACCATATTGAGTGGGGTGTCATTTAATAGGTCTCGTAAAATGCAATAAAAAACGTCAAATAACTTTTTGATTTTAACCCTTCAGTCGCGATATATTTGCTTTTTAATGTCGCTGTCAGAGCGTTCCCCCCCTCTATTTTCTAAACTATTGATTCAAAAAATCTGAAAAAAATTCAGAATGTAGCTTTTAATTAGTACTTTCACTGAAAATTATAACGAACATTGTCAAAAATATTTTGGACCCCCTTTTCATAGATTGAAAAGTGAACTCACATTTTTTTCATTTACCCCATTGAGTGGGGTGTCATTTGATAGGTCTCCTAAAATGCAATAATAAAAGCCAAATGACTTTTTGATTTTAACACTTCGGTTACGAAAATTTTGAAAAAAACTCTTTTTTATAAATCGTAGTGAGAATGACTACGGAACCCTATCATGTGCGTGCCCAATACGCACTTGCCCGTTTTATTAATGGAAATATCAATTTTTACTTCTCCTTAGTCCATTTTGACTATATTTACCATGATGTCTATGTAAGGTCTGTAGACGCTGTATAACTCAAAAACGAAAATACATAGATGAATAAAATGTTTTATTTAAAATCAATTTTCTGCAGGGAAGAAAATCTCCTATTTCGAAAACGATCTTCCAAACGAAAACGGATGTTTTTTTGTCAATTTTTTAATTTTTCAAAAATTTAGTTTAAATTATTTCTGCAGGATATAAAATTTAAATAACAGTTTTAAGTATTTATTTTAATAATTTAGATTTAACAATAAGTCGAATTCAGCAGTGGTGATTAGTGTACACAATAAAAAATATATCAGCTATATACAGTATTATAAATTTATTACCACTGTCCTTTAATATTTTATTTAAAATAACCATATGTTGACAGTTAAACATTTTGAGAACCCCTTGTACTTATCTAATATTCATATCATATTCTCTTAGCATCGTAATTATTATCAACATGCTTTACGATTACAAAGATTTGCGTGACGTTTTCGTGAGATCGAAATTACAGTTTTATCAGTTATTTCATGTCTTTGATTTTAGTGTAAATGCATATGTTTTAAACACCAAATAAACATACAAACACACAAATATCAAGGCTGAGTTTTTAATTATAATTACAATAATTATTCCATTTACATTTTACAATTTACTTATTGTAATACTATAAAAAATACTGATTTAAATTTTAATGGCTTTCGTTCTTATTTTATTTTTTTGTGTAATGTAATAAACATAAGGTTTATCATTAATAAGTTTTTTTTAAGAATTAGGACTGCATGACGAGACGAGAGAAAACCAAAAATACGGACGAAGCAAGATCGAGACGAGACAATCTGAAATTTTTGACGTACGAAACCGAAATGATATTAACTTAATTTATGTCTCAACGAGAGCTTCGTATTGAATAGATTTTCATAATAAGTATGAAAAAATATACTATTTGATAATAGTCTTTAATTCATTAATAAGTAAAGGTAAATACGTAATACCTATACGTTATATTTCAAAAAAAATTGTTTATTAAATAAATAAATGGAAAAAAACGAGACGAGATGAGACTTCCCTGGTTCTTATTTCTTCTCGTGTACAGCAGTAAGAATAATTCACAGTATACATATATTATATAATTGATTTCTTATTTTTCAAACCCACCAATAGAACCGCAGACATTTCTTAAAATGTTCAAGAAAAACCGTAAAAAAGTTTTTTTTTTCAAATATAGGTCCCAAAAAATGCATTCGAAGGTTGCCCGTTGTAACTACCCGGGAAAAGAATGTAGATCTGCAGAGATCTACTCAGATCTCCATTTTGAGACAACATCAAATTTTTCACTGGTTTTTGATCTGTGGAGACTTGCATAGATCTACAACGGTCTGCAAAGATCTAAAACAATCTACAAAGATCTCTGAAGATCATTGTAACGTTGAAAATAATGATTTTTCAACGTTTTAATCTCTATCACGATCTACAACGATCTTTGTAGGTCATTGTAGATCTTTGCAAGTCTCCACAGATCAAAAACCACTGAAAAATATGACGTCTCAAATTGGAGATCTATCGAGACCTGAGTAGATCTCTACAGATCTACACTTTTATCCCAGGCAAACAAACACAAATTAATTAAAAATTGCTCCTTCTTTCCAATTCCTTATTCAAGAAAAAAATCGCTAATACGACACTACTATATGATAAAAAAAATATATTTAATTTTTAAAATAGATATTATTTATAGCTAAATATCAATATGAAATCAATTAAATACACTTTTAATTAACTCCTTTAAGTTCCTAGAACCACCCACGATAAAAAATACAAGAATCAATACAGGGTAATTTATACCTATTATACTCGCGTCGTGTTTCGTGCTGAAGGAGCAGACATATAATAAATGTGTCCTTTCTAAATTAACACATAGTTAATGGACGAACCACCATCTCCACTCCACCCACCCGAGTGTCAAACACCGCGCTCGTGTTACCAACCTGCAAAAAATAACACCACAAAAAACCATACTCGATTTAATCACCCTTGCATAAACTATATGTATGTGTGTATATATCAGGCGCGTAACAGTCCTACTTCTCTGAGGGGTCATAGAGAAAAAACATAATTCATCTTTTAGAAAAAAAAATTATATATTTGAAATAAACGTACAAGAAATAAAGGAAAAAATACATGAGGTGCCAAATTTAAACAGTGATTAGATTAAGCCGATATGTATATTTCCTGAAAACTTTCTTGTAAAGTTTGCCACGGAACACCTCCAAACAAGGGCCCAAAGTTTTTGTATTACGAGGATTTTGTGAACGTACTATGTGTCTATATGTCTAATAAACGAAATGTTTCGATTTTTAAACATACAATTAAATTTGCTACAACATTCTTTATTATTATTTTAACCAAAATATTTTTAAATTAATAAAATTCAAAATATTATATCGTTTACTTTTTGTAAGTATATACAGGCTCTTCCAGAACAGGATTTCGCTTATTCAGAAAAATTCGCTGATTAATAATCTGTTAATTAAAATTTATTGAGAACTGTTGTTAACGAGATATTAGTAAACAAACATTTTCTTAGTTACAAATTCATTAATTTTAATTTTAATGACTTAAAAATTCGAATTTTGTAATAAAAGGTAGTAGAGAGAGATGAACAATATAGCAACTAGAAATTAAGTTAAATACATTTCTTATGACTCGTATAAAAAAAATATTTTAGCGATGTTCAAAATTAATTATATTAAACATAGTATACGTCAATCTTCATTTCTACGTGTTAAGCAGCTAAATATGATAATATAAAATGTTTTTTCGAATTATTTTGTAGCTAAAAAATAATTAATAGTTAGTGATTTAAGCTCAAACAGTCTTCATCTGGCTACTTTAAATAACTTTCAGATATAATCATAATATCAAGTGTAATTCTTGAGGGAGGGGCCATCACCCCTTGACTCCCTCTTACACGCGCCTGATAAATATGTCTGTATAAGCAGCGTTGTATATAAAATGTTATTTCTTGATACTGAACAAACTGAATCAAAAGTTTGATAAAGGACCCTTCACATAATTTAACATTTTGGTTGAATTATTATTTTATTTTATATTATCAAATAGATTATCGTAACCAACATAACTCAATTTTGTGAAAAATGTCGCTTATGATACTTACGATACTTTACCTTGCAGGGGGTGATTTGTTCTTTACTCGTATTAAATAATTAAGTTTTATCAATTTATGAATTTAAAGTTACCTGTATTTTCAATTAAGATTTTTTTAGGTGTCTATATATTAATATTGTGTTTATAGAATTTATAATAGGGTAGCTAAATGAGGTGTCCATATTACCCTCCTATTTCATACACTGTCGTGCAAAAGTCTTTGGACACATGTGATTTTGAATGTAAATATATAGATTTCAGTCAATAAAAATTCCCAAAATAGCGAAAAGAATATGTTTACTCGCAGTCAAAATAGTAAAAAAAAAAACAATTTCTCGTTAACTTGAAAGACACTGTGCGTTAATACTTTCAACTTGAGGAAACCTGACCTTCCAGGTATATAAATCAAAATTTGTCCTTATCATAGAAAATTGTAAATACTGTATTTTAGATATGCTAGGATTATTACAAAAATTGTAATTAAGTAGGTACTTATATCAATATTTAAGATTTTTTATCAACCATGTTTGCAGTTTTATATTTACAATACGAAAAAAAAGTCCAAAGACTTTTGTACGGCAGTGTATATATCGACTTTACTCTAAGACAGAGACGAGATGGCTTTAATTTTCACGAAACGAGATCTAGATGAGACTATCTGTTGTAATATTCGATTGTGAGAAAAACTTCAGTTCCAAAAACCGAGACGAGACGGGATTTATCTGATTCTCGTTTCATGTGCAGCCCAGATAATTTTTTGTTATCTAAATTAAATGAAATTTCTTTAAGTCAATTCCTAAAACTATTTTTTTTGTTCACATATCAACATGAAATTTAAATTCTATTTTGGATAAGTTATAAAACACTAAAATTAAAAAAAGTCACTAAATTGCCATAATTAACAAAACGTTTTAATTTTCAAATTCTTGCTAGTTGTAAAGTTTTCTGGTCGAATTGTGTAAGAGATGGGAGGAAGTATTTAACATGAAACTAAAATTATCCGCAATAAATCTGGACTTCGACATTTATTGTACAAGCGTGTAAATACGTGTACTTATTTATAGCCCAATAATTCCAACGTACAGATTGGGGGACAGATTTCATATATAGGGATGGAATACAATACATACATATTTACTATATATGTTTATTTTTATAACCGAAGCAAATCAGTTTCATTTGTAAAAAAAAATATTATTTACTTTTCTGAAAAATATTCTTAAAAATGTTTCTTAATTTAAAAAATACTTATAGACATAGCAAACTAAATAATTTGCGTTTTTATGATAATTTATAGAATATTTCAAACTAGAATTTTCTCGTAGCTTCATTCACGCGTTTATTTTAAAAATCATTAAAGATTACACATCTGGTTAATCTAAAACGTAGCTATTGTCCATATCATGAAAAATAACCGGAGCGGTAAGGGTAAGAAATCCGAACTGACATCAGTCTATTGGCGTAGTCAAACACAAATACATTTATAGAATATATGAATGTTAATTATCATTAAATTTAAGAATTAAAATTATAAATAATTATTGAACTACCGACTACTGACTTGATTCTGTGGGCTCATCCAATTCATTACTCAATAGGACGCTGCACATCTAACACTAGAACTTAAGCGGTCGACTATAGCATTTAATTAGTGTAAAGAGAGCCGCACACAGAAATACTCTATATTTTAATAAACTATGTAAAAAAATGCCTTCTATGAAAGTTTTAGATTTTTTTATTATTTACAACTTTTTTGAAGTACATTTTCCGTTAGGAGGTCACGTTTCGCCGGAAATTGCGAAAAACCACATTCAACCCCTAAACAGCACCCCCATTTCCCAATTTCACTTTATCTCGTGTTTAATTTTTGTTTTTTCCTCTTAATTATAACATTAACTAAATTTCCCGGCTGGTTTTGCCTGTTATTATTATTTTTTTCAAAATGGTATTGGCATTAGCCTACGAGTATTATTACATAATAAGAAATGGAAAAAATATATTTTATACACAAATTCACACGAAAAAGTGTACCAGATGAGACAAATAATTTTTAACGAGACGAAATGGCTGAAATTATGTAAATATGTAAATGTAAATATTCCCTCCCCCTCAAAAAAAAAAAATGAAATAATTATTGAATTATATTTCAAATGGTTCATAACAGAAAAAAGTTGTAAATACCGTTATTTCCTATAATTTATATTTTATTAATCTTTTATCGGTATGCCAGAAATATTTGTTTCAGATATAGTGTTACGTATAAGAAAGTCTAGTGAGTCCCATGGCGAATATTTTTAAAGTAATGGCAATTATCAATATAATAATAATTGACAAAATTATAAATTTATTTTTTTAGTTTAATTTCTAAACGACTCAAATAAATATATTGACCCGTATACTGCCGCAGGTGAGAAGTTGTGCAACCCTGTGGCGCTGCAGCCTAGACCACCACTACCGTCTAACATACATATATGCTCATACAGTGTATACGTAATTGATTTTTCGGGTAACTGCGGACCAACGACACGTGGCTGACACGCGTGCCACACGTGGCTACCGGTACCGGTGCCTTCCACAAGTACGGGGTTGTCGGGAGGGGGGGATGGGGGAGGTATTAATATTGCATCGGTCTAGAACCCTCTTGATATTTCTAGGAATTGATATATAGGTAGATGAATTTGTTATGTGCAGTTAACAGAAAATAAAGTTTAATAAATATTAAGGGTAAATAATACTGTATTAGGTAAAGGCTTGTATTTAAATGCATTTTTTGTACTAATAAACATAAGTAGGCATTAACTCGTTAATCCGTTAATCGTTAATTGACGAAGTTAACAAAATGCTTCACGGATTAACTTTTAAGTTAACTCAAATAAATGTTAACGCTTTAACATTTAACTTCCGTTAACTTTAGTCCGTTACATTGGTTGTTTGATGAAGTACATAAGAAAGTTGTGGAAATAGCAAAAAAAGGTCTTCAAACATTTTGGATGGTTAACTTTAAACGGTTAACTTTAACTTTCGTTAAATTTTTGGTTAAATTTAACTTCCGTTAAATTTTCGGAATTTTAACGCTTTAACGATTAATGAAGTTATCTTTTTTATTAACGAGTTAACGATTAACGAAGTTAACTTTTCGATTAACTGTGCCCACCTATGCTAATAAACACTTTTTATTTCATCGTTTTCTCTTATAAGAAATAAATATACTACACAAAAAATTAATTATTCAACATTAAACAAAGATATTGAACATAAAACAAATTATATCACTTTAAATAAATACTTTTCACTAAAAAAAAATAATACTTTTCACTTGACCTAAATTTAGATCTGTCAGATTTAAAAATTACATATTTTTGATCTGGGTATTTTTTGTGGTTTTTGTGATTTTCTATATTTTAACATAATGTAAAAAACTAACCAACCTTCTTTCGCCCCAATAGATTTGATATTTTTAACGTGATTTTCTATATTTTAAAACGATTAAATATTCGCCTTATGCATTAAAGTCTTGGCATCATAGGACGCCGCGCCGTCCGTACCGGCCGCACCGTCCGCCAGACACGCAATACTGATGTGTGTATATTCTTTTCAAGGTTAAAAAAACACAAACTGTATTGCGTGTCTGGCGGCCGGAGCAGCCAGCGCGGTCGGCGCGGCGTCCTAAGATGCCAAGACTTAAGAAAAGTATTAAAATTTATGTTCACGTGTATAAAGTGGATACTATAAAATTTTAAGTGCAAAGTATTAAAATTTATGTTCGATGTACAAAGTGAATACTATCTATAATATAAAATGCAATTAAATAAAATTTAATAAATGCTACCTACAGAACTTTCTAATAATATTGTTTTAAAAATTTACATTTATATATTACATACATAGAATAGTTTTTATAAAAAGAATTAAATGGAAACTTTACTTTTAAAATTTTCACAAATACTTTCGTATAAATTACTGAAAATGGGGGTTCACTCTAAATCAAAATTTTTCTTTTTCTCGTCACGTTGATACAATGTGCAAATTGCTACAATATGAGTTGAACCGAGCCGAGATAGACCGAGCACACAATTTACCTGTCTCGAATTCACTCGTAGCACATTAAAACTTGTTTTACACACACAAAAATAAAAAAAATGATAACATTATGCTTGTATTATTGAGTAGCAGCTTTTTTGCACTATTACGATTCGATCTGCGAAAATTTCTTATTTTCACTTAATATATTACACCTGTAACGGTTTGGGTTCTAATTTCTTTCAATATTCTATTTATCCTTTAATCGGCTAGGCAGAATAACCTATAGGTGACTAGAAACGTACACTTTGACAGTTAATAAAATAAATTTTATTATAAAAATAACTCATAACAACGGTTTAATAATAGTTTACACTAATTAATGGCGAACACTTTTAATTACAATCAAACACTATTTAATAACAATTTAAATACTATTTAATTACACTTTAAACACTAATAGAAACAATAATCTACCCTACAGAAGTTAACTGATTACTAGTTAACTTAAATACACGTTGGACACAATATACAATAATACAATTTATTAACACTATTTGGTAAAAACAACTATGCTCTTAAAAGTAATTTTCGTGGTCGCTACCCCAGAGCCTCACTTTCTCCTTGGCGTGAATTACAGCGCGCAAGGAGGTTTTTCAGTATTTGGTAGATTTTACAATCACTGAACAATTATAAATTTTGTTGTGGTATTCTAGGCACTATGTGCTAACGACTGACTAGATTTTATTTCTCTATTTCTTATTTCAACGAGTATTGCGTAAAGTCCCCTTTTCCAAAATGGTTATCAATAAAACATAAGCAAGGGATTACGCAATACTAAATGCAATCGATTACGATTATTCAAAACAAGTATTATGAATAACGCTACACACCTTAAAAACAATAAACCAGTATCACTCGAGACATGTTTCGACTTAATACAAAAACCCATTGGTGGGCATTAACTCGTTAATCCGTTAATCGTTAATTAACGAAGTTAACAAAATGCTTAACGGATTAACTTTTATGTTAACTCAAAAAAAATTTAACGCTTTTGTTAACTTTCGTTAAATTTAACGAAAGTTAACTTTAGTCCATTACATTAGTTGTTTGATGAAAAGTACATAAGAACGTTGTCTAAATAGTAAAAAAAAGGTCTTCAAACATTTTGGATGGTTAACTTTTAACTTTTAACGGTTAACTTCCGTTAAATTTTCGGGATCTTCACGCTTTAACGATTAACAAAGTTAACTTTTTTATTAACGAATTAACGATTAACGAAGTTAACTTTTCGATTAACTGTGCCCACCTATGCAAATACCTCATCAAGAGTCTAATAATGTTTCTGTTAAAGCTCTTCACAACATGTTTAGAACCTCTGCATCACTGAAACAGCAAACATTCATATATCATAGTTTCACGATACAATTAAAAGTTACCAACTTGTTATTACAAACAGAAAACCTCATAAACAAACGCAAATGCATTCAACATCAAAGGAGATAGATGTTACATAAATATACTGTATATAGTAGGGGACATAGGGGATTATCTACCCATCCCTCTACCCTACAGGAAAGTTAGAACGTTATTTAATGTGAATTATGTTGTACAGGTACCTTCCGGTATATGGTTTTAATCTAGGTTCCTGAGTGCATGTCACGTCTATAACAGGTAGATGACTAATTTTAAAAAAACTCTTCTATGATGATCTTACGTGTCTCTTATGTCCTATTTCTGAAGAAAATAAAGGCTTAATCGCAAAAATTGCCCCTTTTAAAACTAATTTAGAATTTGACGCCAAAACGCTCGCAGGTGACATTTCAGAGTTGTGACGTCACACTCGTTGTCAACAATAATCAAACATTCAAAGTTAGACAATAATTTAATTATTTTGTGTGTTAAAAATGAATTCCAAAGTATATAAGTTATTCAATAAGGTACGTGCCTAATAATTTTATAAGAGGAATTGATATTTGTCTAAAATAAAAAGTTTACTGATGCGTAACGTCATTCGCTCTGATTGGTGTTCCATTTAACATGACGGATTGCTGTGTTTTGCATTTTTATTTTAAAAAAACTTATATTAATCTCGCTTTTAATATAAAAATAAATACATTTTTTATAATCTTTTTTAACCTATTTCATTATTTAAAACCATAATTTCAATGATACTTTGTTACTACCATCATGCCTATTGTTATGTATTTTTGACAATGGGCTGGTGAAGATTTTATGATAGCTTAATATTAAGTACAAAAGTTGTGATTTAAAAAAAATACACACTGAAAAAAAGAATTAGTTTAATTAGTTTGAAAAAATACTATATAAGTATTTATAAATTTTCTACACAACACCAAATACACGTGTTTCAAAAAAATAGAGGGGGAAATCCGTGATTACAAAAATATTCGCAGAAGGAAAAGTGGTAGACTAGGCATAATTAATCAACACAAACAGTTATAGAAAGATATTATTCAATTACGTTTTTAGCCCCTTATCCCCCAAACTATAAGTACGGCTCTGGATTTATCATGATACATATTCTAGAAGACATTATGTACCTACTGCATTTATTCTCTAACGTCAATTAAAAGTTTCTCAAACAACTAACTCAATTTATTACAAAATAATAAGTTACAAACATGAATGAAAACCATAACATTATTACGGCAACTCCAGAGTGCAGTAGGCCCTGAATACATTAATATCAGAGTAGCAATGATAGCACCGGAAGCTACCTGAACTACGTAATTCAAATTTAATAACGTCCGGGAGGGGTGCATAATCCCTTAATATACACAGTTTGTGTTGAGTTTTGTGGGTTGCAAGGAAACAACCCCAAAAACAGTTTATGATGAAATAAGTAACAGAGATATTAATATTTAGATATTAGATTCTAATGTGGTGTTTACACCGAGAAAACAAAACAGAAACACGGTGTTTTTATGACAAAAAAGCAATGAACCCTATACATTTTTAAATACGAAGTATTTTAAAGACACGATGTTTCTGTTTTGTTTTTTCGGTGTAAACACCACATAATATGGCTTAATTACTTTTTATATAATATGTAACTTTAGCTGATTCCCGTGGCTTCGCTCGCGTAAATTTCGAAACCTATTACAACCCTCCATACGTGATAGGGGATGTACATTTTTTTATATTGATTTTTATTCATTAGGTCCTATAAAAAATCGTAAATAACTCGGATCTTATTTAAAAATTGCAAAAACCTTACCCCTGTTTACCCCCGCCATTAGGGGTTGAATATCGCATTTTTTTTTTGTAGATTATTTTGGCCGACTCCACCATTATAACTTAAGCAGCTATGTAGATAAACATTTAAAAAACACATACCCTGTCTAACCCTGCCATTATGAGTTGAATGTCGATTTTTTTATTTTAATAGATGACTATTTTTCCCGAATTTACTTTTATAACTAAAGCAGGTATGCAGATAAACATATTTAAATCCGTTCTCGTCCCTGTCCCATGTTATTAGGGCTTGAATGTCTGAACTTTCATTTTTAATTGAATATTAATTTGTCCGAATTAACCTTAATATCATGAACAGTTATGAAGATAAATATATTAAAAATTACCCCCACCCCCATTCTCATAGGGGTTGAATTTTCGTAAATACTATTTGTCTTGTAGAGAACTTACTTGTGACATGTTTCATTCGGTTTTTTTTTTATTAAAATAATAATAGGTACATTGCAACTAGTCGTTACACTACTATCTAAGTCTAAGGTAATATTTCATTCCGTGAATACAAAAAAAATATCTTACAAATTTTTCTACCCTTCTAACACCTTAGGGGTTAAAATTTGAGAAAAGCTGAAATAATTGTTTCATTATTTGTATTGTAGAGTATGATAAGTTTCAATTAAATGCGAACAAAAAAACTTTTTTATAAAAACTTTGTTACTTCGTTTTAACACCGTAGGGGTTGAATTTCTAAAAATTCTTTCTTAGTGGTTGCCTACATCATGAAAGGGAGACACCTATGAAATTTCACATTTCTAGGTCCAGGGGTTTGGGCTGTACGTTGATGAATGTAATTGTCAATTGATGAGTGGTTAAGGACAAACATTTTTGTATATTTATATAGATTAGGAAATACAGTGGCGTAGTTAGGCGGGGGGGGGGGGATTAAGGGAATCAATTCCCCCATGAGTTTACGAAAATTATAAGATGATTACAATATACGAGCATTTTGTCAATAACGAATACATCTAAGTGAAGAATATAACCAATTTTTGTACTTTGCACTAATTAAAAGATGATTTTCATAGTGAAAAATGTAATTATGAGATTCAATACTAATAATAAGTAATATCCCCCCTCATTGCAAAAAGCTATCTACGCCAATGACGGGATATAAAGTTATTATAATTTTTTATATCATATATTTAACAGTTACACTACTCAGTTCAATATTACGTATAGGAAAGTCCCGTTGCACACAATTTTTAAACAATGTTGATACTACTTTAATGACAAATAATAAATCAAAATGAATCACATAAATAGTGCAATAATTGTCAAGTCAATTGATTTACATCTTGAGTACATAAAATCTATCTAACATTTCTATTTTAAAATACTCTAAAACCTAAAAATAATCTTTCATTGCCTATCATTAACTGTCTGTAACATTTAATAAATTAACAGTGTACATCTAAAATAAATATTATAAGTTGTAAAACATATTTTCCTGTAAACATTGGCATCAGTGTAAAATCGTAAATCATTTTTAAACACTCTTTATTGAAAATTATGAAAACAAACCTTCATTATAAACTATAAATTGCCGTTAATTATATGTTTTAAATGGGTTTAATTTATGAGTGGAACTTTTTTTCAGGAAATTTATTGCTTTCAGGATTTCTTCCGCATCTGTTTCTTCTTTATGAGTCTTTTTAAAGATTTCGTGTTTTGTATTTATAAGTTTTTATAACTTAGCAATTTTGTTGTGGACAGAAATTTTATGAAAATGAGGAGAAAACCAGATAAATACAAAAATATATACATTTTTATTATTTAGAACTAATATACAACTAAATGGAAAAGTTAGTAAGTTTTTTTGTTTGTTAATGATCTAATGATTTTTTAAGTAAATTTAAAATTATAATTTTAAAATTGAAAAAAGAAAATTACAATATTAAATTTTAAATTTTCTTAACAAAAGTTGTTTATTTACATATCGTCTTTAAAATAAAGTACTAATTTATATACCATTGTATTTAAAAATTTTGAACTATCCCTAATTGAACTTTTCAATTTTTGGTAAGTCGCGTATGACACTTTAAACTATTAAAATCTCAAATAATCATACATCTTTACAAAGTTCATTATTTCTACATTCTAAATAAAATAAAAAAATAAGTTTCAATATTTTTTCCGGGATGAAAAATGGCGGTCAAAAAAAATTGAATGTTAAATTTCAGAGGTATATTTAAATACTATTTTTTTAATGGAATATCCTGTATATTATTATTTGATTTTATAGCTGAGAAGGTTCTCTTTATAAGAGTATATTAAATGCATCATGGTAAAATTGATAGATAACAAGTTAAAATTAATAGAAAATGTCGATATATAGTGTGCTATGCAGATTTAATAAAATGCAAACAAATGAATAAAACATTTACGCCACAATTTACTTACGCCCAGTATTATCAACTTTAACTAAATGCTCCTTTAACTAACTGTCATATTATCAACAGATCCAAGCATAATACATTTAATTGAATAGATTTTAAATTATCTGCAGTATTTCTTTACAACATATATTATGTCCATTTTTCATTGAAAGCTTAAATAATGATTTAAATCACGTTTGTAATACAGCAAATTTACTTTAAAGGAGCATTTAGTGCTAAAGGAGCTTTAAATTAGTTGATAATACTGGGCATTAAAACAATAATTTTATAAGTTTTTGTTTTTATGTCATTTGTTGACTTTGAATTTAATTAATAAAGGAAAAGCGTATTTACCATAATTAACTATATTTTTTTATGAATGATACAAACGTTAAAAATCTGCGAAATAAGGCACAAATACCTGAAATTATTGTTATAAATTTTCTATCATTTCTTTGTAATAGGTATTATATTTTATTAAATCTGCATAACACTATTTTTCGATATTTTCTATTTTTTATACTTGTTATAACTTGTTTTCTATCAATTTTACCACCATGCATGTATCATTTTTTTTTTTAAATTATAATATAAATATATTTAATATATGTAGTATACATATAATTTTCAAAATTTTAATCTTCCGAGGTGTTCTGGAAAAAAATTATTTAATTTGTTATTTTTATAAAAAATTTTCTACGCTTTGAATTTTTTGTTGAAAATCGAAATTTCATAACATCAGCTTTAAAAGTTGCAATAAGCTTGTGGGATCAATAAAGGCCAAGGTCACGAATGTCAAATCGGGCGAAGAGTATTTACATTTAAATATTTTTTACATAAATTCAAACCTTTTTCATTTTTCATATCGGTCACAAGGACAGTGTGACAGACGTTATATTAAAAATTTGAATTCGCCAGATGTTTTTATAACACCGTGTGTCAACCTTTATTTTTCTTTTATATTTATCATGAATCGTAAGATAAACATACAATGATTTTTTATAAAAGGTTTATTTGATATTTTATATTTAATATAAAACGCATAATCTGTCTATCTGTCTGTCCGTTAGTGCGCTTATCTCTCAAGAACCACTTATCCGATCTATGTGTTTTTTGTAATCCATAGGTATGTTTTTTTGTACAGATTTTAGTATAAATTTTATTATATTAGATAACATAAGGAATAAGCAGTGACGATAATAGTAAATCAAATAAAAAAAGTTGCCGCAAGCGCGCTCTTTCGCAATACACTGCCTAAACCGTTAAATATTAAACAATATAGTGTATTAAAGAATTGTATAAAGTATAAAAAGATCGACAGAATAACCGGTTATAACCAGGGCTGTGGAGTCGGTACAAAAACCTACGACGTCGGAGTCGGTACCTTTTTACCGACTCCAACTCCGACTCCACCCAAAATTACTAAAACTCCGACTCCAACTCCACAGCCCTGATTATAACGACATCGGTTAATACGACGTATCGGTTTTAACGACTCAAAATAAAAGTCCAACTGAATCCCATATAATTACATTTTTACCGGTTATTACGACTATCCGCTTTTTACGACCAAAATGACCGGTCCCTTCGATGTCGGTATAACTGGTTTCTACTGTATATGTTTTCAACTATATTTATCAAAAATTCTAAGCAATAATATACAAGAAGGGCGCAAGATTCACCTCGCAGGCCCAAAAAAATTATAGTTAATGAAAAAAATAAAATTTGGAGCGCTTATTTCAGTTTTCGTCGGTAGCGCAATGATTTCTAGCTACATACAACTTAGAATAAATGCTATATTTTTTCAAAGTAAAATTCGTACCTACTTCTGTACTTCATGTATCTGATTTTGTATAGATAATAACAATAATATTCACACAACTACTTCGACCTAAAGTATCTGCAGAGTTGGTTATTACAACAAAACATGCGACAAAGTTTTAATGCAGTTTGAGTGTTTCATAAATCTCAAGTGATCATCTTGTTTGGATCGTTTTAGACGGGCAAACTTCACCTAAATATGTAGTTAAATACATAACTGAAAACATGAAGTATAAATGATTGATAGTGAAAAAACAAATTTTTCTTGAGTAAATTATTATTTTTTTAATTATAAGAGGAATGTTTTTTTAATTTTGTTTTTTATTTTTGTTTTTCAAACAAAAATACAATTACTTTCCACAGACAGTGAAAAAAGCTACCATGGGTGCCACGAAACTTTCTAATATGCAATATTTAGAGTGAACAATGTACGTAATTCTAATTTTGTTAATAAAACATTTCTGACGAACTATTAAAACAAAATAAATAAATTATAGATAAAAATATTTTCTATAACTTTAACATATGGTTTTTATCTAATTCGCACTGTTTCAAAACTAATTAGAAAAATTCAAAAATTGTCAATTGTTTACGAAACATAATCTTAAATATTAATTTTACAAACATACATACAGACAGACAGACAGACAGATACTTAGATACCGACACATAGACATTATGGAGAAAATAGTCAGAATTCAGAATGGATTCAAGGAGAGTCTAAATTGATAATTCCATCCAAAATCCGGAAATAAATTACTACATCTCTCTTGTTCGCGTAAATGACTGTGACCATCAGTTCATCGCGTTTTTTCATAAAAAAATTATCAAAACCCACACGTGGGTGTTTCTGGGCAACCCACTTGTCACAATTCAAAAAATACCATTGTCAATCGATTTTTAATTTCGAATTAATCCCGAGTCCAACGAGATACATGAAGCCATATACGAAAAATTTTAAAAAGGGAGGAGCATGACCGGAAATTTCATAAAATGGGCTAAACTAGAACCACATACCTACAATTTAGCGAAAACCCGAGGTCTCTAAGTTGTCAGGGGATCGAGATCTCGCGGTGGAAAACAGACGGACAGAAAATCGAGCATATAAGCGCTACAACTTCATGGGTTGCGCTAAAAATTTCTTAGATCAGAACTTGGACACTACTCATGATGAAGAAATAAAAATATGCCTAAACTCTGCGCTCAGAATGTGTCTACACGACAGTGAAAACCAAATAAAAATCGAACCAGCCGATTTCAAATCTATAAATAAAATAAAAATTATTTTTACTTATAAATATTTTGTTATGAAATAGATAAAAAGTCTATGTTTGCTCATTTTAACAAAAGAAAAATCATAATAATTTGTATGCACATTGTACATATAAAAGTGTTTTGTTTAAAACGACCCCTAACTTCGTCAAATCTTCTAACGAGTTACTTAACCCACAAAAGTTTAACTTACGAGTACATTAAAAGTTTTATCTTGATAAAAGTAAACAAGTATAATGATTTTAATTAAATAAGATTCCCATAAAATGTTGACTTACTTTATTACTGTGTTAACTTTGTAAGTGTAACATCAAAATGTAATTTAATTATTTACAAACATTATCCTACCTTTACAGGTAATTTATATAATTCAAGCTTTTTGTATAAAGCCTTGTGACCATATATAGAATGTTGTCTTATAAATTAAGGTAATTTATGTTATTATTATTTATTCATAAAAAGACTATAGTCTGTTTCATTTAAGTTTGTAGTGGTGGGCGGGGATTTGACGGTACGTATCGTGAATCGTACCGTCAAATCCCCACCCACCACTGCAAACTTAATAGACATTATAAAAGTTGTCTAAAATATAAAATATTTTCATATTTATTAAAAGCCTATAATTTTCTTTTGATTGTTGAAATTAACTATCTAATGCAGGGATTCCCTAGAGGATCCAGATGTACTCCTTGGGAGTCTATGGACGTTTAAAAAGGGTCTATAGTATTCTAGGGGTATATTGGATGTCGATGATATTTTTTGTTTTAAAAATTTGAATTGCAATGACCTTTTTTATTATCAATGATATTTATCTATTGCAATGACTTTATTGCTTTCTACCTGTACTTTTCGACAAGATTGTAGTGTATTTATATTTTCTAGAATGCAAAATTGTAAGGGGGTCAACAAAGAAAATAATTCTTTTTAAAAGGCGTCTATGTTGTAAAAAAGTTGGGAGCCACTGGTCTCATACTAGGAACTGTACTGGGATCCATTTCACAGCCACTTATTTATATTAAATATTGTATAAATGATCTAATGCTAGTAGGGGCTTTACCCCAGTGCCGGATTTACCCTATGTGGTGCCCTAAGCACAAATTATAAAAAGGCCCCTTTTTGTAATTTTGACGACCTTTTTTTGTAGTCGTTAAAATTCTGAAGACCTTTTTCAGCTTTTTTCACAAAAAAAAAGTTACTAATAATTCTGAAGACCTTTTTTTAGCTTTTTTCACAAAAAAAAAGTTACTAATAATTCTGAAGACCTTTTTTTTAGCTCCTCACCAAAATTTTACCCAATTTTACGATGTTGCCCCCTATGGTCGGGTGCCCTAAGCAATTGCTTCTTTTGCTTATTGGTAAATCCGGCACTGGCTTTACCCCATTTAAGGGCCAGTTGTTTCTTTCTAATACATTATTAAAGATCTATGATACACTAAAAAAATGTGTGGGACCTACATTCCTGGACCAACATTAACAATCCATGTATATATGGTGTCTTAAATGTTATAATAATTATCTAATGTAGGGGGCTATGCCCCCCCTCAGCACCTTTTTTAATGGTCGGTAGTATCTACAATCTTGTTTTATGTATATGTTTTTGTTTTATGTAATGGTCGGTAGTGTTTTCAATGTTATTTTAATTATCTAATGTAGGGAACTTTGACCCTATATGCCTCTTTAACGACCCATAATGTTGTATTAATTATCTTATGTGGGACTGTGCCCCCCTGCACCCCATTTGATGATCTATTGGGTCTTGAATGTTGTATTAATTATTTAATCCCCATTAACGGCCAATAATTATTTTCGATGGCGTCCAATTTTCTTTGATTATTACAAATGTATTAGATAAAAGTTGTAGAAAATATTATTATCTATAAATGCCCCCATTGATGGCTTCTATTTTCACAGAGCAAGACAAGAAGAGACACATCTGACTCTCGTCTAGTCTTGTCTCGTATATTCAGTATATTTTCCTAAGTAAAATCTATATTAGATTCTAGACAACTGAAGTATTTAGTACTAGCTGTAACCCGCAACTTCGTTCGCGTCATTTATATAACACGATATATATGTATATCATGTATATGGTTTGAGCGGAATTTAGGTTAAGTAGTAAGAACTGTCACTCATAGAGAAGAAGGTTAGGTAGGTAAAGCAGATTTATGTTACAGTCGATAAAACCGGTCATTCGTATAAATGTCATTTACACCCATTTTTTAATCCAATACTTTTTTTGGGGTACAATTTTCAGAATATAAAGTAGCCTGTGTCCTTTCGCAGGATGGAAGCTATCTTCTTGCCAAATTTCATCAAGATCGATTCAGTTGTTTAGTCGTGAAAAAGTAACAAACAGACAGGCAGACAGAGAGATACACTTTCGCATTTATAAAATTAGTATGGATGTATATTAAGTAGGTAATATCTATAACGTGGCCTAAGTTTCTACGAAGTCATAACTTGCGTGTTGCGGCTCTCTGCAGTCACGGCAACATTCAACTTGTCCTTACCGGCTTCGTATCGATCACACAGTCCACTTTTCACTCATTAATTAACTCACGTGTTTCACAAAAACATACAAACTTTCGCACTGGAATATCTATCAACGTCTATCGCTACAGATTACAGCCAAAATTCGAATAGAGTTGTATTTTTTGTTATTATTTGTTTTGTTTTACCGAATTTTCTTATCTGTCGATTGGTATGATTGATTTATTTTGTATGATTAACTATCGACATAGCTAATTAAATATTGACGGTTGATCAATTTTAATTAAGGTGTTTTTCCACCTTCGCAGTTTTGTTTTCCCAAAACAGAAACAAAACAGTTGTAAGTTTTGAAACCAAAATTGAAAATCCGTTTCTACAAATTAGTGGTGAAACCAGCTGGGAGGTTTATTCTAATTTTAATCGAACTAAATAATATTGAATAATTTAGTTAAGTATTAAAAAAATTCACATTTGATGTTTTTTTATAAAAATGCTAAGTACGACACGTGGAATTTTTAGAAAAAAATAATACAGAAATGTCATAATGAAAAATAATTATACAATATAAATTCATATAGTCTTCATTCATTTTTTTATTCAGCCATAAATAATGTTTTGATTTATGAACCAATCGACCACACCGAATACAGATTCACTTTAAGCAATGGAAAATGAGGTGTGTATTTGTAAACAACCCCCAGGTAATTTTCACCACATTTATACATAAACATATATCTATATAAGGGGTCAGTCTCGATGTCTGCAGGGAGGGGAGGAGGGTTAAATCAGTGGCGGTCCTCAGACAAGAATAAATACAAAAAAATACTATATGTTTAATTAATGATGCATATTAACAATATACTGGATCGATTTACGTAGTAAAACAGACAAATAGCATAAATACAACTCATTTTATAGGTCAGGGACGTAACTAAGGTGTTTTAATGGTGGGGGGGGGGGATTTTTTGGGCTATTGATATTTTACAAATGTAGGTACATATTTTACAAAAATAATATATGGTATAACAAACTGGCCTTTTGTTGATTATCACAAGCTTTCTGCCTCCTCCCCCCTTCCCGTCGCCGGTTAAGCCACTGCTACAGGTGCCAGATTAGATGATATATTTCTTAAAATTTTCGTTTCAGCAACAATTATAACAATGTTTAGTAGGTTTAATACAGATAAAATGTATATTCCCGGATAACACCGGGTTCAATGCATTAATTCCCTATAAAACAACATATAGACTAAAAAAAAAATTCAAAACCCATATACGTGAGTGTTGCCGCACAACCCACTTGATGGACACAACTAAAAAAATACCCTTGCCAATCGATTCGTAAATCAATCCCGAGTCCAATAAATGAAGTCATATCACACCCCGCAAAAAAAGTGTCACAACTCCAAAAATGTCATATTTGAGATAAATATGTAGAATGATTCCAAATTACTATATATTTCTACTAAAAATTATCATTAATGTATTTCGTGTACCTACCGTCGAAACTAGCATATTATAAAAAAATATTACTGAAATATTTAAATTAAATACTGTGTATCAGTCGTTGTCTTATACAACCTTTACAATTTTGTTTTAGGTACCATAATTGTTATAATTTCATTTATTCCTATTTCCTCAAAACTACATTCTGGGGGGGGGGGAGATATATGAAAAATTTTGTATTAAAAATGGACATTATGCCTGTCCGTAACCGGATGGAGGGTCATGACCGGAAAAATTCCTAAAATGGGCTAAACTAGAGCTACATACCTATCATTTAGCGAAAACCCGTGGTCTCGCTATGCAGTCAGAGGCCGAGATCTCGCTGTCGAAAATAGACGCACAGACGGACTGACGAAAAATCGAGCATATAAGCGCCTACCACTTCATGGGTTGCGCTAAAAAACTAAACATAAATTCACTCATAAAAAAAATGAACATATGTAAAAATAATTTTTAAAAGCATGTATTTATTTCCACCACTACTGCACTGTCGGACAACGCGGTGTGGGGGTTGGGGATGAAAGAGCCGTGCATCGATACGTCGCGCGCTGTTGATAATTGAATTAAACAGTCACCTGGATCGGTCACTGAACAAACGTCACAATGCAATTCAATCTGTCAACTCACTTGTATGCTTACATTACACGACATGTATACTTACTGTTATACTACACTGTGTTACATAACACTGTGCAGAAGTTAACTACTATACATATGGAAATCAATATTGTTTCTGATGCATGCAAATTTTCGTATAAAAATATTATATTCCATATGATGACACATATATTGATTTTTAAAATAAAATAAGATAGTACAGTAAAAATAAATTTTTTGAACACAATAATTCCTTCATCAATAAAAATTGGTAATGTAATAGCAGCGCGAATTATAAATGGAGACAAAAATTGAGTTATCACGCTTCGCATACATAAACAGGTCAGATTGTAACGGCCGTAACTCAGTTACGTCAGTTTTTATTGTATTGGAATAAAATAAAAAACAAATTAGAGGTCTAAGACAGTGCTACAAAAAACATCTGAAATATTTTTCAATAAAATAAGCCATCTTGATGTTATTTATGACAAAACATATTTTCACCCATTTCATCCCCTATCAAACTACCCTTGCACCTTTCAGTCGACAACGCTCAACAGTTTCTTAAAATTTAGGGTCAAAACTACGTATGTACCAATTTTCGTTGATGAAGGAATTTTTGTGTTTTGTTTGTATATTTTTTACTATTTTTACTGTACTAAACAAGGCAACAAAATGTTTTAAGGTTCAGACCTTCTTAATAATAATAGATTATGTTAAATATGTACATACTTTAGTAGGGGAATGGGGGGAGGGAGTGATAGCTGCAAAATTAGCTGTCAATGAACTAATCCGTTATAGCAAATTAATTATTTTGAATTAAATAGATATCAACTTTCTACATATAATAAAACTATGTATTCCTTATACAAGTCTTGAGGCTTCCGCGGTGATCTTGATATGGGTCTAGACTTCTGGGTGTACGCAATGTCGATTCGATCGTGTTATCGGTCAACGTTACGTCACACATTGCAATGGACATCTTCAGGGTTCTTCTAAAACTGAACATATCCACTGCAAAGTGTGACGAAACGTTGTTTCACCCACGTTGCCGATTACACCCAGAAGGCAAGATCCAGATGCGGTGTTTACACCGAGAAAACAAAACTGAAACACGGTGTTTTTATGACCAAAAAGCAATAAACCCTTTACATTTTTAAATACGGAAGTATTTTAAAGACATGATGTTTCTGTTTTGTTTTTTCAGTGTAAACACCGCATTACACACACAAAAAAATAAATCATCTTAAACATCATAAACACAGTAACAAAAAACTTCCAACACAGCAGAACTTATAAAAGAAACTTTTAATTAAAAGAACCCCATAGACCTTTATAAATATCTGCTTTACAAAATGTGAAAAGAGCAAAATTTAATATCCCTGTTATCACTCCCGTGAGCAGAGTAAAACAGCCAACGACCTGTTAGACAAAGGGGGGGATGTTTACAATACATTACTGTATATCGCTTTGTCTTTATCAGGTACGAGACAAGGGAGAACCTCGTAGGTAATCAAATTAATCACACCTCTGATTTCATTAACACTTTTATACATAACCTCACTAATCAACGTCAGCTGATTTTTAACACAAATAAAGCGTATTAGTGTATGTGCACAAATATACGTAGGTGAACAGTGGTGCAGCTATGGGGGGTATTAGAGGTTAAATCCCCCCTCCCGAATTTGTTAATTTATATAGGTACATAATTTAATTTAACATTTATGATAGATAAATGATTTTGTGATTTTAGTTAAACGATATTATTAATTTGTTTATAAAAAAAATATTTTCTTGATTTTGTTTCTCGGATTTTACACTGTCTCGATTCTGTCTCGTGAAAATTGAATCCATCTCGTCTCGGTCTCAACTCTTGAAGTCTCGTCTTGTACACGTATCAAAGACTGTTTGTTTTTTCATTTATTTTTATGTAATAAACAAATAAATTTTGAAATACCGGATAGTCAATTTTAATCAAACTATTGATTTTTCCGATAAACTTTACGATATTGTGAAAAATGCTGTAGGAATTTAATGGGAACATTAGATGGTGCTAAGAAAATTATATTTAAAGACTTTTAAACTTTGCTTTACTCAGAAACCAACAACTTTAGAGAAATAATAAATAAGAAGTTCGTTTTAATAATATAATATTTATACTATATCAAATTAAATAAAAGTGAATCTCCCATTTGAAAAATAATTTTGATAGCATCACCTAATGAAACATTTTTCGTTATCTTGTTTTAGTTTTCCGGAAAATGTAGTGATTTAGTTAAAATGGACCTCCTGATGTAAAAAATCTTAGATATTTTACTTTAATTAGTGATTTTAAAGTTTAATACCAAAATCACTAATCTCAGTAAAACTCTCTATGAGTGAATAAATCACATCTCGTTGAAATTCAACTGGTAGCGTCCCGAATCGAGTAGTCTCAACGAGATCGAAAAAAGTATCGCCTTTTTTTATTTTTCACAGCATTTTTTAAAGAACTAGCGGAATCCCGCGGCTTCGCTCGCGTAAACTTCGAAACCAATTAGAACCCTCCATACGTGATAGGGGATGACATATTAAATTTTTTTATATTGATTTTTATTCATTACCTATAAAAACACGTAAACATGTTAGTTAAAAATTGTAAAAAATCACCCCCCGTCTACCCTCACCATTAGGGGTTGAATATCGAATTTTTTTATTGCAGATTATTTTGCCCGAATTTAAAGCAGGTATGCAGATAAACGATATGTTCATTCTCGTCCCCGTCCGAATTTACTTTAATATCATGAACAGTTATGAAGATAAATACATCAAAATTTTATCCCTCCCCCCATTCCCATAGGGGTTGAATTTTCGTAATTGATATTTGTCTTGTAGAGTACCTACTTGTGCCATGTTTCATTCGGTGAATACAAAAAAATATAGATTTGCTCTCGAGAAAAAGCTAAACAAACGCTATATGTGAGGTGTTAAATATAAATGACAACCCACTGACAGTTCTAATAATAGTATGTTTTATATGAATGACCTTGACACATGCGCATTAATTAGAAACCAACAATCTAAAAGCAGTGGTAACAATTGTACCTCATAAAATGCACAGCATTTACATTACTACATATTTATTACCACTGCTTTAGAATACCGAGGAAATGAATAAAGATTTGACACTTTGCAAATAGCGTTAACTTAGCTTTTACCCTCAAGAAAATTATTTATAATAACAGACATTAGATATGTATATTATAAATTATAGTTAATTATACGAGACACGAAATACATATGTATAGTACATACGAAAAAAACGTTTTATCTCACATTATATCAAACATCTTCGCCTCTACAACTAAAGTACCCCTGTCATTTACTCCACCACGAAATTCCTTCACGATAACTCGGAATAGAACACGAAACAAACGCATTATTGAATTACCGTTTATCATCAGCACAGCGAATGGTAGAAACATATGAGAGTTCTCAACGCCACCCTTTCGCTCCCCTTTCTACCCTTATCTGACCCCCTCCTGTCTTTAATCGATTGTGTTTTAATTGAACCTATAAATCAATGACAATTCTGTTTCTTAGATTTATCACTCACCTTATTTGTCTTTCCATTTACAGTTGAAATCATTTATTTTATATTGATGTATTTCATCACTTTCATTGTAAGAACTGTCATGTATATTCTTCAGAAGGAAAAGTGAGTAACTCAAAAAAAATTTGCTCATGAGTAGTGGCGTAGTAGAAAAATTTGAGAAGTAACACTTTTCGGGGGAGGGGGGGGGGAGGGTAAATACATATGTATTAAATTTTAGAAGGTATTTTGAACTGGTGTTTTTTCAAAATATACGTTTTTTTAAAACATTTCGGAGAATTCATTTATATGAATGACCTTAACGCATGTGCGTTAAGTAAAAAACATCAATCTAAAAGCAGTGGTGACAGGTGTAGGTATACCATATAATACATCTTTTACATTACAATACATTAACATTGCTCTAAATTCTGAAATAAAATAACGATTAAGAACGAACCATACATCACGAATCGGCCCTAAGTTTCAAGGTGAATTTTTGTAATTTGACCATAAAATATAAAAAAACAAACAAAAAACAAATAGATGATATCTAAATTATTTTAATTTTGTTTTAGCTGCCCCCAAAAGAAAATTCTTTGTAAGCCCCTGTATTTACAGTAGAAACTGGTTATAACGACGTATCGGTTTTAAGGACTCAAAATAAAAATCCAACTGAATCCCATATAATTGCATTTTACCGGTTATTACGACTATCCACTTTTCACGACCAATAAGATCGGTCCCTTTGATGTCGTTATAACCGGTTTCTACTGTATTTATAAAATAAATGTATACACATATGAAACATGCAGATAAATATCTGTACCTTTATATAGAATAATTATTATTTTTTGTTGATATCTGACATTTACACATTTTGACTTTATCTCATTCTCTGAACATGCAAAGGCCTGTTTCGTTTATTCTAATGGAGGTAATGCATGACTGGATCCAGATAAAAACTAGATAAATTAATTCGGTATGCTTTAGTAGTGAAATGTAACGATTTGTCTAGGAAATTACATAGCAATAGTACAGTGACTTTACAGTGCCGTAGCTAGCAATATTTCTCGAGGGGGGGGGGTATATCATCAACGGCGAAATAGCCTTCGCTAAATCTGTTTACATTAGTTTCGAATTCCAAGTATGCAAGCGTTTTTAAAATATGCATTATGAAATTAAAACTGTAAAACTTACTTTAAAATTTAATTTGCGTGAATTTCAAGAGTGCGGGGGGTGAGAAAAGTTAATGTTTTATAATTTTTGTGTGGTTTTATTGGAAATTTTGTATATTTTTTATATAATTAGATATAAATATGATTAATTTTCCAAAATTGTAATAATGGAAAATATTTGTTTTAGATTATTTTTATTTCTTTTATGTCCGGTATTATAAAGAACCTAGCAAATTTGCAAGCTAGCAAGCACTCCTAAATGAGATATCAACTTATATGACAGTTCTCTTTGAGTTTTTAACAGATAGTTACAGGTGCAGTAAGTTGTTTTTTACCATTTTTTACGCAAGGTTAGTAAATACACTTTAGTAAATATACTTAACATACCTTTTTTTGTACTTCCTATATATGAAACTATCTGTCAAAAACTTCAAGAGAACTGTCATATAATTTTGATACCCCATTTGAGAGTGTTTGCTAGCTTGCAAATTTGCTAGGTCCTTTATAATACCGGACATTATTGTTTTAAATAAATTTTTATATCTATTTTTACTTCACATTTATATTTATTTATAATTTCTGAAAGATAACATCTTAAGAAGAAAATAATAAAAACTTGTTACAACTGAAAAAATCAATTTTTAGTTTTCTGTATCGAAATCGTAAAAATGAACTTATATGGAATCAATCCTCTGTCTGTCTATCAAAATATTCTAGACACTGAACTGTTTGATCCATAAAGCTGATATTTGGCATAGTTATAGTAAATTATAGACCAATAATAGACTATTTACGGTTTCGAATAAATTGATAAACTAAATGGTATGTACAAATGTACATACTCGAGTCGCACATGACAAATTTTTGTGTTCACATGTGCTTTTAAGTGAATGTTTTTGTAACGTTATACAAGCTCTATCAGATCAACTGTTTTTATTTTAAAAGTCGTTGAAAAGTTGATTTTAACTTGGAAAAAACAATTCCAATTGAAACATAATAAGGTACTGGCGCCAGTCTTGGACAACACCGCAGTGTTGAATATTTTTAACTTAAATGTACTTAACCTACATATGTATCTACATTTAACTACCTTATTAGAGTGTAATTTGATGATAATTAATCATTTTGTTTAAAAACAGTAAACAAAAGAAATATCGCGGTTCGGCACACTATCAAAAAAAATTTATTTTCTTATGTAAATGCTTTACATTGTTTTTTTGTAACTCTTTATTTTATAACGTTTGTGTGGCAGTACTTATCATTTTATAATAATCATTAGCAAGTGTCCATTGCTGGTTTTACATTGTCCATTATTGGAGAAAAACATATACAAAATAAAAGGCTACAATTTAAAAAATAAACTACATTTGCGGATTTTGGTAATTAAATTGATTTAACTAAGAGATAGTTGTTTTATTAGTAACATATCTTCATGAGAATTAAAAAAGAGTATCCCACCAATCCAAAAAAACAACATACTTCGCGCTTAACGCGTTCAAGACTGGTTCCAGTACCTTATTCAATAAAGCAATTTAAAATGGAGATACTTACAATTTTATACATCGTATTAAAAAATTATACGCCGAAAAATATGGTATTGAAAAAACATAATATACTAGTTTTCACAAGAAAACAATTATATTTTACACAAAAGCAATACAAAAGGACCTAATAATTAGGTCACATACCTCGAACTCCATACTCAACAACAAATACCTAATTCTTATTAAATTAACAAAAAAATCTGGCCTTCATACACATACACTCAAGCACACACATGTGCATACATATACACGCATAAAGTATAAGATAGAAGCGCGTGGCCGCATGTAGTGTGTCACCCGGAGACGGCGGGCGTAACGACAACGACACCGCGTAAGAAACGTCGGTTAAGTGGGGACGCCCCGGCGCGTTCACAACAAGGCCGGTGATCAAGATACCTAGGGTACAGACGCTATCGTTGGGTCAGGTTGTTGCTGAAGGTCTGGTTAAATTAGCACGTATATCTGTACTTGGCGTCAACTGGAAATTTTCAATTGAGGTTTCATTTTATTAAAAACAATATTTATAAGATTTTTTGGTATCATTGGCATCAGAAGTCGTCTATCACCCTAAAGGTTATCTTTTTTCTAGGGTGGAGCTTATATAGTTACATTCTTTTTAATGAAAACCCAAATTATACCTCTATTTCATTAATTAATTTTATATCAAGTTTAACATATTTAAATACTAAAATTATTATTTATTAGCACAATTTTGACTTATACAATTTTCAATAGATTACATAATAATTTAATCGCACAAATATACATGAGTACTATAAACGAAGAGTACTTCTTTATCTAGCAAATATGTTTCAAAATATCTGTCTTTGTTTGGTACATGGAGAAATGATTTAAATATTATAATAATCAAATGGGGGGAGCCTGCTAAGTTTGTGATAAACGAATTTCAACACAAACTGAACGACCACTTATGTATGTCACTGTACTTTAAAGTGGAATTTACGCGTTAGTAAATTTTATACAATAATATCAGTTAAACGGCAACACTGCCTCTAGCTATTGAAATGAACTTGTCAAAAGTCAATTTGAATCTGAAATACATTTCAAATGAGATAGAAATTCGACAATGTTTTTAAGAAATATGCATTTTTGCTAATTTTACAATCACAAATCATTAAAAAGCTTCTTCTTTAAGGAGATTGACACTAAAGGGTGTGGAGTCGGTGATGCGGGGCACCGTGCGGGGGAAGCGCCTGTGTATATTATAAACATAGAGTGTAGGCAAGGTGTGTCCCTCTCTGAAGCATGTCGAAAATACATACATATAGATGCGTCTCTCTCTTTTTTCTTACTCTTCTCATTTTTTAATTAAAAAACGCGGCTCCTAATAATTCTGACAATTTACAGATATATTTATAAATTAATAAAGAATGTATGCTCAAATTTTCATTACATTCTTTGTCACGAATGTCACGAAAATTATGCAGTTTTCATAAGAATGCATGTTACTTTGTTTATTTAATATCTCTTAAAGACTTAAAGTATTCTCCTACATCTTGTTATTTTTAAAGTTTCATCAGAATCAAAAACGGAGCAACTGTGGTTTCTTATTCAATTAAACTGAAAAACCTAACAGTTCTGTTCCTGATGAGGACTTCTTGTGAAGTCGAAACACGTGTCGAGTGATATTATTTTATAATTAATATATTTTATAATTTTTTAAGGACGTTAAGGTGTACATTTTTTAGTTTAAGTAGGTATAATTACATAGATTTAAATTATACACACAAAAATTTCTTATTACAACGCCACTGGCTTATACGTTACGTAATTACAAATAATTACGACATTATATAACCAGCATACTATACTACAAATAATGACGAGCTAATGAGCATAGTTGTTGATTTTGGCGATTGTTATGTTGGTAGACGTGGTGAGCTTGTCATAGCACACTCAGCATGCAGCAGACGTAGTAAATCTTTACGCGCTAAAGTCCCAATACCACTATGTATGTATGTGGTTACTTATGTTTAATTTCATTTTAATTTGTTGAAATTGCTTGTATCTAATTATTTATATGTATTTAATTTATTTAGTAATATTTAGACTGCTTGTTTCTAGTGTTATTTTTAGCAAGTATCCAAGCGACTTTTTTTGCTTTCTTATACGTATTTTAGTACTGTAAACATGATTTTTTTGTAGGACTATTAATTAACATTTTAATTCGTTAAGTTTTGTACACCCTAGTTAAAATTTTACCGCGGTTTCGCTTGAACGAATTTTAAAATTGGTGAATGCTTTAAGACGATCAGCTGCTCTAAACACATAAGCACTACAGCGCCATAGAATGAAAATCTCACTGAAATCGGTTCATATGTACGTAATTAATGTCATTCCTAAGCCCCTTGCTGAAGTTACGTTATGATACAGAAATTAAATCTAGGGTCTTAAGATTTCATGTTTTGTACAAATCGGTCCAATAAGTTTGGAGTAAGCAAATAGAAGGACAAACGAAATTTTCAAAAACTATCAGGATTAGGTACGATCCGTGAAAAATGACGTATAGACAAAAAAAACAGTAGGTACCTTCAATATTTAATTCTTTTTTAAGTATTCTATAATTCCACGCCGGTGCCGAATACAGGCCCATGTAACCGGTGTTCCCTGAGGTCGGACTGTATGTGATATACAAATTAGACGTTAGTGTTCACAAAAGAAAATCAAATTAACATAATCAAATAAATTGAAAAACTATACGGTACAGGACATCATTACGCGAAGCTCCACTTGCATTTGACAAACTTTTTCATTAAGTATATAGTATATACAGGAACTTAATATCCGGTATCATAAAGGGGCTAGCAAAATTTGCTAACTAGCAAGTATTCCCAAATGAGGTACCTATTAATTTTGTGATATTATCTATCGATTTGTTATGGAATTTAGAGCAGTGTTACTTTAATGTATATTGTAACACAATTGGCAACCTAACTTGACCGTACAAAATAATTATCATAATATCACCACTGTTTTAAAAACCGTTGGTGTTTACTAGAGATGTAACGAATGTATGATTTTAAACATTCGCGAATGCGAATGCGATTGCGAATATTAGCTGTCGATATTTGCGAATGCGAATGCGAATGCGAATATTGACTGGTCGATATTCGCGAATGCGAATGCGAATATTGACTTTTTGAAAAAAAAGCTAAAAAAAAAAAAAAAAAACGGTCTTCTGATTAAAATTGATATTTTTATTTGTTAATACATCATATTATATTCGCAAAAATATTCACAACTTTAACTGCGAATGCGAATGCGAATACGAATGTTTAAAAATGTGCTAATGCGAATGCGAATGCGAATACGAATGTTTAAAAATGTGCGAATATTCGCGAATGCGAATGCGAATGCGAATATTCGTTACATCACTAGTGTTTACATACAACGCGTACTTGAAACTTGTCAAAGTCTTCATGAAACTCGAAGAGTACTATCATATAAGTTTGTTACCCCATTTGAGAGTGCTTGTTAGCTAACTTCTTTATGATACTGGACATAATTGTCAATAATGCAAAAATAGACAAGTTTGTCGTTATGAATATTATAATGTTAGTGCGTGTGTATGTGTGTGTGTGTGTGTTTTCCGAGGCCAAGGCTAGACGACGACGGTGAAAAGTTCACGCCTTCTATTGATTTGTCCGTTACATTGCACACATGCGGAAAAGTAAATTATCTTACCAAATTCTCAGACCGTCTGTTTGTTTCATTCAACCCTTAATTAACGACTAACTTGTCTGTCCTAAAATAACTTTTATGTTTATTTATAGATTCACCCTATTTATGGGACGCCCTTCCACTAATAAAACATGTAGCAATTATATTAACGATTATATAATAAATTTATAATGATCTAGAAATGGTAAAACATTAGTCATTAATACCATAATATCGCGGGTAAAATATACTATGTCAACGAACGTATAATTTCTCAGGAGACCATAAAAATTTTATAATTTTACTTGTGCTTGATACATTTTTCTTACTATTAGCAGATTTTAGAGTAAAACTTATGTCCAAGTAAATGAGGTTATTAATTTTGTGATAGTATCTATGGATTTGCTACGGAATTTAGAGCAGTGATACTTCAACGTATCGTAACACAGTTGGTGACTGTGACCGTATAAAATAATTTTCATAATATCACCTGTTTTAAAAACACCGTTGATGTTTACATACCACGCGTGCGCGAAACTTTTAAGACAGCAGGAAACTTCAAGAGAACTGTCATATAAGTTTGATATCTCATTTGAGAGTGCTAGCTAGCTTGCAAATTTGCTAGCCCCTTTATGATACCGGACATTAGAGAAGTAGTTATTAACAGTTGCAAAAAAAATTAGTTACCCATTTGCCCTCCTTAAAAACGCCAAGAACTTTTTTATTTTATTTTTATAATTTAAAACTAGGTCTACAATTATACCAAATCTCAGTTTTCCAAAAAAAATCGTTTCAATAGCTAGAAGGCTGCATGTGATAAATAATAAATTCCATCGACAGAGAGCATGGACCGTGCATTCTGTATTAACACAACGGTGTGATATTTCTCCAAAACAGTGGCATTTGGGATGTATCTATCTCTTTTTGTAAGAAGAATGAAATAATAGTTTCATTTTTGGGGTTTGTTCCGCGTCGCAATTTTTTTATTATTTGACGTTTCGACCATCGTCTCGTGGTCTTCTTCAGATCATATATTTATAGTATATAGTATATAGCTATTGTAAAAAATTGAAACGTTATTCTTAACGATAAATCAATATAAAACATAAATCCTATCATTAACAATATTAATAATATTTCAACAAAATTAAATTTCCTATAAATTCTAACAAACAAAAAGTACCCTCATATTTTTACTAAATCGCGAGGAAAGATATAATCCAAAACACAATACGGCTGAAGAATGCTATACTTTTGTCATTATCGGAGATAGAAATGAGTTTCAGGCCTTCAAAGGGAATGATTGATGAGAAAATGGAACGATTTTCTTTATTCGATATTCCGCCAATACAGAATCTCATAAATATATTTCAATAGCGATGTACTTAATAAATAAAGATTTATTATTTTTAAAAGAGCTTTCAGGCCTTTTTTGTATAAAACATGATTGGAGATAAATGTTTGCATGTAAAAATAAAAATATAGTTCATGGAGTTTCTTCAGGCTTAATAGTTTGAATATTTTGATACTTTGTAATATTATACGGCAAAATATATGTCAATCACTCAATTTTAAAAGCAATATTACTATATTTGACGTAGTAATCTTGAAATTGTACAAAACATTGTTATTCTTGCTAGGCCACGAGTTACTAAAATTACAATATCAATTAGTAATTTTTGTGTGTAGAATCGAAATCCATATTATTGGTATAGTTTAATTTGTTACACCAATACAAAATATACTATTAATATAATTAATTTTACACAACCGTAGTATTTATTGTATTCTCTTATAATTGAAATGAAATAATTTGTATAGCACTTCACTTAAACTAAAATTACACCTTAACCACAAAATTTAAGTCACTCGACACGTGTTTCGTCCTCATCAGGAGCCTAACGATTCCAGTTTGGAATCGTTAGGCTCCTGATGAGGACTTCTTGTGAAGTCGAAACACGTGTCGAGTGACATAAATTTTGTGGTTAAGGTGTAATTTTAGTTGAAGTGACTAATAAACCACAGTTTCTCCGTTTTTCAAGTAAAAAAAATGTATAGCACTTAACAAATAATTGAATAAATTGTGTGTTAAGTAAGAACGTATACAGCATTACTCGCAGTCTGTAAGTTATACAAACCAAAATCTTTTTTCATCAGGTTCAGAAAACCCCCGCCTTAGGCGTTTTGATGAAAAAATTTCAGTCTATGTCGATCTTTTGTCAGAGAAACACAGAACCCGCGTTGTGAGTGACGTGTACGCGAAACATTTTGAAGTCGTGTTATTTTGTACGCAACCAAAAGGGCCAAAAATTTATTATGCAGTGGCGGTCAAGTACATTAAAAAGTCGATGGCATTTGTTCAGAAGTGGGTGAAATGATTTAAAGAGTCGAAAAATGTTGACGACTTCCCAGATCGTGCTTCAATAAGGAAAGTGACCAAAAAGAAGGAAAAACTGATCGTACCATTGTTTCAAAAGATCCACATAGACATTTTTTTTTCATCAAAACGCCAAAGGCGGGAGTTCCTTGAACCTGATTAAAAAAGATTTAGGTTTGTATAACATACCAACTGCGAGTAATACCGTACACGCTCTTACTTAACACACTGTACAAATATAGTAAACATTGCGTATTATAAAAATTACAATGGAGATTGTAGAAGTAACTCAATTGACAGTAGGTATACATATTTGTTAAAACTGATAGTATTATTTGATACAAAATTGAATTTTTTTATCGGCAACTCTAATTTTTATTAACAAATAATCGACTCCATTTTTCTCCATATAGAGTCTTATTGTTAGTAAAGTATATAGCATTTAGCTTACATTAATTTGATAATTTTTATTTCAAAATATAATACCGCGCGTTTGTTCAAACATTTATAGTCCTTCATCGCTGAAATACGAGAATAAGATATTTGACTTAATTTTAAAATATATTGTAAATTGTGCGTATGCATATAATAAATACTTCCTTAGTATTTTTTTCCAAAATAATGGCGGAAAAACGCTGAAAATAATCGTTTTCTATTTAAATTAAAAAATTCCCGCCAAAACGCTAATTTAAAGTCACGTGGTATGCGTGACGTAACTGTTTACTCAAACAAACTGAAATCAACCAATAGGGATCGAGTATTCTGACGTTTTTAGTAAGTAACTATGTCATACCAGTGACAGTTCTGCTAGACGCGTTTGTGATCACGTGACAAATAGGTTAAATAATACATTTTAAAATGAGGTTTATTATTAAAATACTGACTTATTTCACGTAAAAAAACACTTTGTAATTGTAAATTATAGTAACATAGTATACTACACTATTTAGAATATTTGAGTCTTTATTATTAATAGTGTCAAATACCCTATTGTTGGCACAAATAGTGTCTCAGAAACAGCGAAATTGTTGTTCAAGAAAAGAATACATCAAGTGAAGTGGTTCACAAACGATTCAAACAAGCTATTTTCTATAATGTTGTAGACTTTATTTCAAATGAAACTGCATTCATAACTCATAAATGATATTTTTGTGGGTTGATACTTAAGTGCATAATACCATCTATCATGTTGTTTAAAATGATGAAAACATATTTAAATATTTACTATAACAGAGTCTGTCTGTAACATCATTCTATCTAGAAGATATCTGTCAAAATATACACATTTTTAACGACAGTTTACTGGATTTCTGAACTTACTACGGAAATTCATAATATCCGGTTTATATCCGGTAACCGGCCAATATGATATATTTTATAAAATTCGGAGGGATACCAGATTTTATGTAACTTATCATTTTTATTTATAAAAAAATACAGAGTGAAATATATTATTTTATTGGTATACATTTTTTAATTATTAATTAATTATTTGTTTAATGATTTTATATTGTTTCTTATTTTATTTAATATGTACTACCTTTCAAATGTGACTTCGACTACATCTAAATCAAATTCTAAAAATCTTTTAAAAAAAATCCATTGGTGCCACAAGACTATCGTATACATAGTAGTCTAGAGATGTAACGAATGTATGATTTTAAACATTCGCGAATGCGAATGCGATTGCGAATATTAGCTGTCGATATTTGCGAATGCGAATATTGACTGGTCGATATTCGCGAATGGGAATGCGAATATTGATTCGTCTTCTGATTAAAAAACGATATTTTTAATTGTTAATACATCATATTATATTCGCAAAAATATTCGCAACTTTACCTGCGAATGCGAATACGAATGTTTAAAAATGTGCTAATGCGAATGCGAATACGAATGTTTAAAAATTGCCGAATATTCGCGAATGCAAATATTCGTTACATCACTACATAGTAGTGATGTAACGATGTATGATTTTAAACATTCGCGAGTGCGAATGCGAATACGAATATTAGCTGTCAATATTCGTGAATGCGAATGCGAATAATGACTTTTTGTAAAAAAAAGCTAAAAAAAAAAAGGTTTTCTGAATAAAATAGATTAAAAAACGATATTTTTATGGTTATTTATCGTTTTAGTGCTTCAAATTATTTTATGAAAAATCATTTTGTTTTAATATCTAAATGTGTTTTTATCTATGGATAAAATACAAACAGAAGTTGCTATAATGCTGGTAGAAAAGTCGTTTTACTAATATAAAAATTAAAATAATTTTATATTTCGTGGTTTAAACTATTATTTACTTACAAAAACAATTTATTTTTAATATTTATGATAAAAGTGATGTACAGTTTTAAATAAACAAAGCTAAACAATCCTTTTTTTATTTTTTAATTGTTATAATAATTTTTTTGAAATACTTTTTAATCGGATCTATTACAATATTTCTTGCAATTTCTTGTCAGTATCCATAGATTATAGCTAGATATTAAAATAAAACCGATTTTCAATGAAATAATTTGAAGCACTAAAACGATATTTAACCATTTTTATATATTAATACATCATAATATATTCGCAACTTTACCTGCGAATGCGAATACGAATGTTTAAAAATGTGCGAATATTCGCGAATGCGAATGCGAATATTCGTTACATCACTACTACATAGTACTGACAGTATTGAGTGTAGGTAATAGTAGGTATACAGTGCAAGTGTTCATATGTCGAATTACTTTATATGTAAAACAAATCTTGCTAACTGATAAAAAAATGGAGCATACATTACAAAATTATGAGGAAAAATAATCAAAACATAAATTATAAATAATAATATTCTTCACAACTTATATCTAAAACTTCTTACGCGCAATATCAAAATTAGTTAGTTAAAATAATTCAGAATTACATCCGTTTTCGATTGTAAGATCATTTTCAAAAATAGAAGATTTTCTTCTTTCAAGAAAACTGATCTTAAATATAAAATTTATCCTTCTATATATGTCTTGTCGTTTTTGAGTTACAGCATCTACAGACCGACACATAGACATCACTTCAAAATTAGTCTGAATGAATTCAAAGAACGTTAAAACGGAAACCATCAAAATCTCATATTGAAAAATTGGCTAAGCAATAGTTATACGAAAGTTAAAAAATGGACACAATCATACCGAAACATACCAACTAATACGACACGGCTTACGACTAGAAACCAAAATTAAATTTAAGATCACCACGGAAGCCTCATATCTACTACTAATGTTTTTAATATAATAATAATGATATATTTTTATATACATCTTATCCACAAAAGAATAAAGAAAAACCCCAAGTAACAATTTCTTATTATCAAATTATTGACTGAGACTGAAAGTACCATTTTTATTACCAAAATTACCTCACGTATTTAATTTCACAATATTGAACATTATATTGGTGAATAATATTCAAAGCATAAAGGAAAGAAAGAAGGGAAAAATCACAAAGGAGATTACCGGGAATGATAACCTGATTTTCTTCACAAAACGAGCGTATTATGTGAGCAAATCAGCCGATTCCCGCTCACCCCAGGTCTCCGGAGTGTTTTTTCATGATTTCTTTAGAACTCGCTAAAAGAAAACCCTTGTACCTTGCAAAGACTGTCTCGTATTCTTTAGATATATAGATGGCTATGTATCTTATATATAATATTATACCTGAATTTATTGGCATATGTTTGTGACATTATTGATCAACAACAATAGGCATGCATTAAATGATACGATATAACTTGACGGATATTGAATTTTTACTTTGTTATATTTATACATGAAATGTACTATATTTTAAAGTACACTCACCGCTCTATACAAAGATGGCATTGGTAATTTAACCGTTATTTTAATAATTTACAATTACCAGTGTTTTCCTGCCAACATGATCATTTCATCATTAAAAATAAACAATTAAAAAATAATGATTTATTTTAAAAATAATAAATAAAACCAAACTGAATATAATTATAGAAAAATACACATACAGTCAGCGCTCTATAATACGACGGCATCGGTAATACAACCGTTCTAGAGAACGTTAGTTTGTGAATTTAAATTTCGCGCAGAAATTAATCACGGTAGTATTGTGGTAGAGATAGGGGGAGATCGTTGCCTAGAACGGTTGGCTAGTTGTTTTATGGAATGGTCGTTTAGTAGAAGGGCATTGTATAGAGTACTGAGTTTCAATATAATGAAAAAAATCGAACTCAAGAAAATCGAACAACGGAATTTCACATTTATTTTCCAAGTCCATGAAACATCGCGTAAAAATATTATATTATACTAGCTACTAGCTAACTCCCCAGTAATTGAAAAAGTAATCAAAAAGAATCACATTTTGACGTTTCATTCCGGTTTTTGTAAAATTCCGTATTAACCGCCAATAATTTAATTACGTTAAATTATTGTTTATTACGTCCAAGCAGTCTGAAGCAGTTTTGTATTTTTTAGTTGTCAATTTTCAATATTGATTCCGTTTAAATCCGGTAAATGTCATTCAGATGGAAAATTTGCTATATATTTTACGTTCAGATTCCGGAATAAAACAGAATGGTATTTCATTCCGTTTGATTCTTTTTTCAATCACTGGGTCAGCAAACGTTGTTCTGCCCAAAAATAATTTGTTTAAAAAATCAGATAATAAATACTATTAAATATACATTTTCGTAAATATCTCGAAAACCAGTTCCATTTTTTGTAAAAATATTTATTTCCACGAAACTAGCATATATTCTAAATCGGACCATAAATACAATTTATAGAAAAATCTCGACCCTAGCGCTATCTACCGGGTAAAAAAAATCTTATCGGAGCACTTAACATATGGTGTGAATATGGCTTCAATACGTCTAGTGGTTTAGGCTAATTTAAGATATAAAAATATCATCTCGTTAAAATTAAATATCAGTCTAAAAATTTCGTCACGGCATGCATGAGACGAAACGAAAGTCAAATAACTCTCGTTTCATTTAAGTTTCTGTAACTGAAACCTCGTTTCAGTCTCGAATTTTACAACAGTCTCGGTGAAAATTAAATCCATCACGTCTCAAAAAATTAAGCTAGTCTCGTATTGATCTCGTCTCGTACACGTGACCAAAAAAAATCTTAGTTTCATATGAATTTTTCATAAAAAACATTTTTTTCAGTTATTCTTATGTCATTGACGAGAGTTAGAAATAATGTTAAGTCTCTTCTGAGTTTAAGGTAATCTCGTCTCGGTCTCGTATCGTTCAAATAGGCACTCTCGATCTTATTTCAAAAGCGAGAAAATTCTAAACGTGCAGTCTTAAGTCCTATTGATAAATAGAAACAAATAGTCATTTTCTATCGCGATTAAAAGTCACAGTCTAGTCTTGTCTGAGTTTAAGTCAATCTCGTCACAGTTTCGTCTCGTCCAAAAAGGCACTCTCGCCTAAGTCTCGACCTTATTTCGAGAGCGAGAAAATTCTAAACGTGCAGCCTTAAGCCTTAATAGTAAATAGAAACAAAAATCCCTTTTCTATAGCGATTAAAAGTCACAGTCTTGTCTCGTCTAAGTTTAAGTCAATCTCATCTGAGTTTAATCTCGTCCAAATTTAAGTCACTCTCGTCTAGGTCTCGATCTTATTCCGAGAGCGAGAAAATTCCAAACGAGCAACCTTAAGCCTTAATGATAAATAGCTTAGATTTGGTAAGACTATGGATATATAACAACCAATGCTAGTTCGTTTATGAAAGTGTTACCAAAATTTTACGGCGGCCATCTTATTTTGATTTGTCATTTCCATAGATATATCCCAGAGGCGTCAGTTGAAAATTTATAATATACAAATATGCTTTAAATTACAATTGAATTTGGAACGTTATGAGAGATGATAGCTCCAAATAGACGTTTCTCTGTTAATCAATTATCACTGAATTTCCATTAAAGACAATATAAAACATTTATTATTAATTTAATTTATAATTTAGAACAATTTAGAATAATTTAAAATTTGAATGATACGCCAATGATTCGTGGAGTGATTTTTTGTGGAGCGATATGGTAACAACGCTAGGTAATGTGTTATTAGAAATATATTTCCTTGTCTAAGTTAAATAAAAACAAAAATCTATTTTCTATATAGCGATTAAACATCACAAAACCAATCTTTCAAATTAAATACGTTCATTCAACTAAAAATAAAAACAAAAAACTCTATACAATCCGAGTATATTCAATAAATAGCAAGGAAGACTGGATACAATGTTTTTATTTGATATATAGCCGTGGGCTCGGTTAGGGAAGGGCGACCATAAACAGTACATTCTCGGGACGGAGCTAATAGTTTTGCAATGTACACCACCTTGCACCCTCGGCAGACAGGTGGTAAACGATCTCCCACGCTGTATAGAGGAGGTGAATGCTACTGTCATATTACACCCCCAACTCTCCACATTTATATGTAGGGGATCGGAAACTATATTTGGTTGAAAAACGGATGGTATGAAATATTATTTGATATTTTTTAAATACTACTATTACATTATATCCCCACATTATTGATCATAATTGGGGTAGGGGGTGTTGAATTAGAAGTTTTAATGAAAAAAAATGTTATGGTATTAATTCATATTTATTCATATTTGTTACTCCAAATAAATAAATAGTGTTTTTTTATATGTTAAGGACTAAGAGTAAGTTAAAAAAACTACTGAACCGATTTTAATGCGGTATTTGGTTGAAATACTTCTATTACATTATAAACTCATTCCCTTTTCTATCATTTTCGGAATGGGGGTGGGAATTTGAGAAGCATTGGGGAGAAATATATGAAATTAAATTATATTAATTTATTTTTATACTCATTACTCTAAATATACATATGTATGTATGTATATCATTTACTTTCTGTAGAGCCGGTCCTAGGGTTAACGGGGCTACGTTCAAACATAAATTTGGGGCCGGAAAAAGTTTGTTTACTCATTAAACACATTCGTCAAAAAAAGTATTATTTACATTACTAAAAGGTTTACATTGACCTACAATGATCTAAATGATCTACAAATATCTCTGAAGATCATTGTAACGTTGAAAATTAATGAATTTTCAATGTTTTAATTTCTATCACGATCTACAGCGATCTTTAGAGATCTTTGTAGATCCTTTTAGATTTTTGTAGATCCTTTTAGATCTTTGTAGATCGTTGTAGATCTTTGCAAGTCTCTACAGATCAAAAACCAGTGAAAAATATGTTGTCTCAAAATGGAGATCTGGGTAGATATCTGCAGATCTACAATATTTTTTTGGGCTTCGAATTCCTTCATTTTTTGTTATGATTTTTTTCACTAATGGATGAAAAATGCTATAGATATATATAACTTATCGACGGCGCGGCATAAGCATTATTTCAGACATACCATTATATGGAGGCTCACGTTTTGACGATGATTTTAGCTTAAAAACTTCTATAACTCAGTGATTAAGGCATTAAGGGGTATCTAAACATAACATAGAAAAAAAAATCTATGACCAACGCTGACAAAATTTGAAATTTTTCGGCATATACTACTGGCCTGTAATTTTTGTAAGATGTAAATAAAAATACATTTTTTATAGAAATCTTAGAGTAAATTGTTTTAATTTAAATAATAAAGTTTACTTTAATATTTTTATTTATTATAAAAAAAGCATCGGTTGCTCAGGGCCGCTCTGCCTATGGGGCCGTGTGCATTGTATCTCTTACAGCTACCGAAATTTATATTGGGAAATCTAGGACACCTGGTATAATTTTCCTCGGGTATTATCTAAAATTATTTTTTATTACAGTCAGTATTTCTATCAACTATTTATGCAACTACATTTCCTGAAAAATATTCATCACGAACGAAGGCAAAACTGGGCTTTTATATATTTCCATATCCAGTATAAAAAGTAGAGCTATATTTAAATAAAACACATACATTATTCATGACAAAATACATTAAATATTAAAACATATATCTGTTTCACTCGCTCTTGCACTCACGTTCACTTAGTTTCCTTTTTCTTGGTAATTTGTTTATAAAACAAAACACTTTAGACAATTGATTAATCTGTTTGTATAGCATTCTATTCGATAAAAATACCCCATTTGGTAAATTAACTGTTACTTTTTTAAATACAGACGAATTACAATTTTTATATATTCTTATAAAAAAATTTGTCTAGACTAACGTTTCCTAAAGTGAGTTCCGTTGAAAAATTCAGGGATTCCGCGTGTTTTTATGGTTTTGCTCTTCTTACTTTTTAACACGCTTTTTTATCTGAAACATTGTACGCAAATCCTACAACTCACTTTTCATCTACTTTAAATTGTCGTATCGATTTAAAATTTGTCTAACTTGTGATCTTTTGGTGAGAATACAATAATATGGTACCATCTAGCTTGTATAGTAACAGGCGCGTATACAGCCTAACTTCTCAGGGGGGTCATACGCATTTTTTTAAATAAATTTAGAAAAAAAAATCTGATAGCAGCGCATACATTTGAAATGAACGTATAATAAATCTCAAAATATTTTATCGTTTAGTTTTTGCAAAAAAACTGTTCCAGAACAGGATTTTACTTATTCAGAAAAATTAGTTAATTAATAATCTGTTAATAAAAACTTATTTAGAGCTGTTGTTTGCGAGATATTAGTTAACAAACATTTTCTTGACTGCAAACTTTATCATTTTTTTAATTCGAATTTTGCAATAAAAGGTAGATGAAAAATATAGCAACTAGAAATGAAGTAAAATTAATTTCCTATATGTAGTATACATATAAAATAATAACTTTAGCGATGTTCAAAATTAATTTTGATATATTAAATATAGTATGCCAATTCTTCATATTATAAGCAGCTAATTATCATAATATAAAAATTTTATTTAAATGATTTTGTAGTTTAATTTATTAATAGATAGTGATTTAAACTCAAACAGTGTTCTTCTGACTACTGTAATAACTTTCAAATTTCCTCACAATATCTAGTGTATCTCTTTAATTCTTGGAGAGGGTCATGAACCCTTAATCCCCCTCTTGTTTACGCACCTGTATGGTAATAGAAGTAGGGATGATCATAGGGACTCTATGGCCAAAATTATCAATTACACAGGCCGACAAAAAAATATATGAAATAAGTAAAAATTTATTCATTAGGTACTTTGTTCACTTAATTTATTTTACGAGCCATACAAACACCAGGAGTGAAAATTACCGAACTACTAAATTTTGACACGCGCAGTTGATTTTAGTACCATTTCGCCAATGTTCGTTCTATTACGTTGAAATTTTAACACAATAAAGAAGATAGATAAAGCTACAAATTTAGTAAATAACATTAAAATTGGACAAAAATTGTTTGTGTTACAGCGTTTTGAATTTTGAAAATTGTTGAATTTTTGCTAAAAAATCGATTTTTTTTCGTTTAAAACATGATTTTCGAATGGAATAACTTTATGAATGTATATAATTTAAGGTTTTTTAGTTCAATTAGGACTCATAGCTTCATTCTGAAAGATATTTGGTTGAAGTTATTGATTTTTAAAATATATATATACGAATTTGAATGTTTGCATATCGAAAAAAACATTTTTTTTGCAGTAGCGCAAAAACTAGAGCTGATTGAGCAAACTAGTGGTCATTTTTGGATTCAGCGTGTCCAAATTACCCTTAAAAAGTTATTGTATGCCCTGCAGCAAAATGGCTATCGGCCAGTGTTATTAAACTAACTGTTACTTGTCATAACAGGTAAAATATCTTCTTAAATATTAAACGTAAATTTGAATTTGACATTAGCGTTGCATGTATACAAAGCTTTAAACAACAAGAACGAAATAGCAATTGTTTGTCTGCTGTTTTGTTTTTGTTTTTGCTCTGGTAGAAAACCGTACTTAACTTATTATTATACATTCGGGTTTGTGTTTACTAAATGAATTGAAAATAGCAATTTGTTAGTCCATATGTAAATACGAATTATCCGTGAAATACGGAACGGAATGTTTTGGAAGATGGGAACTACTATGTATGTTCTTCTAGACAGATTTAATCCATGTGTCTTCAAATAGAAAGAAATAAAATAGATTATACTTTTAAAGACAATATCTGAATGTAAACAAAAACAATTCTATTATAACTAGACGTTTATTGTATTTTTACGATCGATAGTTAAGATATTTACATTTTGAAATACTTGGTATATTATTGATAGTTTATCATTTTGTTTAAAAATAGTGGACACATAATTATCACGGTTCGGCACAAAATGAAGAAAAGTGTATACCAAGACTACAATTATATCAAAAAGAGTTTCGATAGCGTCACCATTTTAAGCCAAACCTACTATCAGGGCTGTCGAGAGAGGGGGGGAGACGGGAGGAATCCCCCCGGGTCCGGCCTTCCTAAAGGGGCCCGTAAGTCTTATTCATCAATAAATTTTACAATTATAATTAATAAGTAAATTTCTTAATTTAACATAACAATAAAACTCTCAATTCAAGAAAGTGGACTTCTTACTTTTTACATTTCTATTCAATACCTTGATATACAAACTTACAAACCAGTGCCGGATTTACCAATAAGCAAAAGAAGCAATTGGTTAGGGCACCCGACAATAGGGGGCACCATGATGGGGCATCATCGTAAAATTGTGAAAAATTTTGGTGAGGAGCTAAAAAAAAATAGCTCTTCAAAAATTATTAGTAACATTTTTTTGTTAAAAAAGCTAAAAAAATGGGCCTTTTTATAATTAGTGCTTAGGGCACCACATAGGGTAAATCCGGCACTGATTACAACAATTTGTTTCAAAAACAATTTTCCGAACATTTCTCAACCCTTTCCTTCATAGAGTCAGAATATACATATTTCATTCAGCAGATTCTGTAGTTTATTTTCATGGGTGGGGGGGGGGGGCATAATTTTTGTCCCCCGGGCCCGGATTTTCTCTCGACGGCCCTGCCTACTATGAATGACTTTAGGACAGCCATGGGCAACCCGCGGCCCATAGGGCCGCATGCGGTCCATGGCACTCTTGTTTGCGGCCCTTCAACATTTTCAAAATTATATAACAAACATAAATTTTACATTAAGCTGAGAAATTTTGCAATAACATTGGTCAGTGTTTTTGGAACAACATACCGGAATGAGTCCTTGTTTTCTTTGATGAAAAGAATTAAATCTCAAGATAGAAATCAATTAACTGATAAACACTTAACTGACCAATTACGCGTTGCTTCAACAAATTTGCAAATTCTATGGAAAACCAAGTGTCTCATTAATTTTTTATAAATAAAGTTTTTGAATAGGAAAAAAAGAGAGTAAAAATTGATTGCGGCCCCCGACTTATTGGGTTTTGAAAAATTTGGCCCTTTTACACTTTTGGGTTGCCCATGGCTGCTTTAGGACAGTGATGGGCAACCTATGACACGCGTGTCAGAGGCCAGAGGTGACACACCAAGATATTTTGGGTGACACGCATCACAAAAAAGTAATTGATGTTAATCATTATTTGTTTTTGCTTTGTAATAATAAAACTAAATAAATAGTACAAAAAATAACTATTTTTTTTATTTTCCCAGATACATATATCGAGTTAAACTAGGTTAAAAAGGTTGCCCATCACTGCTTTAGGAGATACTTATAGATAATTATATAGTTAACTAGCTTGGCCCGCGCGGCTTCGCTCGCGTGGACTACGGAATTATTGTTTAGGATTTAAAAAATATATAGTTGATTATTTAAAAGTTAATTATTGAAAACAATTTAAACAATTAACAATCAAAAGAATACCGGCCTGTCCCCTCTGCCCAGCGCAGCGTCTACATAGTCGTAGTTCGCGCGAATTGTTATGAATAATGTTATTGTATATACTTATTTCACGTTATTTCCTAAACCAAAAGACCAAATTGAATTCTGTAAAAGGCAAATTATATCTAAATTAAGTACTTATGACGATGAAATCATTTATTTCGATAAGGATTAAAGTTTTGCAGGTCATAAGTTCATGTAAACAGAACCCAAATATTTTATGTTTTCTTTGTAATATAAAAGCAGTCATTGTGGCTTAAAAATAAAAGTTAGACATATGGTGTCGCGGACTTTATTGTAGCACTTTTGATTCTACACAATTCTTTAATACATTATTTTGTTCTATATTCTATTATTCTATTATTTGTTCTATATTCAACGGTTTAGCGTATTGCAAAACAGCGCGCCGTCGGTAATTTTTTTTCCGACTTGATTTACTATTATCGTCACTGCTTAGTTGTTATGTTACCTAACGTAACAAAATATAGCCTATAACCTGGCCAGAGAATGTACCTATGAATTAAAAAAAAACACGTAAATCGGATAAGTGGTTCTCGAGTGATAAGCGCACTAACGGACAGACAGACAGACGTTGAGCTTTATATATATATTAAGGCTTAAGGATGTATCGTCTCGTCAAAACTTCAGATGATTTTGTCTCGTTCTTGTTTCGTCTGAGTTAAAGCCAATCACTTCTTGATCTCATTCACATATACGATACGATATGGTTTCAATTTTAACGCAACGAGACTATCAGTTGTTTTAAAATACTTGATTTACCTAACTCTCGTAACATCTCGTCCCATGTGTACCAACCCCTATAGTAACGAATACTAGAACAAACAAAAAACGCATTCATATAAATAAAACAGTAATGCGTCACCCACTACGGACTACGGATACAGGTACTATATATACGTAAATGTAAAGGCATGTGTGACGTATAATGCATTTAAACAGGACTACCAACATGGAACAGCACTCGACCCAAATCCCACAGGATACAAAGCGCAAGTAGTGCTTAAACACGCCTTCATTCGTTATCCGGGACCGCGTACAGGGCCGGATTAGAAAGGGAATAAAATATGCAGTTGGATTTTCAATATCTTTTTTTTAATTTTCATCGCGTCTCTATTTGTAGTATCGCTCTTATATCGAGTGGACCCTATATCGAATGCCAATATATTGAGAGGTGAGTGTAATCCCGTAGAGAGTTTTACGATGAAGAAAAATTTATATTTTAAAGGAGGGTAGAGTTATGTATTTGATAAAATGCTGTAAGTCCTATCGTTATTAACCGACTTAAAAAAGGAGGAAAGTTCTTAATTCATCTGTACCTATATATTTTTTATGTATATTCGAGCATAACTCTGACAAATAGGCAAGGATTTGGATGTTTTCTTTTTTGTTTGAAAAAGTATACTTCCGATTTAACTCCCATAGTTTTTTTTCAAAATCTAACCATGGACTTCAAAGAAGGACGGGGTTTTCAATTTGCCTGTATATATTTTGTATGTACCATTTTATGTTCGAGCATAACTCTGGCAATGCATCGATTTGGACGTTTTCTTTTTTGTTTGAAAGAGTATACTTCCAATTTAACTCCCATATATATTTTTTTGAAATTCTGACCACGGATTTCAAAGATGGAGGGTGGTTTTTTTTTCTGTATATATTTATAAGCATCAATTTAAGAAAAATGGTCCATCACTAAAAAGATCTGGTTACGCCACTGAATTCATATATAATTGTTATTAATTCCAGATTTTACTCGCTATACATCCAGATATATTTTTAATAATAAAGTAATAACGAAATGTGTATACATTAATATTTCGTTTGATACTCCACATGGGATTGAATTAAAAAAAATATTTAGTACCCCCCCCCCCCCACTACCTTCATAAAAAAACACCAAAAACTGTATTGTATTTTTATAACTCAAGTTTATTATTGATACTAAATTTACACCAAATCTCACTTTTTAGTTCAAACGATTCAGTTTCAAAACTATGACAGACATATGTCCATACCCTTTTTCCAATTTCATAAACATGTATACATTAATCCTTGGCTGGAGAATTGCATAGCTGGCGCGGCCGGCGGCCTCAGCCACGAGAATGCTGCGAACCAGCTAATGAAAAAAAAATACGATACTCTTATAATGCTGTTTTAATAGATAAAAAATGAAAATTTAGGAAATATCCAATATTAAATTTGGAAAATGCTAAAAACCGCGGAAAAGTTTTTATTTTGAAGTTTTGATTAAAAGCAGATCTGACCCTAAGTGCCAGCTAATGGTTAATTAAACACTGATCACTTAAGAAATGAGTCATGTAGGACAAAGGATGATTAAAAAAATTTCACTGTAAATTAGGTAATATGAATAAATACTATGGCTAGACCATAAAATGCACACCCCTTAAACATAAAAAAATGTATTAATTTATAATATCAAATAAATACGATACAATATAATTGGTGAAACTTAAAAGGATGTTTGAAAAAAATATTGGAGGTAATTAATATTATATAAATATATAATATGAAGTTTATCACTCATTAAGATTTTTTAGAAAATCAACAATGAATCTTGATATCAATTGATTATTACCGTTTTTATTTAAATTTAGGATGTATAGTAATAAAACAACAATCATTTTAATTTACAATTTTTATATAAAATATTTTTTTTGTAAAATGTATAAAGTAAATTAATTAATTAATAATAATAATTAGAAAGATAAATACATCCACATATTGCAGCGATAACAGCTGTGTTCACCTGATGTCTAGCAGAGCATTTAAAATGAAACAACAATGAAACGTTTATAGGTTAGGTATATGTATATGTACATTATATATTTGTTTTAAAAATGCAAACTTACCAGACTTTATCTTGATTAAAAAGATTGATTGGCTTTGAATAAAATAATTAAAATACAGCACGTATCGATGTACATGTATTTATATATTAATTAACACAATATAATAATTGTAATACTTGGAATTTGAAGTGACGTATGAAGAAATAGCGCCTTACGGTAATCTTATGAACTACCGAGTAACTACTCTATTTGTAAAAATAATTCTTGTCAAAATATGCATTTTTGTTTAAATAAACTGCAAATTTCGTTACTTCTAGTTATCCAATTTTGTTGAGTTTTAATAGGGTTCTATTCTGATAATAGATGAAGTGAATTCAAAAGGATTGGTGCAAATTTATTTCGAAATATAGCCTACAGTTCGGCGTTTTTATCAAAAAAGGGGGTTAAATCAACAAATTGAACTTTATTTATATTTTTATAACAGAAAATTAAAACCGATCGATATTAAACTAAGTATAAATGCAGACTGTAATGTTTTCTATCAGAAAATGTAAAAATGTAAGTGGAATACTGAAGAAATTTAAGATATAATGCTCATTTTATCAATTTATATACGAAAAAAAATTTTAGCACGATAATAGAACACACTTCCAAGCAGAGCCTGCTTGGGTGTGCAATATAAATATAAAATACACTTTGGGTTATATAACTTCATTACCTACCATGTATGCCATTTATCTACATAACAGGGACATTAAACATGAATCAAATTATCATAATATACCTATTATGTGCACTTTGAGCATCGTATATCATTAATTAAAATCAATACAATGTTGACTGGGTCAAGGAAAACTATATATAGTTCAAATTGAGGAAGTTTTAATTAGTTACTCATATCAAAATAGTTTACGTTAAAAATATATTATACTTACTTTATAGTTTTATATTTTTTTACATAAATTGATAAAAAAAAATACCATTAAAATTTGCAACAATGTTCTTAAAAAAAAAAAACAAATATAAAATTTATAATTAAATTTATTTAGTTATTTTGGACTTTTTATCGAAGTACCTCCACTCAAAGAACATTACTCTTAATTTGTGTATATGTGTATATACTGAGACAATGGTGGAAATTTATAGTCGACAGGATAGCATTTAGGAAATACTTCTGGAAATAATTCTGAGATGAAAATTTTCATATGTAGGTACGTTTTGACAGTTACAATAATTTATATGTATTAGTAATTTTTCAAAAGTACTTAAGTACGTTTTTTCACGGGTTAATTTTCACGCCGATGAAATTAATTGGACAAAAAGGTTGAAAAGACAACGTAATGGAGCAATTTCTATCTACTTTTCTTTTTCAAATCTAAACCTATATTTTTTTGCATATTCATTATTTAGAATAAGAAATAAACAACTTTGTCTGAAACATTTTGTATGATATGGAGCAAATCAGCAATTAAAAAAAAATATAGAATTTAAATAATTTTTTGCTCGAAACTATAAACTTTTTAAAAAAATCACAAGGTTAAAAAATACTTGTTTAATTCTAAGGTTAAAAAATACTTAGAACTAAGCAAGAATTTCGGAAGAATTGTTTTTTACAAATTATTTATTAATTTTTCTACGTATGTAACTGTTTTATAAAGAAAATATTCAGAAATTAAAAAAATGTAATACAAATAAATAAAAAATTGGAGATCTGCAGAGATCTACTCAGATCTCGACTGCGATCTGCATTTTGAGACATTATATTTTTCACTGGTTTTTTATATGTGGAAACATGCAAAGATCTACAACGGTCTACAAAGGTCTAAAATGATCTACAGAGATCAACAACGATCTACAAAGATCTCTGAAGATCATTGTGACGTTCAAAATTCATGAATTTTTAAAGTTTTAACCTCTATCACGATCGACAACGATCTTTAGAGATTTTTGTAGATCGTTTTAGATTTTTGTAAGTCATTGTAAATCTTTGCAAGTATCCACAGATCAAAAATCAGTGAAAAATATGTTGTTGTGTCAAAATGCAGATCTGTCGAGATCGAATATGTCGTAAATTACGAATATGTAACAAAAAATATCTTTGAAAAAGAAAAGTTGAAGCAGAAAACCCATCAAAGGGACCTTTCTAAGATCACCCCATAGCGTCGATATTTAGCGCCCTCAAAACCATAAAACTTTTGTTTGAAACATTTTTTCTGAATATTCGTTATTTTGGAAAAAAAAGCCTTGATCAAATCACGCCTCTATAAATTAAAACATACGCGATACACAAAGGTTTAAACTTCGCCTGACATAGGTGAGCACAGTTAATCGAAAAGTTAACTTCGTTAATCGTTAATCCGTTAATAAAAAAGTTAACTTCGTTAACCGCTAAAGCGTTAAAATTCCGAAAAAGTAACGGAAGTTACAGTTAACCGAAAATTCGAAAATTTAACGAAATTTAAAGTTACTCGTTAAAAAGTTAATCATCCAAAATGTTTGAAGACCTTTTTTTTGCTTTTTCGACAACTTTCTTATGTATTTTTCATATCAAACAACCATTGTAACGGACTAAGTTAACGGAAGTTGAATTTAACGGAAGTTAACAAAAGCGTTAACATTTTTTTGAGTTAACTTAAAAGTTAATCCATTAACCATTTTGTTAACTTCGTTAATTAATGATTAACGGATTAACGAGTTAATGCCCACCTATGTCACCTGACTATATCAATAAAAAAAATGTAAGGAGTCCGAAACACAGTTTGAAAACCACTGTTACCTATAAATTTTATAATTATGAAAAATCCATACATTTTTATTGCACACTCTACAACATAACCTAAGACCTCCTAGCAACAGTCCGGCTCTGGTGACATGTACAGACGACGCCGCAACGCTATCTCGACAGTCGCCGCGGCGCCGACCACGTCTGTCTGTCTGTCTGCCTCACAGCCTCACATTCCTCACACACATACAGTCAGGATATCCGCGTGCATGTGTGTGTGTGTGTGTCAAGCCGATCACATCTTCCTACGTGTTATCGAAGACACTCAATTTCATCATGATATTTTCTAGTTGTTTTATTGTATTGTTATTTTGTTAGCATAGATTGATTGGGATGTTTTAAGAATATGAGAGGAATATAAGAAAATAATTGTTAAGGTCAAATCCAGGACGTAATATACATCGATATACATGATGCCCAGTTTAAAACTATTCTATATTTTTTATTACTGAATATGGATGGTTAAATGAGAGAAAATTTGTTATTTTTCCGACTATTTTAAATATTTGATTTACTCATCAAGGACTATCAGAATCCAAACTTTCAAAAATTTTGACCGAGAGCCGTTTACCATAACATCGAGGCTGATAACTTTTTAAATGTTTAATTTTTTTCAATAAAAATTGGTATTGAATAAGTTAAATAAATACTTAATAAAATGTCCTTCACCTGGTCAATAAATAATTATTAAGGTTAAATCCAGGACGTAATATACATAGATATATACAGTGTACAGGATGCCCAGTTTAAGACTATTCTATCTTTTCTATTACTGGAAATGGATGGTTAAATGAGGGAAAATTAAAATAAAAATTATTTTTCGACTGATTTAAATTTTGAAATTTTTATTTCCGGTTGGAAACACAAACTTTTATTGTAAATTAAAGACAAGCATGATTCCCAACTTCAAAAGGGTATATCTTAAAAGTTTGTGTTTTTCGGACTTAGTACCCATAAGACTTTTCATCTACTCATCAAGGACTATCAGAATCCTTAGTTTCAAAGATTTTGACCGAGAGCCGTTTACCATAACATTGAGGCTCATAACTTTGTCAATTTTTAATATTTTTCAATAAAAATGTTATTGAATACGTTAAATAAATACTTAAAATGACCTTCACCCAATCCTTAAATAATTAGTTATACCCGTGAAAAACCTCCCAAAACATTGACAACTTTTTGACCCGACACTGAGGCTTTCTCTCTTAAATCATTTTATTTCCATTAAAATAATTGGAATTTTATGCAATGTTTATACCGAAAAAAAAAACAAAACAGAAACATCGTATCTTTAAAATACTTCATATTTAAAAATGTATAGAGTTTATTGCTTTTTGTCAAAAAACACTGTGTTTTTGTTTTGTTTTCTCGGTGTAAACACCGCATTAAACTGAGCATCCTTTAGACAATAATAATACAGTGGTGCCTCGCATAACGAACTTAATTCGTTCCGGGAGCAAGTTCGTTATGCGAAAAGTTCGTTATGTGAAACGCGTTTTCCCATAACAATACATGTTAAAAATTTTAATTCGTTATGTAGCATAAAATATGGTACTGTAACATAAAAAAGATTGTACACACGTTTTTTTATTTTTAAGTCAGAATCAGATTTAGGAGAGTCTACCGAGGCTTGCAAGGTCAAATCTTCTTCCTAATTATTTCTTGTTTCATTTCAACAGAAATCACCTACCTTTTTTTTTAGAACTCATAATATAGACACACAAAATTACATTTATTAAAACAAACAGGTGTGTGAGTTAAGCACAGAAAAGAACGACTGACGCGCGTTGATGCATGTTTGTGCAAGTTTGAGCATCGACTGCGTGCGACCTTGGAAATTCGGGCGACTTCGTGATACGTAGGAGTGTTCGGGCGGCAAAATTAAACACGATGCAGTTCGTTGTGCGAAGCGAGGTTCGTTGTGCGAGTCGCGGAATGAACGAACATAAAGTTCGTTGTGCGCAGCGTTCGTTATGCGAGGGGTTCGTTATGCGAGGCACCACTGTATTATAATATTTTCCGTAGCTGCATAAGTATGTATGACATGATGAAATCTTATACCTACCTTCTAAAAGTCTGACGATGATTCTGTGAATCGAAAGCTTGCATTGACTTTTATCTTCAATACATTTTAACGTTTAGACAATAAAGTTATTATTGTTATTATATATAATGTCACTTCTATTAAGTATATTACCATAATATACAAATGTTTATTTTCATTATCTATTAATACTACATTACGAATACAATAAATATAAAGTAATATGACAACATTGCTACCTACTACGTAAAAAATACATTTAGTAGGGTCAACTGGGGTAAAAGTGAAACAAAATACAAATCTTTCATTTTTTTTGGCAGTTAACGATACAATTTCATATTTTAATTTTTTCTACTAGATGTGCCTATGAATAACCCTTTCAAATACCTACGTCATTTGAAGTGTACCATACAACACAAATTTAAAAAATGAAAAATGTGTGTTTCATTTTTAACCTCTAGTTTGGGAAAAAGTGAAACAGGTAAGGGTAAAAATGAAACAGGCTTCTAACTTTCATATAATGCGTTATATTTATATTTGCTGGGTAAAAATGAAATAAGTGGGAAAAACTGCATAGGAAACATGTGTCGCACCTTGCTAGGTTATAAATGTCTAACCAGCAGGTAATGAAATATATTTAAAGGTTATGGAAATTACAATAAAACTTAGAATATGCTTGCGAATAATGTATTTTTTTTTAATAATATTCGTTCTTGCTAATATATCACATACAATGTGTACTCTTAATATCATCCTAAATACATCTGCAAAGTTTGAAAAATATCAGATAAATATTTAAACCGAAAATGAATTTTTTAAAAATAATAGGGTAAAAGTGAAACATTTTTTTGTGCTCTTTTAACTGTTTTTAAACTCTTGCATTGCATAAAAAACATCGATTTTCAAAACATACAAATTGTTCCATAGACCCCTGATGTACTATTGACTATTGACCCCTTTCAAACTTCCATAGGACGGGAATTCCGGTACAGCCTTATTTAGGACCTATTTAACGTAATTTCGTGGCATTTTGAAGACTGCAACCAAAATGATGCGTCCACTCTGAAATCTGCACTCAAACTGACTTTAACTGTAACATGTGTGACTTGTCCAGACTTGCAAAAACTGGTTCAGATTATCCCCGACTGTGTTTCATATTTTCCCATATTTCTGTTTCACTTTTTCCCGAATTTTTAAATCTTAATTATAGTGCAGGCGCCAAAGGAAGTTGAGTATGCAAAATGTGAGGACCGACAACTATGCTTAAATTCATTTACCTGTGACAACAAACAAAAATAAAACACATGTTGCCGGCAGCATTGTTGGTCCCTTCTCCTTTTAGCCGCCCTTCTATACGTCTGGTACGTGGCAAATGAAGCCAAAACGTTGCACTTTTTGATTGGGGTATGCCACTTTCTGTGGTCATACATAAGGTCAAAAGAAAAAATTTTAGATAGGGAGCCACTTTAAAATCCGTATAGAACACTGTTATATGGGCTATCAAAGATAAACCCCCACCGATATTATAAAATTAGCTTTATCTCAGCTCCTAGTTATCCGATTTCAATTTTCTTTTATTTATTTTAAAGTTCTTAATTAGAAGATTATTTTTTATCATTATTAATTTTTCTCTTAATCTTAAGGGTCCCCCACAATTTTCAAAAATATGAAAATTTCGCTTTTAGTACGAACTTAATTGTTATATAACTTTTTATCGTGACCAATATCATTTTTTTGCTTCATATAAAAAAGAGAGATATTTTTTTCAGTATTTCATTGATATTAAGATAATACTATTTTATTGAACAACTTCTTTGGAAAACGCGACGTAAACTATGAAAAATGGACTAATTTTGGATTATTCTATATTAGACCGGACGCTGGATGGAGTTGAGTGTGCAAAATATGAGGACCGCATTCTGTGCATAGTTCTGAACTCAGAAAAGCTTGCAGATTATGATTCTGAATGTTGCCAGGAGGTTTATTGGTCCATTTATTATTTATGGGCAATCAAAGATGACCCCCACCAGTGTTTTAAAAATAGCTTTATCTCAGCTCCCAAATATCCGATTTCAATTTTCTTTAGTTTGTTTTAAAGTTCTTATCGAGAAGATTATTTTTTGTCATTATACATTTTTCTCTAAATCTTAAGGGTCCCCCATAATTTTTGAAAATCTGAAAATTTCATTTTTCTTACGAACTTAATTGTTTATCGTGCCCAATATTTTTTTTACTTCATATAAAAAAGAGAGATAATCATTTCAGCATTTCATTGATATTAAGTTAATACTATTTTAATGAACAACTTCTTTGGACAACGGGTTGAACTAAGAAAAATGGACTAATTTTGAATTATTCTATATTAAATATACCTTTAATTATATGAAATTCTTTGTTGGGGTCAAATTTCTCATGTGGGACAGTTAAAAAAATTGTAAAATCTGTCATGAACGTCACTGAACTTTCTTATACACAAAAAATTGTACGTATATCTCCTTATATAAAACAAATTATTCTGACTTACTGATGATAAATATAAAAAAAATTACAGAACATAAACTATAGATAATAATGATCTCTACAACTTTTGTTATAATAATTTCATTCTATTATGAACTTAAATTTTTATTTTTTTTAATTAAACTTGAATTGAAAAATATATATTTTTATTTAGTAAGAGATACAAAAAAATGAATGGAACATAAACTGTAGACAATAACTTAGTCTACAATTTTTGTTATAAATATTTTATTCTATTTTGAACTTTTTCAAATAAAATTGAATATAATGAGCCAAAATTAGTATATTTTTTTAGTTTAATTGACGATTTCCAAAGAATGTGTTCATTTAACAGAATTATCTTGATATCATTGAAATGCTGAAAAAAATATCTTTCTTTTTTATATGAAGTAAAAATATGATATTGGGCACGATAAAAAAGTTATATAACAATTAAGTCCGTAAGAAAAATGAAATTTTCAGAATTTCAAAAATTGTGGGGGACCCTTCAGATTTAGAGAAAAATGTATAATGACAAAAAATAATCTTCTCGATGAGAACTTTAAAATAAACTAAAGAAAATTGAAATCGGATAACTAGGAGCTAAGATAAAGCTAATTTTAAAACACTGGTGGGGGTCATCTTTGATTGCCCATAAATAATAAATGGACCAATAAACCTCCTGGCAACATCCAGAATCATAATCTGCAAGCTTTTCTGAGTTCAGAAATATGCACAGAATACGGTCCTCATATTTTGCACACTCAACTCTATCCAGCGCCCGGTCTATTAGATGGAAAATACTTATCGAAAAATTTAAAAAAAAACTACAAAGGCAACTTTGATTTATTTTCTTTGTGGCATATCAATGTGAAATTTGTAACTTTAATTTATACCTGAGTTATGCAGAAAGTTATGTGCAAAGAATTAAAATTTAATTCACACGTTTTGCCATCGTCTAACAGAAAAGTCTGTAGGGGGGACATATCACTTACTAGAGGATTTATATTTTCAGATCGCTTTAACAAATCTTTAAAGATCATGTCAGTTTTTATAATTCTTCTGTAAAGAAATTAGTTTTTTAGTTAGAAGCTTGTTTCACTTTTACCCCATTTTTTTCGTGTTTCATATTTACCCCAGTTGACCCTACCTATAAAGTTATTGAGTTCCAAGAGCATTTATTGATCTTTTATAAATATGCTGGCCAGTAAATATTCTACCTACATATGTACTTACCTATTCAATAACATCATTGTGAAATAAAAATAAGTTATGATTCGATCAATTTTGTACTTTTTGTTGATTCGCTAAAGTCGATAGCAAAAGTTATTGTTTATTTGTTTACAATAACAAAATTATCATATCTTTCATACATGCAGTGGCGTTGTAACGAGAGTAAGGAGGCACCCCCCCCCCCCTCCCGAATTATTCAATGTTCTAAAACATGTTGAGAAAACATCAGTTCAAAATACCTTTCAAAATTTAACTCATATGTATTTATCCCCCCAAATTTTTCTTACTACGCTACTGCATGTATGTTTATACAGTAATCTCTTCATTATTATTAACAATATTCAATTTGCAGAGTGAAAACACTAAAACATCGATAATTCTAAAGTTTTACTTCACATTTAATGCATTAAACATAAACTTTGCAAATTCAATTTGAGTCATATTCACGTCATTTAACTTGATAACTATTTGACAATTGTCTTATTTATATGAAAAAGTTTCCACAGTAAAAGTTGCAACCCTCAAAAACACAAGACTATAAAATATTTTATCTCTTTTTTAGTTATTTTAGTAGATACTATAAAAACTATTTATTTTATTTGTTACTTATTTTTTGTCGCTCTTATACCCGGTATTATAAAGAAATTTGCTCGAGAGCTAACGCTATCTGCGAGGTGTCGAATCGTTATGAATTTGCTCGATGGTAATAGAAGTTTAATAATGTAAAATAAATGCTATGAATTTTATGGGGTACATTTGTCAGCACTTATTTTGAATACAGTAGAAACAGGTTATAACGACATCGGTTAATACGACGTACCGATTTTAACGACTCAAAATAAAAGTCCAACTGAATCACATATAATTGCATTTTACCGGTTATTACGACTATCCACTTCGATGTCGTTATAACCGGTTTTAACTGTATTTGATTTGTACTTAACGTGCATGTGTCAAGGTCATTTTAAAATACATAAGTACATTTTCGTAAAAAGTAGGTACTTATATTTTTAAGTACTTAAATACATTTTTTGGCAGTATACTTATACTTTTATACATAAGTACAGCTCTCCATTAAAGAAAAAAGTATGTATTTCAGATGATTCCATTATAGTTATAAGTACTTGTTTTAAAATAGTATTTAAGTACATTTTTGTAAAAAGGACTTGTATTTGTACTTAAATACATGTTTTGTCAATATACTTATACTTAATTATAGCTCTGCATTTATGCATTAAAGAGAAAAGTATGTATTTCAGTTTATAAGTACTTTTTTTAAGTACTTAAGTACATTTATCTAAAAAGTAGTATTTGTACTTAAGTACTGCTCTGCATTAAAGAGAAAAGTATGTAGTTAAGATAATTCCAATATGATGACCTAATTTCTATTGAGAAAATATTTCTTGATATTTTATATAACTAACAATAAGTATAAAATGTCAGAAACATGCATTAATGTCTCGTACAAGTATTTCTGTATTTGAAGTGAAGAGAGATAAAACTCCTTTAGGGTATCTAAAAGACTGTTAAACTCAAAATTTAGCATTTTTAAATAATTTTTTTTTAGTTTAACTGCCTTTTTGAAAGGTATACAATTATTTTTGGTTAAAATAATAATGAAGAATGTTGTAGCAAATTTAAGTATCTGTTAAAAATGCGAAAGACGAGGTTGATAGAACATTCCGATTATTAGATAGAGTACGTTTACAAAAATCCTCGTAATATGAAAATTTGGGCCCTTGGTTGAGGGTATTCCGAGGCAAACTTTGCTAGCGAGTTTTTGGTAAATATGCATCTCGGCATGTTCTAACCACTGTTTAAATTTGGCAACTCATACATTTTTCCTAATTTCTTTCCTTTATTTCCTGGGCTATACTTACCTGATTCAATGATATAATTAATTTAAGCAAATAAATCTCTTAAATAATAAAATAGTTAACTAAACATTTTTTCTATTTTTGCGCAGCTGGTGAGGAGGGCGATACGGCAGGCGCAGTAGACTTGCTGGAGGCGCTCCGGCAGAGCGGCGTGACCAACCTAGGTGACGGGGACGGTGACGGGGGTGGAGGTGGTAGTAGCGGCGGTGGTGGCGGTGATACCGGTCCGCAGAGACTGCGCGCAACCTGGTACCTGCGAGGCGAGAGCCGAGAACTGCGTGTACCAATCGAGGTTTGGCGACCGCTACTACTGCGCAATACTTCCGCACCTGCAGAATTCACGCTCGCCGCTCTGCTGCGCCAGGACCCAGCCAACGTTGGTACGCTGCTCGCATTAACGCACAGTGAGTATTTCAAATGGAATTTGCATAGATTTTATTAGGATTTTTTTTAATACCTTATCATTGCTAGCTCTAGCTGGAAATACATATAGTCTACGCTAATTAGATCAAAATGTGCCAAATAGAAGACAAAATGGTACTTGTCTATTATAATCTTCGTTGTTTGAAAAAACTAAAATCACTAGGAACATAACATAATAAGGTCGTAGATAGGTAAATGTCATGATGAAATTAGCGCCAATGCGAGTAAAGTTTGCACTATTAATTTCAATATTTTTAAATAAGTAATTATTATACATATAGGTATTATGTTGCTAATTACATTCTGAAAAGGTAAAGATTTAATCATTTTGATACATACATACATGATCAAATTCCTACAGTTCGTTGCAGCGAAAATTGAATCCTCGTTTTTATACTATATTAATCCCTTTTCGCCCCAATAGATTGCCCTAACCAAGGTGGAGATTGAATCCCCGCTTTTAAACTAAACTATTTTATAAAACGGCTAGCCGCTTTGTAAAACAGCAAAATTTACAATCCGGCTGCGACATTTAAAAACCGTTATTCAGACAAAAAAAGTAAAATACATTTTTATTAAAATTCTTCGTAAAAAATGTCCCATATACAATTCGGCTTATCCTCAATTTACTCTCGCAATTTATGTTCAAATTGAAAGATACTCGTAGTTTGGAGAACGCAGCAAAAAATCGAATCATTCTTACACGATTTTTACCGTAAATATTTTCTTAGCAGTTGCTTTTACCTAAAAAATAATTACAATCAAAATTGTAGAGCTTACTCTCTTCTATAAAATTCAAGTATCACAATTTTTGTTTTTAATGTTTAACATTGATTTTTTACGCTTTTTTCGCAAACATATACACATATTGAAGTCGTCAAAAGCTCTTGGCGCAATTTTTATAATAGTTTTGTGTGTTTAATATATTGAAAAACTAATTATCAATTCTGTTACTGAATACGAAATACCTAATTAACATAAAATATTATTCGTTTAGATTTTTGAAATTGTAAAAATTTTGACTTTTTGTGATTTTTTTTAAAAACATGCATATCTCAATATTTGACTATAGATCGTAATGTTTGATCAATTATAATTATCTTTAAAAAAAGATATATTATATCTTATAACGACCATTTTTACCTTTTCTAGATCTGCTTCAATCAATATGAAATATAAAAAAAAATATGTAAAATATATGGGTTTATGTTTATTATTTTTTAGAAATGTAATTGTACTTTATTTAAGTATGTAATTTTTTTCACTTGTACACAGACAGCTCTGTAAACCAGTGGTTCATAATATGTGCACTGCGGCACCCTAGGGAACCGCGTCGTTTTTACAAGGGCGCCGTGAATCTGCAAGCTCAATGAATAAATAATAAATGAATAATGTGTTCAATAATTCAATTATTTTACGTTTATTACAAGTTAGTCATGCATTGACGTAGAGAAGGACGCCATGGAAAAACTTTAATTTAAAAAGGGCGCCGCGAGTCGAAAAAGTGTAGAAACCACTGACTGCAGATAATATAACACAATTCGGTACCCTGCTGAAAGTTTTTGGTTTAAGTCTAACTAACCCAAATTCTTTATAAAGATATTTCTATAATTTATTCTATAAGTACTAACAGTAAGTAGGTAGGGTTGAAACCGGTTATAACGACATCGGTTAATACAACATATTGGTTTTAACAACTTCAAATAAAAGCCCAACCAAACCTCATATAATTGCCTTTTTACCGGTTTTTATACGACTGTCGGCTTTTACGACTTAATATAACTGATCCTCTCGATGTCATTGTAACCGATTTCTCCTGTATACATATACAGCCGCGTGCAGAAGTATTAGGCACCCCTATTATTTCTTACTGTCTGCATAATTAGTGCTCAGAAAAGGGTTTTATGGTATTACTATTACATCGGCGAATTTTTTTGATATAAATAAGACAAAAACAAATATTTATGATACCCAGGTGTGCATTAAGGCAGTATTTCTTCGAATTTGCAATTTTACGTTTTAGACTTTTAGTGTGTTGCCATTGCTTGCAGTGAACATACACGTGTTGTACGCAATTATTGCTAACAGAATCTTAAAGATTAACATTTATCGCCTTAATCATGCCTAAAAAACTGAACTTAGTGCAGAACAACGCCTAAAAATTAAGATATTACATGAATAAGGCATGTCCCAAATTAAAATAGCCCAAAAAGTAAATTGCTCGCGTTGTGCAGTTAAATATGCACTAAACGCTTCAAAAAGACCAGTGACCATGAAAATAGACCAAGAACAGGCAAAAGAGAAAGAACTACAGAGCTTTAAGACCGATTGTTGATTAGGAAGTCTCTACAGGACTGCAAAAAACCTCGCTGCAATTTTATCTGAAGCAAAAGGCACATCAGTGAGCATGTATACTGTGAGAATAAGGCTTTCTAAAATTGGATTAAAAGGCTGCAAGGCAAGGTAGAAGCCGTGGCTGTCGGGGGACAATAAGAAAAATTGGTTGGAGTGGATCCTCAAATATAAAAATTGAACAGTGGAAGATTGGCCTAACATACTATGGTCAGACGAATCTAACTTTGAAGTATTGTTATTAACCTTATGTTTTACATTAAAACAAGCCAACGTCTTTGAAATTACGTTCTGCAAGGAAAATAATTGAATCTTAAATGAAATCTTTTTTTTCTATTTGCATAGGTGTTTAGAACACCCGGTGAAGCTTATGTCAGGCGAAAGGTGGGCAAAGAATATAACCCAGAATGTGTGGTACCCACTGTTAAACACGATGGAGGCTCAATCATGATCTGGAGTTGTATGGTTACCGATGGAGTGGGCGAAATGGTGTTATATGAGGGGTAAATGAACAGTGCGAAATACACTGAAGTTCTTGAAACAGGTCATGCGCCGTCGATAACTCAAATTTTCGACAATATAAACACCAACGGCGTAAAATTCTAACAATACAATGCCACTTGCTACAAATTAGTGCAAACTATGACATGGATGGCCCAAAACGGAATGTATCTTTTGGACTGGCCGCCACAATCACCAGACCCTAATCAAATTGAACTCATTTGGTCCATTTTGAAGAAAAACATCCGAAGACACTCTATAAGTAATAAGCAATCGCTAATGACCACGTTAAAGCATGAGTAGAAACAGATATCCCAAGATAAATGTTTTAAGCTGGTATAGTCAATGCCGAAAAGAGTAGCTGCTGTCATTAAATCGAAAGGTGGACCGACAAAATGTGAATTATTTTATTAAAATAAATCATAATGATCATATATTCAGTTTTATTTACATTTCCTATGCTAAATCACCCTAAAACTGACAATACTGTATGGTGCCTAATACTTTTGCACGCGGCTGTATAATAATATATATGTAGGTATATACAATAAAATTAACTTTACATTATTTAATTTTGGGCGGTGGCGAGCGATTTCTCGAGATCCAATCAAGCGGTCGGCGCGGCGAAGTCCGACTGCACTACACATCAAGCGTAACCGGTGAAACGGCCGTGCGGGTCGAGAGTTTCCCGGTTCGCGTGGCGGACGGCGCTTGGCACCGGCTAGCGCTCAGCGTCTCCGCGGACCAAGTGGAGCTGGTGGTCGACTGCGTGCTGGTCGCGCGCCGCGTGCTCAGGTGGGGCCCGCCAGACGTGCGCGCGGGAAGCAAACCTGGGGCGGAGCTCTGGGTCGGACAGAGAGGGCCTAGGAGGTCGTTCTTTCGTGGAGCACTGCAGGTATATTTATTATATAGTCTAGGGTGACCTTTAACTTACTTATTTTCGAATTTCTTTAAGGACACCCCCCAAATTTCTTAAAGGTACGAAAAAATAATGTGTACAAAATTTTAAAGTGATTGGATATTATTAACCCGTGCCACCGAGCGATCGAATATTAACACGTCAAATGCATTTGATTTTTTCAATTTTTCTTTAAACAGCTGTATCTTTTTGAAAATTGAATGGATTTTGATGTTCTAAAAATCATTTTAAAGCTGACATTTTCTAGTTTTTGTACCTTTTATTCGATTTTTCGCTTCCTACTATTCCTTGAGAGATTTCAGAAAAAATGAAAGAAGCCTAAAATTTAATAATTCAGGATGTTCCAAGCTACAACAGTAGATTGAAGGAATTATTTTGAGCAAAAAACTTTATTTAAACATGTGTCCGAAAAGTTTTCGTAAGAGAGTTATAGCTTTAAATTTTTTTTAGGGGGCTGTAATTCACTTACGAAAAATTTTCGGAGACATGTTTAAATAAAATTTAATTACGCCAATTTTGAATTATTAAATTTTTGGCTTTTTCCACTTTTCTGATATCCCTTAAGGAGTAATGGAAAGCGATAAAAAAAATCGAATAAAAGGTACAAAAACTAAAAAGTGTCAGCTTTAAAATGTGTTTCAATTTTCACATAGATACAGCTGTTTAAAGAAAAATGGAAAAAATCAAATGCATTTTACGTGTTAATATTCGATCGCTCGGTGGCACGTGTTAATAATATCTAATCACTTTAAAATTTTGTATATTTTTTTCGTACCTTTAAGAAATTTGGGGGGTGACCTTAAAGAAATTCAAAAATAAGCAAATTAAGGGTCACCCTATTATATAGTTGCTTACATAGTTGTTTTAATGTCTTTTTACTTTTTTAGTTTAGTTTCTTCATTATTTGTATTGTGTTTTGTTTGTAGGACCTGCGGCTGGTCGCAGGGCCGCGCGGCGCGCTCTCGCAGTGTCCACACCTCCCTTCAGCGGCATGTCCGACGTGCGCGCAGCACCACGCGTTAACGGCGGCGGTTCGCGAGCTTCAGCGTGCGCTCCACGAGCTGACGGCACGACTGCACGCGGCCGAGACCCGCGTGAACGCGCTGGAGACCTGCGACTGCGTCAAGGCGTGTCCTGTCAACGGCACGCTCCAGCCCGACGGTGCCACGTGGCAACACGGGTGCCAGCTGTGCGCGTGCGTGCACGGCGAGGTGCATTGCAGGCCGGTGCAGTGCCCTAGACTCTACTGTAAGAATCCGGTCGTTAGGCCCGGAGAGTGCTGTTCTACATGTTTAAGTAAGTGGAGAATATGACTTTACCAAAGTTGTTATCAGGAAGACTCGAGTATTGAAAAATTAGCTTGTTTCTCTCTTACCAATGATAAGTGAAAATTTTACCCGTATTACCCTCATGAAAAATAATAACTGGTATTTTTTAAGCGTGTATTTATTTATACATTTTGAACATTAAATATATTTAGTCTGGGGACCAATTATTGGGCTTAAAAATGCCTAGTTTACTACTCTTTTCGTCTGCGAAAATTTGTATAATCCTGAATTTCCCCGATATTATTTGACATGTTTAATCTTCCTATACCAGCATATTGGTCTGTCAGACCGACAGATTACATTTTTTTATTTTTTTTTCAATAACGGAGAATGTTAAGACAATGAGCTTACTGGTAGCTTTATGATTTGTCGCGATTTTCAATTTATTGCAGTGCGAGTATTCGTGCGAATAGGACATGTACCAGTACACGACATCAATTGGTCTGTAAGACTGACGCGACGCGGGTGTAGGTGTTACACTTTTGAGTATGCTCCGAATACTATGGTGGGACATTGGTTGAGAATAGTTCATAATATCTACTTTATTCCTCATGTTGTTATCTTAAAGTTTTTAGAGTTATTTTTAGTTTTTGTTTTAAAAAAAAATTTTTTTTCTTAATTATCGTTAAAAAAGTAACTTTTTTTCAGAGGCTGTAATAAAAGACTATTAGTCACTAATTAAATCAAAACTTTGATATATGTATTTATCTCAACACATCCTTTACTACTAAAAAAAATTACTTTTACTAGGCTATCATAAAAAAAGACAAAAAAACAGGCTCTAGAACTGTTGGTCCCAGACACCGTGCGCGAGTATATATGTTATTCTATTTGACGCAGGTACAGGAACTTTAAGGGGGTAGACACCCTAAGTTTTCCAAAAAAATTAGAAAATAATTTTTTCTCGCACATTTATCAAACTATCTTACTCCTACAATTTGAAAAAATATATCTATAAATTTTCTATAAAACACCAAATGCACGTGCTTCCAAAAAATAGGGGTAATTTCGCGATTACCAATACGTTCCATACTCTGAACGGCACCGGTGCAATAAGTTATATTATAAATGACAGCTATACAAATATAGCGGCTTTGAGTAGTGGAGTTCACAGTATGTATTACATTAATATATTTTCTAGAACAATGTTACATCCGCGGCGTGATGTACGACCACGGCGAAGCGGTATCTCTGCGCGAGTGTCTTCAATGCGAGTGCCGCGACGGCAACATGCACTGCGTCAAGCTAGACCCGGCGGTCATCTGTCCGGAACTCAAGTGTCCGCCGCAAGAGCAGTTCAGTGTGCCCGGTGAATGCTGCAAGTTCTGTCCAGGTAACATATGTATATGTCTCAAGCACGTTTCTTATATGATACTAATCATATTCAACAGTGGACGAATGTTCTTTGGAAGTAATAATAATAACATGGCGAATTGGCTATAAAATTCACACCTATTTGTTGTTGTATTTATTAATACCAAATACTTACTGCACTAAAAATTTTAATATGAGTTGCAATACTTACTAATTAACATAGATTAAGTAAACAACATTATTGTATATTTTTGTTTTAAAAATGTAAACTTGCCAATTTTTATTTTTATTAAAAACTCAAGATAAACATTTCAATCGTTATAAACGTTGTAAATGTCGCAGCCGGATTGGAGATTTAGCCGCTATACAAAGCTGCTAGCCGTTTTGTAAAATAGTTTAGTTTAAAAGCGGGTATTCTCCGGCTTTGTTAGGGCAATCTATTGAGGCGAAAGGGTAATAATAACGAACTGTAGGAATTTTAACGTTTATTTTATTTTACAGAATTATTAAAAATCAGTTCATTACAACGGGAATTTGATTCCCGTTTTTTATACTATATTAATCCCCTGTTGCCCCAATACATTATCCTGACCAAGGTGGAGTTGGTTTCTCGTTTTTAACCTAACAGAGATATTAACCTGCTCATTACACCCCAAAAGATTACCCTAACCAAAGACAGTAAACATGTTTATTATTAGAACATAATTTTTGTACAAAACGGCTAGCCGCTGTGTAAAGCGGTTAAATTTACAATCCGGCTACGACATATACAGTGTGTTGATAAAGTAAGGAACAAAATTCATAACTGCGTCATTTAATGTTGTCAAGCAAAACGCTCGGACACGTCGATTAGTATTTTTAGTTGCGGATTTTTTGACATAAGAAAATTGTATACAGGGTGTCTCAAGAAGAACATACGCAGTCATAATTGATTTTTTTAATGGAACGCCCTATATATTATACCATTTTCGAATTATTCGAAAAATTCTGAACACTTTTTGTACAACACACCATATCTCTAAAATCAGTCGTTTATGGAATAATGACGTTTGAAATGTGTCTCAAGATGAATATATGCAGTCATCATTGATTTTTTTAAATGGAACACCCTGTATATTATACCATTTTTGAATTGTACAGTAAATTCTGAACACTTTTTGTAATACTTACCAAAGCTCTAAAATGAGTGGTTTTTGAAATAATTTTACTTCTTTTGTATATTTTATTATTAAAGTTCATTAACTTTTTATTTATTTATAACATTTTTAACGTCATTATTCCAAAAACCACTGATTTTAGAGCTGTGGTATGTTGTACAAAAAGTGTTCAGAAATTACTGTACAATTCAAAAATGGTATAATATACAGAATGTTCCATTAAAAAAATCAATGATGACTGCATATATTCATCTTGAGACACATTTCAAACGGGATTATTCCATAAACGGCTGATTTTAGAGATATAGCATGCTGTACAAAAAGTGTTCAGAATTTATTGTGTAATTCAAAAATGGTATAATATATAGGGTGTTCTATTTAAAAAAATCAATTATGACTGCGTATGTTCTTCTTGAGACACCATGTATACAATTTTCTTATGTCAAAAAATCCGCAACTAAAAATACTAATCGACGTGTCTGAGCGTTTTGCTTGAAAACATTAAATGACGCAGTTATGAATTTTGTTCCTTACTTTATCAACACACTGTATTTATAGGTATTTTGAGGAATCATAAACTTATAATTTTATATTGCTATTCAATTTATTTAAGCAAGTGAAAAATATTAACAAATTGTATTACCAAAACTTAAAGAAAATTTTGAAATAATTCTTATTCAAGTTTTAACAACGTTGATAACGCTATCAAATAATAGATGACATAAATAAAAATTACAATAATTAAAAGAGTTGGAAAGAATACTGATTTTTCTCTTGTTTCTATCTTTAGTAATAAGAAAGATAGCAATGGTAGAATCCTAAATCGAAAGGAAGCATTTCAAAGATTTTATTCTCTGCTTTCCAATTATTTTCGCAAATTGAAAATTAATTCATTTTCAAAGAGTTACAATAGTATAAATAAAACAAAAAGAATTCTTTTTGAAAACCTTCTTATGCGGTGTTTACACCGAAAAAACAAAACAGAAACATTATGTCTTTAAAATACGTATTTAAAAATGTATAGGGGATATTGCTTTTTGGTCATAAAAACATCGTGTTTCTGTTTTGTTTTCTCGGTGTAAACGCCGCATTAGAATTAAAAAAAATGTCAACAAAATCTTTATAAATGTACACTTTTGTTTTTCACGATTTTTACTTACAATAATTAGTTACAAAAATTAATAATTAATATATTTTTATTTAAAATTCACTCCATTTTTCTACAAATCTAACATAAAATCAAATCATAAATTAATAAGAGAAAAAAATTAAATTTTTAATTTCTTTACGAAATATAATTTCGTTAAGAATAATATGTTTAATAAAAATCTTTATTCTTTATTATATTATACAAATTTATAAATTCATTTTTAATTAAAAGATTCTGAAAAATACTGAATTATATTTCTTTGTGTTTTAAAATTAAAAATTCTTAATTTCAACTCAACCCAAAAAAGTACAGTATTCGTCCACTGTATTCTATGCACTAATAATCTAATGCTATGTCTTGTGTCTCTAACTAACTAATACTAAATAACTAACTCCCTGCAAGACGTTGACTACTGCGCCAAAGGGCATGACTGTCACAGCAATGCGTCGTGTTTGAACCTACAAACGACCTACGCGTGCCATTGCGAACGTGGCTTCCAAGGTGACGGCAGAGAGTGTACAGGTATGTCTCGCTCACTAATTATTTAACACCACCTTATTAATATGTATAATATAACTCACTCTTAAATGTCAACAACAAACTTTAACACACTGTATATTTAGAACTATTTGAATTTATTATAAAGGGTCGTCCCAGTGGCGTAGTTAGGGGGGGATTAAGGGGATCAATCCCATGAGTCTACAAAAATTAGAAGATATACGAGTATTTTTTCAATAATGAATACATCTAAATGAAGAATTTAACCAATTATTGTACTTTGCACCACATAAAAGATGATTTTCATAATAAAAAATATAACTTTATTAGATTAATTACTGTCATACCCCCCCCCCCCTATCGCAAAAAGCTATCTATGCCACTGGGTCATCTATCATCCAGTTACGATTAACAATAAAATTGTTTAGGTTTTTTAAATTTGAAGTTTTTTCAAAACTGAATTCAGAAGAAAAGTTCTGTGTGACCTAAAAACAATTGGGGATTTTCCGAAATTAAACCCCTAAGGTAAGAATAGGGCAAATTCGCAAGTAAAACAGTTAATTATTCATATAGATATTCAGTTGAGACGCCATGCCACATTTTCTTACTTGATGTTTATAAATAAGTTAAAATAAAAATTCGTTTTTTGTTTTCAAAATAACTTCAAAATTGATATTAGAGATGACCTAATAGTACACGACCTGCTGTGGATATTTTGACAGTCGCCATTTTATATAAATTCTTGTCGATGACGTATTTTAAGTGTCGATTACATTAAGCGAGTTTACTAGCTACAAGCCGGAGTTTAGAAGCTGACGAGTCAGCTAGTACGATAGTGATGATGATGATGACACATAAAACATTCCACTTGCTCAGTAGCCAACTAGCTAGAGAGTTTAAACCACGTGTTGTGTATAGGAACCACCGGAATACTCGCAGCTAGTTCACTAGCAGCTATGATGACACACGACTAGTTTACTAGCTAACAAGCCCACATGCCAGCGAGTAGCAAGTAAAGTAGCCCTCTTTTGTCGCAGATTATTTACAATCTGCTAGTTAGCTAGTGAACACGATTACACTGGACCAATTTACTAGCAGCTAGTAAACTCGCTCAATGTAATCGACTCTTTATTGGAAATGTTTCTTGGCGATGACGTCACACTATAAAACAAATGAACTGTCCAACAGTCCTTGTATTATTGGATCATAATTAAAAAATATAGTTTCTCTTTAACAAATTTCATGTTGTCCATTGTTTGAACTTTACAATTAGAAGTAAAAGGTAAAAATATCGAAAAAACATAAACAAGTGCGGTAATTCAGGTAGAATTCAATAAAACCAATTGTCAAATATAAAGAGTACATTTTTTTGTTTTTAGGAAAAGAAATATAGTAAATTAAATATTTTTTTAATAGACGTGGACGAATGCACGCAGGCAGGCGGTTTCGAAGGTCACCACTGCAACGCGAACACGCGGTGCGTGAACACGGTCGGCGGTTACGAGTGCGAATGCCTTCCCGGGTTCCGGCGCGTCGACAAGTTCAACTGCGCCGAGGAGGACGAGTGTGCTGTGGCGGGTCGGCACGAGTGCCACGCGCACGCATCGTGCGTCAACACTCACGGCTCGTACGCGTGCCACTGTCTACCCGGCTACAGCGGAGACGGCCGCGACTGTAAGCCGGTGTGCGCGCAACAGTGCCAGAACGGAGGCACGTGCGTTGCGCCGGCATCGTGCGCGTGCCGCAGGGGGTACGCGGGTGACTCGTGCGAGAGGGACGTGGACGAATGTGCCGCTGTGAATGGGGTCGGTGCGCTGTGCGGGCCGAATGCGGTGTGTGTTAATATGCCAGGATGGTGGTAAGTTTATAATCTTGCCTAGGTACTATCTAAATTATCTAAATACACTACGCCGAGACCACAATTTCAATAGGATGTCCGTACAAATTGAAATATTTACGAGCCACTTCCTCAATTTGTTCTTTGTGGCCAAAAAGTTAAGTAGCCACAAACTCAGCGTTGACAATTAACTTTGAATTGTATTGATGATAGTCTAAATATCAATTGCCAACGCTGAATTTGTAGCTACTTTATTTTTTGATCACAAACAACAAATTGAAGTTAATATAATTGTGTTGAAATATCGATTATTTGTTTTAATGTTTAATACTTTCAATGATTGTATTAGCACGTATTAGAGCCGTTCATTATTACTAAACGCTTCTACAGATTTCAATTTTACAATCCTACTTAACAGCAAAAGATTATTATTTCGATCATTTTGAATTAAGTACCTGCACATATCAAAATAATAACCCTTTGCTGTTTAGTATTAAATCATGGAAATTGAAAGAACTGTCTAAAACGTACCTGGGGTAGCGAATACGTAGAAAAACAAAGGGTTGTTTCAATAATTTTGAATTTTATATCCCATATCGGAATAATAACCCTTTGTTGTTTAGAATTAAGTCATGTAAATAAAAGAACTATCCTAAAATGTACTTGGGATAGCGGATACGTACAAAAGTTGCAAACTTCGATGAAAATTATCTCGAGCTTAAAACGGCCGATCTCTTTAAAATTTCACGTTCTTTTTATCCCGTAAATCAAAAAAATTATCAAAACCCACACGTGGGTGTTGCTGCGCAACCCACTTAGATACAACTCAAAAAATACCATTTCCAATCTATTTGTGAATCGTCCAACAAGGTACATGAAACCTTGTATAAAAAATGTTGTGTGAAAAATGGACATTATGCCTGTCCGTGGCCGGATGGAGGGTCATGACCGGAAAAATTCATAAAATGGGCTAAACTAGAACCACAGGGCCGAGATCTCGCGGTGAAGACAGACAGGCGGACGAACGAAAAATCGAGCATATAAGCGCTACTACTTCGTGGGTTGCACTAAAAAAACTCGTAATAATGTTTGGCACGAGAACTACCTTTAAAATGACGAAATACCGAAGCTGATAAGACAAGAATATGTGTATTTGGATCTCTCCTTTATTTATGTGTGTCCCATGACTTATTTTTCACAGGTACTGCAAGTGCGCGCCAGGTTTCCGCGGCGTGGCCGGCAGCGCGCAGCCGGAGTGCACGGACATCGACGAGTGCGCAGACGGAGTTCACACGTGTCCTGCACACGGCACGTGCGTCAACACGCCAGGCGGTTATCACTGCGAGTGCGCAGGGGGCGTGCCTTGTGACTGCGCTTTCGGCAGTGGCACGTTAGCTCACGGTGAGGTGGCAAGCGCTCCAGGCCAGCCGTGTAGAAGATGCGAGTGTAACTCAGGCCTGTTAAACTGCGCGGAGCCCGTGTGTGATTGTGACAAACCTCACGACAGGAAGTGCTGTCCGCAGTGCGATCCCAACCAGAGGTGCGCGCATCAAGAACTGCCCCACGTGCTGTTCAGTAGTTCCGAGAGATGGATATATCAGTGCCAGACTTGCGAATGTCTTGTTAGTATATTTATTTCATTTTATATATGTATATAGTATATACAGATTGGCCCAAATCTCGCAACACCTTTTTGAAATAGAATAACTTTTTCATTTCGTAATAATTCACTTTTATTCTTTCATGAACAGAAAACACACTTCTTGGAAATAAATTTTATTTAGTTTTAAATAACCGCCATTTTACGCTTCACACTGACGCGTTTTTTCTAAGGCGTGAATCATCACCTTTCGTAATGTTTCTTGGCTCATTCCTTCAATTTCTTTACGGATGTTGGCCTTTAATTGCTGAATGGTTCGAGAATTGTTACGGTATACTTTATCTTTCAAAAAATTTGGAACAGTTAATTTTAAACCTCCGGAATAAACGAAGTATAGTTTATTTATGTGGTTGTTTTCTGACCCCAAAATTATGAGTGTAGGTTCTTAGCGTGAGAACAATTGTCGTGATTTTCTCCATAATTAATTTCTAAGGATAGGTAATGCTTTAATAATTTGAAATCAAATAAAAAAAAATTAATTGTAGAAAGTTATTTGAATTTTAAATTTTAAATGTTGTGACTTTTGGGCCAGCCTGTACAGTAAAACTTCCCGAAACCGACCACCTACTCTTTAAAACTGATTATCAGTGAATATCCAATACTCTGTACTGTGAAAGAGTGAAAAGTAGACAATTGATAATCAGTGGGTAGTCGCTAAACAGATCAGTGAATAATCAATACTCTGTTCTGTGAAAGAGTGAAAAGTAGACAATTGATAATCAGTGGGTACCTAGTCGCTAAACAGATCAGTGAATAATCACTGAATATATTAGTGGGTTATTGTTTCAAGGATTTTCAATTCGGTCGGAATCACTTGTTAATCATTGAGAATGGATATAACTAACTGATTTTCATCGACTTTTACGTTCACTTATGGAATCAGTGAAATTCTCACTGGTTCAGTTTAAGAGTATGGTTATTTCGGTTGCTTATGAAAGTATTATTTTTGCATGGAAATTATATTTGAAAATTCTATAAATTATTGTTGATTTTTAAAGGAAGGGGTAGGTTCAAAAAGTTGCATTGTATCAACTACAAAGATTTTTAACGAAAATTTTCATTTTGTCATTTTGTTTATTGAGAAGATATATGTGTAACCCCTAAAAAATATACTCTTAACCTTATTAAACTAATGGAGGTAACAATTTTGACCTTGGATGGAGGTTTCAAGGCCAATTTGAAGTGAACTTAATTTTTTCGAATAGAAATTTGTTTATTTTTTTGCAGATTCGTATTTTACAAAAAAAAATAAACAATTTTTGTTAGAATTTTTTTAAATACATTTTAACGAACTTTTTTTTAAATGTTCAAAAAATTTTAAATTATTCTCCTGGATGTTTATGAAATAAATTGTTTATGTAAATTTTAAAAAATCGTTAAAAATGTTAAAAAAAATATAGACAAAAGTTTCCTTTTTTCTGTAAAATACAAATCTGCAAAAAAATCTATAATTTCCATTTGAAAAAAGTATGTAAGATATTTGCTTGTCTCAATTAAAACAGTCCACCCGGTATATACAGGATGTCCAAGATAAGCGTGCAATGCATGGGGATATCCTAAACGGTAAGAGATACAGATGTGGTTAAATGAGATGAATTATTTGTAAGAAAGGGGTGAGTATTACAACATCAAAAAATATTAATAATTTTATGTGGTTCAGGCGGTATACCCAAAAAACTGAAAATTCGGAATTTCTTTAAATGACTATAACTTTTTTGGCAAAGTAGATAGGCACTTTTTGTTTGCGGTTTCTTAAAGCACTTTTTTGTGTAGAATCGATTGGTGTATTTAGATTTTTTATATCACTTTTAGTTTCCGAGTTACGAGCTCTAACTTTAGTTTTTCTTATGGGCCGCCAAGTTGGCTATATCATATTTGAACGTGTTTTTTACTCTACTTTACAACGATATGTCACATGACATACTTATTATAGAAAATAAGTCGAAGTACTAAATATTGGTGATATTTATAAAGTATTTTATTACAAACATTTAAGTAAGCCATGAAAAACAAAAATTGTTAAACAAAAATCGCAATAACAACAATGAAAATAACAAATGCATATTTAAAAACAATAAACTATTACAAAAAAAAGGTTTCTATTTTTTTTTAATAATAAGTATGACATGTGACATATCATTGTAAAGTAGAGTAAAAAACACGTTCGAATATGATATAGCCAACTTGGCGGCCCATAAGAAAAACTAAAGTTAGGGCTTGTAACTCGGAAACTAAAAGTGATATAAAAATTCTAAATACACCTAACAATTCTACTCAAAAAAGTGCTTTAAGAAACCGCAAACAAAAAGTACCTATCTACTTTGCCAAAAAAGTTATAGTCATTTAAAGAAATTCCGAATTTTCAGTTTTTTGGGTATATCGCCTGAAGCGCATAAAATTATTAATTTTTTTCGATGTTGTAATACTCACCCCTTTCTTACAAATAATTCATCTCATTTAACCACATCTGTATCTCTTACCGTTTAGGATATCCCCATGCATTGCACGCTTATCTTGGACACCCTGTATACATGGGCGTACCGAGGGGGGGCAGGGGGGGCAGCTGCCCCCCCCTGGACCTGTCTTACTATACATTTAGCTGGTTAATTATTTGCATATGCCTAAGTTCTATTGTATTTATGAAATTGAAGAAGTAAAATTTATAGGTATTTTACTTCTTTTCATTCTGAAAACTCACTTTTGAGTCACGTTATGAGTTAATTTCTAAAAAAATCGCGCTACGCGCGATAGTGAATTAGGTAGTTATTATATTATTATTATATGATGTGCATTTGATTTTTAATTTAAAATTTTGATCCAGAAAAAACACCATTTTTAAAATTACAATCTCTTGTTAAAACTGTTGTCATTTTCCTTTTTATATAAGGCAAAAAAATGTTAATTTTATTTTTTTACATTTAAACTATCATATTTATGTATTTATTAAGTTATAAAGCAGTCAAATAAAATCGATTTTTTACCTAAAATAGAAAAAATAGAATGAATAAAACCCACTAAAATCGACAACTAATACATACTTATATGTATAGTAGGGTGGGCCAAATTGAATTGACAAAATTTAACCGACCTCAACTACCCCCCTATGTGAAAGTACTCTCAATTCTAAGAAAAAACTCCCATAGAACTATACCTCTATATTCAACTTTAGTTTTTTTTTACTGAAAATTTTAAATTTTGAGTCCCTTGAATTCAAATAGGTTAAACTTGCAAATATCTCAAAAAATATCAACTTTTCGAGGACAATAGTTATGAAGAAAATTGTAGCTTATAAAATTCTACACAAAAAATAAAACTATACTTTTTTCGTATAATCAATACATTTTAAGTAAACTTAATTTTTTAAGTGCCCAGTCCAAAGTGTCGTGAAAAGTGCCAAAATCCCAACTTTTAGTGGCAATCAATTTTATGGTTGATTATTATTGATTTTTAAGCGTAAAATTCGAAAAAAATAGCCCAGACTGGCGAAAAGTGGTGCAACACCCTTAAAAAAGTGGTTGAAGGATGAAAACCCCGTTTCCAAACTTTTTACTTGAAAAGTATTGATTATACGAAAAAAGTATAGTTACCTTTTTGTGTAGAATTTATAAGCTACAATTTTCTTCATAACTATTGTCCTCGAAAAGTTGATATTTTTTTAGATATTTGCAAAAAAATAGAATTTGCCTCCCTTTACCCCCTAAAAAACAAAAACCCTTGACCCAAACAATAGGTACATTTTAGGGTATGCTTAGAAAATCAAAATAAAAGTCTCCACCAAAATTCAGCTTGATGGGAATTTTTTCCTAGTTTAACCTATTTGAATTCAAGGGACTCAAATTTAAAATTTTCAATCAAAAATGCGCCGAACTAAAGTTGAATGTAGAGGTATAGTTCCATTGGCGTTTTTTCTTAGAATTGCGAGTACTTTCATGTCGGGGGGTAGCCGAGGTAGGTTAAAAAATTGGCCCATCCTAATGTATAGGTAGAGTACATTTTTGTAGATATTTTGTCTTCTATATGATAAAAATAAATTTACGATTGAAAAAAAGTTTGTAGCCAAAATTCAAAGTTGCAACAGCGTAGCACAGAAAAGATAGAATATTTAAGAAAAAAAGGAAAAATTACCCAATGTTTATTTACAATAATGCCCATTTATAAGGACATTACACTACATTTTTTTGCACTTCAATACCTAAAAAGGTTAATAACCCATCTGTTTTAACCCCTCTTATCACGGGTTTCTAGGCGAAACACACTGAGTAAATCGGTTTAAAAAAAAAAAAAATCTGCCCCCCCCTGGACAAAATGCTGGGTACGCCCATGCCTGTATATATATATTATTTCATTGAATATGTTTTCAGTACGGTGAGATCGACTGTTGGCCGATCGAGTGCCCGCCCGTGTGGTGTGCGTCCCCTCGTCTCGACGCCGGAGACTGCTGTCCGCGATGCGGTGGCGACGATCCGTGCGGCGCAAACGTCACATCGTGCGTGCCGCCCGTCTACGACCACGCGCCCGCAGCACCTTCGTCGCCCTACTGCCAGGTATACCTACATGCAAACATCTCATAATATACCTACTTATAAACATTGTGTATTTAACATGCAGGGATCTCAAAAATTAATCTACCTATTTTCTTACTCCGTCTCAAAATTGTGAGAAAACAATTTTTATTCTAATAAACCATTTAACACGTATTTGAACTATTTTTTAATTGGCTTATAAACAGGGTGTTCGCGGAAACCGCGTGATCATTGCTAACTTCGTTATTATTGGATCTAGAAGATCGGATAAATAGGCAAACTATCAGTATTTTTCCGATATCAAAAAAACAATTGAATGTCGAATTTAATAGTTGAAATAATTTTTTTTTCAAATGGAATTTATCCTGTATACAGGGTGACCCATTTTAAGTGCACACCTCTAATAACTTTTTATGGTGAATTGTTATCAAAAAACTTTTCAGATAAAAGTTACACGGTTTGGAGGGGGACATAGACGTATGAGATGAAATTTTTTTAGGTGGTGTTTTCAGGGTGATATGAAGGTCAACATCATTTTTTTAAATAGGAACCTATAGTTTTTATCAAGTAATTTTATTTTACGTGAAAAAACACGTATCTTTCATTGAAAACTTTTTTTGAAAAACTTAAACCTTTCCAAGATATCTAACAAAATAATTCGAGATTTTGAACTTTCAATATTTTTTTACTAAGAAACCATCAATTTTAGAGAAAAAGTACCAAATACAAAAAATGTTTATTTTAATCTAATAAGACTTTTTCAATTTATTTTATTTAAACAAAAAAAAAAAAAAATGTTAAAAAAAATTAGAATAATTCTTTAAGTTTTATTAGACCAAAATAAACATTTTTTGCATTTTATACTTTTTCCCAAAACCCGATGGTTCGTGAGTAAAAAAATATTGAAAGTTCAAAATCTCGAATTATTTTGTTAGATATCTTGGAAAGGTTTAAGTTTTTCAAAAAAAGTTTTCAATGAAAGATACGTGTTTTTTCACGTAAAATAAAATAACTTGATAAAAACTATAGGTTCCTATTTAAAAAAATGATGTTGACCTTCATATCACCATTAACACACCACCTAAAAAAATTTCATCCGAGTACGTCTATGTCCCCCTCCAAACTGTATAACTTTTATCTGAAAAGTTTTTTGATAACATTTCACCATAAAAAGTTATTAGAGGTGTGCACTTAAAATGGGTCACCCTGTATAATTATTGGATTGTATAGCTAAGAATGTGATATATGCATAGTGTTAAAATTGATAGAAAACAAGTTATAACAAGTATAAAATTACACAGGTAGAAAGGTTTATTTAAACCAAGTAAACCTTGTTTTATATATAACGAAAACAATATTTTCTTAAGATAAACAATAATCTTTTAACCAACTATGTATAGTATTCTTGGACGAAGGAATAACGTAGTTGGATTAAGAGTGTTTTTCTTATATTAAGAAAATATTGTTTTCGTTATATACAAAACAAGGTTTTCTTGGTCCAATACAGTTTTTTTTCTGTGTAATAGAAAATATCGAAAAATAATGTGTTATGCAAATTTTATAAAAAACAAAAAAATAAAAAATAAAAAAAAAATATAGTTTCAGGTTTTTATGTCATTTATTCGTAAATTTTTTGTTTTTGAATTGAATTGATAAAGAAAAAGAATTGTTTATTATAATCAATTATATTTTTTATGAATAATACTAAAAAACTTCAATTATCTGCAAAATAAGGCACAAATATCTGAAATTAGTGTTTTAAATTTTTTTATCATTTGTTTTTATTTTATTAAATCTGCATAGCACACTATTTTTCTATATTTTCTATTAATTTTACATTTTGTTATAACTTGTTTTCTATCAATTTTACCACCATTCATGTATCACATTTTTATAAAGCTATAAAATCCAATAATAATATACAGAGTATTCCATTTTTAAAAAAGTTGTATTTAATATCTTTTAAATTCGACATTCAATTGATTTTTTGACACCGCCATTATTTATTCTGGAAAAAATACTGATAGTTTGCTCATTTAACCGATCTTCTAGCTCCAATAATAACAAAGTTAGCAATGATCACTCGGTTCCCGCGAACACCTTGTATATCCAAAGTTTCAATATACTTTATGTGAATTTGTTATATTAACAGGTGAGGCCTCAAATACCACTTAAGGCGCATCTAGGCTAGTTTTTAATTGATTATAATAATTAAATTCAAGATTTCCATTTGTTTATGTGAATTTGTTATTTTAACAGTAGGGGCCTCAAATATCACTTAATACGCATCTGAACTATTTTTTAAATTAAATTACAGTCGGAATGGGTTATAACGACATCGAGGGGACCAGTCATATTAAGTCGTAAAAGAAGATAGTTGTAAAAATGCAATTATCGGACTTTTATTTTGAGTCGTTAAAACCAATATGTTGTATTAAACGATGTCGTTATAACCGGTTTCGACTGTGTATCCAAAGTTTCAATATAGTTTATGTAAATATCACTTTATATGCATATGGACTATTTTTTTTAGTTAGTTAAATAATTTAATAACTATATCCAAGGTTTCCGCCTCTCCTTAGCGTTTCACCAAAACGTCATATCTTAAAACGTGTCGAGGGTATTCCTATTCTCTAGCCTCCCTCCAGAAGTTTCACTTCAAAAACACAAATGAATGTATAAAACTTTCTTCGATCTCGGTCACGTATACTGCACGAGACTGTCAATATAAATCCGAGAACGTATCACATATAGGTAACGTTCAAACCATTCCCCTGCATCATCAAATAAAATAAACCTGAAACTTCTTACGAGATCTCTGCAGCCAATATTGTTTGCGACAATCGTGTTATGTGTTTTCTTTCTGTCGAATATTTACTAACCTGCATCAGAAACAAGGTACAGTTAGAATTGTGCTTCAATACGTGTATTTACTGCTAGAGCTTGCGCTGGTGTTGATGTAGATAGCGCTGGCCGAAAATTAACAAACATTATCATTGGCTAGTTGAGGGAGAAAAACAAAACACTACTGTAGATTTTAAATATTCTTGTTTGTTGTCTTGATTTTGATATTTTATTGCTCAATTCAATCGAACTTTTTAATCTTTCGTCTTCGAGGAGAAAATTTTTTCATACTTGACGTTAATGTGCCTGTGAGACAATTATTAGGAATTTAATATCTCAAATACATGCTGTATGGTTTGTCTTATATTGCCCTGACAGGTACAGTGGCAACTTCCATTCTTAAATTGTGCTCGAGTTTTATATGTATATTGTACGCATAGAGGTATAATATAACTGGATAGATAACTCAATGTTATGACTATGTCAATAGAGATAACTTATACTCGAGTACCGCACTTCCTTGTCTAACGAACTCTGATTGGCAGACAACGTGAACCGACTCTGTACTAAAAACATTGAAATGGTGGTAACCATGGTAACAATTGAAACATGTTTGGGTTAGAGAATATTGGAAGCATAGCGGTACGTCTCAAACTATCTCTATCAGTGCCGCTCGTACATTAGAGTTATCTCTCCAATTATATTACAGCTCTATGGTAAAGAAGAAACACAAGAAGAAGAATTTTTTGTAGAAAATTAGATGGCAGAATTCTTCGGGAAGAATGTGAAGAAGTCATTTTATTTAAAAAAAAATCAAATTTTTAAATAGAACGATGCCTAGCAAATCTTTCTGCTACTTAAAAAAACGTTCATACTACTAGCAAAGATGGTTCAAATCGAATGAGCCTTTATTTATGAACACAGAAAGGATGAAGAGGAAGGTATCGTTTGTCGTTTATCTAGAGCAGTGTTTACCAAAGTTAAAATCCTAATACATCCTTTATAGAGTTAAGTGGCCTTGCACCCCTTGAAACACCTTCACATATCCCTTGGGGTAAGCGTATCAAACCTACTTTGATAAACACTGATCTAGATTTTCTAAAAACAGGCACAAAATAACTACTTGCGTAAACTGGGGCTACTTTGGCATTGGGGGTTACTTATTAATGTTACCACTTACATTGGAGGCTCACTGCGTACGCGTTAAAACAGATTTAAGCAGGTTTTTATGCTACTATCAAAGTAGCCCCAGTTTACGGTATCTCACTGGCACACCTCGTGGACAAAGGGTTAATATTCATTTCAGAATGTCTCAACTAGCTTATATGAGCTTAAGCTAAATATTGTCTCAAAATTTGCAATAAATAACAATCAAGATCAAAATATGAGTATTTCACTCGAAGGTATCAAAATGCATAATGTATAATCAAACAAAATCTAAATAAAATAGTTAAAATATAATAGCAGCTTATTGCATTTAATGATACGCTATGTGGACAACAGAAAATCCTATGGAGCTTAATATGTATATCATTACAACTAAAATAAACTATCATACTTATTAATTATATCCCCACAAATGAACATAGACTATAAGTGCATATACACTTCAATATTACACCAAGTGTATTTAAAAACAGGTCGTTTAGTTGGAGATTGAATCCCCTTTTTGAACTATATTTACCCCCAATTTCGCCACAGGAGATTAGGTATATACACTTATAGCTTATGTTCATTTATGGGTATATAATTAACAAGTACATAAAATATTTATTTAATTTCATCAAAAAACACAATAAACAATTAATAGTTTAAATAATATATTTCTGATGTAATTTAGCAAGGCGTAGTTTATTCTGGATTTAATGATTGTTGCAATCTTATCTAGACCAGTGTTGCCAATATTTAATTATAAAATTTACTAATTGCAACCGAAGTTTGCTCACTAGATGGCTACGAATAAATTCGACCAAATTAGTTTAGGAACACTGGTCAAGAATTTTATTAGATTGTTCGAAAAGTTTTGGGGATTTTATTGGAAAACTAAGACACGTGTTTTTAATAATTATTCGATGACCTTCTGTCATCTTTTAGATAAATTCTCAATGGGAATGCAATAAACGATTATTTAGAAGGGTTATGTCAAATAAATAAGTAGAGTGGACATCCCAGTCAAGTTAAACATTTTTTCCGGATTTTAAAAAGTTACAAAAACTCAAAAATATGCGTAATATTTGTTTCAAGTAATGTTACCATTTAGAATACAATTATGTATAGATATAACACCATAAACTTGCATTAAGGGTAAATGGAAAATCGCTACCAACTTTTCGAACAATCTGATATTTATATGTTATAGTTCGTGTATTTTATCTTGGTGTAGATTTTTATGTAGGTAAAAATGTTTTAACTCAATTTATTTATTATTTTTGGCATCAATTTTGACAGAATCTACGACAAAAGTCGAATTCGAACGGACCTTTACTTCAATCACATAATAAAAAGCTTTTTAACAGGGTCAAATGTTACGAAACTCTGCTCAATGATAGTCCTCAATGTGTAGATCAAAAATGTGTAGGTCTGAAAAACTACTGTACTGAAACTACAGCCTTCTGAAGTTATCGAATCCACGTGCTCGATGAACAAAAAGTCCACTGATTCACGGACATGGAAAAAAATTCATTATAAAGTGACCAAGCCACTGTTTTTTATGTATTTTCGTGCGGCGAATGCAAATACGAGGACAAAATAGTGCCAATCGTCCTTCAGTCTTCAGAAAATCACTGGACCACATTAAGAAATCTGAAGAATCTCGATATTGGTACATACTGCTTGACTGACAAAAGACATCTGTTTTGACGCATGCCGATCATGTATCCGACGCCAGAATGGCTGCAGCATCCCTCAGTTTTCAGAAAATTGCTGAAGCCACCTTATGTCATATGTCACTCAAGCAGTACGTACCTACCAATATCGCGATTCTTCAGATTTCTGAAGGTGGTTCAGTGATTTTCTGAAGACTGAAGGACGATATGCTTCTATTTTGACCACGGATTCGCATTCAACGCACGAAAATACATAAAAAAAAACAGTGGCTTGGTCACTTTATAATGAAATTTTTTTTCTATGCCCATGAATCAGTGAATTTTTTGTTCGTCGAGCACGTGGATCCGATAACTTCAGAAGGCTGTAATTTCAGAACAGTAGTTTTTCAGACTTAGGTCCCATGGACTTTTTTGATCTACATATTGAGAACTATCATTCAGCAGAGTTTCGTAACATTTGACCGTGACCGGTTTTCCATAAGGAGTGTTGCGGGGTTCTTTATAAATAGTCAATTGTTTATTTTGAAATACAACAATCGACATTTTTAATTTTGTTGAATTATTGCGTCTACACCAGGGTAAATCCAAGCGTACCAACCACTAATTAAATGTATTTATAACATTGTTGCGATTCGATCACTTACAGAATGCATTGTTGCAGGTGCCGTTCTGCGAGCCACTGGTGAGCAATGTCGCGTGTTGTGTGCATCGGTAATCACACCACTCTAACTCTGTCTCGACCACACTCCCGTTGTTGTGTTGCTGTTGCTGCTTGTCGCTCGCTCTCTATCCTTTTCTATATCTTATCCCCACCACGTGCCCACTAACCCAACAATTAGAATTTAGTGCATGATGTAGTTTTAGTTATTGTTGCAATTTCGATTGGCCAAAGTAAATAAAGCATTTATTTTTCTTGAGTTCAATATCTTATGTTGTAATTCAAAAGATCAAGACAGGCAAAGATAACCTTCTCTATAAAGGAGAGTTGGGTGTAACTAATTTGGGAAGGGGGGAAGATGTTTTATTATTTTTTTTTGACAGTAAAAAATTTATTACCAATTTTTAAAATGTGTGTCGAAATGCTATAAAACCAATGATTTTTTTGTATAATCTGAAATGTTAATATTGCAGAAGTTATCAGAAGTAGGTATTAAGATTGCAAATTTAAATGTATGTACCCCATCTAAAAACAAGTAAAAATTAATATTTAAATAATTCAATATATGTGACCGGTCCTGAATAAAAATCTCGTAAAAATAAACGATTAGTGGGATTTTGAAAATTTACACAAGATTTAAAAAAAATGGTGTTTTTTTTTCACTATACGTATATTTCTGTCGCCCATAAAGAACATTACACTTTTTCTACATTAAATAAGTCCCAACCTTCTTTAAAAAAATTATAAACAATTAGACGTTTATTAAGTAAATCAACCACAAAAGAATATTCAAAAATACAATTTGAAGATGTCAACTGCAATGTGTGATAAAACGTTGACCAACAGAAGGATCAAACAACACGTCTTATACCCAAAAGCCAAGTTTCATATCAATATCAATGCGAAAACCTTAAACTTGTTCAATATACCTAAATATAAAACAAAAAACGTTCTGTGCGAATGTGCGATATACTAGAGCGTAGAAAAAGAGGGAACGTGTTTGTTGGTCCGTCTACGCCTTACGACCTTGTTCTAGTATTTTTCAAACACATTCCTTCTGTCTCTACTTTCTAGTATATCACAGAATACGTTATCTGCTTTGTTATCAGGTGTACTGCTTCAGTGAATTTTTTTATGTTGTGGTTGAAATACTAATTGTTTACGAAATTTTATTTTAAAAAATATGCGGCATCTCTTGTTAGGGGTGAATTAATGTAATATTATTTTGCTTATTTACTTTGACCATTGAACAAAACCGTTCATTTGCACGTAGATTTCTATTATTTATTCTTAAAACTAGTAAATTGACAGTTGGACCAATATTTTTTGCTCTTATAGACCCGAGATGGTTACTATAAAATAAATACATAATCGAGGTGTTGTATTTCTGTCATTAAATCTTCTCCAAAATTTCTTCTTCTTCTGAAGATGATATTCGAATTGTAAGGAAATTAGGGTGACCAGGTCTCAGGTGTTGACCCGAAGTCTTATGGTTTGTATACTGCTTCTCCGGGCTCCGGGTTTCGTTACAATTTCTCCGGGTTTGGTAAAAAATGATGATAACTAAAAAAAAGGCGCAACAGTAAAAATAAAAAATATTTGCGAAAAAATGTCTTCATTTTCTTCTAACAAAACCAAAAATTTGCCAGGTATATTTAAAAAAAAAATAGTCTTTTTGTATTAACGCGGGCGAATTTTTTCTCATGGTTTGTCAGGGTTGGCGTAATCTAAAATCAGGATATACATAATCTGAAATCTGGTTACCCTAAAGGAAATACGATGACGTGAACAACAACCCAGAAGCCTAGTTTACTTACATCATAGACTTATAGAATGGATTGAGCAACAGCCTCACAAAATTGACCACTCTCTTTAAAGAGACAAAACGAATATGTAGCCAATACCTGACTCTTTTCTGTAGGTCTGTAATGACTGCAAACCTATGACGTGGCCAATTAGATTTCTAGAAAGATACGGATATTGGCTACATATACGCTTTGTCTCTGTCACACTTTTTCGCCAGTATTTACATTACAGTATTTCTATAAGTCTATGACTTACATGGACAACGGCCAAGGTTAGTAAATACACAGGTTGTACCATAACTCAGGTGTGGTGAGGCATGAGAGGGGAGACCGCGTCATCATGAGGAATTCTCTAACGTTAAAAATAGTTGTCAAACTTTTTTACTATGTAAAAGCTCCTCAGAATGACGCGTTTTGCGCGGCCGCTGATTGGTCAAAAGTTATGGTACAACCCAAGGTATGTAAAGTATAAGGTAGCCTCATGGCTCAGCTCGAGAGAGGGAAATACATCATCTGGGGTGCCAAAATGAGGAGAGAAGAAATGATGTGTCCAATCATAACATACGTAGCCTCGTATGACGTCATCTGGGGTGCCCAAGCTGATTGGTCAAAAGCTCACGAGGCAACCTGTGTAATTACTAACCTTGGGTACAACCTGTTCATTTACTAACCTTGGACAAAGGCCACGCATGCGCAGAAGAAACTTATTCAACGAAGAATCATTTTCAGATTTGGATATTTTGATGTGGAACTTTTTAATTTTTCTTTCATCTAGCTGTCAATTAACTATTATTTCTGGGATTCTTAAGCTATTCATTGGAGTTTATTGCTTTGCGTTGGAAATGCTACGTTTGTATGAATGCTACAGTTGTTTATTACGCATGATGCTGCGTTTTTTTGCATTCCACATATTTTGTTAGAAATCTTTTAATACAATGTAATATTATTTTATAAGAAATTGTATTCATAAAATATTGTTCTGTTACATGGAATGATATTTTTACATAACCAGCGATCTTATCTATCTAGTTTATCTTCGTATTGTGCTAATTATTACAATTAAATAATTGGAAAACTGGTGTTTCTCAAAGAAATACATTGATAATAAAAAAATATGTGATAAACAATGGCAAAAATGTCCGGTAATATATCGACGTAGCCGTCGTTATATCGAGCGGTTGGATTACTAACTCCGTCGTTATATATAGCGCTGAGTGTAGCTTTATTTTTGAATTTAGAACAGTGATACTTGAATTTCCTAAGAAACATTTGATGATTCTAACCGTCATGATTGATACTTGATACCATTGTTAATAAATATTATTCTTATACCCTGTTTCAAAGTGCTTGTTAGTTAACTAAAACATAACTCATTCAAAACTGTTTATTCGTTGACAAACTGAGTCAACATTTATAGATAAGATCCGCTATAGTAATTTAATATTATTGGATTTTCATAAATTGTATAATATCTCCAGTATTTTACCTTTTGACTGTAAGCAGCGTTGTTTTAATCATTAATTGAATCAATTTTCATCAACTATTGCAAGAAAGGAACCCCGAAGATATGCATTGCCATGTGTATAACGACCTAAAGCAGTGGCGAAGGGACGTTTTTATATCAGGGAAAGAATACAACGATGTGGGTCTTGGATTTTGGGTACAAGCCGCGTTGATTTGGTCGTTCTATCAGAAACGTACACTTTTAATACTGCCCTGAAGATGTCAACTGCAACGTTAGCCGATAGAGTGATTAAACCGACATGGCTTGTACTCAGAAACCAAGATTCATATCACCGCGGAAGCTTGTAGAGTGAAGCAACTTGATACCTTGGAAACGATTAGTATTTTTTCAATTTTAAATTCAAAGGACTCTATTTACACAGAAGCAATGAATTTTGCATTTTGGTTGATATTTTTTGTAACTTGGGGAAATTTGGGGAAAATGTACTGGTCAAAAGTTGTCATTGGTGTAACCCAAGAAATCTCATGATTTCCGCTCCAAGGAGCAACATTTTATGCTTATATTTATTTTTATCTCCTAAACACAGTGATTCTTAAGCTAGGGTTCGCGGACCCCCGTGGGTCCGTTTAACTTTTGCTGGGGGGGTAATGAAACTGTCAGGTAGGAGTCCCTGAAAAATAATTGCTCAAACGGAGGTCCCATTACCTCACACGTTTAAGCGCCGCTGTCTTAAAGGATCAATTTTAAGAAAAACTTGTACAGTAAAAAATAATTAGAACAAGCCAAAAAAAATTTTAGTACTTTTCGTTATATATTTCATTTTATTTTTAGTAAATACAATGTTATGAAAAATTCCAACAATTTTTTTTTGTTTCGTTTGCCTTATTACTAAACTTTCTTATTTTTTTTGTAATTTTTAAAAATAAACATAAACATTAGATGTTTTGGTGCCCTCTAGAGCAGGGTTTCTTAAAGTGTGGACCGTGGCCTTCGCACAAGGGGACCGCGAAGAACTGCGAATATAACAAATAAATATATATTTTTAATCCTTCTGGGTTTAAAAAAAATAGGGGGACCGTATGTTATCAATATGAGCTGCAAGGGGGCCGCGACGTCAAAAGTTTAAGAAGTACTGGTGTAGAGCGGAAATTATAAGTTTTCGTAGGTTGAGTTTATTAAAAATTTTAATCAGCACACTTTGATATACTTATATATCATTTCCCTAAATTACAAAAAAAAATCAACCAAAACTCAAAATTCATTGCATTTGCACTGGGTCCTTTATCACTATCCTCTGTGTCTCCCCGTTTCTTCGCCACTAACCTAAACAACGCAGCTTACATCAAAATGTCAATAATCATTTTAAAATCACCGCGAAAGCCTAAAATGTAATATGTACTCAGATAAATGTTAATTTCCAAAAAAAAAACGAAATATGTGGCATGCGAAGCAACCCGCGCGGCGGCCCTTGCTGAGCGAGGCGCCCGCGGACTGACAGGCGCGCGCGTGTGTGTATGTTACAGGAGGACGGACGGCTCTGCTGCAGCGCGGATGCTGATTGCGGCGTTGCACTCCCTGGCGGTGTATCTACTGCTCGCAGCGACAACAAGAGCGCTATCGCCGTCGGCTGAAACCATTCCGCGTTAAACATTCCGCACGACCGTGCCACCGTCATCAAGCCAATCTCCTGCTCATCATCCTCGTCACCGATATTAGTCGGTCTGTCTATCCTCTACATCCTGCGAATCCTACAACCGGCCAAATCGTACAACCCTTAGATGAATTAACTGTGCCATCGTTGTTTATATAGAATCTTCAAGCCAATGTCCTATATTCATTCATACTCAAGCTGATATTAGTCGGCTTTTAATCTCCTAACCTACATATAATTGAGTGAAAGCCATAGTGAAGCCATAGTCAGGGTGACCTTCCCACAAGGGGTTACGAAGATTCACGAACATAACAAATAAATTTACTATCGTTAAATAAATGAGACGAAAAAAAATTGTTTTAACCCATCTGGGTTTAAAAAAATAGGGGAGCCGTGAGTTATCAATATGACTGCAAGTAGGCTGCGACGTCAAAAAGTTTAAAAGTGTAGACGTCAAAAAGTGTAGATCACTTTTTGGGGAGAATTGACTTATGTCCGGTGTCATAAAGGGGCTAGCAAAAGCTAGTTAGCAAGCACTCTCAAATTAGGTATTAATTTTGTGATAATATCTATGGATTTGCTATGGAATTTAGAGCAGTGATACTTTATTGTTACACAGTTGGCGACTCTGACCGTACCAAATAATTTTCTTAATACCACCACTGTTTTAATACCGTTGTTGGTATTTTCATTCAACGCGTGCGTGAAACTTGTCAAAGTCTTCATGAAACTCCAAGAGAACTGTCATATAAATTTGATACCTCATTTGAGAGTGTTTGCTATCTAACAAATTTATTAGTTGCTTTATAATATAGGACATTAGACATAGTATTTTTCTAAATTATGGTAAATTATTGACTATTCTGCCAATACCATGCGCTTTTTACCTTGATCTTAGATACAGGAATGCATTCTAGATATTATCTAAAACACATCACTATGGCTTTCACCCTTTCATATGATTATCATGTCATAAGAATCCTTTAACAACGTGTTAACCTATGCCATTTTATCAAGCAAAGGACAACGCATTTTTCTTATGAAAATTGAGGTTCATTCAAATAATTTGATCCTTTTCAAGCGCTTTCTGTGGCATTTAACAAAATAATACGAAACTTTTGGATTTTCAATATTTTTTTACTTGAAACCCCACAATTTGAGTGAAAAAGTACAAATAACAAAAACAAATCAAACTTGGAGAATTATTTTAGAATTTTTTAGATTTTTTTACTTTTGTTAAATTCAATTTGATTAAGAAAAAAATTCTAAAATAATTCTTCAAGTTTTATTAGATCAAATTAAACATTTTTTATTCTTTGTACTTTTTGTCTGAAATTAAGTGGTTTTCGAGTAAAAAATTCTTGAAACATCAAAAATCTGTTATTTTTATTTAAATATCATAAAAAAACAATTATATTTCAAGGATCAATCCTATTTCAGTAAAACGCAATTTCTATAGGAAAATACGGAGTACTTTCTTATTTTAAAATATTAAATTAAAGAGGCCGCCCATAAAATATGTAGACAAAAAAGGAGGGGGGGGGCTATTGCTTAGCGTGATGTCATATGAGAAAGGGGGGGAGACAAACGTCACGTGACGCAACGTTTGAAATATCTACATCAATTTTATTTAGATTTTATTTTCCATTTTTAATGATCAACTTTGACAATTTTCTTCGTTCATAAAAATAACCATTTATTTGGGGGGGAGTCAAGTTTTAAGACGTATTATTAGGTAGAGGATTGCAAAAAAGTGATGCAGCATGACAAAGGGGGAGAGAGGGGTCAAAAATGCGTGAATTTTGTGTCACATTTTTTATGGATGGCCCAAATCTAACATTTATCCTAAATACACAAGCAACAAGTATTTATTCCGCACCGTTGATAAGTGCGTGTATTACATTACTTATAATTAATATTATTGGGGTTGTAGAAAAAATATTATGTGCATTTCATGTATAAAATATGCTTTTCGTAATCAGAAATAGCGAATTGAAAAAAATCACTTATGCCGTCGAACCTAACGATAGCTGCTAGGATTATTAGAAATATTAACAGTTCGTGAATTAAGAAATTTGTTTGATTGAAAGACATAGGTTAACCTTTCACCTTTTATGTGTCTATATGTCATGTAACTGCTAATATTATAATTGAATATAATCGTATCATTATTATTTCTAATCTCGAATGTAACTTGAATCGTTCAAAGCTATTGCTCTGCTCACCAACGATTTGGTCGGCTTTCCAAATATATCCTGTAGCTCCTAACTTAACCAAACTTATCCACGTTTGAAGATGGTCGATTCACAAATATTCGTAGTGTTTCTAATTTTTATTAATTCCGAAATATTTATCTCATTAGTGCCACAGAAGAAAAATCACACAAAAAAAACGAAAGTAATAAAATCGTTAGTCCTTAAAACCCTCTCATACAGGATTACCTGAACAATAATTTTATTAAAAAGCTCAAAACTACTTCTTAATAACTACTCCAAATTAATCAAAAATACAAATTCCCATTTATCTTGATTTTTTTTAAATTACTCAATTTATTTTTTGAATTCCAGAGATATTTGACCGTAGATTTTAAAATGGATACGAGTAGCCCAACTGAATGAAACATTATGAATATTTATGAAGGACCTTCAATGCGTTAGAATGTTGTAAATAGTGATTATAATGAAACATGATTTTGTACCCGGCTAGGTCGGGGTCGTGGGCCCCCACGTCCCCGATCTACGTCGAGAGAAACAGTATTTGTAAACATGTAGGTCTAGTCAATTGATAAAAACAATTTAAAACGTGCACTAGGTTTTAATTAATTAATTAATTAATAATAAATAGATCATGTTATAAGATAATAATAATTATAATAATATTAATAATACTTCAATTGTAAATTTTTGTGTATATATATTGTACATTGGTCTACAGATTGTTTCATGAGAGATGTAAAAAATTGATTTAATTTTTTGTTATATTTTTATATGTAATATCCAGTGTAGATATATGTTGTTGAGTCGTGTGTATAACAAACCAGCACAAAATCAGCCTTCTCTCAATCAGCGAGTTACACACTTTGTATTTTTGTAGCTACCGTTTTGGTGTCGAGTGTTCCTAGGGCACTAACGTTATACTTGTGTATCGTACGTATATCATTTGTATGTCCTGTGAACGCAGGTTTTTATATAAATGCGTTACAATAGACTGTCGATTATCTAGCTAGGATATTCTAAAGCGAGTCAGGTTCCCAACTAATATAGTTAAAAGGTACAGGGACACATAAGTTTCCAATTTGAATATATATGGGATATTCTAAAGCGAGTCAGGTTCCCAACTAATTTAATTAAAAGGTACAGGGACACATAAGTTTCCAATTTGAATATTGTAATTGTCGATTATCTGGGATATTCTAACTAAGGCCTATTTCACACATATACGGTTTCATTCGGTTCGGTTCGTTTTCGGTCGCTGCCGACAAATGTGAAACGATGATTCAGTAATAGAAACCGTACAGAACTGAATACTCCCTCCACACGGACAGATTTCATCAGGTTTCAATTCGTGTCCAGGGAACACAAAGCAATGAACGCGTTCACACATACTCGGTTTTGTTTCGGTTTTAACCTGATAGCTAGTGTTATTTTTTTAAAGTTTTGTCGCGGATTTACTAATAAAATGAGCGGTTTTCTAGATGTTGATGTGGATCGTCTTCATGCTCTTTAGCTTCGGGAAAATAGTGTAGAATGCTCCAAATTCCTGCTGTAAAGTGATGAGAGGGTGCTCACAATGAATTCTAGTATTCCTCCTTCATTTTTTAATTTTTTTATAGAGAAACAACATGGCAACAACTTGCTTTCTCTCCATGATAACTACTGAGTTTACGGAAAAAAATAAAACCTAATATGAACCGTATGAGAACCGTGATGTGTGAAAGGTTTTAATTCGTTTTCGGCTGAAACCGAAAACGAACCGAACCGAATGGAACCGCGTATGTGTGAAACAAGGCTAAAGCAAGTCAGTAATGTAATTAAAAGGAACAGGAACACATAAGTTTCCAATTTGAATATATATGGGATATTCTAAAGCGAGTCAGGTAATTAAAAGGTACAGGGACACATCAGTTTCCAATTTGACTATTGTAACTGTCGATTATCTGGGATATTCTAACTAAAGCAAGTCAGTAATGTAATTAAAAGGAACAGGGACACATAAGTTTCCAATTTGAATATTGTAATTGTCGATTATCTGGGATATTCTAAAGCGAGTCAGGTTCCCAACTAATATAATTAAAAGGTACAGGAACACATAAGTTTCCAATTTGAATATTGTATATTTGTAATTGTCGATTATCTGGGATTTTCTAAAGCGAGTCAAATTGTAATTGCCGATTATCTGGGATATTCTAAAACGAGTCAGGTTCCCAACTAATGTAATTAAAAGGTACAGGGACACATAAGTTTCCAATTTGAATATTGTAACTGTCGATTATCTGGGATATTCTAAAGTGGGTCAGGATTCCAATTAATGTAATTGAAAAGTACAGGGACACATAAGTTTCCAATTTGATAACCGGTTTCTACTTTAACTAAAAGTATTCACCTTAACTACAATAAAACACGTATTTCGACAAGAAAGCCTGATGAAAACATCTTGCGAAGTTCGAAAGACATTGTTTTATTGTAATTAAGATGTATCTCTGCTTTCTAATAGTCGGTTTTCAACTCTTGTAACATTAGTTACGAACATAAAAGAAGAACCCGGTAATTGATAAAGTAATCAAAAGGAATCAAATTTTGACATTTCATTCCGGTTTCTGTAAAATTCCGTATTCACCGCCAATAATTTCATTACGTCTAATTATTGTTTATTATGTCCAATCAGTCTGAAGAAGTTTGCAGTGCTGCCAATCCACATTTAGTTGTCAGTTTTCGTTATTGATTCCGTCTGAATCCGGTAAACGTCATTCAGATTGAAAATTTGCTGTATCTTTTACGTCCAGATTCCGGAATAAAACGGAATGAAATATTTCCGTTTGTTTCTTTTCTCAATTACTGGGAAGATTATTTTACTGGTTGATGGGCAATACTCGATGGCCCTCAACGCTACCTATTTTTCTTAAATTTAATAAATTTTCAATAATATAGCTGTGGATTACCTGAAATATTCTAAAACGAATCTATTCCCAACTAGCATAAATGTAGGCTGCATAACTTTATTTATAAATTAGGTTAAGCTTTATGAGTTTCACTCGGGAAAATAGTTATACCTTAACTTAAGTTTCCATGTTGAATAGCAAAATTGTAGTTTTTCTGAAATATTCTAAAGTAATATATTAAGCTGGTCAGGTATCAACTCGAGCATATGCGTCGAATTCGGGAGAGAGGGGATCTCCCCCCACCCCTAAGTGTGATTCAAAATTCAAAGATGACTTATTTTAATTTTAACAGCTGTTCTTGCTATTGTTTTATTTATAATTGTTATACACAATATTTAATCTGAACGTTTTACCCCGAGGGAGAAGACTGAAAATTCTGATGGAAGTAATTTGAGATGAAAATATTGGTCTCTAGAGAGAGAGGGAAGGTCATTTCTTCATTTTTTTATATTTTTCGTATCACTGAATATTTTAATTTTATTAATATTGACATTAAATAAATTAAAATGGGGAATTTTAGTTTAGAAACCTAATTTTACTGTAAAATATTTTATATTTTGGTCAGAGGAATTTAACCCCCTCCCTCTCCCGTCCACGGTACTCCAACACCGGCCATGAATATTTACCCCCCCCCCCGGTAAAATGAAAATTCGGCGCCTATGAACTCGAGTAAAGGGGAGGGGGTATTCAACCTAAAAATTTATTTTCAGCTTCAGTAGTTTCAGGGTTCCGTTCTAATAAGACTCATATCACAAATTTTCGTTATAGGTACTTTAAATATAGAATTGTGATATAATATATTGTATATCTATAATATTATCTATCTATAGTCTCTACTAGTCTATAGTATTGTAATGTTTTTCGTAAATAAGTATACATTTTATTTGGAGAATAAAAAATGTTGGGAACCAATAATTTTGTGATGGGTGAATAAAAATTATAAAATGTGGATAATCGATAGGTTATTGTAAATACAAAAAATATAAATTTGTATTATTTTAAATAAAAACTAACACATTGGCAGACATCTAAAAAAATATATTTAGACAAAAATAATAGAATAGATTTAAGATTCTACTGTATTATTGGCAATATATGCATATATTTACAATTGTTATAACTGTTTACATAATATAATAATCATCCTGCATCACAAAAACAATAAACTGTAGTCCTACTTATCTGTCAATGTATTACTAAAATAACTATGAAATTTTAAAGTATCTATATATTGTTTATTTAATGAAAAAAAAGTTTTATTTCTTCTGGTGTACAAAGAATGGTATTCATTATTTGTCACTTTCCTGGGAATAATTTCATAGAATTAAATTATACAATTTTATATTTTTTGTTAAAAAAATATTGTTGGATAAAGATCCAGTATTATTTTATTTAAAAGTTTTAATATGAAAACTGATATAAAAATTAATATAAAATAAATTATCCGTTAATAGGTTAATTGTCATGATAGTCACTTAGACTGCCAAGAACTTTAATAATAAATATTTTCTTTTTATGTTCATACTTTTATTTAATTTGTATGTGTATAAAATAATTTAAGATGAAATCAAAACAAGTAATAACGTTTTTATTTAATTTCATTGCAATTTAAGGCAGTTGACTTGTTAATAAATTATATTTTCTATGGTTAACATGAATATTGAAATGAATTTGGGCATTTACCAGATTTGCAATCTTTTTTTTCTAATATACTATTTGAATATTTTGAAATTATGTAAATCAATTATACTTTTAATTGTTGAAAATTAAAATACAACAATGCTTAACTGTAAATTTCAAAAAGCATATCTAAAAAGGTGGCAACCCTGGATACAAAGACAAATTCATTGTATTGTGATGCCTACCATTCATACCTCATCCTACCAATTTTCTTTAATACATATTAGATACTAATTCAAAATCTTAATATAATACGAAGAAATTAAAATAGTGTAAAATACATTTATGAATTAAATAATAGATTTGTACTAGACCGAATTTACCAATACATTTGTATTCTTGTATTGATAAATATTCAAAATTGAAAGACATGCGTATGATTTGTTTTATTTCATTTGAAAAATAAAAAATTATCAATTATGATGCTTGCAGTGTAGTATCAATATAATAATAATGCCATTGTCAATATTTAATGCAGTAGACGTAATGCAAACAAATAAAAAATATTGACATTTTTTAAATTCAATGTAATTATTTTCATTCCATAATAATTACCCAAATCATTAATATGATGCTGAATATTTAGTATTTAAAGGTAAGATTATCTTTTCAGATATCAGAAATCTGTTTTAATTATTTTTAATATTAAATGTAAAAAAATAAGCCTATAGAAAGTGATATGCCTCATATTGATAATAATAATCCCATTGATACATATTTATGTCATATTTTAGGAAGTTTGTATAGTTAAAATTACATTTTTAAAGATTAAAAATATAGATATAAAATTATTTGTTTTTACTTGTTTTTGAAAAACTGTTACATACATTGAAGCACCCTCCATTTGTATATTTTAACAATCATTACAAAATTAATGAATTACCTAAATTCACGAACCTTATACATCATATGTATACGTATAAATACCAATGTTGGAAAAATCAATTACGAACACCAATTTTCTTTTTAATATTTACGAAGAAACCACGTGTTTTTCCAACATACATAGCTGACAGTTAACATTTCAACATAATGTTGTTTGAAGCGCACTCCACTTACATTCTTTAGTAATTAGTAGTTAGAAAAACGTTCCTAATTTTAATATTTATTTATTATTTAGAGTTTCACGATGTGTGGAATCTTTTGTACGATTATTTGTGACAATAATCACGATTGTTTAAAGCCAAATGTATTTAACAATGATTGTACATGTGCAGATAATATAGTAATGACAAATTAAACTTTACTTTTATCACTTATTCATAAATATAATCCTTACATTTCAGCATAAAATATTTGAAGATAATTTAATAAGAAGGGGGCCAGATAAATGCAATAATGTTAATAAAAAATGTTTAGGTTATAATATTTTTTTAAATGGTAATGTACTTTGGTTACAAGGGGAAGAATTAACAGAACAACCAGTTGAAATAAGCAATTCCTTTTTATTATTCAATGGAGACATTTTTGGTTTGTACAATGAACACAAAATAAATAAATAAAACATCTTTTATCTAATAAATTTTCAGGAGGAAAAGTTGTTGACGAAGCTACAAGAACCAAATCCGGTGATACAAAACCTTTATTAGAAGCATTACTAAAAGAAAATATAGTAGATGTATTAAAAAATATTCAAGGACCGTATTCAATTATATTTATAGATACGATCAATAACAAAATTTATTTTGCACGAGATCCATACGGAAGAAGGAGTTTATTAATTGGTTATAACAACGGACAGCTGGTGTTGACCAGTGTAGCAAAGAGAAATTCACTTTTGAATTTTATAGAACTCCCAGCTATTGGTAAAAATTTAAAATAATTTTCATATCCCAAATTTTTAATTCTAAAATAATTTCTTTAGGTATTTTTACAATAGATATTACCAAACCAGAAATAAATTTAGAACTAACGCCTTGGAATCTCAACATAAAAACAACTGAAACTATTGACACCTTAGAAAAACATATTAACTTAAAAATTACATTACAGAAACCTTGTTTAATAAACGATGTCAATATCAGTGACTTAAATATCCAAAATCCAACCCTACCGATCACTGAAAATGATCCAAAGAAAATACTAAATGAAATATCAAATCTTAATGAATGGTCTTCAAGAACAACACAGCTAAAAATCATATTACAAAATGCAGTTCACGTTAGAGTATCAACCCAACCAAAAAAATATAGCGACTGCGTAGGAATATTATTTTCAGGAGGTCTTGATTGCACCATTTTATCAGCGTTAGCTCACAATTCCTTACCAGAATCATGCGCTATACATCTATTCAACGTTGCGTTCGAAAATCCTGAAACCGGGAGTTATGAAACACCCGATAGAAAAACAGGACATGAAAGTTTAGAAGAATTAAAACGTTTATACCCGAGTAGAAATTGGGTATTCTTCGAGATCAATATAACAAGAAACGAATTAGATACCGAACGAAGCAGACGCATATCTGATTTAATTTATCCTTTGACGAGTATTTTAGACGAAAGTCTAGGATGCGCTTTTTGGTTTGCAATGAGAGGTTCGACACAAATACAAAAATCTCCTTGTCGAATCATGTTAGTTGGTACAGGAGCAGATGAACTTTTTGGTGGATATATGAGACATCGTAACGCCTTACAAAGAACCGGTTGGGAAGGTTTAACACAAGAACTAGCACAAGATTGGTATAACCTGCCTTACCGCAACTTGGCAAGAGATGATAGAGTTGCTGCTGATCATCAGAGACAAGTCAGGACGCCGTATCTAGATGAAAATTTTGTAGAATATGTTAGAAACCTTCCTGCTTGGGATAAATGTTGGCCGAATAGACAACTTCCCGCTGGTTTAGGCGATAAACTGTTACTAAGATTATTAGCATTTAAATTAGGTTTAGAAAAAACAGCTTTATTTCCAAAACGTGCATTACAATTTGGATGTCGTATTGCAAACAAAAAAGAAAATGCAAAAGACATTTCTCCAAGGTTATTATAATAAATTGTAAATAATATAAAACAATGTATAAATATTTTTTTTTATAATAATAATTTGTTTTTATATAATATATTATTGTTTATTTGCTTCTTGTCTTAAGAAATATTCGTTTTGTAATTCTCTGAGGTTTTTTTCAAGTAAAGCCACTTCTTCAAAGCGTAAGACTTTCCGAGCTTCTGTGATGTAGCCACGTATAACGTCCATTTGTACTACAAGAGGGTCAGTCCCTCTGGGGTCTACAACAGGAGCTGGATGGACTGTTGGGGACCAACCGGAAACAATGACTGGAATGTCCTAAAATAAATCAATTTTATTAAATACACTAGGAACTCTCCAACTCTAATATTAACCATATCATTTTTATTAGGATTGTTAGGAATATAGATATAGAATAAGACATATAGTCCAGCCATTATAAAATTTGAGCTCAAAAAAAAATTATAGAGTACATTGGTAGATTTCGTTGTATAGAACATGGTGATAACTTTTCCCCCCTTCGAAGGGGGGTGCATTACTTTCTAGGAGCTTACAAAGCTGTCTAAAATCAGTTATTCCAAGTCTCCAAAAAAAATCACAGTTCAGAAACTATTCATGATTAAGAAATGAAACTTACTTATTAACTTCAGAAAGGAAAACCAGATAAAAATCAGATCTGTCATTCCAAAGTCGTGAACAAATAAATATTTGTTGTACAGCTAACTCCATGCTGTTATTTACTGTTCATTTTTTTTATTTTAGACTTTCAAGTTTGAGTTATAAAATTAAAAGTAAATAATGATAAAATTTTGTATTACCTGCACGTGTAAGCTAGAGGAATCCTGTAAAGTTTTTGTTGGAGTCTTCCTAAGCTCATCAGCAGTCGGTAATTGAGGTAGACACGATAATTTATCTTTTAAATACATAGTTACTGATCTACGAATTGCATCATACAATTTCAATTCTCTTGGATTTCCAGGTAACGCAATAATCTTTTTACTTATTATATCCATTTGTTCACCTTGTTTTGCAATAGCAGAGCGTAGAGTTTGAGCATCAGGTAAACTGTAAGTAGATATTCCGTTTGTTAAGCTATCATGCATCTGAAATTTGATAAGATTATAAATTAAGAATATTTAATATAAATTATAAAATTCATACTTTCTCGTATAAAAGCACAGATGTCACTGTCTGACTTAATAAACTGCGCAATTCTGTATATAGAGTAGAAGCAGGGGCTTGCGTTAGTCGTTTTTGTTGAAGCGAATATCTAGTTTCAAGTAATGATAAGCAGTGCTCACAAACTCGCAAACTGTACTCTTCAGTCTCAAGAAGATGTTCTTTTGTTTGACTTAAAATACCTGTCATGCTTCCTACAAGGAAAAACAGTGATTAGAATCAATTATAATTACAAGAGCCATTTATAACATACGTGCTTTTGCCAGATTCAAATTATGCGAACACGAATTACATAAAATCGAGCCACACAACCGACAGTGATGCTGTCTCCTTGTTATGTTGAATGATTTAACACAAAATGGGCACAGTTTCACGCTGGACCCATCAAGCCATTGTACTACAGCTTGTTCATGATTTCTTCTATCTGTGCTGTCTATTGATAATAACTTATCCAATCGAATCAATAACTTATTTGTTTCTGCTTGAAAATGCTCTAAGCGTGTACCCCGGACTGACTTATAAAAAGCTGTGTGACTCCTACTGACTCCTATTTCTTGTACTTCGACTTCCCTACATTCCTGCCTTCTGGATTTTATCCTGACTACATTTTTAAATGATTCTAAATCTTTTTCATCGATATTCAGTATTTTATTTTTTGCTCTACCTACTAAGCCTGAAAGTAATTTTTAAAATGGTATATATTAATATTATTAACATAGATAAAATCTTAACCTTTAAACGATTTTATTAAATCCTGGTCTTCGGAATGTTCATTTTCAAAATGTGACCATAATTGGGATGTTGATTTTAAATCTATTTTACAAATAGGACACAGAAATCCTTCCAAAACGCTATCTTCCGTTGACATTTTTACTCTTCATTAAATTAATTAAATAAATATATTATGTATTCAGTTCATTTGCGAGTTCACCCAGTTTTTGACATTGACATTTACTGACAGATAAACAAGATTAAGTACATATATACAACTTACATATATTTAATCTTTGAATTATTTAATTTGATTAATGATCCAGTTGATCCTATTCATTATAATAATTTTAAATTAAGTATCAACAATATAAAAATATTTTTTTAATTATAAAAAAAAGATCGATCTTCGTCCGAAAATAGCCTCATCAATTATTTCTGATCTCTGCGAAGGAAATATTTCAATGCTTATCAACAAATATAAATTAATATATAGGTATATTTACAAAATGTGTTACGAACAGAGCTGTAAAAAGAGGGTCTGGGGCCCCAGGGCAGCAAGTGATCGAAGGGTCCTTTATTTCCCCACATTCGTTTGTTCCGAGGCCCACTTTGCTCAGGGGCCCAGAGCACTACCCCATCAGTAGTTACAACCTTGGTTACAAAGAATATCTAACAACTCACACTATCTTTTATCCATTTAGATCATTTAATCCAATTGGATCTCTTCATTTTTTCCCAAATAAAAATTAGACCGTTTCAAAATTTTAATAAAAATATTAATTTAACAATAAAATATTTATTTATCAATATATACATAAGTAAATAATAATAATAATAATTGTAAAATTTTTTAATCTGTATCAGACGAAGAATATTGTGTAATCATAGATAAAGCTGATTTTGTTGCATTTAATTTGACTCCTAAAGACGCTCTTGTCATCGTGGTCAAATGTTTTTTCGATTTAGAAATTTTCTTTTTAGTGATTGCAGCATTTTTATTTGAATTATTTTTCATAATTAATGATGCTCTCAGTTTATCTTCCTCTGTTGTTTTCAAAAGAGGAATATTTATATTTTTTGAATACGATGGAACATCATTACATATAGAAGATTTTTTTTCAACCTGCAATTATAATAAAAATATGAAAATATTACATACAAAAAAAAATTATAAAATTTAATACTAACTCTAAATATTGCTCTAAGTTCTTGATTCGCGTTGAAATCATCTTCCCATGTAGATTTATTCCTAGATATTAACTTATTTATCTGTGGTGCAGCTCCCAACGCTGCATCTTTGTCACTGTTTTCATGTTCTAATCTATACATAGCATCGTCGTACAGTTTTTTCTGTACTTCTTTTTTCTCAGGTACTACTTGACCGTTTTGAGTAGGATCCCATCGATTTTCTTGCCTTCGTGCTCCTGATATTATCACATATTCTAGATTCTATAAAATAATATTAATTATATTATTAACATATCTGAATTTATAAATAATTAAATAAAAATACTTACACCTGGGTCAGTTTTTATTTCAAAATGATTATCACATAAATGGCATTTCATCCGAAATTGGTATACAGGTGTCGTGTAATACATTCCTACTTTTTTCTTCTCCGAGTTATAACGAACGCCCATGCCTATATGATTACCACAGCCTTCGCACCAGATGTTAAATGGCATTTCGAATCTGATTATCAAGATCCCTTCATGGATCTTACGGGCACGTTCTCTTAAGGCATGGGTCCCGAGAAACTTATTAAGGCCCCCTTTTTTAGGGTCATAATCAGGAGGATAGTAATGATTTGTGCCTTTACGCTCTCCCATTTTTAATTTGTATTAAACAATATAATAACAAATAAATTGTAACTCAATTTACGACTTAAAAAGCTTTTTAATTACTTTGACTTCTAGTTTTGACATATGTTCTGTGTTTGACATTTGACATAACCTGTCTAATTTTTTTACCATAGACTAAAAAAAGAGCGTTTGTCAAAAATCAATCAAATTATTACGTAATTTGGCAATCAAAACATACATCAGGTAAATTAAATAATATTTAAAAACAATTTTAATTCACATAAGCATGTAAGAATTCTTAAAATGATGTGTCTGTTAATATTTTATATATTTTGTTAAAAAAATATGTTTTCTGTCAAATGACATTAATCGTTACTATTTTTTATACAAATTTGTATAAACGGACGTTATTTCAGTTACTAAAATGTTCATTCAATGTTTAATAAGTATTTTATAAGATTTTTCTTGACATCATCACCGTATTTATAACAAATTATCCTAAATATAAATTGTATATATAGGTTATGTACAACACATTGAAAATGTATACAATTTTATAGATATGGCAGGCGGCAAGTCACCGTTAGAGCTTCTTACACCAGATCCTGACCGTATCCCCACATTTCTAACACCAATATGGGCCCCAGCACTTGGAGGTGTTTTGGGCTTCTCAAGTATGTGCTTCATTAACTGGGGTACAAGACGGCCAATTTTCAGCGGTAAGTTAATAATGACCGTTAAGAAAATAATTGTATTCTCATCGATAAATGTTTTTTTAGGTGTTCAGAAGCATATCATCGCTACAGCTGCTGGTGCTTTGCTTGCCAAGTGGGTAGATGAACGGAGAGATAGATATTTAGCAGAAAGAGACGCAGTATTACGCCATTATATTGAAATCCATCCTGATGATTTTCCAACACCAGGTATTTGTTTATCTATTAATATAACGATGGTTAATATATATTTTTATATTTTTTTCAGAACGTAAGAAGTTTGCAGAAATTTTACTTCCCTGGGTACCGATTCGATAAATTGTATTTATTTTCAATGTGATTTGTTAACTCATAGTGTGTTTATGTATGATCAGTAAATAGAGCTTTATCAATTAAATAGTTTTAAAATGTATATTTTTTTATTCTTTCTATTGGAACACATGCTTTACCCCATGTCCATACAGCAGACAAGTGATATACATATAACGTGACTTACCTGTATTTGCATTTTTTAACTTGTATATATTGTCTCGTAGATTTTTATATACAACAAATTGAACTCAACAAAACTCAATTTTGATGTCTCCTAATATATATTTTTTAACTTGCGCAGCTAATTTAGGTGTTACTCACATCAGTTCTTTTGAGTAATAATGTAATGATATGTACCCTGTAGAATTTCTGAGATTGAAGGAACACAATAAGTTCAGGTTTCATTAATAGTTACTGAGAAAATCATGCACAGACAGACGCAGTGAGGGATTTTGTTTTATTTCATCATATATATACTGCCGTGCTAAGCACAAAAGCGGTATCTCAGTAAAGGCGAGTTTCGAGAAAATCAACGTTTTGTTAAGATAGTTTTATTTTTCTTTTACAGATTGTTTTTTTGATTTATTAAATGGAATTTATTCATTATATTGGGAATTTTGGCGGTATCAAAATATACAGTTATTCGCCGACGTATTATTGATATACCTATAATTCTCTTAGTAATTTAAGGTAAACCTGAGATAGGAAAAACTTTTTCAAGGTTTTTTTCATATGTTTTAAATAAGATATCACTATTTGGCTTAGTTCATTGGATTCGTATTTTTTTAAGCTATTCGATGCCATAAAAATCAACTTTATGATTTTTTTGAGATACCGCTTTTGTGCTTAGCACGGCAGTATAGTAAATTAAAATATGATATTACACTCGTCGCTCCGAACAACGTAGGCATCAGTAATTCAAAATTCTAACAACGTCAGCTAGAGGGGCACCCACCACCGTTAATGGTGAATTTAAATTTCATGCAGAAATATAGCAGTCACGGTAGTATTGTGATAGGGATAGGGGAAGGTCGTTACATGGAGTGGTTGGCCAGTCGTTTCTCGGAGCGTATGTTAATAGGATGGTCGTCGTTTAGATTTGAGTATATGTATAAATTAGTATAAATAATATAATCTTTTATATCAATTTCAATTTTCACGAACAAAATTTTTTTTTTATTTCTAGTAAAAGTAAAGTTCTTCTTAATTTTTTTTCATGTGGCTGTTTTCATCATCATTCGGCTAGTTTGCAGGCTGACACTGACCGAAGTAATAAAAAATAAAAATCAATAAGTGGATTAACACTTTACTTTCTTACCAATAATAAAATTAGTCATTAGATTTTTGTTAAACCTAGATACATATTAGGGTGATTCATTTCCGCAAAACATTTTTTTTTCAAGGTGCTGAAGCAAAATTTTAATCTATATATAGAAAAAAAAATTCTCACCAAGATTGAGCTCTTAATTCCTATTTTAAGTACTTGCAATTTAAATATGAAGTTTTCCCATTTAAAATGCATGTAAAAAAAATTTTTTTTTTCAAATTTCTAATGCTTAGACACAGGGCCGTCGAGAGAAAATCTGGGCCCGGGGGACAAACAATTATGCACCCCCCCCCCCCCCCCCCAACCCATGAAAAACAACTACAGAATCTGCTGAATGAAATATGTACAGGGTGTCCCAGGACTGTGTCAAAGCTCAATATTTCATATTATTATAAGAATTAGAAGAAAACTTTAAATGCAAAAGTTGTCTGGCTAGAGCATCGGCATATTTTGAAATTAGTTACATTTATACAGGATGACCCATAACTGCGTTACAAATCAAAGTTATGTTTTTTTAAATACAAACTATATATTTTTATTTGATAATCTAATAGCATTCATTTTTCTGAGTATTTTGATATATCATTATTGGATTATACAGAGGGGTTTAGAAATTATGACCAATTTTGTAAGAAAATGGGAACATTTTCAACATCTTGTAATTTTCTAATTACAACAAAAAAAATTGTTTTCTGTTTGAAGTAGTTTTGGCATATTCTCTATTATTGCGATATTATGTCAAACATTTACAAAATCGTATTATTTGTACAGGGTGTATCAAAACACTAAACCTAGTTTTTTTCAAAATTTTCAAATGGAACACCCTATATATTTTTACATTTTCGAATTGCCTGTTCAATTCTCAACACATTTTACAGACCATGTTCTATACCTAAATCCAACCGTTAATAAGTCAGTAATTTTATATTAAAATCTTAAGATTTTTTTAAAAACAATACAACTTTATTATTTATTATATTCCACAAAATAATTAAATTTTTGTGTTGTTGAAGTTTGTAAGTTCTATTAGTTTGTTAAGTTATTTTTAAGCGAACTGTTTTATTGATTATAATAAAGTTGTATTGTTTTTATAAAACATCTTAAGATTTTAAAATAAAATAAATAACTCTTTAACGGCTGGATTTAGGAATAGAACATGGTTTGCAAAATACGTTGAGAATTGAACAGGCGATTCGAAAATGTAAAAATATATAGGGTGTTCCATTTGAAAATTTTGAAAAAAACTAGGTTTAGTGTTTTGATACACCCTGTACAAATAATAGAATTTTGTAAATGTTTGACATAATATCGCAATAATAGAGAATATACCAAAACTACTTCAAACAGAAAACAATTTTTTTTGTTGAAATTAGAAAATTACAAGGTGTTGAAAATGTTCCCATTTTCTTACAAAATTGGTCATAATTTCTAAACCCCTCTGTATAATCCAATAATGATATATCAAAATACTCAGAAAAATGAATGCTATTAGATTATCAAATAAAAATATATAGTTTGTATTTAAAAAAACATAACTTTGATTTGTAACGCAGTTATGTGTCATCCTGTATAAATGTAACTAATTTCAAAATATGCCGATGCTCTAGCCTGACAACTTTTGCATTTAAAGTTTTCTTCTAATTCTTATAATAATATGAAATATTGAGCTTTGACACAGTCCTGGGACACCCTGTATATTCTGACTCTATGAAGGAAAGGGTTGAGAAATGTTCGGAAAATTGTTTTTGAAACAAATTGTTTTAATAACAAGCTATATAAATATAAGTTTGTATATCAAGGTATTGAATAGAAATGTAAAAAGTAAGAAGTCCACTTTCTTGAATTGAGAGTTTTATTGTTATGTTAAATTAAGAAATTTACTTATTAATTATAATTGTAAATTTTATTGATGAATAAGACTTACGGGCCCTTTTAGGAAGGCCGGGCCCAGGGGGATTCCTCCCGTCTCCCCCCCTCTCTCGACAGCCCTGCTTAGACACCTTTTATCATATTGGGAATCGGTTTGATGGACCTTACGGGAAATTTCACGCTCTTTAAAATTGCCTTAGTGTTTTTTTCTGTAACTGACACTGGTTCGCCAGTAGGAGTCATCTAAATACAGTTTTTGGAATAAATTGTTTTTTTTTCCATTTTTTTTTTGAGCAAACCGCAAAAATTAGGGAGAAAAAAAGAGCTGACTCGTAAAAAATAGTTTTCTTACCAATATTTAATGAATTTACAGCCATTTTTAGGCCTTAAAACGCAAGAAATTGATAAATACTAACTAATAATGCTGCATTATTAGTTAGTATTTAGATGACTCCTACTGGCGAACCAGTGAGTTACAGAAAAAAACACTAAGGCAATTTTAAAGAGCGTGAAATTTCCCGTAAGGTCCATCAAACCGATTCCCAATATGATAAAAGGTGTCTAAGCATTAGAAATTTGAAAAAAAAAATTTTTTACATGCATTTTAAATGGGAAAACTTCATATTTAAATTGCAAGTACTTAAAATAGGAATTAAGAGCTCAATCTTGGTGAGAATTTTTTTTTCTATATGTAGATTAAAATTTTGCTTGAGCACCTTGAAAAAAAAATGTTTTGCGGAAATGAATCACCCTAATACATATATAATTAAAAATCAACAGTAATAAATAAATTCAATAATTTTATTCATTTTGAATTAAAGAAGAGACGTAATGCTCCTAAAATATAATATTTTTAAGGTTCTAACTCTGTTCTAATGCTAAAATGATATAATATAAAAAAATGCAAACGATAATTATAACAATAACTATTTACAAATGTTTATTTTGACGTGAAAATAAATATACATATATAATATTAAACTTTTTAAGCAAGCAACTAAACATTTTTAAATTGTTTCTTATAATTATTTACGTTTACTTTGTCGATACTCGAGTACGCTTGTTCCACGCAAAGTTTGCTCCATAAGACTTAACTTTCTCTTGTTTCTCTGTCTTGCTTTCCATAACGTACCATTTCCAGCCGAATTTTTCACAGTAAGCGATTGCGTCATCTTTTGAGTTGAAATCTAATTTCAGGTTCGAAAGAGGATCACCACTGTAAAGTAAATAACGCCAATAAGTACCACTATCGGTTACATCAGTTTTTAAATAGATTACCTTGAAGTCCAGCCCATTAAAGGATTCTCCCATCGTTCACGTGTGTCGAAATCTAACTGCCAGAAACCAATATTGCTTGTACCACTTTGCATACAGTTTTTAGAAGGTTCGTAGATACGTACTCGCCGTTCTCGAAGATGGTCTAAAGGAATACCAGACAATGGAGCAACATTTGCCTGCAATTCAAAATGAAATTAAATATATCAATTAATAAAAATGGAAGTTATTTCTACTTACCGCACGTTCGATTGTGATATATTCTCCCACGTGTCTCTGTTTCTCTGGATGTATAAAATCATCAGCATCTATTTGTCGTGGTTCTTTTTGTTTGATAGCTTTGTTGATATCATCACTACATCGAACAGAGGTGCTAGAGAAGCTTGCAGTGCCTCTGAAATATTAGAAATGTATTTATTGTGAACTCAATTCTCTATACTAAATTATAGTAACCATCTGTCAAAATGTTACATAAACTAATTTATTAAAGTCACCTTATAAGATTTGATATGCCACTTCGTGCGTACAACCGAAGCATCGTGGCTTATTGGATCTTAAACGTTTTCTTCAAAAAATTAATGAAAAATATCAAAATACCCTTCAAATACAAATAGCCAAACCACCAAGGTATAAAGTTGCACCGGTTGCATATATTCTTGATTTGACTGTATACCAGTAGCGTCTCACGTAAATTATTTTGAAAATGCTTTTAAATAGAGGAAACAAAGAGTTCGCTGCTGCTGTGAACTCGGTCTAGTCGACTGGAAGCGTATTGCCGCGGCCTTACGGGGAAATACACCCCCTAAAATATTATACTGTCATTTTATTACATCATTCAAAAGGAAATTTTCTTTTTTGAATTTAAATTTTAAAAATAATTGCCGCTACTGATTTATTTTCTCATTCTAATCCAGAGGTTCCCAAACTTTTTCAAGTCGAGGCGCCCTTTTGGAACTAAAGTTTTCCGATGGTACGCTTTGAAGCAAATTGTAATTAACAAGACAAACAACTGCATTATTGAACAAATTAATTCATTCATTCATTGACATTAAAATAATGGCATGAATGAGCCTGCAGATTCACGCGCCGTGATTCCCCAAGGCGCCATGGCGCACATTTTGGAAACCACTGTTTTAATTGCTCTTGTGTCATGTTTTTCTTTATTATCTATGTACGTTTGAATTGTGAAGGATGGTTATGTTATGAAAATAAGAAAATGAATTTATTTATTTTTGTTGTTATATTTATATATACAGCTGTATCTTTATTGATATTTAATCGTGTATTTGAGACGTCCAAAATTATAGTTGATGAATTATTTCATGTACCACAAGGTTTACAATATTGCAATGGAAATTTTAGTACTGTAAGTTTTAAATCGAAAATAATCAATAAATTTGTATAAAAACATTGTTTCTTCTTTTTAGTGGGATCCTAAAATAACTACCTTACCTGGATTATATGTCATTTCTTCATTAATTTTTGGACCATGGAAATATTGCACGGTCTATAGTTTACGACTGACAAATCTGATTGCTTCTGTTATAAATCTATATTTATTAATTAGATTAATTCATAAAGAGCAACGTACAAAACATACGAAAGTATGTATAATGTTATATCTTATTTTATAAAAAAAAATATTGAATTAAAATTTATTTTTATAGGAATCAATTTCCGTTAAAACTGTTTTATCTGCTTTGAATTTATCGCTGCTCCCACCATTGTATTTTTTCAGTCATTTATACTACACTGATACGATATCAATAACGTTTGTTTTACTTCTGATATTATCATCGAAAACTGATCACCATTTCTTTGCGGGTGTTTTCGGTAAGTAATCGAATTTCATAATTTCTTTACTCTTTGTATATAAACACAAATATTTTAGGTGGTATTGCAATTATAATTCGACAAACAAATGTCATTTGGGTAGGAATGGTTTTTGGAAATTTATTACTGAATTTATTTATAATTCATTTTGGAGATAAAAAACTGACAAGAAAATATCAACTTACCGATGCTCTAAAAGATAATATTTCTTATAATATCAATGTAAGTATTTTATTTTTAACATCAAGTATTATGTATAATACTATAAATTTATTTTAGGATTTCTTGAAAGCGCTGAAGAACATTCCAAAACGTATATCGTGTATAAAACTATTAATTAAAGATGTTATTCTTTCGTTGTTTTCTTACATATTCGTCATATTAATGTTTATTTCTTTTCTTCTAATAAACGGTAGTTTAGTTGTCGGTGATAAAAAAGCCCACGTAGCTACATTACATATCCCTCAATTATTTTATTTTAGTTTATTCTATTTAATTTTTAATTTTGCATATAATATAATAAAGATAAAAAGTTTTATTCAATTTTGTATATCAAAAATATTATACATTGTTATAATATTAATTTTTATTGTCGTTACGATACACTTTAATACAATCGTCCATCCTTACCTTTTAGCTGATAATAGACATTATATTTTCTATATCTGGAACCGTTGGTTCAGCAAATATCATTTTGCAAAATACGTAACTTCAGTCGCATACATATTTTCTTTATACACGTTATTTTACGACTTATTGAAAGTACCAAACTTCAGTTTTATTTTTATGTACGTACCTTGTCTATTAGCTTCATTAGTTTTGCAACAGTTGATAGAATTTCGTTATTTTTTGTTACCGTACATTATTTTGAAAACCAGACAAAGAAATGGTCTTACGTGGAAAATTTTTATAGAATTCGTAATGTTTATTGTGATAAATTATTTAAGTTTTGATGTGTTTTTCAAAAAGGAAATTTTTTGGACTGATTTTGATGATGCACAAAGATTAATTTGGTGAAAATGTGTATTTTATTTATTAATAAAAATCAAAGACTGAATTTATTGTTTTATTTTATTTAGATTTAATAAAAAAAAAAATGAACAGATCTATTTTTATATACAGAGTAACTTAACTCTCGCTAACAGCGTAATTTTACTTTTTTACTATATAGGGTGTCCCGTTAACATATCAACAAACTTATAAACATTTTTTCTTTTGTGCGTGGTACTTTCTTTTACTCTACTGCATAAATGACTGGTTTGCGGACATGGGTTTATTAACAAAAGCGGTTGTTTTAATGACCTCAACAACTCCTGAAAGTTTGTCGGTATGTTTATGGGACACTTTGTATGTATACAAATTATTAGTTACTGTTAATGTACATATTTAAAATAATTTAAATAAGATAATATAACGGAGGCAAGTAAATAGCCCATTATATTTAATTAGATATTTATGATTGATAGAATGTCTGACACATAGGAGGGATATTGATCTTTTTTTGCTTTCAACTTAAACTTTTTATTAATATGTTCCTTTTTTGTAGTATTTTTGTTTTTCAAATGTAATTACCTTTTTCTTTATGTTCGGGTCACGAATTTTGAAAAGGTGGTAACACTGGTTACACATCACAATTTTTTTTAGATATTTGTTGATTAGCATTGAAATATTTCCGTTAGAGATCAGATCTAATTAAGTCCAGCTAGACTTAATGAGATGGAGACATTTAAATCCAATTAAATTAGGCTACCAATAAATAGATAAATGTACAATTTTTATTTATTTTTATGATAACATGTGATTGCAAATATCAGGAATTTTAATAAAATAGAACAATTAATATATAGAAGAAATTATATTTGTTTTTAATAAAAATACAACAATGATAAATATACATTAATTAAGTAGGTATTTCTTTTTTTTACACTTTAATTAATAACTAACGCTTGTTCAGTAAGCAGGAACTCATAAATTAAAAAACATAATAGAGTTACAACTTGGAAGTCAGAAATACCTGTAACAATTTTACTGGGTTAAAACCAGGTCTATCTTATTCAGTAATAACCGCAGAAGCTTCAAATTTTATTTTCCAAGTATGTATGTAATGCTTGTTTAACATCATGCGTTACTTTAAACATTGGCCCGTGTCCCGGAATGATCCAATCTGCCATTTCAGCGATACGTAACCTGTTAGTTGCTTGTAGTTGAGGATTCTCACTGCCGGCAAGGTCTCGCCATAATTCTGGATTCAAAATATCTTCTTCTCTTTCAAACAAATCACCTAAAAATTTATTTTATAAAATATTATTTTGCTACATGATTGTTTCCTATGGATTTAATAGTATGTACATATTAAAACTAAATAACAAGGCTGTCAATCGCACTGGAAATGTGTACCTCGTAAAAAGATTTTGATTTGATTTTGGTATCATGTCAAAATTATAATTATCTAAATTTTAAATAATAGAATTTAATTTTAATTTCAATATATTATGCGGTTTTTACACCGAGAAAACAAAACAGAAACACAGTATTTTTATGACAAAAAAGCCAGGGCTTCGAACCATTATTTTTTTCGTTTCAGTTCCGGGTGATTAAATAAAAAAAAAAAAATGTTTTGTATTTAAATTTTTTTCTACCATAATTTAGAACATTTTATGTTACTTCTATGATAGTCCGGCGCCACGTAATAGTATGTACTCTACATAGTATGTAGATACTACTCGTAATAAGCATGCTAGATGAATTGATACAATAATACAGGATGTCCCATTTTAATCTAGATTAGATTAAATTAGATTAGGTTGTGATTGATGATAAGGGTAAGATGCCTTTAACACTGCAGCCTTTGGCTTATTGTGTTCTTCATCAATTCACTCATTCAGTGAAAAGGTTTACCGTTCTTATCAGGTATAACAGCCTTTCTACCTTGTCTCCTGCTAGGAGTGCATGTCTCCATTGAGCAAGAGCTTTACAGTCGAATATAATATGGGAGGCTGTTTCGTCCTCTTCGTTACACAGTCTGCAGATGGGTTCTTCGTCATAGATTCCCATTGTTTGCATGTGTTTTCGTAGGTTACAGTGACCGGTTATCATTCCTGTCACTAGCTTAATTTGTTGTCTACTTAGTTGTAGTATTTCATCCGTTAATTTTCTGGATGGTTTATTTAGCATAGTTTTGCTGTGTTTTTGGCCTTCTACATTATTCCAGTGGTTTTGATGTTGTCTTTTTATCCAATCAGCTAGCCAGCTGCGAATAGTGTTTTTGGTAATTCCAAATACTGGTTCAGGGCCTGTAAATGTTGTTTTTGAGCCCTTTTTTGCCAGAGCATCAGCTTTTTCATTGCCTGCTATCCCTCTATGTCCTGGCACCCACATAACGGTTACCCTATTGTGGTTTGCCAGGGTAGTGAAGTTTTGTAGGCAGTTCCAGACCAGTTTCGAGTTGATCTGATAACTAGCCAAGGCTTTCAGTGCAGCTTGACTATCTGTCAGAACAAGGATATTTTTACAATGATAGTTCCTGTGTATATTCTCCTGCATGCAAACATCTATTGCATGAGTTTCTGCCTGGAATATTGTGTAGGGATGTACCGGAATTCCGGCCGGAATTCACGATTTTATTCCGGTTTCGGTTCCGGCCGGAACTACTAAATTCCGGCCGAGTTTGCCGGAATTTTTAAATTTTGTTATTTTTTTCAACTAAGAAATTCATAAATAATATAATTATGAATAAATAACATTTTATTAATGAAAAATCATTTCGTAACACAAAAAGGCAGTTTTTTATTATTTGTTTTATCATAATATGATTGAAATTTTAGTATTAATTGATTTTAAATATATTAATAAAAAAGTCATTATATTACGGACTACGGACATTGAACTGTTCAATAATAAAGTAAAGATTTTCGAAAATTTTGGAATATTAACTGTAAAATAAGACTTATTCTGCATTTTTTAAATAATACTGTAGTCCTGTTTTTTCAAAAACATTTCCCGATTGAAACTAAAATGTTTTTTCGGCGAACTCACCCATATAAAAATATATCTTTAAATAATAATATTCAAAATAGTGGCCCGAGAAACATTTGTTACTGCACAAGTATTTATGCTATTAGGATTAGCTATAAAATCAGAAAGACTCACATAGTTATTTCTCTAAATCTATCATTGTATTTATATTTAGTTAATAATTACTACTTAACTAGTAGTATTTATTAATACTGCATTGCACTAGAACTAAATTAACGCATATTGGTGCTTTAATTTCGACTTTTCGAGTAATTGGTATTCGATACTTTATTTATCGATACTTCATACGATTTTCTCTTTTATGAATTTGTTTAACTGCTGTTTTGATTTATCATACATATTTACTTAAATAAATTTGACATACTTGAAATTTAATTATATTGGATAGAAAAGAACGTATGATATATAAACAATTTAAAACACCTTATAAAGCTGTAGAAATCACAGGATATGTAGAAAATACTATGTTTTATAATATAATGTAAGACTCTACCCCCCTAATTTTTAAGAAATACCATATAAAATAATGTTATATTAATTTATGATGATAATCTATGTATATAAAGCATATTTATACCATTTTAGTTATTTTATTATCATTATTAACTGAAATATAATTTTTTTGTGAATTCCGGTAATTCCGGTTCCGGCCGGAATCGAAAATTTCGGTTCCGGTACACCCCTAATATTGTGGCACATTTCTCCAGAGATGCATGTGCATTAAACTGAGGGGACTCCCCATATATTCCAGCGCCGGTGCCGCTGTAAGTTTTGGATCCATCTGTATACCATACAAGTTTGCCCTCCTGACTGCGTCTTTGTACTAGCCCCTCATTCCAGTCTAGCTGGATGTTAAAGGGTTTGTTAAAGTTGTGCCTTATTGGCATAACATCACTTCTCATTTCTAATAATGGGTCTGTGATGTTTTCAGTTATCCTGGTATGTCCAGGGTTGGTAGTAGTTTGCCAATTCCTGTTGATTTCCAGCCTGTACGCCGCTATCCTCGCCTCTCCTTTGATTATAATATCTGGGGGGGAGGCTTAGCAGGGTTTCCATGGCTGCAGTTAATTTCATTTTTTACATTGATTAAATTCAGTTGTAGGTCCTGTTTGTATTTCTCCCAGTCAGTGTTTTTCGGATATCGATATTCCGAGGCTGGCTTATCAATGTCTTTGATTTCCGTTCGGATATATTTATGATCCGAGAGCGACGGTTCCTCGGACACGTGCCATCGAGTTATCTGAGAGCTTATACGAGAGATTGCTACTGTTATATCAATAATTTCTTTTCGAGTTCTTGTTATAAAAGTTGGTTTATTTCCTCGATTTAGAAGGTCCAAATCATTAGAAATAATATAATCAAATAGGTACTCACCCCTTTTGTTGTTGTTGCTGCTACTCCATGCTGCATGGTGTGCATTGGAGTCTATTCCAGCTAGTAGCTGCAGGTTTGAATGCCTGCAGTGGTCCACTAGCTTCTGCATTTCCTCCTATGGTGACGGATTTGGCGAGTCAAACGGAAGATATATCGAGGTTATTATTATTTCCCTCAGGTTTCCTTCCGTTTGAATTTTCATTCTGACGGCAGCTAGATCTCTACAACAAAAATGTGTCAGTTTTAAAACATGAAGTTCTTCCCTGACAAGTATACATGATCTTACGTTTCCAAGGTTCCTGTTATATATTAGTTTACCCTTGGTGGTTCCTAAGCCTGATACCTTTCCCCTGAACAGTCAGAGCTCCTGGATCAAGGCTACGTCTATACTTTTCAAGGAAAAGTATTTACAGAAGGCAGCCAAAGCTGCCTTATTGTGCTGCAGGTTTACTTGAAGTACCTGCAGCATCTTCTGTCTTCTCTACCAGTTTCTTTGAGACTCTGAAGGTTAACTGAGACAATCCTAGATAAGCTTTAAACCCTACCTTGCTCAGCTCCTTCAGAGAACTCTCGTTTATCGCAAGGACCAGGGTAGTGCCTTGCAATTCTTTTTTGGTGGTTATGATCCGCCATTCCCCTGTTTTCAGGTTTTTGTTCTGCGTCTCCAGCAGCTGGAGGATCTTGGGTGGTTCATTAGCCTCCACTAGGTCGGTGGGTATCCACACAACCACTTTGGAGGTTTTGAACAGATCCTTGGCCTCTACTACTCGGAGGTTGGCCCCCTCCCACAGCTGGAGTTGTGGTAGATTTTCTTCCAGCCACTCTTTTGCCTGGATGTTTGCACAAGACACAAACAGTACACCGCCATGTGCGTAGTTGTTTGTGAATTGTGGTCCAGTTCCAGCCTCACATTTGAAGATTTCTCTTGTGAGGGTCTGTTGAATCTGCTTTGCCTGCTCTGGGGTTAGTTTGCCCTCAGGATAGGTTTGCAGAGCTACTGCCATCTTTATGGCAGATATTGTTTGGCTATAGGACTGCCCCTGTACCGAGGTACTGGGTTTTGTCCTATCGTCCCCTTCTCTGATCTTCTTAGGTGCCCTTTGTACTGATGGTGATGATGTACTCCCATCAGTATGGGTTCTTTTTCTTGGATCATTTTCAGCTGGGTCTTTTACTGTCTCCAGTGGATTTCGTTGACGGTTTGCTCTAGGTTTCCTTGGCCTAATGGGCTCCCCTCTTGCTATTGCCGCCTCTATCGCCATCCTGCGGCGTTGTGCCCCTGAGATGCGTCCCTCAGGTTTTGGTTTTGTAGGGGATTTTACCTCGGTTTGTGTTCCCGAGGGGTTTGCCCCTATTTCTCTTGTTGTTTCCTCCTTGGAAGTTACTGAGGTTTGACTTTCGTCTGCCTCAGATGTCTTCACGGGGGATAGTTGTTTGTTTTTTTGTTCGTTTTCCATGTTTATTCCCACGAGTATGAACATTGTTACAATTATTGGCTGTATACAATGGGGTGCGCCCGGTGCCCCAAGGGATAACCAGTAGGTACTGATCTTCTAGACAGTCATGCATCCCTTTGGCCTGGCCTCCTACCGTGGGATTTAGGATTTTTTATTGAGGTTAACTCCTCTTGGTCCGGGCGATTAAGCCAAGACCCTCCCACATCCACCTAACCTGCGAAACATGACCACAGGCCAGGAAGATGCAGGATTTTTCGACTGCTTCGGTAACTAGGTTAGTCAGCAGCCGGCGCCGTTTACCCCAGTGCAGGCCCTTGGCCACGACACGACAGCTGGGCTGGGGGGATGTTTATCGACTTCCCAGTCTAGATCCGCTGGGTTTAGTTTCAACAGGGCCACCTCGCGAAGGATGCAATCTAAGATCACATACCATCTATCTAACTGTAGATGGTACCCATCGGTCTTGAGTACAGCTGTGCTTTATGCTAGGCTCAGCTATACCCCCGGTATTGAAGTTTCTTTTCATCGCACGGCGTTTATAGCCGGTTAGACTACTTTACTTCAATTCCTCAAACCCCATTATTTATCAATTAAATCAAAAAATATTTCAAATAAAAGTTGTTTGGTTTTGAGGGGGACCCAAAATGGCGTTACTAATTTTTGATTTTTTGGACGTCTCATGGTCAAATAGGACCAACTTTTTTTTTCAAATGGAAACCTATATTTTTTATTATGGTATTGTTTGAGAAAAAACAAGCAGCTTTGTTTTAAATAATTTTTTGTATGACTTCATTTTTTTTAATATTTAACAAATAGTACAGTCAAAGCGTCGTAAAAAATAAGGCAACCGTGCATTTTGGGTAGGCAGCAATTTTTTTAGGTGGGTTCGTAGAGGGATCATCCGTGACTCTAAAACTCATTTTTCGGGTTTCTGAAAGATATTGTTTTTCCGCCATCTTGAAAATAAGGGTGCAATTAGTTTTTTTATTTATCTCCGTAACAGTCTGTTTAACAAAAAAAATTTAAGAAGCATTTTTGAAGGTAATAAAGTATCTATAACTTTTATTCTTAACTTTTTGGCGTAACATTAAAAATAAAAATGTTATGAGCAAAAAAGGATAAAAAAATAGGGGATGAAAATCTTTAAGGCAAGATAACTATTGTATTTTTAGTCGTACAAAAAAAGTACTTCTGACCTTTTTTGTAGAACTTTTCTTAACAAACAATTTAATCTATTCATTTTTTTTTATTTGGTTTATTTTTATTGATGTTTCGGCGTTATTAAGGGAGGTAAATTGAAAGTATAAGAGTTACGTAGGTGCATAAAATTGTTGATACAAAAAAAAGTTTCAAATAAAAGTTGTTCGCTGTAATATTTCCTACAACTTCTATTTTGAGAACAATATTAAAACTTCATTTGTTTATCCGCTACGCTAAAAAAGTTTTCATATCTCATTAATTATAATGATTTGTTTTAAGTTGTTACCCCCGGTAAAGGAACATTTTATAGTTAAGCACATTCATTGTTTTGGGATTGATATCTTGAACTGTTATTGTTTTATCAAACTGTTAATAAATTGTCTTTTGATTGACAATAAAAAAATTTCTATAAACTTTTTTTTTGCACAATTGTATATATGGGTTCCTGGAAACTTATATAAGTGGTTGCCACCATAAAAAAGCCAATTATTCATTTGTTTGAGAAATGGTGACGCTTTAATATTATTGAAAGATATTTTACAACAATAAGTCTTAAGCATCACCATTTTCAAAACTATTGAATAATTGATTTTTTTATGGTGGCAATCAATTATACACGTTTTTAGGAACCCATATAAACAATTGTGCAAAAAAAAGTTTATAGAAAAACTTTTACTGTTAATCAAAAGACAATTTATTAACAGTTTAATAAAACAATAACACTTCAAGATATCAATCCCAAATTTACAATGAATGTGCTTAACTATAAAATGTTCCTTTTCCGAGGGTAACAACTTAAAAAAAACATCATAATTAATTAGATATTAAAACTTAATAAAGTGTGCTTTTAGCCACTTTTGTTAGCATAGCGGATAAACAAATGAAATTTTAATATTTTTTTCAAAATAGAAGTTGTAGGAAATATTATATCGAACAACGGTATGCAGCATAGACTGCGCATTCCTTATTAACATAATGGTATAATGGTGTAACATTTTTCCAAAAAAGTGAGAGAGATGCAGTGTGTTTAGGACACATCTATATCTTTTTCTAAGAAGAATGAAATAGGCACCCATGTTTAAATAAGGACAAATATATCCCAAACTATTTTCTATTTCTTTCTGACACGACTCTGTTGTGCGCGGTCAATGCTTTATGTCTGTAGTACAAAGGCTTTATCAGTAGAGCGTGGAGCCCAACTGAAACCAACAGACACTGGCATGGGCGTAGCCAGAATTGTATTTAGGGGGGGGCAAAATTTTTTTTATGTAACATATTTTAGTTTAAAAAAATCAGATCAAAATTAATTTCCGTGGATCTTTATTCTTTTTATATTCACAGCACTTTAACAAAACAATTTTTTAAAGACTTTCCAGCGGATTATTTCCAAAATAACGAATTTTCAGAGAAAATTTGTCAGACAAAAGTTTCATGGCTTTGAGGGGGCTATACCTATATTGACAACATGTGTTGACCTTGAAAAGGTCACCATTATGGATTTTTTAGGTTATTTTTCAAATGTAAACCCATATTTTTTGTTACAGATTCGTAATTAACTAGGGAAAATAAGTAACTTTTGTCTGAAATATTTTTTCTGAAAATGTCAATTTTGTATGATATGGAGCAAAACAAACAGTAATTTCTGGATTTTAAATAATTTTTTACTCGAAAACTACCAATTTATAAAAAAATATTACAAGAGAAAAGAAATGTTTAGATTTCGGCAAGGATTTTCAGAATTTTTTTTAAAGTAATTATTAATTAAAAAAAAATTGTTTTTAAAGAAATTTTTCGAAATAAAAAAAAAACGAATTAAAAATAAGTAAAAATTCTCCGATAATTCTTGTTGAAAACTAAGCACTTTTTGCTTCTTGCGATTATTTAAAAAAACAATAGTTTTCGAGTAAAAAATTATTTAAAATACAGAAATTACTGTTTGTTTTGCTCCAAATCATACAAAATTGACATTTTCAGAAAAAAGTTACTTATTTTTTCTAGTTAATTACGAATCTGTAACAAAAATATGGGTTTACATTTGAAAAAGAAAAGTTGAACCTAAAAAGCCCATAATAGTGACCTTTTCAAGGTCAACACATGTTGTCAATATTTAGCCCCCTCAAATCCATGAAACTTTTGTCTGACAAATTTTCTCTGAAAATTCGTTATTTTGGAAATAATCCGCTGTAAAGTCTTTAAAAAAAACACCCGGTATGGTCTTTATTAGATGTTTTTATTTTATTTTTAATTTTCCCTGAAATTTTAGTTTACATGTAAAAACAAAAGATTGTGATTAAAAAAAACTTTGATATAAGATTTTCTGGATCCAAAATATAAAATTACGTTCAAAAATCCAATGGACATCATAGAAATCTAGAAATATCCCTGTTTAGACAATGTACTGATTTACTTATTACTTTTTGTCCACAAGCTAGGGGGGGGCAAGCGCCCCCCCCTGCCCCACCCTGGCTACGCCCATGGACACTGGGTAAAAACGAAAACATAAAAACATAATTTTACAAAAAATAATTTAACAACCGGCTCGCGCGAGGCGGCTCCAGCACACCTCTGCGTATAGATGCAAATAGCAAAGTTAATCTATTATTTTTTAAGGAAATCTATTTTTTGGTAATTTTTTTCTTTTTGATTCCTATAGATTTTGAATCCTATATTATGAAAAAATAATACTCTGTATTTGGGCCAACAATTGAAGTGGGGAGTAAGATCATGTAAACGCGCGTATTTTAAAATGTACCGAACTGAAAAAAACGATATATTTTTTTCGGTTCGGTTCCGGTTTTCATTCCCGCAAAAAATAACGTTTTTTCCGGTTCGAAGCCCTGAAAAAAGCAATAAACCCTATACATTTTTAAATACATAGTATTTTAAAGACACGATGTTTCTGTTTTGTTTTTTTGGTGTAAACACTGCATTATAACTAACCTGTAATCGCTACTTTTCCTTTTTCATCAGTATGAACTAGTACAGTAACATCAGATAATGTATGTCCAGGAGTCGGGATGACTTTGATTCTTTCGTTTATTATATATTCTTCTCCTGTTAATAATTTATGATTCTTTACATGTCATAAACACAATTTTTCAAGTCTTAAATATAATAGGTACACATGTAAGTATGTCTATTAAAGTATTTTGGTTTAAAAACTATATTTTACCTTTTTCAAATGGATGTACAAAATATATGTTATGCAACGATATACTGAACCCCGTTATGTGCCTTCCGCTTAGGAACAAATTGTTATTTCCAGTATGATCAGAATGTCCATGGGTACAAATAACCCAGCTTATATCATCTGTAGTCAAACCATGTTCTTCTAAACCTGTATAAAACGTAATGACTAATATGTTTCTCTAACAATTAAGTAAGTTAACTTTACTTTTTAGTATCAATGGACCGTCCCATGCAGTCATCGTATCAACAATAACATTATCTATTCCTTTAATTAATGTACAAGTACAATTCGCATTCATTTCGTACTGTAAGAAACGAGAATAACCGTCGGCTATACTATAAACATTTGCCATCTTAAATAAAACTTTTAAGAATGATTATTAAAAAAATACGTTGAAATAATGTTCAGAATTTGATAGTATGTAGTATGTAGTACATAAATAGTTACGCAATGTACGCAATATACACGTTCACATACGCATTTTATACACAAAATAATCAAATCAATACATACAAAATGGCATTTAATAAACACGCATTATAATCGGGGAGCCAGTAAGACTTAAAGCACGCGGCCGCGCGGCAGAAGTTTTCATTCGGTATTATAGACGAGAGCATTTTCAATTTTGGGTCTGATTCTGATTTTTCGGACTTAAAGCATCAAAGTCCCCACATAAAAAATTCTGCCATTATGTTTTTAAATAAGTATACTGTCTGCATAAAGCAAACATTTTGCACCAGGCCTGGTCCGGTTGCTCTTTGGGATTTTGTGGCCGAAATATTGAAGAGCCCGCGTAATAAAGTTCCTAAGAAAAAAATTCTGTCGTATATTCAAAACATCTTTGATTAGTGTCTACATAAAGTAATCGTCACGTCACAGGTATTTTTCAGGAACCATATATATTTATTAACCCTAGGGCTGTAACTAGAGGGTAGGAGGCCCTGGGTCAGCAAGTGACCGAGGACCCCTCACTATATGTAAAATAAAAATTGAATACCTTTTTTTCATTGCTCTCAATCTACAATTTTAAAGTGAAACTTTTATTACATCGTCTCAAAATTTTTCGTCTGTGTGTTGCATGTCGCTCGGCCGCGGAGTAGGGGTAAATACGTCAGAGCCATAGACATAAAGAAATGGACAGTGCATCTGACTCGAAAAAAGAGCCGTGTCAAATGAAAGAGACAGAAATTGTTTGGTTGTTATATAGAATTTATTAGAATTATTAGAAATTTTTGCTGATGCATGTTGTTGTTTATGGATTTATTTCAATTTTGAGTGCTTGAATTTATTATTCCGAAAATTTTTAGTTAAATGTCTATAATGTGAAAAAAAGTTTCACTTTTACCGTGGTTTCATAAAACCACACAATCCTTTTTGCATGTTACTAGTTTTAATGGCTTTTTTTATTCCTCAATCTTTCTGACCACAATTTTTACGCTGCTGCGAGGCTCTCTTGCTCGGGAATCCCGTGGCACTGGTGGTTATTGCAGCTCTGATTAAACCCCTACAAACTGGGTGACCGGACCCACTGTTCGAGCTTGGGTACTGAGTGGGTACTTCAAAACAACTACAATATAAATACACCGAAAGTACGTCTGGCTCCTATACTATTAAAATTTCCATAGATAAAAAAATATATTTTCTTTTGACTGCGTTCTTCTGTATCTTTATTCTGTGTTTATTTGACATATGTATGTATATGGTTTTGCTAGAAGCTCATTCTGTTTTTGATTCTGTTGCTGAAGCTGTAATCAAGAGAACAGAAGGAAAAAATAATTGGTTCGGTTTTTATTTTTTATTTAAAATAAAAATAATCACTTTTGAAATGTCTGATATGGTTCAATGCCCTTACAACAAATCTCATATGATACAAAAACTGAAGCTGCAGCATCATATTATAAAATGTAAGAAGCAACACCCAAACCTAGTTTTACAAGCGTGTCCTTACAACGCAACACATTTGATGAAGAGAGAAGAACTCGATGATCATATAAAATGTTGCCCTGACAATCGATTAATTGAACAATGGATGTACAACCGTAAACGTATTGTACATGGCGATTTATCTACAGCTCCGTATCATGTGGATTTAAACACTGCAGATGAAGAAGACTGGGATCTCGAATATGCAGACAGCGGAGTGAATTCATTATGCTGAAATGCAATATTATAAAAGATGTTCTAACACTTAAGTATATTTTTGATGTAATGACATAATATATATCTAGAATTTTTTTAGAATCTTTTTTTTAATTGATTAATGATAATTAGATATCTTAGCTTTGAAGAATCAGGTTATTTGAAAAGACAATATATCTTGATAGTGGCTTTATTAAATGTCACAAAAATATTCATTTGCATCATAAAAAACAGGACAAGAAAAGCCTTTGTTCAAACTCTCAAAACTAAATTCGATTCAGAAAACTTAAATTTAAAAATTGCTTAGTTCTTCAAAGCTGGAATACCTGTTATATTGATGTTATTGTTGGTATTAAAAAAAACATTGAGTGTGTACTTATGTACACGCGTTAGAAGTTATACTTCTTTGGCGTGATTGAAGAACGACTACGAATAATCTCAATTTTAACTTGATTAAATGAATAAAATAATGTAATGCATATAAATTTATAAAAAAACACTAATATTTTATTTAATAATTCATAACAATATTTCACTATAAATTTGAATTTTATGATGTAATAATCAACCAATCAGATCAGAAGGCAGATACTGTTGGTAGATGGCAGCACGAGTATTAAATCGAGTTTAAAAAAATAATTTTTTATATAGGCAATACTCTTTACAGTTGTGTTATTTAAGTAAAAGACACAATTTCTATACCATGCCCTACTTAGTTCACCGTGTAACGCTTCGTTACATAGCTTTTCATTTACTAAAGAAGTATAACTTCAAAAATGTTTAATATATTTAATGTGACATATTGAGGCAATTAATCTCCGATGACAAAGCTGAATGTTATTTTAGATAAAAAAAGGAAACAACCTGGATAACACCAGAAAAAGTTTTTTTTTTTTTTTTTGTGAAATTTTAAATATAGTGACACGTGCACAAAAAATTGATGAAATATAATTTTAAATAAAGAAAATATGGATGAAACAATAAAAATGTTAAAAGTTTGGGTATATTTTAAAATATTTGAAAAATAATTATTTGAGGTGTTGCGATACTGCAACGTATACTGCGATACTACCTAACGTAAGGTAGTGATGTAATTACAGTAGTTGGACTGGTAAAATACCAGGAGCCCTGCGACATATATTCATAACTTTTTTTTGTCACCTAATCTCCTGAATCATATTTTTTTAAACACCAGGGCCTCATTTTAAAAATTTGCCAAGGACCCAAAATTTTTAATTACGCCTCTGTATCCTGGGTTAATCTATCGTAGGCCACATATGACAAAATTACCAAAATTTTTGTAGAATGTTAAAAAAAAGGTAAATAAAAAAACAAATAAAATTATGAATGATTTTAATTTTTCGAGTACAGTAACTTTTTGTAACCAAAATTAGAAAACTAGATAAAAATGTAGTGTTATTTTCTATAATAGTCTATGTAATACTAAAATAACGAATTATTGAAGATAAGTTTTTTTACATTTTATAAAAAAAGAACATGTAATAATTTTTTTAAATATATTTTATATATAAAAAAGTTAACAAATTGTTTTCATTTTAATTTTGATAATTTTTTTAGATAAATCCAATGAAATAAAGTTATAATCATATTCTGCGTTTCCTCTTGGTAACTCAACTTTCATATCATCAAGCCAGTGGCGTAGTAACGGGGGGGGGGGGGGGGGACAAAACCCCCCGAAATGTTCAATATTCTAAAAAAATCATATATTTTGAGAAAATATCAGTTCAAAATACTTTCCAAAATTTAACACATGTTAATGATGTGTGTGAACATTTATGTGCTACAAGTTTAGTATTGGTTGTAGTTTTATAGATCACATGCATAAGGTTTTACACCTGAATGTATCATCATGTGCATTACCAAACCCCCTTTATCCTTGGCGCTATACTCACACTGGTTACATTTAAAAGGACGTTCATCACTGTGAGTACGTTGATGTCTTGCAAGTTTACCTTTTTCCTTAGCGCTGTATTCACACTGGTCACATTTAAAAGGACGTTCGCCAGTGTGAGAACGTTTATGTACGACAAGACTATTACTCCTTTTAGTTCTATAGTCACACATATCACACGCATATGGTTTTACACCTAAATGTGTCATCATATGCATATCCAAACTTACTTTCTGTTTAGCGTTATACTCACACTGGTTACATTTAAATGGACATTCACCAGTATGAGAACGTTTATGCACTACAAGACTATTACTGCTCTTAGTTCTAAATTCACAAATATCACACGCATAGGGTTTTATACCTAAATGTGTCATCATATGCATGTCCAAACTTCCTTTCTGTTTGGCGCTATACTCACACTGGTTACATTTAAATGGACGTTCATCAGTATGAGTATATTTATGTGTTACAAGACTACACTTGCTCATAGTTCTATAGTCGCAAATATCACATGCATAAGGATTTATATCTGAATGTGTCATCATATGTTGGATCAATGTTGACGACTCCGTGGTGCTAAATTCGCACTGGTTACATTTAAAAGTATGTTCAGTGTGAGTACGTTTATGTCGGACAAGTTTACCTTTTTCTTTAGCGCTGTATTCACATTGGTTACATTTAAAAGGACGTTCACCAGTGTGAGTACGCTTATGTGCTGCAAGTGAACTTTTGCTTGCAGTTCTATAGTCGCAGATATCACACGCGTGGGGTTTTATACCTGAATGTATCATCATGTGTTGGTTTAATCTACATTTATATTTGGCACTATATTCGCACTGATTACATTTAAACAGTAGATTGCTTTTCTTCTCGGTACTGTAATCACACTTTTCGTCAATATTTTCTTGAATATATTCATCACTAGAGTTATAATTATATTCTGTTCGTCCTCTTGGTAATTCATGTTTCATATCAAGCCGAATATAATCTTTTGCATTGTTTTCATGTGTTAATATAGTTTCATTGGATGTATTATATTCATGACTTAGTAAATGTTCATGCATATGTACTTGTTGTTGGAATAATTTATGACAATATTTACAAACAAAATATGTTATGTTATGATATTCTTGTCTTGTTAATTTGACTTTGCATTGTAAGGTGTTATGTCCCATTAACTCTAAATTTGTATTAATATTTTCTTGTTTGATATCACTGCTACAAAAATTTTCTGATGTAAAATCATCTTTTACATATTCTTGCTTTATTTTTTCTTGGATATTCTTGGAATTTAAATGATCATTAGAAGAATTTGGTTCTTGTTGAATATTTTCATTACCAGAAGCATCATCAGAATAACTGTAGCCAATTTCTCTGCTCGGCGTCTCGACTTTTACATTCTCAAACCAAATGTAATCTTTGGGTTCTTCTTTGAGTTTTAAAAAAGATGATGAATTAATCTTGTTATCACAAAGATCTTGTTCTTTTTCTTTTTTAATATTGTCATTCATACTATTACAATCATATTTATTTTCTTGAATACTTGTATTTTTTGAAATTAAACAATTATTAGAAGAATTTAATTCTTCTTCAATATTTTCTTTACCGGAAGCATCACCAGAAGAAGACCTATAGCCAATTTCTCTTCTCGATGACTCGACTTCTACATACTCAAACCAAATGTTATCTTTGTGTTCTTCTTTTAGTTTTAATATTGATGATGAATTAACATTGTTACCACAAAGATCTTGATCATTTTTAATATTCCCATCTATAATAAGTTGATTTTTTGTAGATATAACCTTTTCTTTTACTTTCTCTTCATTTGACTTCTCTTTTATTTGAATGTTAAACTCAGACATTTTTTTAAATATATAAATAAATAATAATATAATTCACACCATTACAATATTAATTATGGTAAATACGTTCACAAATTATGTCAAAAAAAAAAATATTTTGATGTGTGACAGACGTTCGGTATGTCAAAATAGTAATAGCCCGAGAGCCGTGGGATTAATTACCCTATGGATAAGATACACGAACGACTTTGTGTGAGTAAAAGTACCACAGACCTAAAGAACCTTTGACTTTGGTTCCTTTGGAGTTGTCAATATGACGTTATATTTTGTCATACAATGATGTATGTATCATGTTAACCGGGTGTCCCAGATAACTTTTCCAGCATGGGGATCTCAGTATCTATAATTAAGTGATACAGGTTTGGTTAAATGAGATGAATTATTTTTAAGAAAGGGGTGAGTATTACTACACAAAAAAATATAATTATATGTGGTTTAGGCGGTGTACCCAAAAAACTGAAAAAAAAAATTATAATGTATTTTTTTTTTAAAGTTAATTGTTTTCAAATAGTCATTTGTTATTTTGATTGTTGTTATTGTGATTTTTGTTTACAATTTTTGATTTTCATGGCTCACTTAAATGTTTGTAATAAAATACTTAATAAATATCACTGGCATTTAGTACATCGACTTATTTTCGATAATAAGTATGGCATGTGACATATCGTTGTAAAGTAGAGTAAACAACAAGTTCAAATATGCCATAGCCAGCTTAGTGGTCCATAAGAAAAACTAAAGTTAGGACTCATAACTCGGAAACTAAAAGTGATATAAAAAATCTAAATATACCAATTGATTCTACACAAAAAAGTGCTTTGAGTAACCGTCTACAAAAAATACCTATCTACTTTGACAAAAAAGTTATAGCCATTTAAAGAAATTCCGAATTTTCAGTTTTTTGAGTATACCGCCTAAACCACATAGAATTATGAATATTTTTTTGTGTAGTAATACTCACCCCTTTCTTACAAATAATTCATCTCATTTAACCAAACCTGTTTCTCTTATAGATACTGAGATCCCCATGCTGGAAAAGTTATCTGGGACACCCGGTATATATATTATTTAAATTATTTTTACATTAAAACGGAAATTATATTTTTTTTTGTTAATTCATAAAAGATAGGTACAAAAAAATAATAGAACATAAATTATAGAAAATAACGTTCTTTACAACTTTTATTGTAAATATTTCTTTCTAGTATGATTGTATGAACCATTTGAAATACATATTTAATTTAACATAGGTAGATTCCAGTAGTTGAAAAAATAATCAAAAGGAATAAAATTTTGACGTTTCATTCCGGTTTCTGTAAAAGTGTTTATTCACCGCCAATAATTTCATTACTTTTAATTATTGTTTATTACGTTCAAGCAGTCTGAAGAAGTTTTGTAGTGCTGCCAATCTATTTTTTAGTTTTATTGATTCCGTTTGAATCCGGTAAACGTCATTTAGTTCGAAAAATTGCTGTAATATTTTATTCCGTTTCATTCTTTTCTCAATTACTGGGTTAATATACATAATACCTTATTATTCCAAACGGAACACTTATGGAATCACTTCGGTGTCCGCCCGTCCGTCTGTCACAGGCGATTTTCTCTTTTCGACGTAAAAATTTGAAATTTAGCAATGAGATAGTGTGGTGTGGTGGCCCAATTATAGACATGAAGTATAAAAAATTGAATTTGATTCTGGGGGTTGATTTCATAGGTAAACTGAAAAATGGAAAAAATCAAGAGTACCGTGTGGGATGTCAAATAAAAGCCTATTGGAGCACGAATTCAACAATATAATATATTTTATGTATTTTTATGCATTTTTTAAAAGATTTTAAAAACGCCGGGCTCTGGGTTTTGTTATAATTTTTCCGGATTTGATAAAATAATTTTAACTAAAGAGCGCAAAAGTAAAAATAATAATAAAAAAATTTTAAAATCTTAATTTTCATCTCAAAACAAGAAACGTAGATATATTGAAAAAAAGGTCTTTATATATTTTCGCGGATAAAATTATTTTCTCAGATAAACAATAATTATAATAATAATTATATTATTAATTTCAATTTCCACTCATATTCTATAAATCATTAAATATGTTGGGAATCCCCTCATTCTATAAACTGAAAATTTATTCCATAGATAAAGAACGAAGTCAGTTTGTTTACCTCCTTTTGTTTCCCCTTTATTATGGGAAAAGTATTTTTAATTAACTTTATTTAATGATGCGTTACTAAAAATACCTTGTATGGACAATGAAGTTACCATGTTATATAATTATCGATTATTTTTGTGTCGGCCATCAAGGCTGAATGTTAATCTAATCGAATTTATCAAGTTTTTCAGTGAAGTGGACTGTGCTTCATAACATGTAAATAACTATTTTATAGAAACGTATTGAAAAATTTTTTATAAATATTATGTGATACGTTTTTTCGATACATTCTATTAAAGGTAACTAAAATTAATCAATTAAATATAATTTTTTTTAAATGTTATGTCCAATTATGATATTTTTTCTATAAGTAACAAATTTTTTTAGTAAACAAATATATTTTTAATAAACATGCAAAGTTTATAATTAAAAATGTATGTACGTATGCCTATTTCTAATAATGATGGCTTTAACAATCCTTATAGTAGAAAATGAATTCAGGGATAGAATTTTTAGTGAGAAAAAAATGTTTAAAATATTAGTATAAGGATATTTTATGTAAAATTTCATCAAGTGTGGAAAAAAGAACGTTCTCAGTTTTTTGTTTCAAATTACTACAAGTGGGGGTGTGCTTCCCACCACCCAACCACCTTTTTGTTTCGAAGAGTCCACTTTAACCCCCAAAAACACAATGTACCTATTATAAAATTTACCACATTTATAAAAAAATGCGAATGAAAACATAAAAAAGCTGAAAAGATTATATTTTATTTTGTTACGAAAAAAAATTTTGAAACAAGCTTAAAATTTTAGACATCACATAGTAAATATTTTGAACTTTACTTAAAAAAGGGAAATACTGGTATCCCGGGTTTGACCATAAAAATATCGTAATACCCGCGGTATTAAGATTTTGATTGGTATTGTGCTTACTATTTTGGATACAGATATGAAATTATTTCGGATAGTTTTTGATACGAATTGTTATAACTTATTATTTGTTATTACCCGTAGTTTGTGTTTCTGAACTCAGGCAACGAGTAGGTAGCTACCCTAAATAATTATTTCGGATACGGTTTCGGGGACTAGAATAGTTTCAGTTTCGAATACGAAGTTCTGAGTAACATACCTAATTTCAATCTAGAGCTTTTTACAGTAGCGTAACTATAGAATTGGAGTCCCCAGACAATTTTTCAGAAAGGGGTCCTTGACAGGGATTTTTTTTTCATTATTCATCCCCCTACAATAAAATTTATTGCTTAGAATTTTGAATGAATGCATTTGAGGTATCGATACGAAAACGTTTGAAAAAAATGGTTTATGTAAACAAAATATTTTGATGGTACAATACTAAAATGAAAAACAGTCAATAATACGCCAAATTTTCAAGTTTTTGATATTTAATTTTAGAATTTTAAAATAAAATAACTGAAAAATCAACTTTTTCACCAAAAACTTTTTTTGATTGTTTCGATTCAAAAAAAAAATCAACACAGCAATTTAAAAAAAATGCTACACTACTTTTGGGGGCCCCTTGATGCTCGGGGCCCCGGACAATCTAAGCGGCCAAATCTGGCTTTTTCACTCGATGCTCTATTTACGTGCTCTAAATCACTGATTATTTTGTGACTCAATCCGGTCCTGTCTATATTATTTGCGATAAAACCACTCCTAAATTCCGTTACCTATTTAATGACGGACTAACTTTGTGACAATAGTTTTTGAACATACCTACCTACGTGTGTGTTGCTAAATATCATTTTAACTTTTTGGTAAGTTTTTACGACTTAAACTTTCTTGAAGTTTTATTGTACAAAGAACTTGACGATAATTTATTTGCACTTCTGACGAAAGCACCCCCGGTGTCGTGTGATTGTATATTTACAAATAAACCAAAAATAAATATAAACTTAATAGTACGTGACCCTACAAGAGCTTTTTTTATCTGCACCTGCTATCTCTCGAAATGGCGAAGGAAAAAGGGGTTGAGAAGGGACCAGTTGTGTATTAAGGCATTTTAAAGCCCTAAATGTATTCTTACGGGGGTAGTTATTTTTGTTCAACATAAAATAGCAATTTCTGATTTGTTTGATTGAAGGGGCATTAAAGTAGGGGGGGGGGGGTCTGCAATTTTATTGTTTTGGCTGACAATGAGCCAGAGGGAGGTAGAGGTAAAAATTCGTGTACACCTAACTCTGTTTTTACACGGTAGATACGTTCTAGAAAAAAAAACGCGTAAAAAAGACATGAAGTACATAGAAAAAAGGGGATTAGTTCCATATCCTTCAACTCTGTAAAAAATAGTATTCTTATTGATTTAAACTTTTTTTATGTTACTTACGCCCAGTATTATCAACTTTAACTAAATATGCTCCTTTAACTAACTGTCATATTATCAACAGATCCAAGCATAATACATTTAATTAAATAGATTTTAAATTTTCTGCAGTATTTCTTTACAACGTATATTATTATTATTATAATATTATGTCTATTTTTCATTGAGAGCTTAAATATTGATTTAAATCACGTTTGTAATACACAAAATTTACTTCAAAGGAGCATTTAGCGCTAAAGGAGCTTTAAATTAGTTTATAATACCGGGCATTAGTCACTTACTCAATAACTTATATAAAACACGTCCAATTTTATTAAAACTAAACTGCTATGAAAATAAATTAGAAAGGGGAATTCCCTAACTACGTACTTTACAAATAACAGATAGAAAAACAATTCCTAGAAGATTATGGTTAGTAAAAATATTTTTCATTATTTAAATCAAATAGCTTTTTTAATCGTGCTAAATCGAAATAAATCGTGTAAAAACGGAATCAATTTTTTTCTAGACCGTGTTAAATTAAAACCGTGTAAAAAAATACCGTGTAAAAACAGAATTGGGTGTATAACATAATAATATCGGATTTATAAAACAAACTATGGTATACACTCAAACCTCTAAACAACGTTCATTCTATTAACGTACGCTCCGAGAAACGACTGACCAACCGCTCCATGTAACGATTTTCCCCTACCCCTACCACAATACTACCGTGACTGCTATATTTCTGCGCGAAATTTAAATTCACCAATTAACGTGGTGGGTGCCCTTCTAGCGTACGTTCTTGTGAGATTTTGAATTATCGATGCCTACGTTGTTCGGAGGGACGAGTGTATTACTTAATTTCTATTTTATCGATAAACTGATTGGCTTTTAAAGTAACTATCACTGCAAATCTCATGTCCGGTATCATAATGGAGCTAGCAAATTTGCTAGATAGCATGCACTCTCAAATGAGGTATCAATCTTACATGACAGTTCTCTTGGAGTTTCATGAAAACTTTGGTAAGTTGTATGTAAACAGCAACGGTATTAAAAAAGTGGTAATATTATGAAAATTATTTTGTACTGTCAGAATTGCCAACTGTGTTACAATACATTGAAGTATCACTGCTATAAATTCCATAGCAAACTCATAGATACTATGACAAAATTAATACCTCATTTGAAAGTACTTGCTAGCTAGTAAATTTCGCTAGCCCTTTTATGACATCAAACATAAGAACCTTTGCTTAGACTGCTTAGAGGAAAGTCCGTAACTGATGTGAACAGGAAATTTGTGAAAAATTTGTAATGAAAAACGGTTTTAATTCATGAAATTCTTATTATAGCGATTTTCTTATACATATATTAATTTTTAATTTATACCTTTTTAATTGTAAATATTTTATTTTTACCCCCCCCCCCCCCCCCCTTTCTACACATAAGATCCACTTTTATCGATTTTAAAAGCTATTTTTTGCTAGACCTTGATAGTATTCCAATAATAATTGATCAATCTTAAATTAAATTTTCTACCAAAAACGGCTCTGACTCTAAACAAATCGGCGTCACAACATCAACAACTCTAAAAGTGTTACACCATTATATATGTATACTCAATATATACAGGATGAATTAAAAATTAGGGACACTTTTACCCTTAGATCAATTAATTACCTACTAAACAAATTACTAGTTGAGAATCAAAATACTTACTTAGGTACCCATTTCATAAGTTTTCAAGGCAATTACTCCCCTTTAACTGCAATGCTAAAAATCCTTACTTGTTATACATATACCAGTATTTATTCCAAAGGGATAACCGAAACGGTGGGATAATACAATTTCAACCCTTTTTTCGCCTGATTTAGTAACTTATTTAAATTTGTACGATACGATAATAACTTAATTAATTAAATGGTTTATTTTTTATGTGACGAAATAGCTTCAATTTTCATGAGACGAAATTGAGACGAATATGTCACTTGTAAAATTCGAGACCGAAACTTACGATAGGGTAGACCGAGGCGAATCGGATCAATTTGACTTTGAAGTTAAAAAAATACAACTTCTGTCAATGAAACATTATATTTATTAATTGAATTGTAATCAGTCTTTATTTTACTTTACGTTGTATAAACTTAAAACTATACAGTACCTACCTAAAATCTTCTTTTCTGTAAACAAAGATCTGAACATCGAGAATTATCCGATTCACCCCAAATCTTGGGGCTAATCGGATCTAACATTTATCAATCATAAAAATAGAGAAAACTCTCATAATAACAAAATTTATGATCATATATAAAACTAAATAACATCTTAATTATGAGATAAGACATCAAATAAATCAGTTATTGGCACATAAATCACAAGTGTATGGTCCTTTGTTATCTCTTCTATCAGCGCACTTTTCGTGACACCATTTTTCACATGCACTATATGTATATGTTACCGGCAATGTGTGAAATCCGGGATTGTAAAGAAAGCCTAGGTATTCTATACCGGGTGTCCCAGATAACTTTTCCAGCATGGGGATCTCAGTATCTATAAAAGATACAGGTTTGGTTAAATGAGATCAATTATTTGTATGAAAGGGGTGAGTATTATTACACAAAAAAATATTCATAATTCTATGTGGTTTAGGCGGTACACCCAAAAAACTGAAAATTCGGAATTTCTTTAAATGGCTATAACTTTTTTGTTAAAGTAGATAGGTACTTTTTGTAGGCGGTTTCTTAAAGCACTTTTTTGTGTAGAATTGATTGGTGTATTTAGAATTTTTATATCACTTTTAGTTTCCGAGATACAAGCCCTAACTTTAGTTTTTCTTATGGGCCGCTAAGTTGGCTATGGCATATTTGAACGTGTTTTTTACTCTACTTTACAACGATATGTCACTTGCCATATTTATTATTGAAAAAAAGTCGAAATACTAAATATCAGTGATATTTATGAAGTATTTTATTACAAACTTTTAAGTGAGCCATGAAAAACAAAAATTGTAAACAAAAATCACAATAACAACAATCAAAATAACAAATGAATATTTGAAACAATGAACTATTTGAAAAAATAAATTATAATTTTTTTTTCGATAATAAATATGGCAAGTGACACATCGTTGTAAAGTAGAGTAAAAAACACATTCAAATATGCCATAGCCAACTTAGCGGCCCATAAGAAAAACTAAAGTTAGGGCTTGTATCTCGGAAACTAAAAGTGATATAAAAATTCTAAATACACCAATCAATTCTACACAAAAAAAGTGCTTTAAGAAACCGCCTACAAAAAGTACCTATCTACTTTAACAAAAAAGTTATAGCCATTTAAAGAAATTCCGAATTTTCAGTTTTTTGGGTGTACCGCCTAAACCACATAGAATTATGAATATTTTTTTGTGTAATAATACTCACCCTTTTCATACAAATAATTCATCTCATTTAACCAAACCTGTATCTCTTATAGATACTGAGATCCCCATGCTGGAAAAGTTATCTGGGACACCCGGTAGATAGAATGCCTAAAAATCACCAGGCAATGTATGAAATGAATTTAATTAAATGCATTTCCTAGGCATTGTATAGACTAGAAATATAATCATAAATAGGGTGAACCAACCAATTTTGGTTCAGGCACAGATATTAGCTTACTTTATGTAATAAAATACTAAAACACTGATTATTTATCTTACTTTATTTATCTGACTTAATACTGGCCTAATATGTTATTAAATGACTAAATAATATCTAATATTATTGTATGTTTTATATTTCAACAATTTTAAATCATATACAGTGGTGCCTCGCTTAACGAACTTAATTCGTTCCGGGAGTAAGTTCGTTATGCGAAAAGTTCGTTATGTGAAACGCGTTACCCATAACAATACATGTTAAAAATTTTAATTCGTTCTGTAGAATAAAATATGGTACTGTAACATAAAAAAGATTGTACCTACACACGATTTTTATTTTTTAGTCAGAATCAGATTTAGGAGAGTCTACCGAGGCTTGCAGGGTCAAATCCTCTTTCTAATTATTTTTTGTTTCATTTCAACAGAAATCACCTTCCTGCTTTTCTTAGAACTCATAATATAGACACACAAAATTACATTTATTAAAACAAACAGGTGTGTGAGTTAAGCACAGAAAAGAACGACTGACGCGCGTTGATGCATGTTAATGCAAGTTTGAGCATCGACTGCGTGCGATCTTGGAAGTTCGGGCGGCAAAAATAAACACGATGCAGTTCGTTGTGCGAGTCGCACAATGAACGAACCGAAAGTTCGTTGTGCGCAGTGTTCGTTATGCGAGGCGTTCGTTATGCGAGGCACCACTGTACTTAATATTCGTCTGAACTAATATTTTATTCTATTTATTATAATAATAAATAAAAATTATTTCATACTTTACCTGAAATCGTTAAGCATTGTATAGAATTCCTAGGAATTATATAGAATGCCTAAATTACATACTTTACCGGTAACATATACACTAAATACAGTTATTTGTTGGCGGGTATACATATTTTTCTGAACAAAAACTACAGTGCTAATCACTCTGCCCTTATTTTTATTCTTAATGTAGCTTTATTAAATTTATTTTTAAATTATCTCCTATTTTTATTTTGATCCGATTCGCCCTGTAATCCGATTCGCCTCGGTCTACCCTACTTTAATTCCAAATATCGTGAACGAGATTTACCTGACTCTCGTCTCGTACCCTACAGTAGAGGCAACATTGGATAAGTCTTTAGCCATTTTATGCACATAGCCGGATCTGGTCTACATAACCGGCTTAATTTTAGACGAGACTTATCAGTTTGAGCAGCCACCCTGTAGAGTGGGTCACGTTGGGTGGGTTATGTGTGGGTGTGCACTGCATCACCGGTGCACAGGGGTAGGCCGTGGTGCCGGTATGTGCCTGGTGCCGCTCCTCGCGCCTTTCCTCCCTTAACTATGCTCCGCCATTGCAGATGCCAGCTTGCTGTCCTCCCGCAGATATGGACAACAACACGAACGCGATCAACGAAGCCTACTGTTTCGACGACATGGACGCATGCTTCGCCGCCTTTGATAAAGATGGGTGAGTTTTTATTTATTTATGCACTATCATTTGTTTATGAGTTGTTTGGATAGAACTACTAGCTTGCGTGATATTTGTTGTTATTTTAAATGTTATTCGTAGTGGATTTGAATCACATTAATTTGTTTTATCGAATTCAAGTAATTGAAATCACTTCTTTATTAAGTATAAATTGTAAAAAAAATATGTTTTCTTTTTATATTCATAGAAATTTAAATTTAAAAATTTAAAAGATAAACTAATTATCAATTTTTAAATCCATATGTTGTACCACCAATATATTATTCGATGTTTTTTAAATAATTTAGCAAAAATTAAATTGAAAATTTTTATATAAAAAAGTCGGATGTTTTGAATTTTTTAAATAAAGCGGGATATTTATACAAAAAATCTTATTATTAATGTTGATTGTTTTTCTTAAAACGTTATTTTCAAAAGTGTATATTTATTAATTTAAATAAAAGTTAATAATACAAAAATAATCGGGTTACTTTTTCAATGTATTTTTACCTAGTTCTATTTTTGATAGTTACTTGAAACTTGATGGTTGTGGTTTCGTGTCAAAGTTCAAAGAGTAACAACTAATGTACATGATAAAGGGTTTGCAGTGTGAAAACTTTAGAGTAGTAAAAAATGGAAAATTTCGATTTCAAATATCGTAAAAAAACAGTTTAAAAACTATTTTATCCAAAATAACAAATAATGCACATTACTTTTTATATGTACCCTTAAGGTACAAATTAATTTATTTTATCAACGGTTTCTTGTAATATACCCTAAAGCAGGAGTTATTTTAAGGAAATTTTAGAACAGCTCAATTTGAGGTAAACATATAAAAATACCATTTTTTTCGATGTTTCAATTTAATTTTTTTTTTTAAAGTTCAAGCTATACTTTCGCAGCTAGTGTTCCATACAATCAGACCCCCTTCCCACATAAATTATTGATATTTTTGAAAATATTCGTGATAAATTTTTTTTACCGAAAATTTTTTTTCTCTAAAACCAATTGTTCAGTACTTATAAGAAAATAAACAATTAAATCTTCATTGGTTAATGCCCTTAACTAATAAAGGAATATTTCGTTCTAATGTTCTTGAGCGGATCAGATAAAAAAAGCATTCTAAACGGGATAGCGCAATAAGCGGGAAATAAAATAGAAAATAAATATTTTCTTAAAAATATTTTTAATGTAGAATCATAATTTTATTATCGTATAAAAAAAATTTTATACGTTATGTATAGATTATGTAAAGTATTGTAAAGTACAGTTATGTAGTTATATCTACAATACCTATATTATTTTGCTCTAAAAAATATTTAATAAAAAGTTTGGCGAAGACGGGCTGATCTAGGAATAACACTTTCTGTAGCATTTAAGGGGGTATTCTGGTCTAGAGGCCTAAATTTAAGGCGTTTTTCCGAGTAGGATAAAAAAAATAAAAACATTTTTACCATATTTTTTTTACAAGATGTTTATTGACGTTTCAATCATAAAAAATAAGTGGGAGCTAAAAAAAAGGTGCGTCCTGCTCGACATGTTTCCAACCCTTGTAGCGTTCTGAAACAAAAAAATAAAATTATTTTTGATTAGTAAAGACGTTGCTATGGTTCGGACCTTGGAAAAAAAAGTTTTTTATTTTTCGATTTGAAAAAAAAAATTAGTAAAAAATGTTTTTTTTCAATATCCATGCTCCCGGATATAGAGGGATATACAAAGAAGATTTCCACCAAATTTCAAGCAAATCGTTAAAGTAGAACTCGAGATATCATGTCGAGCAGGGCCCCTATTCTCGAGTTCGTTCGACTTTTTCTCATTCGAGATTACTAAACTAAAAGTTACTAAGTTATTTACTAAATTATACCGTTATTCTCGAATCTCGATGCGACTTTTTTTCTATACAAATGTCGAATGAAAAATCTCGACTGCTCCTGGGCATGCGAGATTTATAATCTCGAACTAAAAACTCGAATCGACATATTCTCGAGTAAGCTCGAGATTAGGGGTACAGGTTGAAAAAAGTAGTGTCGAGAAAAAAAACGTTTAAAGTTTGAGACAAAGTTTCGGCAACGTAACTCAGATAATGGTACTTAATACCCACATGAAAAATCCTCTTGAGGATATATTCTAAAACTTTGAAAATATGCAAAAAAAAAATTTTTTTTCAAATTTATAGACCGGAAGACCCCCTTAAATATTGAAAATTTCCCATCGTAACTTCAAATGAAGACAATTAACTTTTTAAAGTGTCTAGCTCAGTGGTTCTTAAACTTATGTGGTCTAGGGACCCCTTTTTGAAAAATTATTTTTCAGGAACCCTCTTCCCCTGACTGAAAAACAAAGAACGTCGTTAAATACTAATTAATAACTATTAATACACTACTGGAAAAAATTAAAGGAACACAAAAATTTCCTAAATTTTTAAGTGATTTTTGAAAGGTTGTAACTCAGTCAAAAATAATCGTATGAAGATTTAAAAAAGATGATTTTGAAGCTTTAAATTTTTAGTTTTGAAATCTTTTGGCAAATTTTTTTTGCGGGTTACGGTTACTACGCAACCATAAGAAATAACGTGAGACAAAAATTTTCAAAAAAAAAATTATTTTTGTTTGGGTCCATTTTTTGGGAAAATTTTTTCTCGGTTAAACCAATGCATTGATCAGTTAGCTAGTTTATTTAGCTTTAATTTGCTTTTTTAAAATTTACTCTATATCGATTTATCGCTAAGATATCCGACTTTAAATGAAAAAGGATCCTTTTGTCTTTAATCATCGATATTGCAGCAAATAATAATCGCACAGTAAATCTAAGGACGGTTTTGAAAACATGATTAAATTCTCTACAAGGACATACCATGATTTTTAAAGAAAAATTTTTTTTTGTATACTCCACATTAATTTGAAAAACACTGAAAAAAATGACTTTTTACGTTTTTTTTAGAAAATCTACGGCGTATTTACTAATTTTGATGAAACGACTAATGTTGAGCGTAATTTTTACAGCTGAATATATCCACAATAACCCTTTAAATTTACAAGTTGATCCATCGAACCGTTTTTATGTTCCAAATGATCAAAGTTTTGAAAAGAATTAAAGGAACACGTTTATTGCTCCTAAAAATTCTGTAATCATTATCAAAATGAAATGAAGAATTTTTTGTTAAAATGTTTAACAATTTTTTTTAAGTTGCTGGACATTTAAAGAAATAATATTTAGTCGTTTCTAAAACGATTTGGCCTTTGTTTTCCATAATTATACTAATCTGCATTTATTGTATTAAATGCAAAGTTGATACCCCGAACTGAATTACGGCCACGATTTACACACATTCATAAGATTGATTTATCGATATTTTCTGCGATGTTTACTTACGTTGTAAAAAACATTTTTTTCAAAATTAATTTTTTTCTTATAATTTTTTTTTATCAAAAAGTTATCATAAGCGCGAAATACGACTGATGCGCTAACACCCACCCTATATCCGACAATTGCGATAGGTGCAACCCTCTTCAATTTTTTGTAAAAAAACAATTTTTTTTTCAAAACTTCAATTTTTTTTCATAGTCAGGTGGCATTTATCTGAGCCGGAAGTTGCTCTTGTTGAAGAGAATTACACCTATTCAGTTCGGGGTATCAAATATGTGCAATTAGTACAGATTATCATAATTATGGAATGCAAAGGTTTAATCGTTTCAGAAACGACTAGATATTGTTTCTTTAAATGTCCAGCAACTTAAAAAAAATTGTTTAAATTTTTTTTTCTTTTTTTATTTTCCTAAAAAAAAACAATATGTAGTGTAAAATTGTGGGAACAATCGAAAAAAAATCTTCATTTCATTTTGATAATGATTACAGAATTTTTAGGAGCAATAAACGTGTTCCTTTAATTCTTTTCAAAACTTTGATCATTTGGAACATAAAAACGGTTCAATGGATCAACTTGTAAATTTAAAGGGTTATTGTGGATATATTCAGCTATAAAAATTACGCTCAACATCGTTTCATCAAAATTAGTAAATACGCCGTAGATTTTCTAAAAAACCGTAAAAAGTCATTTTTTTCAGTGTTTTTCAAATTAATGTGGAGTATACAATAACAATTTTTTCTTTAAAAATCATGGTATGTCCTTGTAGAGAATTTAATTATGTTTTCAAACATTTTCCTTAGATTTACTGTGCGATCATTATTTGCTGAAATATCGATGATTAAAGACAAAAGGATCCTTTTTCATTTAAAGTCGGATATCTTAGCGATAAATCAATGTAGAGTAAATTTTAAAAAAGCAAATTAAAGCGAAATAAACTAGCTAACTGATCAATGCATTGGTTTAACCAAGAAAAAATTTTCCCAAAAAATGGACCCAAACAAAAATAATTTTTTTTTTGAAAATTTTTGTCTCACGTTATTTCTTATGATTGCGTAATAACCGTAACCCGCAAAAAAAAATTTGCCAAAAGATTTCAAAACTAGAAATTTAAAGCTTCAAAATCATCTTTTTTAAATCTTCATACGATTATTTTTGACTGAGTTACAACCTTTCAAAAATCACTAAAAAATTTAGGAAATTTTTGTGTTCCTTTAATTTTTTCCAGTAGTGTATAAATATAAATGCAAAGGTACTTTAATTTATGCCAAACATGTGTCACAGACCCCGGTATGAGTTCAGCGGACCCTAGTTTAAAAACCGCTGGTCTAGCGCATTTAGAGCCTATATTTTTGATAGCGGAAATATTGTAGGCGAGGAGCCGGTGACAGTAAAACTGCACTTAGATGAATTGTCAAATTTTGTATGTAAATGAATAGTGTATAGTCATAGGTACAACATAGGCCTGGTGTGTCAGGATTTATCCTGACCAGAATATATTTTATAAATTTTTATAATATTAATAAGTGTGACAGATATTTTAGTCAAGTTTTGAGCTGTCAAATAAGATATTTGAAAAGTAGAGCTAAAAACGAAAAAAAAGTAATTCCGCGATGAGGGTAACATTCCATTGCCTGTATGTATTTAAAATCGGTGTGCCAGACTGCTATATAGCTATCACACCAAATTTTTATGAGAACACAACACATTTGCAATAAAATGGTATTTTCAAAATTAATTTCCGTCAAAGTGCAAAATGCTTATACTTATTAATAATATAAAAATTTATAAAAAATATTCTGGTCAGGATAAATCCTGACACACCAGGCCTATGTTGTACCTATGACTATATACACTATTGATTTACATGCAAAATTTGACAATCCATCTTAGTGCAGTTTTACTGTCATCGGCTCCCGGACTATTGGTTTTCTTCATCATCTCTGTCTTCTTGATATTTTTGTGGGTTGATACATTAGTGTATGATATTGTCCATGTATGGCAGCTATAGGGCGACCATTATAACTATCAATAATCCTGCAATTTTATTGTACATTTTTTTTAAATTAGCTTATCAATCATGAATATATAACCAGGCCCGGATTTACCATGCAGGCAGTGTAGGCACGTGCCTAGAGCGGCAAAAATGTAGGGGCGGCAGATTTTGAAAAAGTAACCTAAAAATATTTTTTTGGCAACGAAAAAAAAAAAAAAAAAATCTTTTTTTTTAATTTTTATTCCATGAAAAGGGCGGCAATTTTCGTAACTGCCTACGGGCGGCAAATTTGTAAATCCGGCCCTGTATATAACTGTTGATATCCGACCATTGTTCCATTGTTATTATTTGCTCAAGTCCTTGAAATATACTTACATAATCAACCTTTACCTGTCATATGAACACCGATTATATGGCTTTTTAGAATGATATTTATACATGAAATAGTTAGATAGTAAGTACTTACATATATATGTTTACATCAAATATGCTTTAGTGTAGGTAGGTACTTGAGATAAAACTAAATATAATATCATAGTTTTATCGAATAAAGGTTAACCACTTAATGCTTTTGTTTCTATAAAAATATCGCACTTTTACCACAAATATACTATGTTACTCGACAGTGTTTCGACTTCACAAGAAGTCCTCATCAGGAGTCGAACGATTACAGACTGGAATCGTTAGTATATTTCAGGTAAAGGTGCAATTTTAGTTTAAGTGAGTAACAAGTAATACTATCCAAGTGCCACTTGCCGATTTTCTTGAATCTTTGCACACACGTAGTATATCAAAAAACATTAAACAGGTGGTTTTTATTTTGGCTAACAAGGCGTTTTAAGGGTAGAAAACACATTCGAAAGTTGAATCCCATTTAGTACAATGCTAACTAACGCTACTTATGAGTGTCATTCTCTTACAGTTTTTACGAATCTTTTTTATCATAATTTCATTGTCTGCGTGTTTTTGAGATCGCAAACTTCTTAACACCCTTCTTTCAGATGACGGAAACAATAAGCAAATCACGAAATTTTAAGAAATTGAACCTTATGAAGACAGGATTATTATATCTTTTTAATGTTTCCCATTATACTGTTTACCCAGATTCTGCGATTTAGATACGTCATTTTAAGTTTTTCATCCACCACTTCTAAATTGATATAACTGATGCTTACCAAAATCGTAATTATGTATTTAATAAACTTCGCAAGTGATGTTAAATAAAGTTTTTTAAACTTATGTGATTTTATCCACCATTTTGTATTTGCCATTTTCGTTAAACTAATGTCAAAATCGTCATTAGCGATCTCAAAAACTCGTAGACAATGAAATAATGATAGAGTAATGTCGTAAAAACTGTAAGAGAATGACACTCATAAGTAGTAGCGTTAGTTAGCATTGTGCTAAATGGGGTTAAACTTTCGAATTTATTTTCTACCCTTAAAACGCGTTGTTAGCCAAAATAAAAAAAACAAACAGGTGTTTAATGTTTTTTGATGTACTACGTGTTTGCAAAGTTTCAAGAAAATCGACGAATGGCACGTGGGTAGTGTAACTTGTAATAAAGCACAGTTTCTCCGTTTTTCGATTAATTTATAAAAAGAGGTAAAAAAATAGTTTTTTTTAGAATAAGTTTCAATGGGATCATAATAATACATATTTGAATCATAAGAATTATTAAAACATGGCGTTAAAATATCAAATATAAAAATACAATATGTGAAAACACACGGTAATAACGAAAGAAGCAAGAAAGAACACATGCAATCCAAAGGACTGAATATCTCGAGCTAAAGAAAAGCTCGTTTAGGAGCTTTTCTTTAGCTCGAGATAAAACAAGAACACATTACTGGCGAGTGTTACTCGGCTTACAAAGATCTATCAATATGGGTTACGGTCTTTAAACGAAATCATCTATATCATGATTATCATGGCTTAGGACTACCATAGACTAGTTCCATTATTGGTTCCATTTTGGCTAATGGGAGAAAACGTATTTTGTAATTTCAATTTGAATATTCCCAGAATAGAAATTTCAAATTTATTCTCTGTTAATTCTTCATGCTTGAAAATGTGTATTAGAAAGGGGGGGGGGGGGGTATGAAAAAAATCGTATCTAACGTTTATTTTTCGATATAATGAAGTTGTAATACACTTCCTATACAAAAATTTGCAGTTTAATATACATGTAAAATTAAAAATTTTCTATTTGTCATTCTTTTCTCTTGAAAATGTGTATTGGGAGATTTTTTTGTACGAGAAAACTTAATCTGATGTTTATTTTGAGATAAAATTTACTTTTGACACACTTTCCAAACAAAAATTTGCTAGAATCAATCATGGCAATTTTGGTGTACTTATCACATTGTTATAATCAGTAGTGAAGACTTCAAAACACATAGTGTGTTATTATGTGTTTATTCATAGAACATTCTAAAAATTTCGAGAAAAATGCAAAAATGGAATTGTATGGAATAATCTGGGAATATTCAAATCGAAATTATAAAAAGCTTTTTCTCCCATTAGCCCAAATGGAACATGCAATGGAGCTAGTCTATGGTAAGCCAGGATTTCATTTATTCAGAAAAATTCGCTGATTAATCAAAATGTATGTATAGCTGTTGTTTGCGAGATATTAGTTAACAAACATTTTCTTGACTGCAAATTCTTTAATTTAAATTAATTAATTTTAATAACTTAAAAATTCGAATTTTACAATAAAAGGTAGTAGAGAGAGAGATGCACAATATAGCAACTAGAAATAAAGTTAAATCAATTTCCTATAACTTATTTTAGCGATGTTTAAAATATTTTATATTAAAAATATTATGCCAATCTTCATTTCTACGTGTCAAGCAGCTAATTATATCGTAGTACAGTGTAACCTTAATATAACATATAACGAACCTCAATATAACAATTTCCTCGATTTAACAAATTTTTTGAAATCCCCTAGAACTGCCCATAAGAGTTAATGCAAAATATACCTTTATATTACGAATACATTTGTCAACAACCTCTTTATAACGAATTTTTAATCTTATTACCCATTGAAATTAAACTACCTATCTACTTATTTTTTACGGATTTCATTGCATTTCATTTTGATTATTTTGTGACAGAAAACTGTAAACTGTTTTTAAATAAAAAATACAGTTTTTTCTTTAAAATGTGTTTTATTTATTAGTGGAAATCGTTCGCTATAACAGGGTATGCAGATGAGTATCTATACGTAATGTTGATGTTAATAAACAAGTTTTCTTACCTTGTTATAACGAATTGTAGACCAATCTAACCTTTATATAACAAACCTCACTGTAACAAATTACTTGGTATAACGAATATTTTCTACTTCCCTTCAGTTTTGTTATATCGAGGTACACTGTATATAAAATTTTAAGTCAAATGATTTTGTAGTTGAAAGTTTATTAATAGATAACTCAAACAGTGTTAATCTGACTACTTTAAATAACTTTCAGATTTCTCCATAATATCTACTGTATCTTTTTAATTCTTTGGGGGAGATCATGACCCCTTGATCCCCCCTTGTATACACACCTAACTCCGTTGAAAGTGCATGTAAACTAATAAATTTTGTTAACTCATTTATATATCACCTGACATAATTCAATTTTAAATTACCATTTAGCATATTATATAGGTACTTCAGTTATAATGCGGTCCTGTCGTGAGTTTCCTGTTTAATAAAAGTTATTCGACACTCGAAAGTTTGCTATAAACGTGTTAATTGCTTGTCTAATACCTGCACTAACGATTCACGCGATCTCCAGCTTTTTGTACTTTGTTGTTTGGTTTGTAAACACGAAACTTATTGATTAATGTACATATTTTATGTATGTGTATGTGTATACATGGTGTGTACGTGTTACACCAAAATTACATTTGTTTTCATGTATAAATAATAATCAATCGATTATTATATTTTTTGATACTGTGTCCTGATTGTTGACGAATTTCTATTCAAGTTGATCGAGTTATAGAACACTGTAATACCGACAAATGTATTTTAAGGTAGTTTTGTTGAAGTAGGTAATAAATTCTTGAATTTTTACAGATTTATAATCAATAACCATAGATATAGAGACATGGACTGCGCATTTTGTATTATATCCCGTAATGTGTCAAATTTGCTCACATAAGTGAATACATAGGCGCCGACTTTTCACTTAACCTGGGGGGGCGAGATTTTCATAATTTTGGGGGGGGGGGTCCAAAAAAATTCCTTAAAAAATGTGCAATATCCAACTTTCGTAATAACGACAAAAATTTCAGAAACGCAACTAATAATGTGAAAAAAAAAATTTTTTTCATCAAATTATTGTAGTTTCGATAAAAATCGATCAAACTTTAATTATTTGAAATAATTGAAAAGTGGACATTTATATTTAATTTACAGAGGCTCATGAAACGTAAACGACGATTTTAGCTGAAAATATAGTAAAGTGTAGAAAAGTTGCAGAATTTTTTTTAAAGCTGTTGATCTATCTAATTGTTAGCTTTGTAAAGAAAATAAAAGATGTTTTAGTATTAATTTCCTTTTTGAAGAAATTTTTAGTGATCATTTTTACTCAAGTGACAAGTATTTGAATATTTACACCTTTTTTTAAAGTAAAAATCTTATTGACAAAAGTATCTTTAATTTAAAAGAAACTAGAGTTCAGCTGCACAGGTGGGGCAAAGCCCCCCTGGTATAATATCTGGGGGGGCGATCGCCCCCCCGTAGTCGGCGCCGGTGAGTGAATATCTCAAACGCATATCAACTCTATATTTTTTCATTCATGTTTTTAACCAACTACTCAACGCATGACGACCACTGGCGTAGATAGCTTTTTGCGATGGGGGAGGAGACTTATGACTTTGTATTAAAATTAAATCTCATAGTTATATTTTTCATTATGAAAATCATCTTTTATGTGGTGCAAAGTACAAAAATTGGTTATATTCTTCACTTATGTCCGGTATTATAAAGGACCTAGTAAATTTGCAAGCTAGCAAGCACTTTAAAATGGGGTATCAAACTTATATGACAGTTCTCTTGAAGTTTTTTGACAGATAGTTTCATACATAGGAAGTAAAAAAAAGGTGTGTAAAGTATATTTACTAAAGTGTATTTACTAACCTTGTGTAAAAAATGGTAAAAACCAACTTAATGTGCCTGCAACTATCTGTTAAAAACTCAGAGAGAACTGTCTTATAAGTTTGATATCTCATTTGAGAGTACTTGCTAAATGCAAATTTGTTAGGTCCTTTATAATACTGGACATTAGATGTATTCATTATTGAAAAAAAAATACTCGTATATTATAATCATCTTATAATTTTCGTAGTCTCATGGGGAGGGATTGATCCTCTTGACCCCACCCCCACTAATTAACCAACACATGACGACTGTTTTTGAGTCAATCCATGCTCTATCTATGTCTATGACAATAATTTTAATTTAAAAATTTCATATGGTTTCGACTTCGACCGTTTTGACTGTGGTGTATTCACAAACCTAGATAAATACAGACAATATCATTTAGATAATGGTTATACTCGATTCCGTTTATATAAAAAGTACCTACAAACTACAAGGACAAATTTTTACTATCTTATTTTTTACTACAATTTGTAAAAAAAAATCTATACCTACTTTATCATAATCCGAAGATAACAGGACATTGTAATAATATTTATCAATACATTAGAACCTCAAGAAAATGACTGTTCCTTTTCCTTCAGATCCCAAATCGAAGTAAAATTCGAACTAATAACGGTTTTTTTATTTTCAATACATTTTTACTTTTTTACTAGTAATTACAATACGAGAAGTTTCTCCTACAGTCTGTTAAGTAAGAGCGTGTACGGCGTTACTCGCAGTCAGTAAGTTATACAAACCTAAATCTTTTTTCATTAGGTTCAAGGTACTCCCGTTTATTGCGCTTTGATGAAAAAATTTCAGTCTATGTCGATCTTTTGTCAGAAAAATACAAAAACCGCGATTTTAGTGACGTGTACGCGAAACGTTTTGAAACGTGTTTCTTAGCAGGCACCCAAAAGGGCCAAAAATGTTTAATGCAGTGGCGGCCAAGTACATTAAAAAGTCGAAGGCATTTGTTTAGAAGAGGGTGAATCGGTTTAAAGAGTTGAAAAATGTTGACGACTTTCCAGATCGTGCTTCAGTAGAAAAAATGGCCAAAAATGAGGGAAATCTGATCGTGACATTGTTTTAAAAAAATCGACATGAACTGAAGTTTTTTCAAAAAGCGCAATAGACTGTATCTTCGATTTGGCGAGGAATCAAGTGTTTTATTTTTCTACGAATATTTTCAATTGAGAAACATTCAATGACAGTTCTATTTTTAAAATATTGTCGAAAATGCGTAGCCGAAAAATGCAGCCGAAAGTGGCATCGCTAGGGGGTGACACTCGAGGCGAAAATCGTGAGTGTCCCCCCAAAAAAGTTAGGTTTTATTTTTTGTACATTAGGTGGGTGTCACCCTCTGAAAAAAAATTGTTTTTCAATAAATTGGGTGATTATCACCTCTTATAGACTTTCAATAATAAAAAAAATTAATTGGATCAATTTTTATACACATTAAACCCCTGGATGCTCAAAATAACCAAAAAAGAGGGTAAATAGGCTTTATTTTTTAACATATAAAACGACGACGAGTGTCACTCTTTTGAGGGTGACACCTAGGATGATCCCCTTCCCCCGCTATTCCTAGTGACGACACTGCTGCCGAATAAAATTTATCTATAATATACTTTTATTTGTTTCTAAAATATTCGGTGTAATTGTATAATATTCTTTATATCATTATCGAATAGTCATTTAGTTACCTATAAATTTTTATGGTAATTTTTCCAATAAAATATTCTTCATGCGCATGTATTATAATTTAACTAGAACTAAATGATACTTCATTTTTATACAGGCTTGATAAAAAAACATGTTTGAAACTAATCACACAAACTACATATTAGTTTTAAAAATTTTTCTCATACAAATAGTTACTAGGTACATATAAAACACCGGTCTATTATATTAAATATATTAATTAAGGACGAAAGATAATAATTGATAGGATGTTTATTAAGTACGCAGCCATACTCAAAGGACGATTCTTTGGTTTATTTGAAGAAAAAAAGTTCATATAAATATTTGTTCGAAAATGTTTTGTGACGGAGCTACAGCCCTTTAAAGAGTTTACCTAAAATTAGTTTTTAATCCATATCTTGAAACCCATTGCGATTCAGTTATGAAATTTAATACCGAATGAGTTTAATATTAATACGTGTTATCGATTTTTAGTATCAATCAATAATAGATACATAATTACTGTTTAAAATATGATAAATTTTGTGAGCAGCGAAAAAATATTGTGGTACTTATTTTAAATTTATTATACCCCCCTCCCCCCACGTGAAGTAAACTTACTTAATTTGTAGGCTTTATCAGTTGTGAGATCTAATTAAAAATAAATTATTAATTGTTTTGTAACGCCCACCCCTCTCCCGCCTGTACGAACACGCATGAAATGTCTTGTTTAAAATAAGAGAAACTAATTGTCTTCGAAATATTGTTTAATACCCGGTATTATAAAGAATTGCTAGAGTACGAAAGCAAATTAGCTTCCAGCTAACACTATCTGCTAGGTATTAAATATAAACGACAACTACTCACAGATGTAATGAATGAAATCGCATATGTGATAACATTGACGCATGCGCGGATAAGTAGAAATCAGCAACTTAAAATAAGCACTCTTAAGTGTACCTCATTTATATTATTATACATTTATATCTGTTTTAAAATATCGAGCAATTTCATAACCATTTGACATCTAGCAGATAGCGTTATAAGTTGGAAAGTAATTTGCTTTTGCATGACGCAAACAAATTCTTTATAATACCGGGCATAAAACAGTCAATTTATTGTTTCCATCTGACAATATTGTTATTAAAGAGAAACAATGATATAGTTGGATTAAGATTCTATTTCGATATTAAGATAAATATAATCTTAAGTAACTAATAAAATATTTTAAGTAACCAATATTATCAACAACCGGATCGTATGATTCGTATGAACTAACTAATGTCCGGTAACATTAGCACAAGTACCCTCAGAGCCGGCCTTTGCAAGCTTGGCGCCCCGGGCCAAATATTTTTTTGCCGCCCTCCCGATCTTTGAAGAGCTTTATTTTTATTTCTACCGCAAAAAAATCTGAATCGTTAAAGCGTTAAAATTCCGAAAATGTAACGGAAGTTAAAGTTAACCGAAAACACCAAAAATGTAACGGAAGTTAACCGTTAAAAGTTAACCATCCAAAATGTTTGAAGACCTTTTTTTTGCTTTTTCGCAAACATTCTTATGTATTTGTCATCAAACAACCAATGTAACGGACTAAAGTTAACGGAAGTTAACAAAAGCGTTAATATTTTTTTTAGTTAACTTAAAAGTTAAGCATTTTGTTAACTTCGTTAATTAACGATTAACGGATTAACGAGTTAATGCCCACCTATGAATAAAAGGTATGTTATGTACCATATATTTACTAACTTTGAGTAAAAACTATACAAATTAACTTACTGCCCATGCAAATATCTGTTAAAAATTCAAGTTTGATACCTCATTTGTGAGTGCTATGATACCGAACATAATAGTCCAAGAGGTGAGCGCCATAATTTGCAACTACTTTCTAAAAACTGATTTTTTGATATTACGTCACATTTGTGGTGTAGATATACAGCCTGCCGTCATCAGTCAGCTATATAGTTTCGTTAGCGTTTGGCGCCGGGTTGGTTTTAACTTTGTTAAAAAAACTATACACGTTGCAACTACTTTCTAAAATCTGAAAATTAATTTGTAAGCAGTATACTAAGTAAGAACCTCTTTTATCATAGTCAGTCATCAAAATCTTGTAACCGGGCACGTCAGCAGCGCGTTTAACTCGTAAAAAATCTACACATCGTGAAAGTACTTTCTAAAATATGAAATTCGGAACAAGAGTTAAGAATATTATTATTATTAAAAAAAATAGTCAGTCCAAATTTTACCTTAACAAATGCCGTCAGCAGCTGATTTACCACCCCCGCAACAAACGCTAACGAAACTAGCTGACTGGCGGCAGGCTGTATATCTAATATCTACACCACAAATTATAGAAAGTAGTTGCAAATTTTGGTGCTCACCTCTCCGACTATAAATATTCATGAAACTATTCTCTCGAACCGGTGAAAACCGGTTGAACCCCACAATAACCTCTAATAGTATATATAATATAATAATATTTCCCCTTTTGGTAAATACACAGCTGTATTAAGTGCAGTAATTAATTATTTTAGACAAACTAATGGTAAACATTCATGAATTTATTTTATTTACCAGTATAATATTTAAAAGAAAAATCAATTTAAAACAAAGAAAAAACACTTTGACAAAGATGTAGTGGCTTGAACTTTTGACGTTGTTAAATATTGTGTTAGCGAAATCCTAGACAAAGGTATTTTTTGTACATTTATAAATAGAGTCACAATAAAAAGAAAAATGTGTTATTTATAGATGACCATAAATACCCATTATATTCGATATTCATTCAGAATAAACATACCCAAACAAACAGTGCTTCTAAAACAGTTCAAAATGCACGTTTTTTTTATTCATACCTAAAATTAGAATATATTTTTTGCAGTTATTTTCACAATAAACATGTCAATTTTTCTTGATGACCTTAAAACGTTTTACACTCAATTTTTTCAACAATGATTTTACTAAATCAGCAATACAAGCTTAGCGAAAAATATAAAATAATAAAAGCTTCAAAACGAATATTAATTGATAATTAGCACGAAATCATTCAAATTAGCACAAATTAGCAAATTTAAAATCTTGTACTGTAAAAATAACAGTTGGCAATATTCCTAGAAATTATTAAAAATTTAAGAAAAAAGAACATGTTTTATTTTCACCAATAAATTAAGCAACGTAATTTTTTTTAAGATTAATATACACTCTCAAATTTAAGCTTTATGAATTTTAAGTCAAGACCTTTCGAATGATACCTAACTCGTCTACTTTAGGGCACATACGCCCAGTATTATCAACTTTAACTAAATGCTCCTTTAACTAACTGTCGTATTCCGTATTATCAACAGATCCAAGCATAATACATTTAATTAAATAGATTTTAAATTATCTGCAGTATTTCTTTACAACGTATATTATGTAAATTTTTCATTGTGAGTTTAAATATTGATTTAAATCACGTTTGTAATACACCAAATTACTTTAAAAAAGCATTTAGCGCTAAAGGAGCTTTAAATTGGTCGATAATACCGGGCAATAGTCAGAACAATATAGCTGTCACAAAAAATTTCCTTATTTTTTTAAATATATAGATTTTAACTTTTCGTTTTGTTTGCAGAGACAATTACTTAAACTTGAACGAATTCGGTTTGATCTGCAAGGCGTTATTCAGAAACGATAAAGGCAAGCTGTACCAATTAGAAGAGCACAGACTCAAGGAGATATTCGCGGTGTTTGATAAGAATGGCGACGGGTTCATAGATAGAGATGAGTTCGTATTCTGTTGGAACCATTGGATCAAAACTGTAAGTAAATTATAAAAAAACTAGCGGAATCCCGCGGCTTCGCTCGCGTAAACTTCGAAACTAATTAGAACCCTCCATACGTGATAAGGGATGACATATTACATTTTTATAAAAACGTAAATATCTCGGAGCTTAGTTAAAAATTGTAAAAAATAATCCCCTGTCCACCCCCGCCAGTATGGGTTGAATGTCGAAATTTTTATTTTAATAGATGACTATTTTGCCCGAATTTACCTTTATAAGTAAAGCAGGTATGCAGATAAACATATCTAAATCCATTCTCGTTCCCGTCCCATTCTATTAGGGCTTGAATATCGAACTTTTATTTTCAATTGAATATTAATTTGTCCGAATTTACCTTAATATCATGAACAATTGGACACCTATGTTCTAGAGCATAGGTGTCCAACCTTTTGACCCTCGTGGGCCGCAGATCGCAAAAAAATAGCGAAAAAAATTGTTAAGGGCCTCAAAAAAAAATTGAAGACCTTTGTTTTTTTTGACTTGATTAATTTATTTATATCTCTGTAGTATGTACACTATCTATACTACTTTATAACACAAAAAATCTGAAGACCTTTTTTTACTTGATATCGTTAGTTATTTTAATATTTTACATTTTTTTATCTTTATATTATATTTTTTATCTTTATATTTTATATTAAATCTTATGTGGGCCGCACGAAATGTGCTCGGGGGCCGCATGTGGCCCGCGGGCCGCGGGTTGGACAAGCCTGTTATAGAACATGGAAGTGATGTATGGTTCTCCATACCGATATTTTTACTTGATATCGTTAGTTATTTTCATATTTTACATTTTTTTATTTTTATATTATATTTTTTATCTTTATATTTTATATTAAATCTTATGTGGGCCGCACGAAATGTGCTCGGGGGCCGCATGCGGCCCGCGGGCCGCGGGTTGGACAAGCCTGTTCTAGAGTACCTACCTACTTGTGCCATGTTTTATCGGTGAATACAAAAAACAATATTTTACAAATTTTTCCACCCCCTAACACCTTAGGGGTTATAATTTGGGAAATGCTAAAATAATTGTTTCATTATTTATATTGTAGAGTATGTTAGATAAGTTTCAATTAAATGTGAACAAAAAAAATATTTTTTTATATAAACTTTGACACCCTTTTTTAAGCCCGTAGGGGTTGAATTTCGAAAAATCCTTTCTTAGTGGGTGCTTACATCATAAAAGGAAGGCACCTACGAAATTTCACGTTTCTAGGTCCAGGGGTTTGGGCTCTACGTTGATATATGAGTGAGTGAGTGGTTAAGGACAAACTTTTATAGATATAGATATAGTGATGCATCACACAACAAACGCTTCGCATAACGAACGCTGCGCACAACGAACTTTCTGTTCATTTATTACGAATTTGTCGCCCAAACGCTCCTGCGTATCACGAAGTCACCCGAACTTCCAAGGTCGCGCATATCGAACTTTTCGCATAACGAACTTGCTCTGCAACGAATTAAGTATCACTGTACTATAATTAAAACTTGAAATTATAAGGTGCACGCATCTTCTAAAATCAGGGGAGCCTAAAGTATTGAAAAGTTAGGTAATTTACTAAAAAAATATTAAGACCCATCATGAGCCCTTTTTTCAGGAACTACAAGAGATATAGAATTGAAATTAATATCAAATACTAAGGTCTACAACCTCATCATAATCTTGTCAAAAAATAAAGTTTCTAATAATACAATAAACAGATACAGCCTGTCAAAACGTATATTTATATTCTCAGACTGACTCATTAATAATCAAAATCTATAGGGTACTTCTCGTTGATCTAGAATCTTGAAATTTGGCAAGGAAGGTCTCATAGCACAAGTAAAGGAAAAAATCATTAATTTCTTATTCTATAAAGAGTTATTACGTGACAAACTTAATTTTGCGATTTCTTTAATACAACGTCTACAGAAGACGTCTACACACAGAGACACTTTGACAATGGAGTCCATTGTCTATGTACATAATTTAATTATGTAACTAACTATTGTCAATAATTACGTTTTATTTAACGATACGGAACCCTCAGTGCGCGAGTTATACTCGCATTTGTCTGAATTTTTTATTAGAGGGAATACCATGCTCCTTTCATGTCTAAAATAATCTAGACAGTAGAAAAAAAATTATCAGGAACTTTGTATGATACATTATATTTATTTAAAAAATTGGTCAGAGAATTTAGAATATAGGTACATTAGAAACCGGTTATAACGACTACGGTTAATACGACGTACAGATTTTAACGATTCAAAATAAAGGTCCAACTGAATCCTATATAATTGTTTTTTATGGTAGCCGGTTATTACGACTATTTGCTTTTACGACCTAATTTGACCGGTCCCTTCGAAGTCGTTATAACCGGTTTTTACTGTATTATGGTCAAGAACTTTTTTTTTTAAGCTGTATAACTCTTGCACTAAATCTGCCTAAAATGTACATTTAAAATGAATTAAATATGGACATAATCCTACTTGATAGGGAAAGAGATCAAAAGGAAAATAAACTTTTATGTCCAGTATCATAAAGGGACTAGCAAAATTGGCTAGCTAGCAAGCACTCTCAAATGAAGTATTAATTTTGTGATAGTATCTATGAATTGGCTATGGAATTTAGAGCAGTGATACTTCAACATATTGCAACACAGTTGGCAACTCTGACTGTACAAAATAATTTTCATAATACCACCACTGTTTTAATACCGTTGGTGTTTACATACAACACATGCACGAAACTTGTCAATATCTTCATGAAACTACAAGAGAACTGTCATATAAGTTTGATACCTCATTTGAGAGTGCTTGCTAGCATAGGTGGGCATTAACTCGTTAATCCGTTAATCGTTAATTAACGAAGTTACAAAATGCTTAACGGATTAACTTTTAAGTTAACTCAAAAAAATGTTAAAGCTTTTGTTAACTTCCGTTAAATGTAACTTACGTTAACTTTAGTCCGTTACATTGGTTGTTTGATGACAAGTACATAAGAAAGTTGTCGAAATAGCAAAAAAAGGTCTTCAAACATTTTGGATGGTTAAATTTTAACGGTTAACTTTAACTTTCGTTAAATTTTCGGTTAACTTTAACTTCCGTTAAATTTTCAGAATTTTAACACTTTAACGATTAACGAAGTTAACTTTTCGATTAACTGTGCCCATCTATGCTTGCTAGCTAGCAAATGTACTAGCTTCTTTATGTATGTTACCAGATATTAGACAGTTGGACTTTATACGTTTAAGTATAAAAAATTTTGTTGTATCTTAATTTCAGATTGTGCATCCCGTATCAGCCTTCCTGATAGTCGACGTTCAGAACGACTTCATCTCGGGTACTCTCAACATCAGCAAATGCTCCGCGCAGCAACACGGCATTGATGTAATCGAGCCGATTAACAAACTCCTTGACACCGTAGAGTTCGATGCAGTGTTCTATTCATTAGACTGGCATCCGCACGACCATGTCAGCTTTATAGACAACATATTCCAACGCAAGCTAGATAAGAGTACTCCAGTTCAGGCGGACCATGCGCAAACTTATGATACGGTGATATTTGCTGGACCGCCACCAATGAAGCAGAGGATGTGGCCGAAGCATTGTGTCCAGGATACGTGGGGGTCTGAGCTACATAAAGATCTTAAGGTAGGTTAGAATCCTTAATTTCTTAAAATATAATGTATACAGAGTGTTCCGCGTAAAGGATCGTGTTTTTGATAACAATGTTTCAAATAAAAGTTGTTTTTGAGGAGAAGTAAAATGGCATTATTAGATTTTTATTTGGTGGACGTTTCCAAACCAATTCAAGGTCATTTTTGACTCTTCAAGCGAAATTTATCTGAAATATTTTAGTGCACGAGATTTTAAACTTTCAAGAATCAAGCCGTAACTTGAGGCTCGGGGACCCCAGGGCAGCAAGTGACCGAAGGCCCTCAGTATATGTAAAATATTAAATCTTTTTGCATGTTAGATACGGCCTTGTCAAGATTTTATCTTGGAAACTAACAACTTTAGAAAAATAGTAACTAAAAAAAATTTTTAACAATTTTTTTATCTAAAAATATAATCAAAAAATTAATAAAAAATAATTTTCCAAATTTAAGATCAAATTTTTTTTTGTCTTTGTACTATTTCTGTAAAGTTGTTGGTTTCCGGAAAAAAATTCTTGAAATTCCAAAAATTTCTAATTATTTTACAAGTTTTTAGGTTTCCGCGGTGAGCTTGACATGGGTCTTGGCTTCTGGGTATAAATAGTGTCCTTTTATCGGGCATTGCGTCCCCACATTGCTATTAAAAGTGCTTTCAATAGAGCTCTAAAAGGTATCTACTGCAATGTGCAACGAAACGTTGACCGATAGAACGACCAAACTGACACGATTTATAACCAAAAGCCAAAACTTCAATTCTTTTTTTAATTGTCTTGAAAAATTTAAGGCAAACAAAAACAGTTGTTTAGGTAAATTCATTTTTATGCATTTCAAGCTAAAACTTAAAACTAGTCATTAGGGGGGGGGGGGGGTAACATTTTTATGGAGGATCATTGATATTTTACGTATATATTATATCGCATAAACATTTGGCCTCATGAAGTGGGGGGGGGGGGGCTTGATATGCCACAGTTTTAATAAAGTTCAGTTAGTACCTATGTCACTTATTTTGATTCCAGGTAGTCCCTAACGCAGTGAAGATCTACAAAGGTACTAACCCCGAGGTGGACTCGTACTCGGTGTTCTGGGATAACAAGAAGCTGACGGAGACGACGTTATGCGCACAACTACGGACCAAGAACGCTACAGATATTTACGTGTGCGGTCTCGCGTACGATGTGTGTGTCGGTAAGTTAGAAATTACAGTATATACAATCACCGCTTGATATAACGACGTAACTACCGCTTGATATAATGACCTTCCCTTATCTCCACTATTATACCACCGATTGCTTTATTTCGGCGCGAAATTTAAACTTACCAATTAACGTTAAATGGTGGTGGGGACCCCTCTCGCCGTCGTTTTTTCAAGCGGTTAAATTACTAACACCGTTGTTATATGAAGCAGTGAGTGTACTGTTTAACTAAAAATGAAACTGATTCTAGTGAAATATTCTTGAGCCGATAAATTCTCCTATACACGCAATATGGGTATATATCGGGCTATAGCAGAAAATAATTTGAGGCCTCCCTTGTTGATAGATCTTTAAAAAAAACTACTCTCCACAAAAAATTAAAATTGAATTTCCTTCAAGATTAAAAAAAGGAAATATCTATCTTAATAGCACTAACGTATAATCAAGGGCGGACTAAATAAAAATAGGGCCTTAGGCAAGGTTCTTATTTCGGGCCACGTTAACCTCTAGAGGGCCGGAAAGCCAATATTTCGGCACACCAGGGAATCTTCATTTTTTGTTTTTAGATTAAAATACATCGAAAACGTATATTTACACTTCCAAATAAATAAAAATTGTTTACGCAAGGCAAAGGAGTAGTTTTTACCCTATTATAGGGATTGTTTTTGAGTTTACTGTATTTTTGACGTCAGATTTGGATTCAGCGTCGAAAAATATATCGAAAAAATATATATTTGTATAATGAAAAAAGGTTATGTACTATTTAAAATAATATATTTTTTCGAATTTGAAATTTTTAACACGGGTTGTTCCTTTCCGGGTCGAAAAGCCAATATATTGGCTCACCCCGTGATCGACACTTTGCCTATGATCAATAAATGATATAAGATACCTTTTATACCAGTTTTCTGAGGGCGAAATAGCCTCTGAAATCCCGGCACTCTTAAGGTTAAAAACCCAAAATAAAAAAAAAATAAAATTCAACTAAGAAGTTGTCCGAAGACCATTTTTTTTTAAATTCGAGCCCCCAGAAATTATGGCCTCTAGTCAGTTGCTTAGTCTATGTAGAATCTAAGCCAAAGTTCGCCCCTGCGTATAAATATCCTTTTATTTAAGGATTTTTTCTTCATTATAATACTAATTTAGATTTTGATAATATTTCTTCATTGATTTATTGCAAATTGCAACTACATTTTTTTTTAAATCCTATATTCCTTGATTATTCTAGAGAATTTCTTACGCACTGCGTAATCCACATCTGGAGAGGAAAAATATACAAGAAGTATATATTTTACAATAAAACTAAAAAAAGCTTCGTGTATAAACATATTAAAAATATATTAATTTTATCGATGATCGTAAACTTGTTCCATATTTCTTTTCTAAATATGAAACACTAACCAATTTTTATTTTCAACAAACCACGACATTTATGTCAAATACATTTCAACTTATATATCCTTAACATATTAAAATAAAAATATCTGTCAAATAGATTTTCGCCAGGATCTTTTTTTGCTAGCTATATTATTTTATTTCATATAAATATTTCTTCACCCCGTCAACATTTGATACTGAAATGTCTGTATATTCACACTGTTTCATCTTATGTGTCAACATTTTATATAAATAATATCAGTTCTATGTTTATATTACTGGTATTTATACACAAAATTACTTTTAATTGCGCATTTAAAATCAAGGTTAAGACGGATGACCTAAATCGATTTCAATCACGAATTTTAAGATAATTTATTTCTGACGTATTTTTTTTAAATTTGATTACATCTAATCGTCACTTCGAAAATTTAAACATTTCTTAGGATAATAAAAATGTAATCACATAAAATTTGGAAGATTTTTGGTACAGTCGACTCTCGATAATTTGAATCTCTCAATAATTTAAAAAGTTTTTTTCCGGCGCGGCTCCTTGAGTCATTCCACGTCAAGCGGGACACTTTTTGACCTCATGTTTTCGGATTTGGCTATAATTTTTTTTACAGGTTCTTTGGACCCAATTTATATGTCAAACAATTTTTATTTTATTTTTATCACCCCTAGTTTAGAAGTTACAATCACCAAATGTATTAATTTTTTAACTATTTTGACCAAGAAGAAGCATTTTTATCTATTTTAAACCTACTAAAAGGGGTAATTTTTAGCTAAACTAAGTTAATGCGATTTGTCTTAGTGTCCCCAATAAATAACAACCATAAAAAATACTCCGTTGCCGCTTTGGATTCTGAGATAAATTGCAAATCATTTGGAACTGGGGTTTTCCCCCTTCAACCCTATTTTTAAGGGTGTTGCACCACTTTTCGCCAGCCCAAGTTATTTTTTTCGAATTATCCGCATCAAAATCTAGGATTATTAACCATGACCTTGTCAAAATTCTTCCATTACTGAGCAATTGCGCGACACAAGCCATGTGGATAAACGCGTGCGCGCGGTTTTTCGTATAAATCACTTTACAGTTTACATCGGAGTTCCATTCTATAACTCAGCAGTTTTGTAGAGAATTGATCAAGCGTCAAGGAATACGCTGATATTTTTTTCAAAATTTTGAAAGCGTGTTCTCGCCTTGAAAACCACGTTTAAATATTATTATTATTAATAACAAATAAATTAAATACGTTATTAAAGTGACATTCAAGAGCTTCAAAACGTTTTTTTGTTGAAGTCTGTAGGATGAATAGAACCGAAGATATAAGCAGTTAAAAGAGAGCATTTTTCGATTTTTTGCCGTTTTTCCGAAATTTCAACCCCTTGTGACTTTTAAACTAGGGGTGATAAAAATAAAATAAAAATTGTATGACATATAAATTGGGTCCAAAGAACCTGTACAAAAAATTATAGCAAAATCAGAAAACATGAAAAAACATCAAAAAGTGTCCCGCTTGACGTGGAATGACTCAGGGTTGCCAGTTGTCCGACTTTAGCCGAACGTGTTTGGCTTTTTACAGTCGTGTCCGGCCAAATATTTACACTGTCCGGCTTTTGGTCAAGCGGAATATAATGCCGATCAGCGCTCGGAAATTCGCAGGGGGAGCGGGCGCTTACGCATCGAAACTAATAGGTGCAAATTCCTAATATTAAAGAATAATTGAGAAAGATTTTTAATTTCATGTCAAGAGTGACTTCGCTTTATGTTTTTTGTTTGTTTAATTAATACTGATTATTTAGTAAAGATCCAATGATCCAAATGATAAGACTGATTAATGACTAATAAAAAATAAACATTAAAAATACATTTATTTTAGGTATGTCCGGCTTTTAGGGTTAAATATCCGGCCAAATATGAGTCCGACTTTTCTATTTTTAGGCCTGGCAACCCTACTCCTTGAAAAACACTCGATAAATTGAAGTTATCTTGCTCGCCAACACTCGATAATTTGAAGCCAGTGCTCCCCAACTCTATGTAATTTTAAGTCCATATATGCACCTAAATAGTATATGTATTACTTTTTAAATAAATACTACGTTGTACATATATGTATGTATGTACTTTTAGTCAAACTCAAAACTTTATTTGAACTCTTATTATTTTGAACTATCGGTAATTTGAACTTTTTCTCTCGTCTCTTGAGTTTCAAATTATCGAGAATCGACTGTACTTGTTTCAAAATATACAAAACATTTTTTTAATGAAAGTTAAAATAAAATGGTGACTTTAGCGTTGCTACTACACTGTCAATGAGTGCATTTTTTTTATATGCTGCACTGCGGAAAACAGAACAACCATAGAACAACATTCAGAAAAAAATCTTGTTATTTACGAATTTTCCCATCGCAGTACACATGATTATTTAAAAAAAAATATTTTTGCTAATTTTGTACCACCATGTACTAAAAATCGCATTTTTGACGAGAAAAATTACCTTACATTATTTTTAAAACCGTAAATCAATCGAAAATCGTGTATACTTCGATGTAAAATCTATCTATTAAGTTACAGTTAAAATTTCAAATCAATCGGATAGAAAATACTTTTTCCGCAGTTTTTAAAAACGTGATAAAAATGAGTTTAATACTTTTTTCGAGACTATATCGGTTTGGAGTTTTCGGTTGCTTATTTTGCATCTGTTTTGGTTTCACACCAAACTATGATGCTCCCTTGCATTACCATATACTCATTATAATTTATTTTTCATCATTTTCACCATCTAGGTTGTTTTGTATGTTCAAAGACACTTTGGAAAATGAGCTCTAAAAAATCGCTTATAATTCCTTTTGAAGAACATTATTTAAGCCAATAAAAAAGTGCCAAAAATTAGTTAGTCCTTTATATGTAACCCTTTAACTAACCCCCCCCCCCCCCCTTCTTTTGATTTTATATACCTACTTTATAAATAATTTGCACGCAAATAAGAGAGAGTAAAATCTTTTAGCAGGGTACAGAAATTTGCTTATGTCTTTTATGACTTTAGTTCGTATAGAAACTGTCATTCATATATACATAGAAAGAATTTGGTTACTTTTGCTTATGAACAAATTCTTTTTCATTTTATAAACGTTTTCTGAAGCCATAGCAATAGCAAAGCACGTTTTTCTATGCTTAGAAAAGTGTGACTAACTATACAGGGTGTCCCATTTTAATCTATCACCCCCCTAATTTTTTTTATCTATCAATTAAATCAAAAAATGCTTCAAATAAAAGTTGTTTGGTTTTGAGGGGGACCCAAAATGGCGTTACTAGTTTTTTATTTTTTGGACGTCTTCATGGTCAAATAGGCCCAACTTTTTTTTTCCAAATGGAAACCTATATTTTTTATTACAATATCTTATTGTTTGGAAAAAAACAAGTAGCTTTTGTTTCAAAAAAATTTTTGTATGACTTCATTTTTTTTTAATATTAAACAAAATAATTTTAGATTTTAGTTTTTTAATAATTTTTTACTCGAAACCCATTAACTTTAGAGGAAAAATGTAAAAAACAAAAAATGTTTATTTTAATCTGATATAACTAGGAAAATTATATCAGGATTTTTTGCTAACTTTTGCTCTTCAAAATATTAAAGCAAATAAAAAATAAAATAAAAAATTCTGAAATAATTTTCCTAGTTATATCAGATTAAAATAAACATTTTTTGTTTCTTACACTTTTCCTCTAAAGTTAATGGGTTTCGAGAAAAAAATTAGTAAAAATCTAAAATCTAAAATTATTTTGTTGAATATTAAAAAAAATGAAGTCATACAAAAATTTTTTTGAAACAAAAGCTTCTTGTTTTTTTCCAAACAATAAGATATTGTAATAAAAAATATAGGTTTCCATTTGAAAAAAAAAAGTTGGGCCTATTTGACCATGAAGACGTCCAAAAAATAAAAAATTAATAACGCCATTTTGGGTCCCCCTCAAAACCAAACAACTTTTATTTGAAGCATTTTTTGATTTAATTGATAGATAAAAAAAATTAGGGGGGTGATAGATTAAAATGGGACACCCTGTATAAGAAAAACTATTCCTCCTTTCTTTTCAGGTGCTACAGCGGTAGATGCTTTAGGCATCGGTTACCGAACAATCCTCCTCGATGACTGCAGCCGTGGTGTAGACCTCCTGGAGATAGAGAAGACCAAGAATACGGTGATAAAGAATAGTGGTGTTATCATCAACTCGTGTCAGGTGAAGGCGATGGTAGAAGGCCGCGATAGACGACCGGAGCTGGGTTACAAGTTGGCCATGGAACTTAAAGCAGCGATAGAAATTGAGAATATGTCGGTATCATAGTGCGCTGAGAATGTTGGGGAGTTTAGTGGGAAGGGTTGGTTCTCTTGAGTGTTTTGTTTTGTTTATTGCTTAGATCTTAGATCAGGAAAGTTTATGGCTACATAACAGCAACCTAGTCCGTTATACAAAATTGTTAACACATTTTTTCAAATGTCATTTTCATCATTTTCAATGAAGTTATGGTGTTTCCAAATAGATGTTTCCCTGTTACATAATGAATTGTGACGGAAGTACTTTTAAAGGCAATACAAAACATTACTTAATTCCAAATAATTCAAATTTTTGTTAAATCCAACTTTTTGGAGCACGTTATTTTGGAGTGAAACGGTTTCAACTTTAGGTGGCTAGCGTGTTATGAGTAAATCTAATATCTTTCCTTATCTATGGCTTAAATCAAATAATATTTTTTTAACAAATGTTTATTGTTGTTTTTATACGGTGTCATATAATGACTGATTGTTATTTTTTTAAATTAACTATTTAAAAAGGTAATATATTACGTCATTGGCGTACAAAAGCGGTAGGAGGGAGTGGAAAATATCCAGTGACGTCATATTATTTAACAATTAAAGTATATTATCATAGATTTAAATACTTCAATTGTGGTTTATTATTCCATTTTGGTATGTTTTAGAATATTTTCAATATGAATGGTAATCGGTAATCGGAAAACAAATATTATAAAATATTGGTAAATTATGGTTTTTAGGTATAAGTAGGGTTGCCAACTGACCTTAAGGAATAATCTTTCTTTATCATTTTACAAATTTGAAATCGGTGCTTTTGAGTGATGAAATTAGAGCATTAAGGGACCTTTATAAATAATGAATATACAGATTTTTTACCACTCATTTTCGTTTACTACCTACGTATTTCCTTTTTCATACTTTAAAAAATTGGTAACCCTTATATAAGTAGAATACAAAATCCAAATTCGTATTATTATTTTTAATTTGACATTAATTATTCCCTAAATCAGCAGTTCTTAAACTAGGGTCCGCTAAACTTTTGCTGGGGTCCGTGAAACATGTTTAATTAGTAGGTATCTAACGGCCGTCTTCATTTTTTTGTCACGAGGTGGGGTTCCTAAAAAATAATTGTTAAAAAAGGGGGTCCCTATACCAAATCAGTTTAAGAACCGCTGTTGTAAATGCTTCAAAATCGAGAAGTCTTTTGAACGGCTCGATGTAAATTGTAATGAACGTTCTATCCTACAAATGCATACTATTATATATTTCAGTATTTGTTATACTCTCTAATCATGCATGACAAGTTTAGCTTTCTATAGATATTGATTTTGATGTTATATTTTATTTATCAGTTACACCAGTGGTTCTAAACAAAGTTACAAAACCACATTAAATATTTCTTTCTATGACGTAGTTTAGTATTTTTTATTAATTTGTATTATTATTGTGATTTATTTGTTAATAACAAATCTTGTGTATAGACCAGCAGCGGCTGGTGCACCAATTTCAGAGGAGATGCGAGCTTAAATTAGATACGTTCGGCTTATATCGCGACTTTCTTAATATTTGTAACTGGGGCGTTCTACAAAAGCCGAACGTACTGCATTTTAACAATTGGCCTTATACAAACATATTGAAGTAAGCAAATTTATATTTTGAAAAATATTTCGATAATTTTTCAATTTATTTATTAATTTAATTAAGTATTTTTGATCCCACCACATTTTAATAAGATTTGTTAATTTATTATTTTTAGCCTCAAAGGTATTTTTAAAATATTAATTTATTGCATTTTTTTGCATTTAAAATCACTTATTTATGTACTTAATCTATTCCTAAAAGTTAATTAAATATTATATTGTCTGAAAATATAAACAGGGCCGTAGCTAGGTTTTTTTAAACAGGGTATTTTTAACGTAAATTAAATATATACGTTGCAAATTTTCATACCCCTTATATAAAAAACAGTCATACCTTTTAAAAGTACTTAATAATAGCTTTAAACGTAGTACGGCACTGTTTGTATGAATCTAGAATCTAGATGTAAGGCAGATAGGAAATAACAGTGGTTCCGAAACTTTATCCAATGGGATATGTACGTTCCTATAGTCTGTTTCATTTTGACCCGACGCATATTGAACCCAGCAGTATTGGGCGAGGATTAGACGGTACGATTCACACAGGCACTATTCTAGCCCACAGAATAAAGATACTCTACGTTAAATAACTGGCAATCGTTTTTATATACACTCTATGGGTATTATGACGTCATCTGACGTTTAGAACTACTCTTTCTGATTGGTATAAAAAATTGTGTTATTGTGAATCTTAAATCAAACTATAGTAAGTGTACCAGAAGTCATAAAAAGGTTGTTTGAAATTATATGTAAGTTATTACTTAATGTACCAGCAGTCATAAATAGGTTGTTTAAAATTGACTCCCAGGAGTTCGCGGTCTACCGTTTGGGAACCACTGATACAAGACATTTATAAATGACATCATTGTTCCTTTTTTTAATAAGCGTATAAAGCAGGGTTAGAAAATTAGAACTTAACAAACTAGAAATTATTAATTATGTAAAAAGGTTTTAATGTTTCTAATTCGGTTAGTGATTCCTAGATGTTACAGAAAAATGAATTTATTAGTGTTTTAATCGGGGGTGTGTCAAAGCTAATTACAGGGCTCTGGGGTCCTAGGACAGCAAGTGATCGAAGGGCTCTTTATATACCCACTTTCGTTTGTTTGGAAGCTCCTTATGCTCGAGGACCCTGAGGATAGTTATTAAATATCATAAATATTAAATTTTGGATAAGAAATTGTGAGAAAATAAAAATTTTAATTAATCCAAATGTACCTCTGCTTGGCACGCTCCTGGTTTTATTGTTGTTTGACTTTACTTTGGATGTCCAATTTTGCCTGAAACAGAAAAACATGGAAAAAATGAAAATTGGCATTTGTTTCAGTACTCCAATTAAATCATTATTGTTTTTATGTTCGGTATTATTAAGCATTTGCTCTCTAGCAAAACCTAACCTAACGCTATTTGCGAAGTATTAAATATAAATGACAACCCACTATTAATCGTATGGTTTATATGAATGACATTGATGCATGCGCGTTAAGTAGAAATCTGCTATATCACAAAGCAGTGGTGACAAGTGTACACTATAATAAATAATTTACATTATTATAAATTTATTACTACTGCTCAAAAATCCCGATCAAATTCATAAATTTGACACCTCGTAGATAGCGTAAGCTTAGCTTTTGCTCCAGAATAAATTCAATGTAATATATCTGTATCAAAATAATTACGGGTGTCATAAAAATATGACAAATAACATTTTCATCTGTTTCAGGTATTAATAAACGTACTAATTAGTTTTAAATTAGTTCACATAAAAAAGCACAAGATTTCATAACATCACAACTAAAAATATTCATACATTTGGACGTAATAACTGACAATCATTAGGTTAAATTTAAAAAAGAAAATGTAAATAAGATGGCTGACAATTTTTAGATGTGATACAATACCTATATGATACTTTTGTTTATTTAAAAATACTCAAATTTTACTACGTGTCTAATTGACAACTAGGTCACAAGGAAAACATGGTTTTTAATGAAAAATAAACGTCGTGTTGTAAAATTGTATGTTGTAGTTGTATACATATACAGTAGTGCCTCGCACAACGAACTTTCTGTTCGTTCATTGCGCGACTCGCTCAACGAACGTCGCTTCGCACAACGAACTGCATCGTGTTTAATTTTGTCGCTCGAACGCTCCTACGTATCACGAAGTCGCCCGAACTTCCAAGGTCGCACGCAGTCGATGCTCAAACTTACATGAATATGTATCAACGTGCGTCAATCGTTCTTTTATGTGCTTAACTCACACACCTGTTTGTTTTAATAAATGTAATTTTGTGTGTCTATATTATGAGTTCTAAAAAAGTAGGAAGGTGATTTCTGTTGCATGAAACAAAAAAATAATTAGAAAGAGGATTTGACCCTGCAAGCCTCGGTAGACTCTCCTAAATCTGATTCTGACTAAAAAATAAAAAACGTGTGTACAATCTTTTTTATGTTTCAGTACCATATTTTATGCTTCAGAACGAATTAATATTTTTAACATGTATTGTTATGGGAAAACGCGTTTCACATAACGAACTTTTCGCATAACGAACTTGCTCCCGGAACGAATTAAATTCGTTATGCGAGGCACCACTGTATTATAGAATGGACTAAGCAATAGCCTCACAAAATTGACCACTCTTTTGAAAGAGACAAAGCGAATGTGTAGCCAATACCTCTCTCTTTTCTATATGTCTGTCCTGTATATATGCTCCTTACAACAGCTCATGCGCTGCTGCAAACCTGTGACGTCACTAATTTTAAAAAGAGACAACTACAGGCTACTTTATCGCTTTGTCTCTCTCACACTTTTTCGCCAATATTTACTTCACAGATGTATAGAGAATGCTCAGTCTATTCTATAAGTCTATGGTTGTATGGTAGTCAATGGAGTAACTAACGTAAATGGGGGGCAAAGGGGACTTTCCCACCTCACCTTCGCTGTATTGTAACTTTGTAACCAGCGGTGATGGGCTGATATGCCACCTCTCCCCCCCCCCATAAAAATCCTGGTTACGCTACTGTGATAGTGTTAAGGTAGTTGTCAAGGTGATTAGAAAGGGCACCGAAAATAGTGCAAAATAAGGATTAAGCTGAAATTAGGTGAAATTTCAAAAATTGTATATTTGTACCTACTTGTAAAATTTTTAGTACCTAGCTATTGTATCACTCACAAAATTATTTTACTTGATTCATATCATGAAATTCACGAAATAAAATAAGGGTTGATCCAGTTAGTTTTAAAGAGGTAACTACCCTTAATACTTACTTTGGATCTACCCTTATTAATAGTTAATATTTAATCACTTTTTTCAGTACTTGTGACAACCAAAGTTAAGTATTGTTACTTAAAATTAAAACATTGCATTATTTGTTAATGTTATATGTTAAAAATTACAATTTATTTTTTGTAGAGCTGCTATAGTGAATGATAGTGAAATTTTTTGTATTAGTGATTTGAAATAAATCATCATTTTATATATTTTTTTTGTTTTTATTCATGTGTACCTATTTCCTTCTTTTACAGACATAACCAAAATTATTGTCCGGTATCATAAGAAGGAGCCAACTTCGTTAGCTAGCACTCCCAAATGAGATATAAAACTTTTATGACATTTCTCTTAGAGTTTCGTGAAGACTTTGACAAGTTTCAGGTACGCGAATGTAGACGAAAGGATGGATATGATATATTAAATCTTATAAAGCCATATTTTTCATTATGAAAATCATCTTTTATATGGTGCAAAGTAAAAAATTGGTTATATTCTTCACTTATTATTAGATGTATTTATTATTGAAAAAATGCGCGTATACAGTGATGCCTCACACAACGAACGCCTCGCATAACGAACGCTGCGCACAACGAACTTTCTGTTGGTTCATTACGTGACTCGCATAACGAACCTCACTTCACATAACGAACGGCATCGTATTTCATTTTGCCGCACGAACGCTTCTATGTATCACGAAGTCGCCCGAACTTCCAAGGTCGCACGCAGTCGATGCTCAAACTTGCACGAACATGCATTAACGCGTGTCAGTCGTTCTTTTCTGCGCTTAACTCACACACGTGTTTGTTTTAATAAATGTCATTTTATGTGTAAGGATTTGACCCTGCAAGCCTCGGTAGACTCTCCTAAATCTGAGCCTGACTAAAAAACAAAAAACGTGTACAATATTTTTTACGTTACAGTACCATATTTTATGCTACAGAACGAATTAAAATTTTTAACGTGTATTGTTATGGGAAAACGCGTTTCACATAACGAACTTTTCGCATAACTTGCTCCTGGAACGAATTATGTTCGTTATGCGAGGCATCATCGTATTATAATCATTTTTTTAATTTTCGTAGACTCATGAGAGGGGGATTGATCCCCTTAATCCTCCCCTTAACTACGCCACTGTCCCTACCTAATGTTACGTAACGCAGTACCATAATATTTTTTAAAACAACATGCAGGTACATCAAGAATAAAAAATAAAAAACAAAAAAAAAACATTTACTTATTTGAATATTTAAAAGAGATTTTTTTATATTTTACTTCTTTGATCTTTTTTTGTTTTAAATAATATTTATATTTTTTAACTATTTCAGCATGAAGTAAACATTATAATAAATATGGGTTAATCGTCCAATAATGTTTAGTTTTTATTTGTTTGTAAGTGTTACGTGTTTTATGGACGTTCCCATAGCAACAATGCAGTAATATTTAAAACCTTTCAACAAAAAAACAAATTAAGTTATTTTTACGAATGTATTGTTTTTTGTTTGATTAGAATCTTTTGCCGGTCATAAAATTCTATTAACAAAGAGTATTTACAAGTTTATCTTTATAACCAACTTCAGTGACATTATAATTATAAACATTTAAAAAATGCTTTGATGATCATATCAAAAGGATGACTGCCAGAAGGATTCAAATACTTACATACAGCCAGAGTCAGCTTTAAATTCATTGGGGTACATGCATTACCACACAGTTTAAAAAAAATTTAAATCAGTAAACATTCAAAAGCCACAACGTTTAACTACACTGCTGTCACTGGAGTACAGACTACAGTCTTATCACGAGATACAGCTCTTCGATATAAGCTACGTTTTGACGATAGTTAAAGTGCCAGACTCATTCATTATTTCATTTACAAGGTTGTCTTACTTGCCAAAGGTTTTATACTGCTTCGAGTGCTTCGTATTCACAATAACCAACTAACCACCATTTCGTGAAGTTGTGTTGCTGTTGCTAGCTTCAGAGTTACATCTCTTCCGCGGAAAGATGTTAGTCTTTAGTTATCAACATTTATAAAATATCTGTGTTTCGATTAACGGACATTTTCGAGTAACGGTATGACTATAACCATAGGTGGGCATTGACTTGTTAATCCGTTAATCGTTAATTAACGAAGTTAACAAAATGGTTAACGGATTAACTTTTAAGTTAACTCAAAAAAATGTTATCGCTTTTGTTAACTTCCGTTAAATTCAACTTTAGTCCGTTACATATTGGTTGTTTGAAGAAAAGTACATAACAGAGTTGTCGAAAAAGCTAAAAAAAAGGTCTACAAACATTTTGGATGGTTAACTTTTTAACGGATTAACTTTAACTTTCGTTAATTTTTTTTAATTTTCGGTTAACTTTAACTTCCGTTACATTTTCGGAATTTTAACGCTTTAACGGTTAACGAAGTTAACTTTTTTATTAACGGATTAATGATTAACGAAGTTAACTTTTCGATTAACTGTGCCCACCTATGACTATAACTGTACTTACTACTAAAATGAGACTGGTTTTAATCGGTTATTATATCCGCGGCGAGATTGAGACCAAAAATATCGATACGTATTATCATGAGTACAAAATTTAACTTCTTGGAATAATTCGACTTACACAGCATTAAGCTAATCTCGTTTCAATCTCGCGTGAAGCCATACTAAATTTAAAAGAAAATATCAATTGCGAGTCAAGCCTCGCGAATTAGTGTCCCGTAACGGAAAAGCATCGGCAAAACGTGAACCTCGCGTAATTAAAAAAAATCAAGATTATTGTAAAAAAACTCTAATCAATTATTGGTCGACCATCTCAGCTTTCTAAGCCAAACGGTTCAATAGTTAGAAGGCTATGCAGACAAATAGCTTGACACATGTCTGGTATTACAGCCAAGCTAGCAAAATTTGCTAGCTTGCAAGCATGCATGGGGTATCAAAATTATATGACATTTATCTTGAAATTTCATGAAGTGTTTGACAATTTTCGCGCATGCGTGGTAAATAAACACAAACAGTATTAAAACATTGGTGATATTATGAAAATTATCTTGTACGGACAATAAGTTGAAGTAGCAGCACTGCTCTAAATTCCAAAACAAATCCATAGATATCACAACGTAATACCTCATTTATGCCCGGTATCATAAACGGGCCAGAAAAATTTGCTAGCTAGCAAGCACTCTCAAATGAGGTTTTAATTTTGTGAATTTAGAGCAGTTATACTTCAACGTATTGTAACACAGTTGGCGACTCTGACCGTACAAAATAATTTTCATAATATCACCACTGTTTTAATACCGTTGCTATACACATACATCGTGTGCGTGAAACTTGTCAAAGTCTTCATAAAACTCCAAGAGAACTGCCATATAAATTTGATACCTTATTTGAGAGTGCATGCTAGCTAGCAAATTTGCTAGCTCCTTTATGATACCGGGCATTAAAAATTTTGTTAGCTTGTCTGTAATGCCGGACAACATTCTCCAAAAGTTTTTTTTTGTGGAAAGGTAAGACGTTTTAGTTTAATATGAACTTGATAATGTTAAAAATTATTTTAATCGCTTAAAAACTTCTGATAGTTTAATTGTGACTGAATCCTACACTGACTATACAATATATGCAACTTTAGTTCTCACTCAGCGCTCAAAGGACTCTGTGTGACAGCTACCATACCACCAACGCTGTGTGTGACACTAATCTATCTTTAGAACACTAGAGTTGTGTGTTTTTTTATAACTTTGTGTCACTACCGGTCAACCGCCTACCCTTTCCTGATCGTTTCTTGTGTTCGGTCATTACTTACATCAAATATAAATATAGATAATAGATAATACATGTTTTTTTTAATAACTTATAATCGTATTAAAAAACCTCCGTACTAGAAGTAACTCTGTCTGTTTGTCTATTTGTTACCTTTTCACGGTCAAACTGCTGAACCGATCTTGATCAAATTTTACTAGGAGATTGTTTGCATTTTAAGGAAGGGCATAAACTATTTTGTATCCCGATTAGATAAAAATAATCAAATTCCTTCACGGGTAACAGCTAAAAATATGTTATATAATAATGTAAGTTTTAATTTAATAATAATAAAAGGGTGCGAAATTATCAAGATTATTATCTAGCATGGGTCTAGTTTAATTCATAAGTATATAATGATCTTATTTTTCTTCTTTAGTGATGAACAGTCATAGTGAAAAAATTATCGAAAAAGGTGATTCCCCGCATTGTATTAAACGCAGATGTTTTGGGAAATCCCGTAATAGCTGAATAAATTAAATTTTTAAATTTTTCTACCAATTGTAAAAAAGGTATTTTTATTATCGAAATAAATTAACGAAGAAAATTTATCGAAATAAATATCATTTTGCACTCTCAATAGTTATTGTGATTATGCCTGAAAAATTTTAATTTTTTTTTTGTTCTTACAGTAGAACTTCGTAAGTACGTTTTTGAAGGGACTAGGGAGAAAAACACGTACTAACGAGAAAAAACATACTAACGAAATATTTTAACATTGGGTCTTATGGAAGAATACCGGAATCTAAAAAAACGTACCTACTAACGAGGTTCCACTGTATATTATTATTCAGAAATTTTGCTGTAGGTACTAAAAATAAAATAAAAAAACTCATCAATAACTGTATTCTATTTTATTATTATTTCGAATTAATATTAAAAAAATATTTCGTCGCTTATCTAACAACACTGCTCAAGTTATTTTGACCAACTTTACAGGAGAGCGTAAAAATCGTGTATTTTTTATATGCCAACCGACTTGCCCGCTGTCACTATTTCTTTAATTCTGGTCTCTTATTGTCCGAAACATCTAGAATGTGATTTGTAGATCGACGCGCAATGAGTAGCTCAATCCAATGATATTCAAATGTAAAAACCGCTAATTTTCGACTTGAGCGGTGTTGTTATAGATAAGCGACGATTTAGAAGTTACCGTAAACTGGGACTACGTTAACATTGGGGGTTAGTTTGACAGTAGCGTAAAAACCTATTTAAACAAATTTTTGCGCTGGTATCAAAGTAACCCCCAATGTCAAAGTAGCCCCAGTTTACGGTAATTTTCCGCAAACGCTTGTAGTAAAAGGTGTCATATTTCAAATAGGGTGACCAGATTTTAATTTTCGTAAACCCTGAGATGTAAATGAAGACATTTCTTTATATTTTTTTTGCTGAAACTTAAAGAGAAACAGTTTACAAACCATGAGACTCCAGGTGAAAACCTGATACCTGGCCACCCTAGTTTCAAACAAATGTTCAATTGGAGTAAAATAAAAAAAGCTCTATAGAAAAGCTAAAATGTTAAACCTTAAGATATTTATCACGTTCAATTCTGGAGACCACCAAGAAAAATATTTCTTGACATTTTTTTTAATTTCACCTGTATCCCATATTCTTTGAATATAAAAATATGTTGGATGTAAATTAAATTAATTAAAAAGATAACATTAATTAATTAATTGAGTATACATTTTTTGTAATTGCCAGCATAAAACATTGATTCTATTAATTGTTTTTTTTTTTACATAAACTTGGTCGTATGTAACGTCAGATCAAATTAGATTCAAAGTTAACTCATTAAAAAAAATATCTATTTTCACCAAATCATTAAAATAATTCAGTCAGTGTATTTGCTTTGTTTAATGATGTAAACAAACATAGAGGACGTATAAAATGTATTTAATTATGTTTACAATCTATGTAACATATTCTTCTTTAATGATTTTCAAAACGATCCATCTAATTTTATGATTGCTTCGATTTACTACATCAGAAGGTTTTGATTTATTTAACTTCACCGGTTCGAAGTAGTTAATATTAGGATGAGTATATATTTAAGAATAAAATATGTATAATATAATTTTTTGTATGAATGGTATACCCAAATATGTATGACAGTATTTTTTAAGATGTGTCATTTATGAAAGAAAACACATTTCATTTTAATTTAGATCTTGTAATCTAATTTTAATGAACTATAAATAAAATGACATATTTATGGATATCAGAAAGGTTATATGTACGAGTATAAAAATATAAATATTATCTGACGATGTATACGAATCATTCAGAACTCGAAACGACTTTAATGTTACTTTTTGTTGATTTTCCAAATGATATTTGATAAATACATGACTGGATTTAGATGAGAGCAACAGGGACTGAAGATTTAAGACTTTTACATTACAAATTTTTATATTTTTGCAAATTATTCCTTTAGAAATATAAAAGGAAGAAAAAAATTGGATGTGTCGGAATGCACAGTCGGGGATTGACGTGAATATGTTCCAAATCTAAAATTACGTCGTTTGTAGCAGTGGGGAGGGGCAGCTGCCCCCCCTTGGACCTGACCTGCCATACATTTAGCTGGTTAATTATGTGCCTAAGCCTAAGTACTACTGCATTTATGAAATTGAAGAGTTAAAATTTATAGATATTTCAAAATTTTCATTCAGAACTCACGTTTGAGTCATGTTACAAGTTATGATTAAATGAGTTAGCTTAAAAAAAATCGCGCTTCGCGCAATATCGACTTAGGTTGTTATTCTATTATTATTATTTGATGTACCCTACATTTGATATTTAATCTATATTTTTGATCCAGACGCGGTTAAACTGTCATTTTCTTTTTTATATAAAGCAAAAAAATGTTAATTTTATTTTTTTACATTTGAACTATTAATATATTTATCGAGTTATAGACCAGCCAAATTAGATCGATTTTCTTACCTAAAATAAAAAAAATAGAATGAATGAAACCCACTAAAACCGACAACTATTTAGGTAGAGTACACTTTTGTAGATGATTTTGTCTTCTATATGATAAATATAAATTTACGATTGAAAAAAAGTTTGCGACCAAAATTCAAGAAGAAACGAAAAAGTTATTTTTTTTTCTTATTTTTGCATTTAGATATAGCTAAAAATTGGAAAAGCGTAGCACAGAAACGATAGAATATTTAAGAAAAAAGGGAAAAATTACTCAATGTTTATTTACAATAATGCCCATTTATATGGACAGTACACAACATTTTTTTCACTTCAATATCTAAAAAGGTTAATAACCCTTCTGTTTGATCCCCCCTCCCCTATTTTGTGGGGTCCTTGGTGAAACACACCGACTAAATCGATTTATAAAAAAAATGTTGCCCCCCCCTGACTAAATGCTGGGTACGCCCAAATGATACATATGCTTCTGCTATCGTTAATCGGGCTGCTGGTTTTTGAATTTTGGCGTACCCTCTACCCCCTGACCTTCTCAGCTACTGATAATGGTATAAGATACTGGCAATAGTCATGGGCACTTTAAGAGCGAGGTATACTGTTTTTCAGTCCGCAATAATATTTTTTTTTTAAATAAACTTTTTATTTTGTTTATGTTTTTTTCCAAGTAATGGATAAAATAAAAATAGTAATTGATACCCAATGATGGACACTTGCTAATGATTATAAAATGATAAGTACTACTACACCAAGGTTAGTAAACGACCAGGTTGGTCTACTTGTGACGTCACCACGACGAGCATTTCAACCTTCTTGATTTCATTTATTTATCTATGATTTCAACTGTCATAATATTACACAAATTACACATAATTATAATTAATATCATGTGTGAAGCTTCACTATAGCAATAAATGAATAGCACAAACACAGAACACAATATTTATAGACAAATGTAATCATATACTAACCTTGGTACTACACAATCTTTATAAAATAAAGAGTCATAAAATTTAAACCAATGTAAAGCATTTACATTAAAACTACACTTTTCTTGATAGTGTGCCGAACCACGATAATTTATTTGTCCGCTGTTTTTAAACAAAATAATCAATTTATCATCAAATCACGCTTTAAGACAGTTAAATGTATGTAGATTTTGTAACGGTTTTGGGTTCTATTTTTGTTTATACTCTGTTTTCCCAGAAACGTACCACTATTCTATCAATAAAATAAATTTAATTTGTACAAAAACTTACACGTTTACAATATTTTATAACAATTTATAACACTATTTCAGAACAATGAAACACTATTCAATAACAATTTAAACACTAATAGAAACAATAATCTACACTACAGAAGTTAACTGATTACTAGTTAACTTAAATACACGTTGAACACAATATACACTAATACAATTTATTAACACTATTTGGTAAAAACAACTATGCTCTTAAAAATAATTTTCGTGGTCGCCGTGTACCCCAGAGCCGCACTTTCTCCTTGGCGTGAATTACAGCGCGCAAGGAGGTTTTTCAGTATTTGGTAGATTTTACAATCACTGAACAATTATAAATTTTATTGTGGTATTCTAGGCACTCTGTCCTAACGACTGACTAGATTTTATTTCTCTCGACGGTATTCGAATGAATATTGCATAAAGTCTCTTTTCGCAATGATTATCAATATTACATAAGCAAGGGATTACGCAATACTAATTGCTATCGATTACGATTTGAAAAAGACGTGTTATTAATAATGCTACAATTTATAGGTTTTTTACCTCTAATTCAAGTTTTTTCATTTCAACAAATTCAATATTTGAAAATAAATTGATATAGGTATTTATTTTTTAAGTTTAAAAAATTAAAATATAAATATATCAATTTATTTTCAAATATTGAATTTGAAATAAAAAAAATTGAATTTGAAATGGAAAAAATTTAATTTGAAATGAAAAAACTTGAATTAGAGGTAAAAAACCTTTATATTCAATAATGGCAGTAATCAAATATCAACAAATATTTCTAATTCAGTACATTTAATTTAAAAATTGCCCAACACTGGGGTAGTGCACAAGACTGGTGCCATTATTTTATTCCCCAATAGTTGCTGATACGCTATTTACAATTTTTTACAAATATTTCAAGTTGGCTTTTGCACGTGTTTTAACCGACACTCTGAAATTTTAAAATTTTAATTTTATTATATGAATTTTTTGCATTGATTATAACTGCGATTATATATTTTGATTTGTACTTGTACCTCGTAAATCTAATTAAAATTTATAACGAGACCAAAACTACCCAGTAATTGAGAAAATAATAAAACGAAATGAAATACCATTCTGTTTTATTCCGGAATCTGAACGTAAAAGATATGGCAAATTGTCAATCTGAATGACGTTTACCGGATTCAAACGGAATCAATAATGAAAATTGGTAACTAAAAAATAGGTTGGCAGCACTGCAAAAATTCTTCAGACTGCTTGGATATAATAAACAATAATTAAACGTAATGAAATTATCGGCGGTGAATACGGAATTTTACAGAAACCGGAATGAAACGTCAAAATTTGATTCCTTTTGATTACTTTTTCAATTACTGGATAAAGTGCTGGTGTCGAGCTATACTGAGCCTTGTTTCACACATACGCGGTTCCATTCGGTTCGGTTCGTTTTCGGTTTCAGCCGAAAACGAATCAAACCCTTTCACACATACACGGTTCTCATACGGTTCATATTAGGTTTTATTTTTTTCCGTAAACTCAGTAGTTATCATGGAGAGAAAGCAAGTTGTTGCCATGTTGTTTCTCTAGAAAAAAAATAAAAAATGAAGGAGGAATACTAGAATTTATTGCGAGCACCCTCTCATCACTTTACAGCAGGAATTTGCAGCATTCTACACTATTTTCCCGAAGCTAAAGAGCATGAAGACGATCCACATCAACATCTAGAAAACCGCTCATTTTATTAGAAAATCCGCAACAAAACTTTAAAAAAATAACACTCGCTATCAAATTAAAACCGAAACTAAACCGTGTATGTGTGAACGCGTTCATTGCTTTGTGTTCCCTGGACACGAATTGAAACCTGATGAAATCTGTCCGTGTGGAGGGAGTATTCAGTTCTGTACGGTTTCTATTAGGTACCGAATACAAACTGAATCATCGTTTCACACTTGTCGGCAGCGACCGAAAACAAACCGAACAGAATGAAACCGTATATGTGTGAAATAGGCCTGATTGTACATTTCCACTGACGCGTAAAACGGTCGTTACGCAGTCCTCCCCTTCCTTTTTCCTTTCTAGCTCTATTTATTGTTGATCAACTTGCAATTTATTATTTTTCCTGGATATGTATCAAAAAGTAATTAGAAAATGATACAGAAATAATTCACGTTGAGTTACGACGTCAAATGCACGAGCGCTTACTATATATACTACCAAGTAGTGCATGCGGTTAGAATTCACCACGCTTAGACGCTGAGTTATTTTTTGCAAATCTAGAGCGTATCTACTTTTAGTTATGTTTCCGATAGTCATGCTACATTTCAACAAGTATCCCAGTGGCTTTGGAAAAGCGCGCTCAAGTGTTTGCAACAATTAAAGAGAAACATGTGAACGTTGCACTTTGTAATAAATCGTACCGGTGACAACAATATATTACTGAAAAGTGTGCTGAAACCTGAAACAAAACACGACAGTTCAGTGACTGGTGCTTGTGTTTCGGAGGTGTTGTGAGACATATCTAGATAGCCATGGCGTACAGCTGGGATAACAGGGTCAATTTTGTTATTAGATATTTATATGGTGAGTACTTTATGTTCTTATATTTTTTTGACATAATTTTAGAGAATGATTTATTAATTTTGATTTGATTGTTACCAGATGATTAAAGGTATTTTTTAATTAATTAATTAATTAAGGTACTGGCACCAGTTTTGAACGCGTTAAGCGTAAAGTATGTTGTTTTTTGGATTGGTGGGCTACTTTTTTGTAATTATCATGAACCTATGTTACTAATAAAACAACTACTTATTTATTAAATCAAATTAATTACCAAAATCCGCAAATATAGTTTATTTTTGAAATTATAGCCTTTTATTTTGTATATGTTTTTTCTCCAGTAATTTCAAAGTAAAACCAGTAACGAACACTTGCTAATTATTATAAAATGATAAGTACTACTTCACAAATGTTATAAAATAAAGAAGAAAAAAAATTAAAACAATGTAAAGCATTTACATAAGAAAATACACTTTTCTTGTTAGTGTGCCGAACCGCGATAATTATCTGTCCACTGTTTTTAAACAAAATGATCAATTATCATCAAATTACGCTGTAAGACAATTAAATTTATATAGATTAATATCCAATAATGGCAGAAATCAAATATCAACAAATATTTCTTATTCAGTACATTTAAGTTAAAAATGTTCAGTACTGGGGTGTTGTCCAAAACTGGTGCCAGTACCTTATTTGTAAATCATATACTGTATTATTTCTAATGTTCATGTTAAGATTATTATTTTGTTGATCGGATAGTTAAATTTCTTTTAAAAAAATGCATGATTTTTCTTCGACAAATTTAAGAATAAATTTCAGACTAATCAGAAGAAAGGCATTTGTATTTAGATCTATATATATAATAGTGAACATCGAAAATTGTCGTATTCCTTTTTTTGTAATTATTAATAAACACGTTACCCTTTTGCTCTTGGAGTAGTCGGGTAAAAAAGGAGGGAAATGAAACTTATATCATTGAAAATGTACTTAATAAAAAACTGTTTTTTATTCAGTCATTTAGTTGTTTTTTTTTTCAAATAAGGATTGCATAAAAATCACATTTACTTCAAATTTCAAATCATCCATATAAATAAAGATTTTTTTCTATAGATACTTAATTACTCGAAAGTCTAAATTTTGGAGTACCTACTCTATAACTCTAGACTTCTAGACATAGGAGGGCACAGTTAACCGAAAAGTTAACTTCGTTAATCGTTAATTCGTTAATAAAAAAGTTAACTTTTTTAATCGTTAAAGCGTTAAAATTCCGAAAATGTAACGGAATGTAACCGTTAAAAGTTGACCATCCAAAATGTTTGAAGACCTTTTTTTTGCTTTTTCGACAACTTCCTTATGTATTTGTCATCAAACAACCCATGTAACGGACTAAAGTTAACGGAAGTTAACTAAAGCGTTAACATTTTTTTGAGTTAACTTAAAAGTTAATCCGTTAAGCATTTTGTTAACTTCGTTATATAACGATTAACGGATTAACGAGTTAATGCCCACCTATGCTTCTAAAGCAGTGGTTCGCAAATTTGTGTGGTCTAAAAAACCCTAGGTCGTTAGATACTAAAATACTAATAAATCACCGGTAAATATAAATGTAAAAGTACTTTAATTTACACCAAACATGTTTCACAGACCCCCGGTAAAATTTCAGCGGACCCCACATTATTTTTATTATGAATAACTGACAATCGTAAAACTTTGATTGGCACATAAGATAATTTTAATTTACATTACGTTACTACTTGTAGTCGTTTAACAACTAAATAATTTGTAACAAATGTTATTAACTTAAAGCTACACTGACGTCTTCAAAATGACAAATTGTGTAGTAAATAGAAATGTCATAGTTTTGATGCTTATTTAAAAACATCAATTATTCATAACTAATCTATGATTTAATTTTGTCATAAAAATAAACTACATACATACAAACATAAGCCTGTTCATTCAAAAGTGTATAATTTTAACTGCAAACTATAATTATTTGATTTTATTTCCGATTTTTTTTTCAAACGACATACCATATAATTCTGTTGAAAAAAATCTAAAACTTTCATACAAGGTATATTTCTTTTTTTCTTTCATAAAAATAATTCAATTTACATGAAATTTTGTGTAAAGTATACTTTTTTGCATTTAATACGCATGATTTTTTTGAAATCTGGGAAACAAGTAGTTTTTGAGGTATAAACATTTAAACTTTTGTGTTGTACATTTTCGGCTAGGAGGTCACGTTTCGCCGAAATTCGCGAAAAACTAAATTCAACCCCTAAAAGCACCCCCATTTCACAATTTCTCTTTATCTCGTGTTTAATTTTTGTTTTTTCATTTAATTATAATCTTAACTAAATTTTCCCACTATGATCCTTGCCTGTTATTATTTTTTTTCCTTTTAGCCTTCAAAATTCGTTTTGGCATTGCACTAGCCTAAAATGGCAACATGAGATTTTGTCAAAAAGAATTTTTATTGAAGCAAAAAAATGCATTTTTGTTTATTTTATGTTCAATATTAAAATGGAGTTAACAAAATTTGTAAGCTAACAAACACTTTCAAATCGGGTAAAAAAATTATATTTTTTATAAGTTCACAGTTCCCTTGAAATTTCATGAAGTGTTTGACAAGTTTCTCGCACGCGCATTAAGTTAATATCAGTGGTGATATTATGAAAATTATCTTAAGAGTTACCAATTGTGTTATAATAAGTTGTAGTATCAGTATCACTGATCTTAATTCCAAAACAAATACATAGATAATATCACAGAATTAATACCCCGCTGAAAGTATTTGTTAGCTATGAAATTTTCTTAACTCCTTTATAATACAGGACATTAGAATCGTTCCCATTGTTTTACCATAATTACATATTACAGTATTACTTTATTTTTCTAATAAAATTTGTATCTATCGATAGTTTTAACAATATTTAATTAAACATTTATTTGATCGGGTGTGATTTAAAAATGATTTAAAATTTTAAAATAGTCCAACTGGTACTTTTTTCGATACGTATAAGAAAGCCTTGTAGCATTTGTAGTCCATGACAGCTTTTTCTATTTTGACAACATTGTTAATAGAGTTAAGACGTATATTTGTGATACTAATTGAATATAATTAATTTTATTTATAAATAAATCTGCTATAATATGTTCCACATTTTGTCTGTTCAATTTCAGCAATACATCAAATTTAACGTTCGCTAAAATAGTCAATTTTTCATTGATGATATATTATTTAATATAACGTTTATTACATTTCTCTTGAATATAAAATAAATTGACTTTTGTAAACAGATAAAGTTTATTATTTTTGGCTAGATAGTGAGTCTGTATATAAAGGAATTAGTCAAAAGTAGGAACCAGGCGATTTATATGCATATATCTATTATTTATTTATATCAAACAAATTATAAGTATATAGTACCTAGATATAAAAAATGTCTCTCGTCGCGTCTGCCTGTCGGTCTATGTATGTGCGATTTTCTCAGTAACTACTGACCCGATTTTATTCTGGTTTTCACTAATTAATAGAATGTTTAACGAGGAAGGTTGCGTGATTGTGGATATTTTGTAAAAATTTTATGAAGTCGGAAAAATTAATTGTCAGAGACGTATCTAAGCGTGAAGTAATAATAATGTTGAACAGGTTTATATTACAGACTTTTATATCCCCGGGTAGCTTCGGGTCCAATGGAAAATAACGTCATTAAATCTTTTTTTCGAAATGGCAATATACACTCGACAAATTAATTAAGGGGACACCTAAAAAATAGCAAGTTTTCAAATGCTTGTAACTTGGTCAAAAATTAACTTTTTTCTAAACTTTTTTATTATTAAATTGAGCAAATTTACTCTACTTTATGATGGTCTAATTCGTTCCTCAACATCTTTTAATTTTTTAACTTTTTTATGTAATTATATAAATTAAAAAAAAACTGCATATTTTAACACTTGATGTAGAGTGCATTTATGTAGAAAATGAAATTTTGAAATAACCTTTTTGTAGAGAATTTTAATACCTTCAAATTTATTATGGTGCGAAAAAAATGTGACAAAAATTCGCAAAAGTATTACAGTTTTAGTGAAAATCAGGAAAAAATAATTCAAATGAATATAGCCGGAGTAATTTTGGTGGTACAGAAAATAAATAAAAATAAAAATGAAGCTCAAAGTATCACCTTTCAGATTATGCAATGTAATGAAAGATTTTTTATGAATTACAAAAAATATTCAAACTTTAAACAGAATAGAAAATATGAGTAATTAGACAGTAAAATTAAAACAAAGAATACATACCCTAAACATTACATTTTAGGTGGCCCGAGCTAGAGGTCTCATTAACAATACATGTTCTTTATAATTCATTTTTATTTTTTTAAATAGGACCATATTACGCGAAGATATTCAAATTTGATTCCTCAACATCAGAAAACCCAAAAAAATTACAAATTGCAAAAATTTTAAATTTTTTTTGTAAAATAAAGCAGGTCATGGAATGTTTACGAAGTCAAAAAATACTTATTTTTACTAAATATTTATTTTTACATGCACAAATGAATGTATACAGTAAGCACACATATTTAGGTACAATTTTAAAACCATATGGATCATTTTGGGTTATTATTTCAGTAAAATAATGCATTTTTTGACTTCTTAAAATTTTTCATAAGCTGCTTTATTTCGAGAAAAATTTCAATAAATTCCAATTTGTAATTTTTTTGGGTTTTCTGATGTTGAGACATCAAAGTTTAATATCTTCGCGTAATATGGTCCTATTTAAAAAAATAAAAATGAATTATAAAGAACATGTATTGTTAATGAGACCTCTAGCTCGGGCCACCTAAAATGTAATGTTTATGGTATGTATTCTTTGTTTTAATTTTACTGTCTAATTACTCATATTTTCTATTCTGTTTAAAGTTTGAATATTTTTTGTAATTCATAAAAAAATCTTTCATTACATTGCATAATCTGAAAGGTGATACTTTGAGCTTCATTTTTATTTTTATTTATTTTCTGTACCACCAAAATTACTCCGGCTATATTCATTTGAATTATTTTTTCCTGATTTTCACTAAAACTGTAATACTTTTGCGAATTTTTGTCACATTTTATTCGCACCATAATAAATTTGAAGGTATTAAAATTCTCTACAAAAAGGTTATTTCAAAATTTCATTTTCTATATAGATGCACTCTACATCAAGTGTCAAAATATGCAGTTTTTTTTTTAATTTATATAATTACATAAAAAAGTTAAAAAATTAAAAGATGTTGAGGAACGAATTAGACCATCATAAAGTAGAGTAAATTTGCTCAATTTAATAATAAAAAAGTTTAGAAAAAAATTAATTTTTGACCAAGTTACAAGCATTTGAAAACATGCTATTTTTTAGGTGTCCCCTTAATTAATTTGTCGAGTGTAGGTATAGATTATTTTTGGAAAGCGTTTTTGTCTCTCTTTACAGTGACACAAAAATAACATAGTTATGTATTTATTTTTAAAAATAGTAAATAAAATAATAAATTCACAATTATTGAAAAATATGTAATTTAGTTGGATTGAAAAGTGAAATAGTATATTGTGTAGCAAGGGGTGAAACAAGACGATTTCTGACGAGGGCGAGAGTTGACTGCCCGAGCGAAGCGAGGGCTGTCATCGCTCTAGTCTGGAATCGTCTTTGTTTCATCCCGTGCCACACACTGTATTTTTCATATCACATGTAAGGGGGCGTCCATAAATTACGTGAGATGTTTAAGGGGGGAAGGGGGTCGAGTCAAATCTCATCTAATCTTACGTTGGAGAGAGGGGGGGTCTCGGCAAATATCACGCAATTTTTTTTCTGATTGAAACAAAAAAAAATTATACTATTTTGGTCCATTTAATCCAGATTATACATACTTAAGAATTAATCTTAAGCGTATATCGCAATACGATTAAGATCATTCACTAAGAGTAGATCTTCTTTTTTTTAATCACAGTAGTCACGATTTAAGTATTCTATTGTTAAATTTTTATTACACTTATAACTCTCAGCAATATTGATTACTAGTCGTAAATAAAAGTACGAAGTAAATTTTTTTTTCTTTTTACAATAACAATCCAACGCGTTTACATAAGAAACCCACATTTTGAAAAATCTCACGTGAGATTGGGGGATGGGGGAGGGGGTTGAATAAAATCTCACGACATCTCACCAGGGGGGGAGGGAGGGACAGAAAATTTAAAAAAACACCTCACGTAATTTATGGATGAAACAACGAGTTTTGATTTCTGTAGCCAGTCGAAGTAAGACTATTTCAGACAAATAGCGCAGTAATATTTTATACTATTTTAATAATAGAATAATTCAGAAATAAGATTCGCTTTTGTTTATTAAACATTTACATACTTGAAATAAAGACATAAATAATAAATAAATGAATGTGCCGAGCAGAAACAACGTTGTTTCTCTGCCCGGCACAGTCGTATTGGTCTGAAATTATCTTATTTCGACTGGCAAAACAGGGATCAAAACTAGTTGTTTCATTACATGTGATATGAAAATAAAATTATACGTTTTAGCAGGATTTAACATGTATGGAGTTGAAGTATAGTAATTTTATAATTTTATTGGTAAGTGGAATTTCAAAACGTATCTTGTCCATTTTTTCGGTTTAACATTTTGTTTTTTTGTTTTGACATTTATAAGGCTCCCTGTCAGTCCTGTGACTATTAGTAAAGATTTTTTCGTTCAATATTTTATAAAATTCTGTATTGTTTAGAGTACAGCATTATTTTTATGATTTTCCAAACATTTTGGAAAATGGACAAGACGTTTGGAAATTCCAATTCTCAATTATTTTTCAATAGTTTTTATAGCATAATAAAGAAGAAAAAATATTTCCAATAATATCAAATATGATTTATATTGCTGAATAAAAAAAATTACGACGAAAAGCTGTCAAAATAATGCGCTTTTTCCCATTTAACGTACCTATTTTATTTATATTATTTATAGTTATGCAAATATATCGCCCTGTCAGTGACACTCCCAGAAAAAATCAAATAATTTTCATTTATTTATTTATCGTAATTTTTAAATTAAATATTGTATATTGACAAATTCGGAGGAGGGAGTTGTTCATAACTCCTACCCCATGGGTGCATGGGCGTACCGAAGAGGGGGCAGCTGCCCCCCCCCCCCCCCCCGGACCTGACCTGCCTTACATTTAGCTGGTTAATTATGTGCCTAAACCTAAGTACTACTGCATTTAGGAAATTGAAGAGTTAAAATTTATAGATATTTCAAAATTTTCATTCAGAACTCACGTTTGAGTCACGTTACGAGTTACGATTAAATTAGTTAACTTAAAAAAATCGCGCTTCGCGCCATATCGATTTAGGTAGTTATTTTATTATTATTATTTGATGTACATTTGATATTTAATCTATATTTTTGATCCAGAAGCGGTTAAACTGCCATTTTCCTTTTTATATAAGGCAAAAAAATGTTAATTTTATTTTTTCACAATTGAACTATTAATATATATATCGAGTTATAGACCAGTCAAATTAGATCGATTTTTTTTACCTAAAATAGAAAAAAAATAGAATGAATGAAACCCACTAAAACCGACAACTATGTATATAGGTAGAGTACACTTTTGTAGATGATTTTGTCTTCTCTATGATAAATATAAATTTACGATTGAAAAAAAGTTTGCGACCAAAATTTAAGAAGAAATGAAAAAGTTAACATTTTTTGTTCGTACTTTTGCATTTAGATTTAGCTAAAATTTGCATCAGCGTAGCACAGAAACGTTAGAATATTTAAGAAAAAAAGGAAAACTTACTCAATGTTTATTTACAATAATGCCCATTTATAAGGACAGTACACAACATTTTTTTGTACTTCAATATCTAAAAAGGTTAATAACCCTTCTGTTCGATCCCCTCCCCCTATTTTGCGGGGTCCTTGGTGAAATACACCAACTAAATCGGTTTATAAAAAAAAGTGTTGCCCCCCCCTGAACAAAATGCTGGGTACGCCCATGCATGGGTGCGCTACTGCGCTCTGTCCTAACAATTGACAAATCCTGTAAGTTTTTTATTTGTATAAAGGTGCCTTTTCATGTGACGCTCGAGGCTGCGTCAAATCTACTCACGTGACTGATTTTGAATTTTGAGTGCTTGCTATTGGTCAGTGACAAGTGAAAAAAGCTCAACATGGTTGAGCTTATACTGCTTAACGCTAGAAATCATGTGACACCTAATAACAGTAGCTTTGATATTTTGTATATTCTTGTTTGTTTTGTGAGTTTACGTCTTTACGAATAGTATAATGAAATGTAAATCAATTTTTAATAACTGTACGTAATTTATTGGTTGTTTCATACCTAAACTTCAAACAGTAGTTGACAGCTAAAATTCCAAAATTCAAAATCGGTCACGTGACTAGATTTGACGCAGCGTCGAGCGTCACGTGAAAAGACACCTAAAAAGTGTTACAAAATTTAGATTTATATTATGTAACTATTTCAAACATAAATGTATTACTTTATTGAAACCGTAGTGAAGAGCATCATTTTGTTCTCTTTGAAATTGTAAATTAAAATATGTAGTGAGATATTAAAAACTGTTTATATTAAATCTTTGAAAAATTCACACTCAATTTAAAAATAATGGTTTAGTTTTTCTAGATTTATAAAGAATTTTAAAATGTAGGTATAGAGAGATATATACATTTTTATTTTAAAAATAAATAGACAGGTACATGAAATTTTAATAAAATACTTCCAAGAAACGTGATTTTTTGATAGATACAGATATGATTTATTGATTTTTTCTGTCTAAAAATAACGATTTCTGGAAATTTATGTGATTAATTTTTTAGTAATCGAATTAAAAAATAACCACACAAACAGAAGATTGATATTTTGTTTATAATTTATAATTTTAGAAGAGTTTTTTTTAATTGAGTTCAACGATAAAGTACTATGGCAAAATTGTTGATAAAACAATTGACTGCTATTAAAATAAAATTTATACGAATAGCTGTTGAGTTAACGAAACCTTTTACCAAAAATATTTATACATATAAAAATAGTTTGTTTTTTTGTTTCAACCACGTGGTATTATAAACATTTCTGTCAAAACCCATTTGAGATCGTTAACAATAGACTTTGCATGACACTCCGTCCGATATCTAGATTGGATCATGGCCAACTTAATTATACTTGTGGTCAATATAAAGTATAATACCCTCTAACCTTTTGTTTTCTTCCGGGGTTTTATTATAAACAAATATTTAAATATATTTATAGTGTACGTGGTTCAAATTTCAAGATGTCTGCCTAAAAAAACTATTATGGTGCAGGCTGCATCTTATTCCAAACTGCCGAGCACGTCGAGCAATATAAATTCGTTGTGCTCGTCCTGTTCCTAAAATTGTCTGGAGTTTAAGCCTTAGCTGCCACTGTGGGGTACCAGGCGCCCACATTTTTTCAACTTCAATGTAAGCTGTTTAAATTTTACTAAATATATTAAATATTATGTATTCTTTTAAATAACTGATTGGAGTGCATTCTGTATCGTTCGAAGATGATAGAGGAATTTTATTGAATATTCAATAACTAACGAGTAGTTAACATTTTAGTATCTGGGGTACGAGGTGACCCCAGTGTGGCAGGTATGTTATTCTGGGGAAGTGGATCAGCTAATGGTTAAAAATGGATTCGAAAGTGGTAACAGCTATTTTTTTACTATCTATTTTATAAATTGATAAGAATTTAAAAATCAAAGGAAGTTTGGCAATGGCAAATATTTTCACATGCATCATTTTTAGGGTTCCGAAGAAACCCTATTAATCTCACTTTGTCGTCCGTCCGTCCGTCCTTTTCACTGAAAGCTCAATAGCTCGTAAACTATATAAGCTAGAACCTTGAAATTTTTACTGAATATGTAAAATGACACCCTCTAGTAAAATATGTACAAATATTTTGGAAAAATATTTTTTTAGGGGGGGTGCTAAGACGCTAGACAGGCAAAAAAAATATTTTTTTTATACCAAGGCAAGTGGCACATCAAAATGTGTAACCAAGCTAGTGTAATTTGATAATGATTCTATTTTTTTTATAAATCAAAAATGGCGCCTACAGGGGGCTTTAAAGCAAATTCAAAAAACCAAAAAAATTGTATTCCAAGTCGTGTGGGGTGTCGAAATGTAGATCTCAGTGAGTAGAATATGACACTATTTTTTATTTTTTTTTTCTAAATTAAAAATGGCTCCAAGCAAAAATTTTATCTGACCCCCCCCCCCCCCTCTAACTCGGTTACTACTGGCTCGAAAAATCTGAAAAAAATTAGGTAATGAGGCTTTGGTGAGACTACCAACGACAAATACTAAAATCACCAATATCATTTCAAATTTTGGAGAAAAGGGGAGGGGTGTCATACATTTTTTTATTTTTATTTTTTTATCTGGGCATGTGGGGTGTCGAAACGTAGATCTCACTGAGTAGAATATGACACTGTTTTTTATTTTTTTATTTATCTTATTTATGATTCCATAGTAAAGGGTATTTCTCATATTCATTTAAAATCATATTTTTTCTTGGTTTTTTTATTTGTGGAGACCTACAAAGATCTACAAAGATAGACAACGATCTATATACAAAGATCTCTGACGATCGTTGTAGATCGTGATAGAGATTGATACAACGATACTCAAAGATCTTTGTAAATCCTTGTAGACCTTTGCAGGTCTTCACGGATCAAAAACTAGTGATTTTGTCTCAAAATGCAGATCTATCAAGATCTGATTTGATTGATCACTTTAGATCTAAAAATATTTCCCGGGTTAGATTTCATTCTTTGTAATACCATGTACAATATTTTTAATAGTGCGTCTTGACTTAAGCATTTTACTTTGAAAGAACCGAACGAGCCAAGCGCGCCGACCAATATTCGTCTAGTCATAGTATCTATTCTCTTTATAGTATTTCGAATAGAACGAGCACGGCGAACATTTTCTAAAGCTTGTCGGTATATCGTAAAAGGTCAATAAAAAACAATTTGTGTTCAGATGAAGTGTTTGAAGTATTTGGACTAATTTGTAGTAATTTAATTTATATTTATTAAATTAAATTAAAATTATTTGCAATGGAATGAGACAGGGTATATTTGTTTAATTTTACTAGAAAAATATGAGAAATTCCCCTTTATTGTGAAATCCTCATCAAGGATTGTTTTTATCATAATTAAAAAAATAAAAATAAAGCATATGAAAACAATTTTCGATGCCAAATTTTTCTTGTATTTTTCCGTGTCGATTTATATAATACCTACTAAAAAGTGGCTGTTGCCACACTTAATCCATTTTTATACTCAAGATAATTGTGGGTACAGAACGAGCACGCCGAACGTGGCGAACACAATGCTTTTTTTGTTGATTGTTCGCTGAAAATTACCATTAAATGGAAACAAATATCGTATTTCGTCTGGCCCCCACATCTTACTGTGAGCCCTTGGACCAGAATTTTTTGCAGGCCGTCTGCTGCTAAAAATATAAGGTATTTTTTGTGACGATAACCAAAGAAAGAATAAAAGCTTGTTGACTCGCTACGTTTTGGCCCTCGCCATTAGTTAAGTCATCAGCTGCCACTTATTACTTTTTGCGATTAATTTAGAATATTTATTTTCATTTCTGTTACATTTATCAAAATTTAAAATAACATTTTTTCTGTCTTGCATAAATATAGGGACAATGTATTTTTTATACTATTAATCGTTAAAATATATATGAAAGGAACGTGTTTAGGACATCAAGGAAAGGTCATTACATAAAACCGGTGCCATAGCTATAACCATCAAATTTTAAATTTCCATAAATTCCTAATAATTATTTTCGAAGGACATATTTATAATTTAATAAATTATTGTATTACATTTTACTTCTTATTTTTTAAATAAAATCCTTAAAAGAAAAATGTAGGATCCTATTTAAAAATTATCTACCATGGGAGCAAGAGGACTTTCTTATACGTAATACTGAGAGTGAACAGTACACGCGATTCTTATTTTATTTAAAAAATCTAACTATTGAAAAATAGAATAAAATAATGGGACATAAATTAAATATTGTAATATGCTCTACAATATGAATCAAATGAATCTTTTTCAAATGTAATTACTTAACCGAAAACGAATGTTTATTATTTACTCTTGCCAATTTTGGAATTTTCGAATAATTTTTTAAATGGTACGAATTACGAATATGAAAGAAATGTTTTACTAGAATTAGACTTTGCCTTATAACAGATTAATTTATTGCGGATAACCTACCTACATTATAACGAATGGTAAATGTTCCACGGACCACAGGTTGTAAGGGGAGTAAATTTCATCTGTGTCGGAGGAAGCGTGTGTGTATGGGCAGGTGTATGCGCTAGTAATAAATTTGCCGATCATCGTTGTCAGGGGTAACAGCGACGACCACGCGCTATATCATAACAGGATAACATGTATAACCCCAAGAGATTTTTTGGGTATTTCTCCACTTATTGGGCAACTTGGTGTTCACACTAGTTTTATTTCGCTGTAATTATTATGAAAGATGAAAATTAATAATGAATTCTATTTGTGAGTCCTATAAAAAGTTACAAAAATACTGTTTTACTTATTAAATATTATTTTGAAATCGTAAAACACAGTCCCCTGATAGATCACCGATCCAGAATAACTGTCAGAGTACTTAATTTCAGAAACACGTAATTAGAAATATTAAATTCATTACCATATATTCAGAGATTAATAAATATCATATTCAAATACCATACTTTTCTTTTGCAAAATTTATGTTTAGTCGTGTAAAAATGCGTTATTTATTATATCGTTTAATACTACAAATTGCTTTGAGTCCCATCATAGACCGCCGTGTCTAATTTTTATCTTCAATCTAAATCACTAAATTGTATCAATCAAGCAAAAATATCATTGGGACACTACCTATGAAAGTAACCCTGTTAGTAGAAAAATGCCTATTTATATGTTCCTTCACTTGTAGTATATTTTATCATCAGTCATCAAAAAAAAGAAACAGACAAAATTAACAATACGTGATACGTCATAAAATCTACAAGCGGTAAATACAAATTTTTGTAATTGTAAAATTGTAAGAAATATGTAAAAAAAAAAACTACAGACACAGATCAAAATATCCAAGTAAATCTCATATTTGCCAAAAAATGCAAATCATTCACATAATACCTATTTTTTATAATAAAAATACAGATCGCCAAATTATTTGTGTTAAATTATTCAAAATTTCTCCGGACCTACCACACTTAGGGAACACCATAATCCTTGATACTCGTAGATTATTTCCCAAAACTTGCAAGTGGCCCTTCGACTTAAAAGGTTGCTCGTAAAACGAAAAAACCACAGACATAGAGCATGGATCGCGCATTCTATATATTAACATAATGGTGTAACATTTTTTCAAAATAGTGAGATAGATGCGGCGGTGTTTAGGATATATCTATCTCTTTTTTCTAAGAAGAATGAAATAGACTCCTGTTTAAATAAGGACAAGTATATGCTAAACTGTTTTCCATATCTTTCCTTTAACACAAAAGTCTGTTTTCGAGTCAAATACGCTGTCCATTGTGTCCATACTCTATGTCTATGGAAAAAACAATATGTTGTCAAATTTTTCATCAGCAATTTTTTCATTTTCTTTTCATATCTAGTCGAGTTTTTCACCTTTGATATTTTATAAGCTTTAGTTAATGAAATAATAACCATTGTCATATACGATGCCACTTATTAAAAGGGTTTTCTTTTAATTTAATCATAATGGCAGCCGTTTTACTACAATACAAAAACAAAGGGCGTTAGTACAGGTCTTTTTATTGATACCTAGTCGTGCGAGGTATCAAAAATGTAGGTCTTAATCAGAAAAATGTAACACTATTTTTTCTAACTCAAAGAAGCATCAGTAAGCGGCTCAAAACGGGCATTTTATATTTATACGTCTCACTTCCTTCGATCTCAGTAAATACTGACAAATTTATGGTACAAGGAAAAACATAAACCTGAAGAATTACAGTTTTTTCCTGTACATCCCGGATAATAAGCGACAACCTATCATTATAAAATATTTTTTACAATCTGTAACTGTTATAATGTTTGCAGATACTCAATATAAATCGATGGATAAACTGCAAACAGCCTAAAATTATATTATTACAGTTTCAGAAAGCAAAAAATATTTTATAATAATAGGTTGTCGCTTACTATCCGGAAGATGCAGGGAAGAACTGTAATTATTTAGGTTTCTTGTTTTCCGTGTAGTTGATAAGATCGTAAAAGTTACTTTTTTAGGAAAAATTTGAAAATTTTGTTTAAGGCAGCAGTAAGACTTAATTCTGCTGTAACTAGGGGATCGAATTAAGTCCATTGAAGAAAATTTTTCAATCATGAATAAAATGTATCTCTAATTATAAGAAAAATAAATTTAAAACTGTTTGCTTATTGTCAGACCAAATGTATCACTATGATGTGTTAGTAAATAGAACGTTCAGACAGGAATCACCTCCTGATGTTTGGTGGCAAGGATTCAACAAGATTTATCTACTGGCATTGTTCCAAACCTCCACTGTTCTACGTGTGCAATAATAAGATCGATTATTGTAATATATGTTATCTAGTTAGTTCTACCTAAAAATATACATATAAACATAGATATCAAAATCTATATATACATACTTGAATTTGGGCAGTTTAGAGGTCAACCTAATTTACTTAACAAAACATGTCGATGACTGACTAACTCCGCTGCGAACGTGTTAATTATGTTTTTTCAATTTCGACATGTATAACGAGCCTATAAGCCTTGTTTCACATGCACATATGCGGTTCCATTAGGTTTGGTTCGTTTTCGGTTGCAACCGAACCAAACCCTTTCACATATACACGGTTCTCATACGGATCGTATTAGGTTTTATATTTTTCCGTATATTCAGTAGTGATCATGGAGAGAAAGCAAGTTGCTGCCATATTGTTTCTCTATAAAAAAATTAAAAAAACGATGGAAGAATACTAGAATTCATTTGGAGCACCCTCTCATCACTTTACGGCAGGCATTTGGAGCATTCTACACTATTTTCTTTTGTCCTACATCACTGGTTTAGATTGCATTGCAAAAATCAACCGATCCACATCAACATCTGGTAAACCGCTCATTTTATTAGAAAAACCGCGACAAAACTTTCAAAAAAATAACATTTGCTATCAGGTTAAAACCGAAACTGAACCGAGTGTGTATGAACGCGTTGATTGCCTTCTGTTTCATTGGACACGTGTTTGTACCTAATAGAAACCTGATGAAACCTGTTCGTGTGGAGTATTCGGTGCTCTACGGTTTCTATTAGGTACTGAATACAAACTGAAGCACCGTTTCACACTTGTCGCCAGTGACCGAAAAAAAAACGAACCGAATGGAATCGCATATTAGGGTACAGTGACGTAACATTTTCTACGGGACGGGGGGGGGGGGGGGGGTAAAAAAATATATATAATAAAAAAATTAATTGATCACTGAAATGTGTACGTTAGTGTATTTTTTTACATGTACGCAGATACCTTATTAATAAAAATGTTTTTTTTAGACACGGACAACAATGGGTACCTGGACGAACGGGATTTCTCCTGTCTAGCATTAAGAACAACGATCATAGAAGGTAAAGGAGAATTCAACCACTCAAGACTGCAAGAAAACCAACACATCATGCTCGCACTTTGGGAAGACTTCTCAGAGCTTGCTGACTATAATAAGGTTTCCATTTTTGTTTAATTATCATTGTTGTAAATTAAAATAAGAAACACTTACTTGCTCTTATTACACGATATACACGATTTACACATTTACCTAGATAGAAAGCCATTTTGGCCAATGTAGAAGGCGTTGTAAAAATAAAACTGTTTATGTATCGAGAAATAAACAAAACACAAAGTGTTATTAAGAAATAAGAAATGAAACTATTAGTCGAGTCAATGAAGCTCGAAAATGGCTAAAACTTCGGAACCCTCAGAAACAGCACCGATTTTGATAGAATTTTTTTTTAAATGTTCGTTATACCATACTATTTGAAATCAGAAATATTCTAGTCGTCGGATATAACCCCTCCCCCCAAGTTTTGAAAATTTGTATAATTTACTGGTTTCATATATTAAGTCCGATTTTCGACGAAATTTTTTTACCTGTAGGGGTTTTGAGGGTCGCTGAATAAGAATACTTTGTCAAAATAAGGATTTTCCGGGAATTTTCCCGAAATTTTCCAAAAGTTTTTTTTTAATTTTTGTCTAAATTTATTGAAAATTTTGATAGAAATGTGTATTCGCGGTGTTTCTTTTCACAAATAAAGTTGAATTATACAAAAATTTTCAGGAATTTTCCAGAAATTTCCCAATTTTTCCTCAAAAATTTTGAATTTGTAATAAATAACAATAACATTGTACCATTTAAAAAAAATGAACCTAGAGAGCTAAAAATTTTAGAAACAGGTAAATGTATTTTAAATAAGCATAATTTTTTTTGTCAAAATTGTTTGTTTATTTGCAAAACGGCAAACGTTTATATGCGGCACGAGCGGATAGTAAATTTCGCAGCCTAACTAGTTGTAAAATGAAAAATAATGCTAGTGACGTGCTCTTAATTTTTTTTACTGCTAAATTAAAGTATTTCAAACAATTATGTAAGATTTCATCAAAATTCAGTAAATATTTTTAACAGAGTAAACGATCTTGTCGACGAACGTGCCGCTGACGCGCGAAAAATCTGAGGAATATACTGCTATAGAATTGAAAATAATAAACCAAAAGGGCTTAAACTTTCAAAAACATTAGGTAAATATATCTCAAATAAGTACAATTTTTTTGGAAAAAATCGTTTGTTTATTTGCAAAAAGGCAAACGTTTATTGTCTATACGCGACACGAGCGGATAGTAAATTTCGTAGGAAAAAGTAGTTGTAAAATGATAAATAATGTTAGTGACGTGCTCTTAATTTGTGTACTGCTAAATTAAAGTAATTTGAACAATTATGCAAAATTTTATAAAAAATCAATAAATATTTTTTACAGAGTAAACGATCTTAGTGACGAACTTACCGCTGACGCGCGAAAAATCTAAAGAATAAACTGCTCTAGAGTTGAAAATAATAAACCTAGAGGGCAAAAACTAACAGGGACTTTAGATAAATACATCTTAATTAATTACAATTTTTTTTGACAAAATTGTTTGTTTATTTGCAAAACGGCAAACGTTTATTATTTTATTCGCGGCGTGAGCGGATACGAAATTTCGGAGCAAAACTTGCTGTAAAATGATTATTAATGTAAGTAACGTGCTCTAAAATTTACTACTATTAAATAAGGGTATTTCGAACGATTTTGCTTTTCATCAATATTCAATAAATTCTAAATATGTATATTAATTTATGAATTTTTGCATCAAAATGTCAACGATAATTTACTAAGCAAATTATTTAAATAATTGAAAAGTGACGTTTGCCAATGAAAATTAAAAATTTTTTTTGCTCATTTCCTCAAATAATATTTATTCAACTTAGTTATAAAAACAAAACACACTTTTGCTCAATTATCATCGAAAATTTTTTTATTCATATATGTACATTTTTTTTGAGTCCGACGGCTGGAATGTTTCTGATTTCAAATAGTATGGTATAACGAACATTAAAAAAAAAATTCATAAAAATCGGTGCTGTTTCTGAGGGTTCCGAAGTAAAAACCTTCATTGACTCGACTATATTGTATTATGAAATAAGCTGCACGTAATTACTCCTAATATACTTTTACATAAATAAACGTATTTGGCAAACAGTAGCTATCTTAAAACCTTTGTAGTTTACAAATAATGATTGTTGTTTATAAATAAAGGTAGATTAACAGCGAAACTGCTTTTAGACGAGTTTCCAAACGGTAGGCATTAGACAGATGAAGTTTGACAGCAACCCAAAACTTTAGATGATGTAACAAATTATAATATCTGTTGTATCACATGCATAGTTAATATAAACAATAAACAAAATTTTGAATTCGGTGCGATATTTTCAATTGTTTGACAATTGAATATTTAAATTTAATTGTTGTTCGCCAATTTGCATCACACTTTCTTAGACACAGTTTGTCGCTAAAAAAGAATATAAAAATAAATCGGTTGGCCACCTTTTAATAACCTAATCACAAGTAATTTACAGTTCAGCCAAATGAACTGCCATTTTTTAATCTTGTACATTTAATCGATGCCAAATTGTTGAACATCTAGAGATCACAGCTGGCTGATGTGTTAACCAATCAGAGATTAGCCGACTCATTGAAATACGATATATCTTGTTTAGATCTAGCCATCTAGCAGGCTAAATGCACTCTGTAATTTTTTTGTTATTGCCGCTTACCCACGCAATATAAGTACTGCCAACTTTTGAAAATTGGAATACTGTTTTTTTTATGTAAAAAGGAAAAATTTCACAAGTAATTAAATTGTAATTACGTCGGTGGCGGATTTGGATTTCTAGAATTAGGAACATGATATTGATGCTACATATATATTTATAATTAATTTGGTTTTCCTTCTTGCAATTTAATTTTGTAATCTCGATTTTATACATAAATAGAATTATTTGATAAAAAATACCCCACAGTTCGTACTTGGATTATCATTTTGCCCCACCTCTCCTTCATGAAAAATTATTCTAATGCACTCCTTCCTCACCTGGTTTAAAACCATTCCCTTCCCAATAATTGAAAAAGTAATAAAATTTTAACATTTTCTTTCCGGTTTCTGTAAAATTCCGTATTCACCGTCAGTAATTTCATTACGTTTAATTATTGGTTATTACGTCCAAGTAGTCTGAAAAAGTTTGCAATGCTTCCAACCTACATATTTTTAAGTGTTCAATTTTCATTACTGATTCGGTCTGAATCCAGTAAACGTCATTCAGTTTGATAATTTGCTACCTATATCTTTTACGTTCAGATTCCGGAATAAAACATAATGGTATTTCATTCCATTTAATTATTTTCTCAATTACTGGGTTGGTTATCATCAGTATTTTATCAAACTCTAATGAATGATAGTTTCATTTTTATATATTTCGTACGTATTTTTTTAATACAACAGTGGATCTACAGATTTACATCAATTTTCATCAAAACTTTAATAAAGATATTCACGGTTTTCTTACTTAAAATTTTGTAGTTTTTCATTTAGTAGTTGGTACTCTATATGTGTTCACTTCATTTGACTTACATATATATGTATCGTTAAGACATAGAGCATGGTCCGCGCATCTGACTCGAATCAAAGAAAAGAGGTGGAAAACAGTTTAGGATATACTTGCCCTTATTTAGAAAAAAGTGTCTGTTTCATTCTTCTTAGAAAAAGAGATAAATATATCATTCTGAAGAAATATTACACCATTATGTTAATATAGAATGCGCGGTTCATGCTCTATGCTATGGTTATATCCACTTTTGTTAGTTTGTATTTCTTAATATTTTTGCTTCCATAAAACTAGACATTAGGTACACACTTTTCATTTTAGATACACATAACTACATACTGTACTGAGCTAGTGCTTGTATGACAGCACGACAACTAATCCTCAAGTAGATTGTTGTAATAAACAAAAAACCGTTAACGGACGTTGGTGAATTCAAAAGTATGGTCTTATTGCATACTTCATATTGTTGATTTTAATAACTTGATTGTTAACATTATTTGCATTAATGAATGAGTGTTGTAATTTTGATAAGTAAATTAAATTATAATAGTGCATGTGTAGTTTGTAACAATGCGATCTACTTATTTCTTCAAAATATTATGATGCAATATATCATCTCCGTTTTATTTTATGTTTATTTAATTAGTTTTAACATGAAGACTAGAGACAGGAGACTTAAACTCTGTATTTCAGTAATATGATTTCATGAGTCAAAATATAACCCCCAAAGTGGATGGTATCTCGTGCTCGGACCTCTACACAGTAGTTGACTGCACAACCGTATAGCTGTGTGTGTACCGTAATCCGTAATGTACAAATCAGTATAAATTCACAGAGTGGTGACTGCGCACAAAGTAAATTTCTTACTTCTGCACAAAGGCCTGAAAAATGCAGACCGTCCACTCCAGGTTCCGTTTTTCGGCCTACTCGAGTTTACTCTCCTGTCTCTAGTCTTCATGAGTTTTAAAATACAAAATTCGTCGTAATCAACCAAAATTAAAGTCGCGATTTACTAATAGTTGGCCACCCCTAATCTTTAAAATACAACTGGCATGGTTTTTGTTAAATTAGCTTCGTTTTTTTATTAATTTATAGATTTTTGTAATAACATTGAAGTTCTATTTTTACGTTTGATAAACCTCTTTATTTTCTAAATCAGAAAAAATTACAAAAGATGAACGTATCTGATCTAAATCTAAAGTCTTTCTTTGACTCTATTCCACCAAGGACCCAATAAGAATATAATTCGATCTACGCAGGCCTCTATACACTACTCAATTTGACATCCAATCTGCAGGGGCAATTTACAGGGTCCCAGCAGACTGGATGTCATATTGGGTGATACGTGGTATATAGAGGTCTTTATACCCAAAACAATTCCAAATAAAAGCAGAGCAGATAGCAAAAAACGATCTATAACAACAAACTAAAATAATGGTAGTAAAATATTTTTTATAGGACGGCAAAATCACAGTTGAAGAGTTCAAGACAGCTGTACAAATGACGTGTCTTGGACGTAGGTTCGAGGATTTCCCCCAAGCTCTCAAGATGTTCATCGACTCCAACTTCAAAATGATTGATCTGAATGATGATGGTATTATCGGTCCCGAAGAATACCGCTTCAACTGTATCACCAGGTTTGCGGTTGATGATATTGATGTTGTTGATGAGGCTTACCAAAATTTATTATGTGTAAGTGAATCATTCTTGCTTACCAATTTACCATATTTTAAGTATCGATGGTGATTATTGAATGATGATAACCATTTATTCCGGTTTTACAGACCAGCTCTTTCCAATGGGACATCAAACTTATTTAACGATTCTCTTAGATTTTTTGACAGATTGGAGCAAGAGCGCTATGTTGGTTTTTATCGTTTTTACTCAAGACTAGTAAATACACGGTAGTAAATATACTTTACATCATAGACGCCGATAACGAGTGGGTGAGGGGACGATTGCCATTCTAGGAGTAATGGCAGGAAGGCTTTCCCCCCTGGATTCTTTTAATTTAAAGAAAATATACATACATCGCTCATAGGCGCCGACTTTTCATTTAACCTGGGGGGGCAAGATTTTCACAATTTGGTTTTGGGGGGGGGGGTGCCAAAAATTTCCTTAAAAAATGTGCAATATCCAACTTTTGTAATAACGACAAAAATTTCAGAAACGCAACTAATAATGTGAAAAAAAAAATTTTTTTCATCAATTTATTGTAGTTTCGATAAAAATCGATCAAACTTTAATTATTTGAAATAATTGAAAAGTGGACATTTATATTTAATTTACAGAGGTTCATGAAACGTAAACGACGATTTTAGCTGAAAATATAGTAAAGTGTAGAAAAGTCGTAGAATTTTTTTAAAGCTGTTGATCTAACTAAGCTTTGTAAAGGAAATAAAATATGTTTTAGTATTAATTTCCTTTTTGAAGAAATTTTTAGTGATCATTTTTACTCAAGTGACAAGTATTTGAATATTTACAGCTTTTTTTAAAGTAAAAATCTTATTGACAAAAGTATCTTTAATTTAAAAGAAACTAGAGTTCAGCTGCACAGGGGGGGCGAAGCCCCCATGGTATAATATCTGGGGGGGCGATCGCCCCCCTCGCCCCCCCCGTAGTCGGCGCCGGTGACATCGCTGGCATTAGCGTTATCCAAGTGGATGTTGCATGGTCGGTTTTACGTCAATTTTTGTTGAAAACTTCAATAACATAGTGAAAAAAGTAGTAGTAAATTTTTACCTCCCCCCACCCATGAAATTCTCTTCCTCTCCCGAATAAAACGAAAAATTGGCATATATACTTAACTTTTCTTAGTTTTTTCCTACCGCGGATGCTTCTATCTGTCAAAAAGTCTATTAAGAGAACTGTCATACAAGTTTTATACCATATCCCCTATCCTATGGCCTATTTAAAGTGTTTGAAAGCTAGCAAATTTTGCTAGCTAGTCTGAAATACCTATCGGGCATTCGTTTAGGAAGTTTATGAATACAATAATACATAAGCAAGCAAACATATTTTTAAAATGTCAATTTTGTCGTTTTCAACTTATTGTTACATAAAAACAGTTTATGGTTATATTATACGAAACTGTTACCAAAACTTGATGGCGATCATTTTTTCAATGTATTTATATATTCAATATATGTACTCACCACTCCGAAGTAGTTCAATCGTTCCTAACAACGATGGCTAGAGGGGGCTCTACCACCACATATGTATAGAAGACTTTAACGGCAATTTTAATTTAATTTAAATTTCGCGCAGAAATATAGCAATCACGGTAGTATTGTAATAGGGATAGGGGAAGGTCGTTACATGGAGCACTTGGCCAATCGTTTCTCGTAACGGTTAATAGGATGGTCGTCCTTTAGAATGTATATCCCATAAATGTCGGTTAAAATTTTATAATATACAAACATGCTTTAAATTACAATTTAATAGGTCTGTAAGTGGGATGCAAACATTTGATATTCAGTTATGATCTAAATGATATCCTACTGACTTTATGGAGCTCATTTTTTCGGAACACATTGGTAACAATGTTCGGTAGCGTGTTTTATGAATCAAATTAGTCTTGCGTACATCTTTCCATTCTCAATAGCGTGTCAAACTTGGGTAAACTGCTGGAATAATTATTTTTTTACTGTTTCAGGATGACGATATTCGTCGAGGAGGTTTAACCCTTTCCCGTTACCAAGAGATATACGCGGACTTCCTGGGCAACCCTGATGAGACTTGCTCCGCCGTTTACCTGTTCGGTCCTCTGTCGGAGTACTTCAGTGAAGAGAAGGAGTCCTGACGAGCCCTCATCGAAACTGTTACTGCAGTGGCGTAGTCAAAATAAATAACCTTTCAAATGACAAACGTAAAATTTGTTTCATGAATAACAAAACTGTAAAAGTTATCATAAAATATTTGGTAAGCTTTCTTTTAGCGAAGAGTATGAATGTACTTTTGGACCTAGCTGTACAAATTATAAAAAATATAAATTTTTCTTTCCCACTGTTTTTATCTAAACTTAAATCCCCTCCTTAATTCAATACTGACTACGCTTCTGCATAAATGGGATGTTTTATAATCATGTTATAATAATTATTATTAATACCAATAATTAATTATGTTATGGTTCGCTGAACTAATTATTATTATTATTATATTTTTTGTAATATATAAATTTTTATGTAAATTAATATAATTGTATATGTATGTATTTAATTCCTGATATTATTAAATATATTGCAATTTTAATTTAACCGTCTATTTATTTTAAGAAAAAAATCTTTTAATTGCTTCCTCGGCATATAATTTTAAAATAAGAAAACAAAATTGTTTTCTGATTTCAAGATTGTAACTTGATCTTTCCGTTTTAGGAACGTGTGGAAAGGGGAGGGGTGTGATCCCGAATGATTTATTTTTGAAGATATCTCAAGAAAGACGAATGTTACATGAAAATTTTTTGGAGTCTTTTTTGTAGTGCATTCCATTTCCTATAATATACTTAGGCTAACTTAGGTCACCACAACGTTTGTTGTAAAATATTTCCTTTCAAAGATTTATCTCAATTTGCTTAAAAAAATCGTCATTGATTTTATTCTAACTGGTATTTACTTTGACATATTAAATGTCGTTTTTGACGTTTGCATAACAGAAAAATTTAGATGATTGTCAAAAAATTAAAAATATACGAAAAAGGTGCGTCAAAATTTCTAATACTAACATTTTTTAACAAAATTGTATAAAATTTAAATGGTTTTAACGGTAATTTATCTGGATACTTTTTCGGTTTTTAATTAAAATTGTTCAATATTTAACTACATTTGGTGAATTTTGCACGAGGAAGCACTGTGCATTTATTTGGCAGATATTTTTTTATACCTAAACTTACCTTAGTTAAAATAATTTATTAAAACATCCTAAAATTAAAAATAAATAATAAAAATATATTTGGAATTTTACAAAAAAAAAAAAAAATTTTATTCCTAATAATTTAACAAATACACTATAAATTTAAATACAATAAGTAATTCAACTTTTCAATTAATCTTTAACATTGACAATGTTTCATCATACATCACAGTGGAAATTTATATCACTACTCACAAAAATTTAATTACAAATTTCATTTATTTAAAATTTATTCAGTCTTTAAATAATCCATTTCCTAGACTTTCAATCAATTTTTCACCCCTTACTCCATATTTTTCTTGAAACTGTTTCTGAAGTTTCAACCCTTCATCTGGATCAAATTCTAACGGAATACTCTGCGCTTCTGGTGTCAAGTATATGTCATACGGATTTATTTTCGAAAAATCAATATCAATCTTTGTCGGATTCACAATATCGTCTTTACAAAAACACAGAACAAAACACTGCAGAATTAAAATTGCCAACAATAGAATATTTCTACTTTTACGCGCCATTTTTAAATTTGATTGTTATGCACTTTTTTTTTGTTTTGTTGTGACTTAAGTGACAGATGTTCCAGGTAAAATAAGAAAACTGATATTATTTTTTTTATGAAATGGTAGGAGAAGAAATGAAAGTTGTTTTCTACAAGTCTACAACTAAAATGAAATAGCTTATGTTGGAATATCGCTAATTGTTATTAAGTAACTAGTGAATGTTCAAAATATGCAAAATTTATTCACTTTCGATTTCTTTTTAATTTCGCATTGTTTTAAGTTATTAAATTTATAATTTAATTCATTTATTTTACAGAACCTGTTAAGAATTAATTTTAAGTACAACAAATAAAGAAATACAGGTTTTTGTTTCCAATTCATGTTTATAACAACTGATATAGCATTTAAATATCAATTATATGGAAATTATTAACATAAATATGTTCATAATTTCCATGTATTTTTCATTTAATTTTTTCTCGATTTTTTTTTATATCAAAACAAGTTATTTGAATTTTTTTTAATTTTATTATTTTTCCTGTAAATAATCAATAGTAATTTTCAATAAATAAAAACAGGTCTAAAAGTTCAATAACTTTATTTAATTATTACAATAATTATCGACAGTTTTAAAGGGCATTGTAAAAAATAACAATAATAATATAGGTACTACAAATATAAAAATATAATCTATGACAGCTTTTTATACATTTTTAATTTAAAAACTTTAACAAAGTTAAGGAAATATAGTAATCAGTGGCGTAATCATGATTTTTTTTGAGGAGGTTAAAAGTATATTAATTTTTTTTAATTGTTTTTAAAGACCTTTTTTGGTCTTGCAGTTTTAAAATAAAAATGCCTAGGTGCACTTAATTGACAGAATAGAATAGAATAAAAAAATACTGTATTTAGTAATATCAATTACATTACAGGAAGGTTGGAAGAATACAATTGAATTACATATTCTCTAATAACTAATATTATTATTTTGGATACTCAAACTTACAGGAGTGATATGAGCAAAAAATAAAATAAATGAAATATGTGTGCTCATATCAAATTATATGTAGGTACTGACATTTATGACATATTATCGTGATATGACTTTTTTTACTACAGTAGATACCGGTTATAACGACATCGAAGGTACCTCGGACCAATCATATTAGGTCGTAAATGCGGAGAGTCGTAATAAGCGGGAAAAATGCAATATGGTATTTGACATTATTAATAATAAAGTATAAAATGTTCTAAATAATGTAGTATATATTACTATAATTAACAATCAAGTATTTTTTACGTAAATTAAGTCAGTATTTTAATAATAAACCTAATTTTAAAATGTAATATTTAACCTATTGGTCACGTGATCGCAAACGCGTCTAGCAGATCTGCAACTGGTATGATTTAGTTACATACTAAAAACATCAGAATAGTCGATCCCTATTGTTTGATTTCAGTTTGTTTAGTAAATAGTTACGTCACGCATACCACGTAACTTTGAATGCGCGTTTTGGGGGGAATTTTTTCATTTAAATAGAAAAAGATTATTTTCAGCGCTTTTTCGGCATTATTTTGGAAAAAGATACTAAGGAATTATCTATTAACCTACCCTATTATAAGGGATTCAGTTGGACTTTTATTTTGAATCGTTAAAACCGATATGTTGTATTATGATTAACCGATGTCGTTATAACCGGTTTCTACTGTATTTGAAGTTTAAAATTATTTTAATTGACTTCATTTCCAAACAAAAAGTATTGTATTCATCCATAATATATATTTTGCATGACACAGGCACACCTATGACCTACCTATCTAGTTATGCCACTGATAACTGATAGTAATCAATCTATATTTATTTTCTAATCTATATGAATTTATTATAGGTATGTAGGTAAATGACATAGGAAAAGATTTTATTTAATGTACAAATGAATTGACTGTTTTTCCTAGTGAATACCTTCTAGAGGTGAGAAGGTCTTGTACTGATAGAGCTCGGAACCTCCATAACCGTATAAAAGGCGACCTTTTCCATTTTCATCGTAGTACGGGTAACGATATTTGGGCCTGAAAAACAATATTTATGATTATTTTAATTATCTTGTCAATGGATAAAATTTTATTGTGGAATCTTGTTTTATTATTTCATTATTTTTTAGATCTGTATTAGATCTTTATTAGATGTGTCTTCTAACTAATTTTATATTTAATTAATTTCTCAATTAAAATGAACTTATCGTGAGATATAATTACTGATTTGAAGATTTTGTTATGCATACGTGTTTGTGTAGTATAGTCCAACGGTTCTTAAACTTAATTAGTCAAGATACCCCCTTTTACAATTATTTTTCACGATCCCCCCCCCCCCTCCTGACAGAAAAAAACAAAGAAGGCCACTAGATATAATTTGAGGGAGATAGCCACTCAGACGGGTCAAAAAATTGTTTGAAAATTTTTTTCATAGATATAACTAATTATTTTTGAATCAGATAAAGGACGTTTTATTATTATATCCAACTTATTTAATATCACTTTTTATTGAAAAATATTAAATATTTACAAAATTATGAGCCTCGATGTGACGATCAAAAAAATATTTTTCTCTATGGTTGACTCGAAATTTCGAGAAGGGTTATATGAAAAAAAAAATTAAAAATGTTATCAATATCTGATATATGAATGTAGACCTATTTTTTTATTAGAGCGGTTTTAAAAATAGTAATCAAAATTTCAAAAATCAGCTACGTGCAACGATAGCTACGAAAATTATAAAAAAAATTTTTTTTAAATCGGTTTATTAGTTTTTGAGGAATCGTGTCAACCAGGTCGAAAAATGTAATTCCGAGATAAACGTGTTTAATGTTTTTGTTATGTCATAACCGGCCGTGCTACATCGTCTCACTAAATTGGCTGTAACTCCGTAAATTTTCAAAATTTAAACTTAATTTTTTGTAACATATTTATGAATATGTAAACTTTAAAAAAATTTAAGAATTTTTTTTTATTTTTTTCTGTCACAGTGGTTTTCCCCCTTAATCGCTGGTAAATAGGAATGAAAAGTACTTTAATTTATACCAAACATATTTCATGGCTCCTCGGCAAAAGTTCAGTCTGTGAACCCTAGTTTAAGAACCACTGGTATAGTAAATTTTTTTTTAGTCTACATTCTAATTATTTAATTCATTTTAAAGGGGCAATACATATAGTACATATTATAAATTATTATACTCTCTAAGATTGGACCAATGAAAAGTAACTGATTATTATTAGTGACTGTCGACTACTCAGTGGATAATCACTGAACAAATCAGTGGATAGTCACTAAACAAATAAGTGGATCAATGTTAATATGGCCATACTAACTGGTTGATTAGTGAAAACTAGTAAAGACCACTGATTTTTACATTTACTGAAGGGAAAAAATAGCTATTTGATAAATAAATCATATACAGAATGACCCATTTTAAGTGCACACCTCTCATAAACTTTTTATGGTAAAATGTTATCAAAAAACTTTTCAGATAAAAGTTGTACGGTTTGGAGGGGGGCATAGAAATACTTGGATGAAATTTTTTTAGGTGGTGTTTTGAAGGTCATATAAAGGTCAACTTCATTTTTTTAAATAGGAACCTATAGTTTTTATTAAGTAATTTTATTTTACGTGAAAGATTCGTGTTTTTCACGTAAAACAAAATTACTTAAAATCTGAAAAGTTTTTTGATAACATCTCGCTATAAAAAGTTATCAGAGGTGTGCACTTTTCGCAATTTTTAGGATAAGATAACTACAAAACTTAATATGACATGATGAAACAATTTTTGCAACGGATTCTGTTTCAGCACGCTATGAACCTCGACCTGAATCCTGAATTGTTGCCCAAGATTAATATCAAATAGTTAAGTTTTAAAAATTATTGAAAATCTTTTAAAACTGAAATTATCTACAAGACTATCGTCTCAGTCTTGGCTCATTTGAATTCAAGCCAATCTCGTCTCAAATTTTTATATTTTTTAGAATCTTCATGAACCATTTTTAAATCTATTAAATGATAAAAATTGTTATATAAATGAAAAAAAGTATATTTTAGTATGTTAAAATAATAATGTTAACCTTAAACTAATTTATATATCTTACCTTTCAAAATATTGGAAATTTGGAGCTTGTGGTGTAAACGTGGACTCAACAGAGAAAGCGAAAAATATTACCAAAAGTAGAACCTGCAAATATTTAAATATTACTCAATCATTTATATTCAACATGTATATATTATGAGTATAATTATGAAAAGTAATAACTTGAAACCGATAATAACAAAGTAACCAAATATTCAAGGCGCGTTGGCTGAAAAAGGGTACCAATTTCGATACCAAATATGTGTGTTATGCTTATAACATAAACATGGATGCCTTCAGGGCATTTTCTATTCACATATTCTTATTTAATTAAGTAATAAATTAATAAGTATTAATTTTAAATTGGTGCTGTGATTAGATATAATAAAAAATTATATTTAAAACAAGAAAATCCATTTATTGATCATAACTATTCATGACTCGGATTGTACCGGAGTCAGGGGATTTCGAAGTTAGTCCCCCCCCCCTCCCGAATTTTTATTATACATTCGGCTGGAGTGCAAAAAACCAGCACCCTCCGATTAGCTTCAAATTTTTACTAGATAATACTTTATTATGCACTAGAAATTAGATGATAATAGGTAGGTACCTGAAATGATTTTTGGTGACTCAAAGCGAAAAGGGTAAAAAAAATTGTGTTAAATGCATTATAGTAGAAACCGGTTATAACGACTCCGGTTAATATGACGTACCGGTTTTATCGACACAAAATAAAAGTCCAACTGAATATAATCTAATACCGGGTGTCCCAGATAACTTTTCCAGCATGGGGATCTCAGTTTCTATAAGAGATACAGGTTTGGTTAAATCAGATGAATTATTTGTATGAAAGAGGTGAGTATTATTACACAAAAAAATATTCATAATTCTATGTGGTTTAGGCGGTATACCCAAAAAAGTGAAAATTCGGAATTTCTTTAAATGGCTATAACTTTTTTGTTAAAATAGATAGGTACTTTTTGTTTGCGGTTTCTTAAAGCACTTTTTTGTGTAAAATTGATTGGTGTATTTAGAATTTTTATATAACTTTTATTTTCCGAGTTACAAGCTCTAACTTTAGTTTTTCTTATGGGCCACTTGGTTGAATATATCATATTCGAACGTGTTTTTTACTCTACTTTACAACGATATGTCACTTGCTATATTTATTATCGAAAAAAAGTCGAAACACTAAATATCAGTGATATTTATGAAGTATTTTAGTACAAACTTTTAAGTGAGCTATGAAAAACAAAAATTGTAAACAAAAATCACAATAACAACAATCAAAATAACAAATGAATATTTGAAACAATGAACTATTTGAAAAAATATATTATAATTTTTTTTTCGATAATAAATATGGCAAGTGACACATCGTTGTAAAGTTGAGTAAAAAACACGTTCAAATATGCCATAGCCAACTTAGCGGCCCATAAGAAAAACTGAAGTTAAGGCTTGTATCTCGGAAACTAAAAGTAATATAAAAATTCTAAATACACCAATCAATTTTACACAAAAAAGTGCTTTAAGAAACCGCAAACAAAAAGTACCTATCTATTTTAACAAAAAAGTTAAAGCCATTTAAAGAAAATCCGAATTTTCAGTTTTTTGGATATACCGCCTAAACCACATAGAATTATGAATATTTTTTTGTGTAATAATACTCACCCCTTTCATACAAATAATTCATCTCATTTAACCAAACCTGTATCTCTTATAGATACTGAGATCCCCATGCTGGAAAAGTTATCTGGGACACCCGGTATATATAAATTACGTGTCACATGTTCCTCCGCTATGGACTCCTAAACTACTTAACCGATTTTAATCAAATTTGTACACCGTGTGCAGTTTGATCCAACTTGAAACATAGGATGCCTCTTATGGAAAATGGGGGGGGGTTTGCTCCCCCCCTTTTTTTTTAAAGAGAGTTCCCATTTTTTTACGGTGGTGGTGGTGGGGGGCTGTAAAGCTTCCTATGGGAAAAGGGGGGAGGGTTTATGGGAAATGGGGGGGGCAACCCCCCCCCATTTCCCATAGACCATTTTTTAAAGAGAGTTCCCATTTTTTTACGGTGGTGGTGGTGGGGGGCTGTAAAGCTTCCTATGGGAAAAGGGGGGAGGGTTTATGGGAAATGGGGGGGGCAACCCCCCCCCATTTCCCATAGACCATTTTTTAAAGAGAGTTCCCATTTTTTTACGGTGGTGGTGGTGGGGGGCTTAAAGCTTCCTATGGGAAAAGGGGGGAGGGTTTATGGGAAATGGGGGGGGGGGCAACCCCCCCCCATTTTCCATAGACCATTTTTTAAAGAGAGTTCCCATTTTTTTACAGTGGTGGTGGTGGGGGGCTGTAAAGCTTCCTATGAGAAAAGGGGGGAGGGTTTATGGGAAATGGGGGTCAGGTGGTGGGGGGCTGTAAAGCCTTCTATGGTTACAGTACATTTTCTGTCTATTTCCTCTTTGACAGTTTTTGCATTCCGTAAAAAAAAAAAAATTTCACTTCTAACGCTGTTAGTTTTCGATTGACGCTTTCATTTTTTTTGTAGTAAACGAATTCAATATTCATAGTTAAGGCAGGACAACGTACAAAATTTGTACATCGTGTGCAGTTTGATCCAACTTGAAAGATAGGATAGCTTACATCTCAATTTATGATCGCAATATTATTTTAATTATTTGTCTATTATTTGACGGTCTCAATCAAGGTATATAAATAGAGGTATGGCAATGCGGTCGTTGACCAATCAGCGTTGTTGACGTCACTGCCGTACATATTCTAACAGATGGTGACGTCTGTTGACTGAATTGAGTAAGTATTCAATAGATGGCGCTACGTCAAACTAACCTACAATTTAATAGCATAACCACCACATGTTGCTGAGGGTACAGTATAGGTTAAATTTATTTTGTAGTAAACGAAATACAGTTAATTTTACTTTTTCAATTTTTGGTGTTACCATAGCCGGCCACGTGTTACTTAGACTGAAGTATAAATTAAATTCATATTATCTTAATATATATAAATTACGTGTCACATGTTCCTCCGCGATGGACTCCTAAACTACTTAACCGATTTTAATCAAAGTACACCGTGTACAGTTTGATCCAACTTGAAATATAGGATAGCTTACATCTCAATTTATGATCGCAATATTATTTTATTGCAAATTATTTGTCTTTATCTGTTAGCTCCAAACGATTCTAACAGATGGTGACATCTGTTGACTGGATTGAGTAAGTATTCAATAGATGGCGCTATGTCAAACTTCCAAACTACTAAACCTAACCTACAATTTAATAGCATAACCACCACGTGTTGCTAAAGTATAGGTTAACCACAGCAACGCGTGGCCGGGTCAGCTAGTTGTATATATTTTAGCCGGTTATTACGACTATCGGAGATTAAATTCCCGCTTTTAAACTAAACTAATCTCTTTTCGCCCCAATATATTTCCCAAACTAAAGTTTATAATAAAATGAGTTTCAACCCCCCACCCCTCAACCATTAAATACAGTAGTATAATATGTGACAATAAACGTAATTCTATATTATTAGTACCGGCACAGTACCTACTGTGCCCCTTGGCTTTTTTAATTAATAAATCAGTTTACTAAAATATTTATGCCCGGTATTATCAACCAATTTAAAGCTCCTTTAGCACTAAATGCTCCTTTAAAGTAAATTTACTGTATTACAAACGTGATTTAAATCAATATTTAAGCTTTCAATGAAAAATAGACATAATATATGTTGTAAAGAAATACTGCAGATAATTCAAAATCTATTTAATTAAATGTATTATGCTTGGATCTGTTGATAATATGACAATTAGTTAAAGGAGCATTTAGTTAAAGTTGATAATACTGGGCGTTAGTAAATATTTTAATATCCTCCAAGATTAAAAAAAAATCTAATTATTATTGATTATCAATCGACTTTTACATTAATTAAAATGTTCAGAAACGCAATTATAATATTAATTAATAACGAAAGTGTTTAACATATAAAAAATATAGACTTTTAAACAAATTAATACACACAAAACAATATAAGAATAAACAATACAAGAGATTATATTATATTATACAACAATTATTTTGCTGATTTGAAATATATCCTAAACAATACCAAGTATAAACTTGCCTTTTTACAATAAACTATTCATTATAATAAATCTAACTCAAGGATAAAGGGACCGTAGATAATGAAGTGTGTAATTTGAAAATAATTATTTTATGAAAGTATTTAATTATTATTTATCTTCTTTTTCTCGACATTTCCCCACATATACATTACACATATGTGATCCTACTTGCCTACTTTTTAATTCTTTAATTATTTAAAATAAAAAACTTTGAAAAAAATCAGAAAATAAAATTCGGTTAGACTCTTTTCGTACTAAAAATTGCATTTTTTTAAAAAGTTGATTTTATGCATACTATAAGAGTTAAATAAAAACTGTATTTTCTAGTATGAACAAAATCAACTTATTTTAAAATGCAATATTTAGTACGAAAATAGTTTAACGGAATTTTATTTTCTGATTTTTAGTCGTATTTTTTTAAGTTTATTTTTATATTTTTTATCTTCCCTAGATACGTCAACATTGGTGTACTATTACTTACTTCTCTTGACCCAATTTATTGATGCTTAAATAATAAAAAAGGTCACAAATTTTAAGTGCGTACTAGAATTATAGTAAAAACAACCATGATTGTTTTCGAGGAAAGGTTATGTCACCAAAGAGGAGGGGGGGGGATTTTCTCCCTAGATCTAACATTGGTGAGATTACTTTTCTTGACCCAATAAGTGATGTTTAAATAACTAAAAAGGTCAAACATTTTAAGGGTGTACTAATTAACTAAAAACAACCATACTACACTTGTGATTGGTCTAGTGAAGTGGAGGGGGGGGGGGGGTATTTCACCGGGGAGAATCTTTTCCCTAGATTCGGCATTAGTGAACTTATTTTACTGAACCTTATTTGTGATGTTTAAATAATTTAAAAGATCAACAATTTTAAGGGCATACTAAATTAAGTAAAATCAACCCTTCCAATAATTATTCAATGGAGGGAGGGGTAGATATATTTACTTATTTTGACCTACTAGTGATATTTTATAAAATACAAATTATATTTTTTGTGGATATCAAGCAGACCTTGCTCTAGATTTGGCACACTAATAACATTTACCTTATTAAATTAAAATTATGTGTAATGAGTAATGCAATAAGATATAAAAAAAATGTTGTAATTAAATTTTAAAAAAATTACCAAAGCATATTAACGATAGAAAAAATTTGCACTTATATTATTTCATAACTTTCTATATAGTAGAAATATCCCCAAAATGTCACACCCAATAGAATAAAACAAACAAACAATTGCAAAATAAAATAAATAAAACATAAATGACATCACAAATAACTATATTAATAAATTAATAACAATAAAAATGAATACTTACATAAAAAAGAAACTTGAATTTGTTATCCATTTTAAAGAATAAATACAATGTTTTCTAATTGTTAAGAAATCCGTTACTGAGCGTTCTTTGGTTCTGACTTAACGCGAGGTCACTCTACTACTGACTGTTGTAAGTTCTTGCGCGAGGAGTGTACAGAACCCACGCTCTCTTATATAATGTTTAATAAGTCCATAACAACAATGAGTAGGGCTACGATGACAACTATACTTACAATTAAGTAGTCGTTCTAGATATTTCTATTATATTGATTGCTTTTAAACGTCAAAAAATTTAATACGAATAAATAATATTTGCTAGCTTTCGATTCACATGATCATCTTCAGGCTATTTAAAAGGAATTAAATATGAGAAAGATGTCGTTATCTCAATAAATGATAGGTCATGATAAAAAGATGGAGAGACGTAGTGCACAGCGCCTGCTAGTAGCACTAAATGGAAAAGGGCGCTACAATGAAAATGTTTAGTGAAACTTCTGTCCATCTGTCCGTCTGTAAAATAAATCAAAAACTACTAGACCGATTGAGCTGAAATTTAGAATATACATGTAAAATTACCTGCCCATTCCGGGAAAAATATGAATAATTTCGAAAAAAAAAAATTTTCCTAGATTTAAAAAAAAACTACGTCACAATTTTTTTTCTTCTATGTGTACAAGTGGGGTATTAAAATTTGCATCTTGCTGAGCTGATTTCAAAAATATATACATATACATATTAATGACGCCCGCGGCTTCACCCGCGTTTTTTTCATTTTAATGAACATTTATAATGTTTTTTCTCTTATTGGAGTTAAACTTTTACAAAATTTTTATGTTAATAGAAGAATAAATGATACTCCTTTTTATTGTTAGGGGTTGAATTTAGAAATTTCGCTTGTTGAAGATTACGTAATAAAAGGAAGACACTCCTAGCATTTCAAGTTTCTAAGTCAAAGGGTTTGAGCTGGGTGTTGATGAGTAAACCACTCATGACTTCTTTCATTATAAGTACATATATATAATAATATGTGTATATAGAATATGTCTTTTTACCCATACGAAAAGTATATAGTACATAGAAACTATGCAAAATTTGAAGGAATTATTTGCACGCCTGAAATTTCAAAAAATTATTATTGATGAAATACATCGAAGAAATAATTGTAGGTACCTACTACATACATCATTATTAGAATTTTTAACTCCCTTTGATGTTAGAGGGGGGGGGGTCTTATAAAATTGTGTTTTTAAAGCCACTAAACTTGATTAATTAAATATATATATATTACTAACTGTTTACTTAGACTTTAGTTTACTAGACGTAGTCCGCGTGGAATTAGTATTTTAATCGATTTTTCAAGATACGAAGTAGCTTATACCCTTCCTCGGGATGCAAGCTATCTCCATGCCAAATTTTATCAAGATTGGTTAAGTGGTATAGCCGTGAAAAGGTAACGAACATACAGAGTCCTTTCGCATTTAAAACAGTACGGAAGTAGAAGAAAATTATACTATAATACAGCGGTTCTTAAACTTATGTGGTCTGGGGACCCCCTTTTTGAACAATTATTTTTCAGGGACCCCCATCCCTGATAGAAAGACGAAAAAGGTCGTTAGATATTAATTAATCACTGATAAATTGAAATATAAAAGTACTTTATGTAAATTATTTTTTTGCCAAAAATGTTTCACGGCCCCCCGTAAAAGTTTGGCGGCCCCCCAGGGGTCCGCGGACCCTAGTTTAAGAACCGCTGCTATAATATATTTACTAATTTGATTCTAAATAAAGGATAAAATAAATACAATATATCAGCGAGGGCCGGATTTTGAAATTTGCCGTCCCTAGGCAGTTGCGAAAATTGCCGCCCTTTTTGATTGAATAAAAATAAAAAAGTGAAGGTTTTTCATATCAATGACCTTTTTTCGCTAAAATTTTCCGCCCCTAAATTTTTGCCGCTCTAGGCACGTGCTTACACTGCTTACAGCAATCCAAATTCCGGGGGCCCACTAGTATAACCTTCTGCCTCTGGGCTCCTAATTTGAAACTGTATTACTTTTAATATTTGAAGGTTATTCTGGACGCAGTTCCCTTGAAGATCAAGGTACAAATTCTTAAGAAATCAAACATTGACATTACTCATTATTATTTAACCAAATTGTCGTAATTCTGGACTGGACAACCTTTGTTAAAGAATATTGGAAAGTGAAAGTCACATACACACAAATTAATCTAAGTGTGCGTGTGTGTGTTTGTGTGTAATAGACGCATACATACATAATATACTTTCTTTTTTTAAACGTCTATGTAATGTACATACATATATTGTTACTGATTCAGTAATAGGTACAGTGGACGTGTTAATACTCATGTGCACTGCAGTTGTATATTTTGTAACAATGAAATGTCATTAGAAATTTAATCGCTCCGAAAATTATAATCGATTAGATCATATGTGTCCAACCTTTTAAGCTTTGTGGGTCGTAGAGCGCAAAAAAATAGCGAAAAAATTTGTTAAGGGCCGCAAAAAAATTTGAAGACCTTTTTTTGTTGTTGTTTACTTAATTAATTTATATAACTATTTATATCTCTGTATCTATAATTTTATATTTTATAGATTTATTAGAAATATTATATTTCTATACTTTGAAAAAATCTGATTTTCATATTTCACTTTTTTTTAATCTAGTGCGGGTCGCACGAAAAATGCTCGGGGGCCGCATGCGGCCCGCGGGTTGGACAAGCCTGGATTACATCATACATATAAGTATTTTAAGAGAAAAAATTTACCAACAAAAATCAAATTTTTACTGTCCGATTTATTGCAAGATGAATATTGAACAGTTTTTTGTACTTTTTTTAGATTTATTTTGGTTAGCGTTTCGTTCTTATTCTTAATTTTTAGTAGTGTTAATTTTAAGAACTTGTTCTTAGTTTCTCAAAAATAAATACTAGTACATAATATGAATTGGGCAAAAAAAATAATACTATACCTTCAAAATTCCCAGAAGCTAGCTTTTTTTATGTGGTGTATAAAATACACCTCGCGAGTTACTGCATGTGTTACGGTTACTCACGCGAGTAACTAAGGGTTAAAAAAGTCCAGATATGATCGGGGAGGAGGGGGTATTTTTTTATTTACGTAAGGGTAAATAGGGCATTTAACGTGGGTGACAGTCGGAAATTTTTTTTTTCAGTTCCCGGTACTTGAAAAAGTAATCAAAAGGAATCAAATTTTGACGTTTCATTCCGGTTTCTGTATAATTACGTATTCACCGCCAATAGTTTTATTACGTTAGTTTATTGTTTATTACGTCCAAGCAGACTGAAGAAGTTTGCCGAGCTGCCAATCCACATTGTCAACCTATTTTTGAGTTGTCAATTTTTATTTTTGATTCCGACTGAATCCGGTAAACGTCAGATTGAAAATTTTCTATATCTTTCACGTTCAGATTCCAGAATAAAACTTAATGATACAATTTAAAAATCATACGACTAAAAAATTATTTTAGGAAAAACTAAAAACGATTTTTTTTAATTAAGGTATAAAACCATAGGTGGACATTAACTCGTTAATCCGTTAATCGTTAATTAACGAAGTTAACAAAACGATTAACGGATTAACTTTTAAGTTAACGCAAAAAAATGTTAACGCTTTTGTTAACTTCCGTTAAATTTAACTTCCGTTAACTTTAGTCCGTTAAATTGTTTGTTTGATGACAAATACATAAGAAAGTTGTCGAAATAGTAAAAAAGGTCTTCAAACATTTTGGATGGTTAACTTTTAACGGTTAACTTTAACTTCCGTTACATATGCGGAATTTTAACGCTTTAACAATTAACGAAGTTAACTTTTTTATTAACGAATTAACGATTAACGAAGTTAACTTTTCGGTTAACTGTGCCCACCTATGTATAAAACATTATTGTAACTATACACATTTGCCAGATCTTGCCAATTTATAGGTAAGAATTTTAAGAACTTTTAAAATTATTATTTACCATTGAATAATATACGATATGATCAATTTTGCACGTAAATAATATTACAAAATTCGATAGTTTACATGTTAGATATATTTTTCCTTGAGTATAATTAAACGCTAACGTGAAAACCCCGTCATAGAAATCACCAAATGTCGCAACAGCATGTCACACTTAATTAAAAAAGTTCAACACTAAAGAAATAAAGAAAATAACATATTCCATATTGAATTAGATATTTTATTTACGAAAACTGTATAAAATACAAATAAATATAAACATTAGCAGATGTTTAATGCATAATGCTAACAGTAACTGAAATTTTGAATATTGATTTTCATATAAATAAATAAATAAATAAAATGGCAAAAATAAAATAATTCTATAAAACTTAGTACAGTTAAAAATGCATAACATGGTTCAAAAGATTACATTTTCAATAAGTTAAGATAATAGTATTTTTTAATTAATTGATTTAATTAAATATCTAAATATTTATTAAATAGGGCTTCATACCGAGATGAGAACCGCTTAAAAAGATTAATAATACCGCAATCTCGTCCCAGTGCCGCGTTTAATACAGTAGGCAATTTAAAGAGGGGGGGGGGGCTCTCACAACAGATATTTTCTTATTATTATCAGGGCTGTGGAGTCGGTACAAAAACCCACGACTTTGACTCCGACTCTTTAATTTTTCTAATGTTGGACTCCAACTCCGACTCCGATTCTTTCCTGTACAATTTTTTTTTAAATTCTCTTTTTGGGCAAAATTTTTTTGAGTGATTCGGCCAGAATTGAAAATTTCAAATCATTGTACTTTAACATTCAAAACGAACAAAAACTAATAAGTGTGTTAAAAATAGTAAAACCCATTATTTAATTAAAGGAGTCGGAGTCGGTACCTTTTTACCGACTCCGACTCTACAGCCCTGATTATTTTTTTTAATACGATATTTTATAAGACAGCTTCCTTTTTTTTAAATACTGGAAGAAAAGTTTCCTTTTATGGAGGGGGGGGGGGGGTAAAGTTAAATTCTAAAGGTATTTTGAGATGATATTTTCCCAAATTATACGATTTTTAGAATCTTAATATTTCGGGCGTTACTACGCCATTGTCGAGCACCATTCCCTCTGTAGTTCGGAGCCCTAAACAGTTACCTAATTGCCCTACTATAATTAATAATAATGTCCGTCACGAGGCCCCCAACTAGCGTCTGTTAAAAACGGCTCTGGATACAATGTAAATATTAAAAAAAATTACACGAGACTGGGCCTTTTCTCGGTCTCGGCTACGTGTACGAAACGAACCCAAATATTTTTGATCAAGATGAAAAATGTTTGTTTTAAATTCACGACTATTTTCGTCTCATCTCGTGTAAAGCCTATTTATTGTTAGATATAAATCAGGGACTCCCAACCTTTTTCCTACATCGACCCCTTTTAAAAGAATAATTTTCTTTATAGACTCCTTTTAGATTCCAAAAAAAGGAAAATTTAAAACAGAAAAAATTATCATCGACCCCCAATAGACCACTGGGATACTACAGACCTTTTTTAAACTTCCATAAACCCACAAAGGGTCCACTTGGACCCCGTTGGAAATCCCTGATATAAATAATTAAAGACTAATATTTTGAGCAATTTATTATACGTACATATATCTACCGTCTAAGTACCTTTTCATAAAAATAATGATTTTAAGAATCCTATATAATATCCAATACATTAATTTATCGTTGTCTATTATCAATTAATTATATAATAAATAATTAATTATATAAGAGAAACACTCAAATTAATAAAAAAAATCAGTATTTTATGTATTTTTAAATAAAGTATTGAAAGTTAAAGCTGGCACAAATTTTTAAATTTATTGGGCATTAAAAAGTTCAGAAACATTTCTAATCGGGATTCATAAAATAATTAATATATTATAAAATATAAAATAACTAGATATTAATAATCACTATCTTCTACGCGCCCCTTGTACAACATTCTCTAACGGGGTCCCAGTGCCCAGTTTCTCTATGAGGATGCTTCCCATCTTGCCGTGTTCACCTTCAAAGTCCGCGCGTCGTTGTAGCGCAATATCCGGATTGATTTCATACCGTACCGTCTTGTGGATCTCCGGCAGACCGGCGACATTGAACCGGATCAGGTCGATCAGAACGCGAAGTGTGCCCTGACCCGCTCCGAATAACGACACTAGCACGATAGTGCACATCTGAAGACGGAAAATAATATATTATTAGGGCCAGTGGCGTACACAGGATTGTGTCATGGGGGGGGGGGGGGATTTCAAAGAGAAAAAGAGGAATTTAAAAAAAAGTCATCAAAATGAAAAAGTGATTGGTAATTGGAAATGACTAAAAAAAAAGGTTAGAATTAATAGAATTTAATAAGTTTTGTTGGGAATAATATTAATATTGATTTAAAAAAAAGATCATAGATGTCATGGGGGGGGGTTAAATTCTGACCCCCCTAACACCCTCCTGCGTACGCCACTGATTAGGGCCAGACTTAGCAAGTCTTGCCCCTTGGCGAGATTTTTCCGCCTCATGTATATTTAAACAATAAGAATGGTAAAATATATTTTTTAATAATTTGCAACGGAATTTAAAGCGTCAATAAAACCGACCTTTTCGTATGAAAAATTATTAGGTTGCTTCTCGAGCAGTGCAAGTCCCGTCAAAATCGATTCAGTAGTTTTCTGTGTCAAGAAAACAAACAATCTCTCAAAATGGATATAAATGTAATAAAACGGGCAAGTGCATGTTGGACACGCACTTGATAGGGTTCCGTAGTGTCATTCTCACTACGATTTATAAAAAAAGAGTTATTTCAAAATTTTCGTGACTGAAGGGTTAAAATCAAAAAGTCATTTGACTTTTATTTTTGCATTTTAGGAGACCTATCAAATGACACCCCACTCAATGGGGTAAATGAAAAAAATGTAAGTTCATTATTAAATCTATGAAAGAGGGGTCAGATTTTTTGAATTGATAGTTTAGAAAATAGAGGGGGGGACGCTTTTTTAATGACTTTGGAGAGCAAATACATCGTGATTGAAGGGTTAAAATCAAAAAGTTCTGTTACATTTTTTGTTGCATTTTAGGAGACCTTTCTAATGACACCCCAATCAATTTTTTTTTAAATCTTATCATTTCTGTTTTTGGGTCATTAATCTACGACCGTATACCAAATTTCATCTTATTATCTCAAAATTTTTGAAGACAGACGGACGGACGGACGGACATGGAGAAACTATAAGGGTTCCTAGTTTTCTACGGAACCCTAAAAATGACATAAACAAAAAATCTTAAATATTTTATTGCGTAGATTTAGTACTGATTAATATTTAAAAAATATATAATACTTATTTATTTTCCCAAAATTCGTGTCTCCTAAAAATCAATTTTTCAAATTTGAGATTCATATCAAGTTATTCAATAAATTTGGAGAAAAAAAAAACAAACAAAAAAATAAAAAATAAAAATGTGCAATTAAATACATTAATATTTTAAAAACTTACCATAAAATATTTTTTCAGATCCATAACTATCAATAGTAACAATGAATATAAAAATATGTCACGTACAACAAAAATGTATGTGATATGTATAAATTATAATAACCACTTCAAGTGGCTATACTATTGAAAGTGAAAGTCAAGATGTATATTATAAACTGTAATACTACACATTTATGTTATTTTGATGCTAAAACAGCTAAATGTATCTGTCCTTATCTGGCATTAAATTCCAAACATATACATATGTTATTAATAAAACAGGTAAAATTAATTTAAATTAGTTAATCTGGTTTTATGCGACTTTAGGTATTTGCATAGAATAACATATTTATAACATTCAAAAATAACATTGTTTATAAAACTATTTTTGAACATTTTCAAACTGATTGGTGCTTGTAAAACCAAAGCTGCTTCGTGATTGGTTTATATTTCATGTTATGACAGTTACGCAAGTTTGATATTTTCAAATTATTTCATGCCAAAACGTAAAATAATTTTACTGTACACGTTTATTATTTTGCGGTATGTAAAATTAAGATGAAACGTACATTAACAAAATGGAATCGCCGCGAACCGATTCAGATAAATTATTTCTCTCGTCTGTATTAATAGATTTAATTGATGAACAGAATTTAAGGTTAGTTTTAAATACTTTCTTTTTAACTTTTCTCTAAACGTATTTATTTTATTTCAGCTTTATAGAATTCTTTCTGAAATGCAACGATGTAGATACCAATATCATAGTTCCTGAATATAGATTAAGTCCTATACATTTTATCGTTGGACACGATGATGAAAAATTTGCTGTTGAAGTATTAAAGTTGTTTCTACAAAATGGAGGTGATCCCAATACTATGTAAGTTCATCTCTTTAATTATTCTTCTTTACTGTATTGTCATCAGAGCTGTGCGGTATTCGAGTACAAGAACTTATGTACTGTACCCTGAGTATTTTTAATCTACTCGGTACTCATAGTTCGGACTCACAAGTATTTTCTTTTTAATGTACTTGTATTTAGCACATTTTAAAGCACAAAAATGTATTCAAAGACATTGCATTATGTAATAAGTAAATTTTTATACAAGTTCAGACTTGCACTAAACACATATGCCCGTTTGCACCGTATTACACTTAAGTCAGGCTTAGCTAGGTCTGGTTTAAGTTTGAGCAAAACTTAAGTTTGGTTCATTTGCACCGTCTCTTAAAATATATAACCGTTAACTATGACAACACTGTAAAAATCTAGTAACTTTTTATATCTTACGTTTGTGTACTTACAAAATAAGACTGATTTTTCAAAAACACATCTGGCACACTCATGCGTTAGTCAAAATTCAAAAGATGTACATATCATAAAATATACAATATCTAGGTAGGTATTACATGCATCCATAGGCGTCAACTATTTAAAAAAAAGGAAATTAACGCTTGAAATATCTTCTTTGTTTTCTTTACAAAAATGTATTTTTATGTACATCTGAAAAAATGGTCCATAATGGGTGCGCCGAAAAATAAAAAAATATATATATCAAACATTGGAAGCATTCGAAAAGTGTAAAAAATTTGAAACATGCTAATTGATAGCTTGGTATTTATAAAAAAAATGTAAGATCTTTTTTCACAGTTATTGAATTTTTCAGCTGTAATCATAGTTGTCAAATCATAAATTAAAATACATTTTTTGAGAGAATCTTAAAGTAGACTTCAAGCTTTAATTTCCTTTTTGAAAAATTTCATTGTGATCATTATTTCTAAAGTTAGTTATTTGAATAGTTCAGAAAAAATATCTTTACTCCACCCCCCAGATAAAATAAAAATTCGATGTCTGTATATGCATCTTTACTGTGTTAAAGACGATGTAATGACCATGCACGTACAGTCGTTTCCTATTGGTTCCTTATTCTGAGTTCGGCTTAAGTCTTCGCCAGCAAGGACTTAGATTTAAGATAAACTTAAGAAATTGTAGAGTACGGTGCAACAAAAATCGTTGTCTTAAGATTGACTTAAGTTTAAGCCAGACTTAACCAATACGGTGCAAACGGGCAATAATGCCTAATGTCCGATATCATAAAAGCAGAGCCGTCTTTAACCTATTGGAGGCCCTGGGCACATTAAGATAATGGGACCCCTATGACCTTGACAGAGCACTATTTTGTTAGGATAGACAAAGAAAGTAGATAAGCAAGGTTCTAGATTTATTTTGATTTCTTTAGTCACATTAAATGAATAGATAATATAATATAATCCACAAAAATAAATCTTTTAGCATTCATTAATGTTCTAAAAAAAAAACGTATGTTTTGAAGAAATATTTGTTCAAAATACCTTCCAAAATTTAAAACATATGTCTATCCCCCCCCCCCCCCCAAAAAAAAGTATTAGCACCCCCCGAAATTTTTTCTTACTACGCCACTGCTTCTCGTTGTATACTTGTATTAATTACTCGAGTACATTTTGTGCAATGTACAATAACGGAACAGATACATATTTTTTTCTATTGCTTCATTTACGCGTTTTTTTTTAAATGAAGGGATTATTATATTACACTGGCCGACAGCCATTTTGTTGCAGGGCATACAATAACTTTTTAAGGGTAATTTGGACACACTGAATCCAAAAATGACCACCATTTTGCTCAATCAGCTCTAGTTTTTGCGATATTGCAAAAAAAAAATGTTTTTTTCAATATACAAACATTCAAATTCGTATATATATTTTATAAATCAATGACTTCAACCAAATATCATTCAGAATGAAGCTATGGGTCCTAATTGATCTAAAAAGCCTTAAATTATATACATTCATAAAGTTATTCCCTTCGAAAATCATGTTTTAAACGAAAAAAAATCGATTTTTTAGTAAAAATTCAGCAATTTTCAAAATTCAAAACACTGTAACACAAACAATTTTTGTCCAATTTTAATGTTATTCACTAAATTTGTAGCTTTATCTATCTTCTTTATTGTGTTAAAATTTCAACGTAATCGAATGAAAATTGGCGAAATGGTACTAAAATCAACTGCGCGTGACAAAATTTAGTACATTATATATTAATCCCCTGTCGCCTCAATAGATTGCCCTAACCAAGGCGGAGATTGAATTCCCGTTTTTAACCTAATAGAGAGACTAATCTGATTATTTCACCCCAAAAGATAGCCCTAACCAAAGACAGTAAACGTGTACATTATTAGAACATAAATTTTCTACAAAACGGCTAACCGCTTTATAAAGTGGCTAAATTTACAATTCGGTTGCGACATACACATTATAAACATATATTATTTTTTTTCTTCAGTTTTGGCGTTAGGGTGGGCCCCGTACAGCCACGACTATGTTAAACTATTTTTATTTTTATTTTGATTTTGAATATATAGTATTGATATTGTTTAATTATGTTTTTATTAGATTTATTTACCTGAGCATTTCTTATTACTTGTTTATTTTGTCTTTTATTTTTTATTTTATTTTTTTTCATTATAAACATATATTAATACAATTAAAATTCATATTCATACATAACAATTATCATTATAATTTTTTTTTAAAGATCGCATGATGGGATGACACCAGTACATATCGCAACTATACTAGGCAAGATTAAAATATTGAAACTTCTTATAAAAGCAGGTGGGGATATATTTTTAAGAGATACAGACGGTATAAGTGCATTAGAATACGCCAAACATGAAGGATTTTACGATATTTTATATTACATGACTAAAGATTTTGAAACAAGTTCGTTAATAACAGTTGATGAAAATGTTGAAAATTATAAAGAACATGAAAAGACTGACATTGAAAACGATGTTAAAACAAATGATTGTCTTGGTGATTTTAGACCATCGTCTATTCAAATACATAAACGTGTTTCATTAGTTTTTCATTTACAAAATCCATTATCACCTATATCGGAAGAGACGGCGAGCCATTATGTACAAAAATGGGTAGAAGAAATCCCAATCACTGTTGATAAAAATGAACCTTTTATAGAGATTAATAAAAATAGTGAGTTTTTATATAAAGTTAGTGATAATATCCAAAATAGAACTAATAACGAAAATGAATTAGAAAATCCTACATCCGTTATAACAAAAATCAAAAATATTCTCGGCAAATATCGGCGAACAAGTATCAGTATAATCGAAGAACGGTCCAGTAAAGTCAATTCTAATGAATCTTCTCAATCTTATGTTACTTGTAATGAATTATCGTCACATGAAGAATCAAATTTAATGAAAATACCGATAAAATCACATCAAGCAGAATTTAAGAAAAATATACCTTCAATTGTAATACAAAATTGTGAAACTCTAATTACTTCTGATGAAAATAATGATTCAGAATCAAATTCGACTCCAATTAATACAAATACAAATGCTAAAAATAAACTAATGTTTAATGCTCGGTTAAATATATCACCAAGTACCGAAAATGTTGATATACTCACTGAAGACTATAGTTCAGGCAGTTCTGATATACCAAATATAAATTATTTTCCTTCTAATGTACCTAATGATTGTTTACTGAGCGACTTAGCAGATGAGAAAATAAGTTTTATTACTTCAGATCAAAGTTTGATGTCTCTTAAACCTGAAAAAAAATCTTCAAATAAAGATATACTGAATAAAATCTATCCTCCATCAAATAAAAAACAGAATTGTTTAATCAGTAACGTAGAAAATGAAAAAATAAGTTTTATTACTTCAGATCAAAGTTCAATGTTTCTTAAACCCGATGAAAAGTCTTTAAACATTGACAGACTGAATAAAATTTATCCTCCATCAAATAAAAAGCATAAGTATTCATACAGTAACGTAGAAGATGAGACAATAAGTTTTAATACTTCAGATCAAAAAATATATTCTTCATCATCCAATAATACAGAAAAAGAGGAATCTGGTTTAAATGACCCAAGACACAATCTGTCATTTTGTATTCCGAAAGAACGTTGTGATATTAATTCACTTTATTCCAAAAATAGTCTATCGTCATTTAATTCTAGTTCCATACAATTGAATGATCAAGCAACAAAACCTAAATTGTATTCAACTCCATTTAATTCTACAGAGTCAATAAATGACAATGAAAACATAGATTCAAAATATAGTCCGTCTTTATTACAAGCAGATGATTATTTAAATACTTATAGTGGCAAAACAAATTCAATGATTGAACAAAATGAAAGTACACGAAACAATAATTTGTTACATCCTAACAGAAATCAAAATTTAACAAGTTCTACAAAATCAAGTACAAATTATATCTTACCGCATTATACAGAATATATTCATTTGAATAGAAATTCACAAGAAAGAACCTCGTCTGAAACTGGAAGAACATATGCATGTTCAATGATTGAACAAAATGAAAGTACACAAAACAATAATTTGTTACATTCTAACAGAAATCAAAATTTAACAAGTTCTACAAAATCAAGTACACATTATATCTTACCGCATTATACAGAATATATTCATTTGAATAGAAATTCACAAGAAAGAACCTTGTCTGAAACTGGAAGAACCTATATATTAGATACAGATAGTGAAAAATTAAATAGTTTAGATAAAAATTTGTATAAAAGTGAGAGTGAAGACGAAATTTCATCTTTCAATAAAAACATGAACAAGAATGAAAAAGTCATAGGGATTTCAGAAGAATACATGTATACCGATACAGAAAACGATATTGTTATTTTAGAAAGAATTGCTACACCAATAGGGTAAGTGAAGAACGAACAGTAGACGTTGGTTATAATGATCACATTTTTACAATTTTGTGAGCCAAATAAGTGACAATTCTTTTAACAAAAAAAAAAAACTACTAGGGTCAGGTTCTACTGATTAGGATCTACATTTTGATATCCCGCATGCCTTAGTATGAAAATTGGAGCCCTTTGCAGATTCCATTTTTGAGTTTGAAAAGATAAAAAAATAAGGCCAAATTCGACTGATTGAGATCTACATTTTGATACCCCACAAACCTTATATTACAGTATAATAAAACATTTTTGACCCCCCTCTGAAAATTTTGTTTTTTTTTTAAAAATTTGTATGTTTGTGTCTGGAGGTCTTAATTTTACATGTTCAATTAAAATGTCAGATTTTTAGTTTACATTGTCACCGGGCAGATGACAAAGTGAGATTAATAGGGTTTCTTCGGAGTCTTAAAAATGATTATAAATCGTTGAAATGTGCAAAATATACAACAAAAACTTTTAACACAATAATCAACGCCTACTGTATTAATCCAGCATGGTCTGGTATTATAAATAATATTGTTTACACCCAGAAATAAAGCACCCGTAACAACCGATTTTTTATTTATTTTTTAGTCGTCCAAATAGTGTAAATTCCGTATCAACTTTATCTGATAAATTCCCGCTACCTCAAAATGATGATTGTGATACAGACACATTAAAACAAGAACTAACAGCTTTAGGTGTACAAGTTGGGCCGATTACAAAAACTACAAAAAGAGTTTATATTAAAAAATTATACCATATGTGTTCAGATAAAGAATTGAAAATTCCGGCTTTACTCAAGAAAGACAAAAGTAAATTATTTGTTTAATTTTAAACTAGTTATCTATAGAAATAATTTGTTTTGTCAAATATTTTACAAATATTGAATTTTATTATATTTTTAACAATACTTAATAATATATCATGACGATTCTTAAAAAATTACGACTTCTAAGAAAATTCCAAAGTAATTAATTCATTTAAAAAATTGATCATCAAAATAATATTTTTTTTTTTACAGTATTTTCAGTTGAGCTGGAAAAAACATTGCGAGATTTAAATTGGACGAAAGATTTATCAAAATATTTACAACTGGAAAAAAAACTTACTGACTATTTCAATACAGCCAACCCTAAACGTCCTTGGCGTGGTGGGACAGCAAAATCCTCTTTCACATATCTTCTGTTAGACCCAAGAATAACAAAAAACCTTCCCTTACGATATGATAGCTTGTCAAACGCCGAAATATGGAAAACATTTGTATCAGCAATATTTTACGTTGGTAAAGGAAAAAGATCGCGACCGTACAACCACTTATATGACGCAATCGGATTTTGGAATAAAGGAATACTTTCTACGTCTAATACAAAAATTCAATACATATTAAACATTTGGTTAGAACAATCGGGAGTCGTATGTTTACATATGTTCCAAAACACTCTTGCAGTTGAAGCGTTTACAAGGGAAGCCGCTATGATTGATGCAATCGAAGTAAAGAATCTGAAAAATAATAAGCGAGGAGAATATTATGGGATTGCTTCTTCGTGGTCGTGTAAAGAAAAACGGATGTTGGGAGTTTATTTATTGTATAAAGCAATGTTAATTTTCTTAAATGAAGGAGAACGGCAACTACGGCCAGGTGATATAGACTGATGTACATGTTTTAATTTATTTATTGTAAGTGTCGCCTCTTTTATTTGTTTTTAACTTTTGATGTACATATATTATTATAATTGTACTATTTTTTTACAAATATTTATTAGCAATTTTAACATTATTATTTTATTATATATACTTAATTCTTAATTGTAATTGGGCGAGTCCATTGAAACGGACGTAACAAATTTATGCTAATTAAAACGATATTTTTGATAACAATGTATATAAATTGATAATATGAAATAACACCTAAAAAGGGAGTAATTTTTATCAACTTTACTATTAACCGGGCGCCAAGCTACATTCCGTTTCAAAAACCGTTAGGATTCATAAGAGTTGGTGATTTACATTCAGAAAGAATTAAAGAACGAAATTCTGAAGGTTGCCGGAAAAAATAATCGGAACTTGTTTTGTTACGTGCATTATAACAGAGTCCTTCCATTTATAATGAAATTTATAAAAAAGTATATCACTTAAACTAAAAATACACCTTAACCACAAAATTTAATAAATTTTGTGGTTAAGGTGTATTTTTAGTTTAAGTGACTAAGAAACCACAGTTTCTCCGTTTTTCAAGTAAAAAAAAAAAAAAAAAGTATATGTTGCACCATTTTTAATTTTGATGAAAGTTTTGTCAGTTGATATTATATATATTAGTTAGCAGAAACTGTAATTAGAATTTTTTTAATGATCATAGGTTGGAGGTGGTGACCGTTTTACCATCGTTAGAAATGAAGATTCCGTCGATTTTCAATGTTTTTTCAACTCGCTGTAGTACGCATTCTAATTTAACAAAAATTCATCTGCTAAGTCACTCAGTAAATAATCATTAGGTACATTAGAAGGAAAATAATTTATGTTTGGTATATCAGAACTGTCTGAACTATAGTCTTCAGTGAGTAAATCAACATTTTCAGTAGTTGGTGATATATTTAACCGAGCATTAAACAATAGTTTATTTTTAGCATTTGTATTTGTATTAATTGGAGTCGAATTTGATTCTGAATCATTATTTTCATCAGAAGTAATTAGAGTTTCACAATTTCTCCAACCTATGATCATTAAAAAAATTCTAATTACAGTTTCTGCTAACTAATGCGTATAATATCAACTAACTAAACTTTCATCAAAATTAAAAATGGTGCAACATATACTTTTTTATAAATTTCATTATAAATGGAAGGACTCTGTTATAATGCACGTTACAAAACAAGTTCCGATTCTTTTTTCTGGCAACCTTCAGAATTTTGTTCTTTACTTCTTTCTGAATGTAAATCACCAACTCTTATGAATCCTAAAGTTTTTTGAAACGGAATGTAGCTTGGCGCCTGGTCCAGCGGCAATGCGCGAGCTGTATTCATGTGAGTCCACTGACAGTTTAAGTTTAGATCAGACACATTCGACATAATCGGTATAGCAGAGAATTGCTGTCTCGGAAAACACGACAAAATCCGAAAATGTCCAATCTATTATAGCAATTCGCATGGCCTCACGTGAATACAGCTTGCGCACCGCTACTGGCCTGGTCTATATGTAAAAAAGAGAATTCTGCACATTTATTATTAGATTTATAAAATGCTCAATAACTGGAATAGGCGTGATGCCAGTAACAAAGTATCATTGAAATTATGATTTTAAATAATGAAATCGGTTAAAAAGATTCGAAAAAATGTTTTTATTTTTATATTAAATGAGAGATTAATATAATTTTTGTTAAAATGAAAATGCAAAATACAGCAATTCACCATGTTAAATGGAACACCAATCAGAGCGAATGACGTCACACATCAGTAAACGCCAAAAGTGATTTACTTTTATTTTAGACAAATATCAATTTCTCTTACAAGATTATTAGGTAAATACCGTTTTTAAGAACTTAAATACTTTGAAATTCATTTTTAACACACAAAATAATTAAATTATTGTCTTAACTTTGAATGTTTGATTATTGTTGACAAGGAGTGTGACGTCACAACTCTGAAATGTCACTTCCGAGCGTTTTGGCGTCAATTTCAAAATTAGTTTTAAAAGAGTCAATTTTTGCGATTAAAACTTTATTTTCTGTAAAAATAAGTATTTTTTTGAAAATAGGAGACATGTAAAGTCATCATAGAATAGTTTTTTTTTTTAAATTAGTCATCATGTCTATTACAAATTTAAGTCATGTAAATATCTCACTCCATTTACATATTTTTTTGTATATCATGACTTTATTAATTTAGGCAGATATAAAAATATACATGAAATTAGATTATATGTTTATCTAATGAATTTCAATGATTTTTTATAAATGTAAAGGGCGTTACACCCAATTGATAAAAATAATCGTTACTACATTACTTGGTGTTATTAAATGTCAAGTGATTTTTAAAATAATATATAACAATAAAAAAGGTGTTATTTCTTATAGTTTTTTTAACATTAGACATATAAATAATAAATAAAATAAAAAGGTCAGTGTATTTTTGGATTCGCCCAATTTTTTATTTTTGCTGTGCAATTTTTGTAGCTAATTTATATTAAATTAAATTTTAAAATCTCGGACAATTATAGTTTTTTTTTTATTGATTTAATATTTCAGGGCAAGTAGAATCGTTAAATCTATTAAATTATTCAAGTGTTATTTTGAAAGTGAATTTTGGCCTTTTTTTGTAAATAATGAATTTAAATTGTTTAATTTATTATTTTATATGATATAACTACAGCCTTATTAGCCCTTATAGTTAAAATATGTCGCAGCCGGATTGTAAATTTAATCGCTTTACAAAGCGGCTAGCCGTTTTGTAAAATAGCTTAGTTTAAAAGCGGTGATTCAATCTCCGCCTTTGTTAGGGCAATCTATTGGGGTGAAAGAGGTTTAATATAGTATAAAAACAGGAATTCAATCTCCGCTGCAACAAACTAGGAATTTTAATATTTATTTTATTTGACAGAATTATAAAAAACATTTCATTGCAGCGGGGATTGAATCCCCGTTTTTTTACTATATTTATCCCCTTTCGCCCCAATAGATTGCCCTAACTAAGGATAATTAACGTGTATATTATTAGAGTATCAACATTTTACAAAACAGCTAGCCGCTAAATTTACAATCCGGCTGCGATATATACATATATTGTCAATAATTATGCAATGTGTAATACACATATCAAATTATTTTTAGCTTATTTGATATCTTATATATTTAAAGACTCATCACTTTTACTTTTATCTTATATCATTTCTTTATCTAGCTATTGCATAGAAAAATTATTTTAAAAATACAATAAAATCACAATAATAAATGCATTTTATTTATTAATCCCTTTATATTTATGTCAAATAGTTCAATGGCCACTAATACCTAACATAATGAAATATTATTTATCTTAAGTACCTATACAAAGTTACTATTGTCTCTGTTTTTGCTTAATACATATTACTTTTGTTTAAGTAAACAGATCAATTATTTATAATAATAGTAGTCTTAAGACACTTCAATCTTAATCTTCACAATAAAAAAAATCTTTATTATATAAATGATAGCTATAATAAAAGTTGCATTTATATTAAATATTTTAAAGTGTAAGTATCTATTTTTATTTAATTAATCTCATTTAAAAAGACACGACTTAATACAGAAGCCAAGATACATTATTGATTTAACGTAAATTTTTTAAATCGTTTTAGATTAATAAATTGCAATAATGATAGTAGCAGGACTTTTGATATTTCTTGCGATATCATCTGTAAGGTGTTTAGATAATGGAGTAGCTCTAACTCCCCCCATGGGGTGGATGTCATGGCAGAGATACCGGTGTATTATAGACTGTGTTAATTTCCCCGATGACTGCATCAGGTAAAATATATATTTTTTTAATATTATGTACAGAATTTTCAAAAAAGTTAATGTTCAAACTATGCACTTGATATTGGCTGAGATAAAGCTCCCGATATTAGAGGCTCTAAATTTTGTCATTCAAATAACCACGTGAAGATAGTATCTTTATATAATTTATTTAAGTTTATATTATACTCATTTATTATATATTAAATAAAATTCAATTGATATCGTACTGAGTAAATATGGAGATAATATTTGAGATACCCAGAAAAAAACTAATTTTTTATTTTTGCTGTGCAATTTTTGTAGCTAATTTATATTAAATTAATATTAAATTATATTCAATCTACGTCAATCATCATAGATTTATTTAAATCTACAGAAGTCTATATAAATCTTCATAATAATATATAGTAGATCTAAATTTAAAAAAAAATCGGATCTTCACAGATCTAATTTAATTTGCGTAGATTAAAATTTAGCTAGACACTTTTTATTTCATAGATTAACATATAGACCTACTTAGATCTACTATGATGATCTTAGAACCAAAGATGGTTGAGTTTAATTTAAATCTACGTAGATCAAATTAGATCTGCATTGATCTAATTTATTTAAAATTTATTTGGAGTCTATGTAGATCTGTGGTAATCAAAGCAGATCTACAATTTTTAAATTGGATCTAGTTTGATCTAAATTATTTTTCTTCGAGTATATAATACAGTTAAATTTGTTACAGTGAAAAGTTATTTTACACACAAGCTGATTTTATGGTATCCGAAGGATACTTAGATGCCGGTTATGAATACTTAATCATTGATGATTGTTGGTTGGCTGATACCAGAGATGAGAATGGAAGACTACAGCCAAATGCAGAACGTTTCCCAAATGGTATCAAGAATATATCAGATCATGTAATTTTTTTGTAAATTTGTTTCAAAATTTGGATTGTATAAATGTTTATTTTTACTTCAAGGTTCATAAATTAGGCTTGAAGTTTGGAATTTATGAAGACTATGGAACCAAAACTTGCGCTGGGTATCCCGGTTCTTTGGGCCATCTTAAAGAAGATGCCGAGACATTTGCTGAGTGGGATGTAGACTATGTTAAACTTGATGGATGTTATTCGGATATAGAAGATTATCCAAAAGGTTGGTAAAAATACCTTTAGTGCTTAATATAATAATCATTATAATAATTCTTAAGCTGAAGTGACTAACTTTATTTTTCATTATAGTGTGTTTTACATAAACCACTGTATATTTTATATAAATGTTTTTTTCTGGGGGGCTCATAGAGGTAAAAATATCAAAAAAAAATTAATGTGTAAACATCTTTAGGGCAAAAATGAATTTGACAAATTTGACATTTCTTGGAACTTGAAAACGTTGAAAACTATACTACTATAATTTTATAATTCAAAAGTACTGAGCTTAAGCAGTGAATAGTTAGTTAGCTTCTTAAGCTAACAAAAAAATAAAAGCATGGATCATTTAACCCATACTCTGACCTAAACTATAAGAGATATATCAGAATAATTTATGGAGTTCAATTTTTCCATAAAAGTCCACAAGACCATTTATCTAACTTTAATATTTAAATCGCTGCAGATGTTTTTTATATAAAGTCTATTTTCAACATGCATTATCTCAATCGCGATATAATTACATATCAAATTTAATTTAATTTAAATAATATATGTATCACTGGTTATTTTAATGAGCAAAAAAAATACAGAACAGATGTTTACATAGCACAGTGTGAGTGCCTGGCACCTTGCATTCAGCTATTTCTTTTAAATCCATTAAAAACCAATTCATTTACACAATAGGGATATAAAACGTATGCTTTTTTTTGCTAAGGAACCTTTTACAAGTATCCATCCATGTATGTCTTAGCCATAGACATAAAGAAATGGACAGTGCATCTGACTCGAAAAAAGAGCCGTGTCAAATGAAAGAGACAGAAATTGTTTGGAAATATCATATATGTAATACTGTATTACATATATATTCGTTTGGAATATATATGTAATACAGTATTACATATCTTGCATCTCTCTTTCACTTACAGAACAAATGTTACACCATTATGTTAAATACGAATGCGCTGTCCATTTCTCTATGTCTATGGTCTTAGCTGTTTTTTATTTGACGAAATATATTTCCTATCTGAACTAATATTAACTATATTTTTTTCAGGATATCCTGAATTTGGTAGAGAACTAAATAAAACTGGTCGTCCAATTGTTTATTCATGCAGTTGGCCTGCATACGAAGAAGTAAATGGCAAAGAGGTAAGTAAAAATGGGCTACTCGTTTCCCAAATTTTTTTTATCCACTCAATTTACTATTTTGGTACTGTTGGTAACAAAATACAAGAGGGGTATGCAGGGGTGCATTGACAGTTAGGGTTTGTAGGCAGATGAAAACTTTAGGGCCCTATTAAAAAATAGTTTGAAAAAAAAAATTAATAGAAAAGTTATAACAAAATAAATAAAAATTCAATTGCCAAAACAATATGCCACTCGGAGAGTAGTGGGGACTGTGCAGATAACATATGGAAAAAAATGTGTATTTTAAATTCATGATATTAATTAAAGTTTTTAAATAAATAATTAAATGGTTTTGCGATATTATTTTCTATATTTATACATATTTAAAAAAAGTATGTAGTAGTTGAATCTTTTGAAACAATCAATTTTAAAAATTGTTTTTTCACATTGTTGGCACTCGCTCTTGAGATCAATGAAAGCATTTGATAACAAAAAAAAACATCATTAATGGTCCATCATTTAAAATTACAGTTTTAAAATAATACGGATAAATTAACCATTTTTTATGATTATAATACCAGAAATATGTATCCTACAATAACCTTTCACTACATTTATAGAGTGACTACAAGACAATAAGTGAACACTGTAATTTATGGAGAAACTACGGCGATATCCAAGACTCATGGGCAAGTATGAGATCTATAACAGAATGGTTTGCCAAACATCAAGATCGCTTAATTCCTTTTGCTGGACCAGGACATTGGAACGATCCAGATATGGTAATTTTATACTAATCGAATGAATTTCAATTACTTTTTCAGATATTAGATAATTACCCTTACTTGAAAATTGTCTCAATAATTGCAACGTTTTGTTAATTTTATTTTTTTTAGTTATTGATTGGAAACTTTGGTCTCAGTTACGAACAAAGTAAGACGCAGATGGCTATTTGGGCGATAATGGCAGCTCCTTTATTAATCTCAACAGATATGGGTTCTGTCCGCCCTGAGATGAAAGCTATTATTCAGAACAAAGACATTATCGCTGTGAATCAAGATGCGCTTGGTATACAAGGAAAACGGATATCAAAGGTGAGTTATTTTATTTAAATAAATATATAAACATTTTATAAAAACAAATAACTAATTTTTATAAACACATATACACTCATCTCGAGATTTACCGGCAGCTTGATTTACCGACGGGCCAAACGCGCGATTTGCCGACTTTCTCCTATCCCCTCCATAATACTACCGTGATTGCTATATTCTGCGCGAAATATAAATTCACCAATCAACGCTGAGGTTGGCACGGTGGTGGGGGACCCTCTCGACGTCGGCAATTTAAGCGGTTGAATTACCAACAACGTCGGTAATTCAAGCGATGAGTGTAAAATTAAAGTAAGCAACCTTCACATACAAACATGTATTTCCGGTTGCCTATACAAGTAAAATGAATACAAGTTCTTATCGAACATTTTTAAAACATTGCCAATACTTTGGGTGTTTTTTTGCCTAACTTTCCAAGGTTTTGCTATAAATATCAGAAATATATATTTATTTATTATGTACTACCAACAGAAAAACGGTATCGAAACCTGGATTAGACCAATCCTACCAATGATCGATAATGAACACACATATGCAATTGCCATCGTAAACACCAAAGACAACGGCGAACCTACCCTCGTAAACACTAAAATGAGCGATCTAGGTATGAACTATCCCAACGGCTACATTCTTAAGGTACGTTATGACTTTTATCTTTTATTTAATATATATCAATAATTAATAATAATAGTAACATTTTATTTTATTATGCTTTTGTTTAAAGGATCTGTATGGAGATATTACATTTAGCACCTACAAAGGACAGACAGAATTTAAAGTTAAAGTGTTCCCATCAAGTAAGTTATTTGATTTAATAATTAGAAGGAAAAAATCTAATTTTAATGGTATTATTTTTTTAGGTGTTGCGTTTATACATGCCAAACCTGCACAATAGTAAATAAGTATGTAAATATAAGTAGCTACAAAATAATAAATATTTTTATAAGCATTGTTGTTTTTTATAATCTTTATATTTACAGATATTTTATTTCAGTAATTCTTTCAGATATACACACATTACAGTAAGTAAATTTAAATTAAATTAATACCCAGATTTGGCACTGTAACAATGAAAATCCCATAAAGATCAGTTCAGTAGATCGGGAATAGTTAAATTATTATCTTTTTTGGTTTTAATGGTACTGCTCAGTCCTGTAATAAAGTAACAATGAAATCTAGCTTACATTAAACTAATTCTAGGGTCTTAGATTTTATAACAGTCAAAGTTTTATCGAAATCGGTTCAGTAGTATCAAGTATCAGTAGTATTTTTGAACAAGTAAAAATTCTAAAAATTTCTGAAAACGATTATATTGTCTTTAAAAATAGATTCGAAATATTTTTATAGGGTATTTGACAGTATTAATAATTAAATACAAAATATTGTAAAAAGTATAGTGTATGTTGTAAAAGTACACAATTAAGTATTTTTTATGTAAGTTAAGTCGGTATTTAAATAATAAACCTAAAAATAAGATAAAAACAAAACACAAAATAAAAGTATATTGCCTGTAGTTATACAATCTGCGATACACGTATCTGTGACGTCACTGCGGTCATCGCATCTATTAGATCCAATGGGAAGATTTTACGGACGAGGTAATAATCTCTATTCCCATTATTCCAAGGTTAACTGCATTTTTGTTATCTAAGGGAACATAAAACATTTAAGTAATAAAAAAACCTGGTCCGTACTTTCTGTTTATTGTAAATAAAGTCTATGTAAGTCCAGGGACACTTTTTTTTCGAATCATGAGCGTCATAACAAACTGAAAACTTTTTTTTTTCGATTTAATTTAATTTATTTATATTATTTTTTTATTTATTATTTTTTCATAGCCAATTAAATTGCCCCTCCTTCCTGGAAAAATATTACAAAACCTTCAAATTGATAAGCTGAAGAGTCAGATAACCCTCCCCCCTCCAATCAAACATTTTTTGCTACGCCCTCCGTTTACAATGTTTCTTCTACGATTTCTAGATACCAAGAAAAATGTTAAATTTTTACAACCTATTCTTGAAACCAGTATGTAAATATTAAATATACTGACAGATATATGTGTTCGCAAATTAATTTCTTGAAAAAAAATACCATCTGCGATTTTATAAACATCTTAATGTATATACCAGATGAAAAAACAATCTCTCATAAGAAGCAGATAATATTTAAATTTTAAATGAAAACATTCATGTTCTTTACCCAGTAATTGAAAAAATAATAAATCATTCCGGTTTCTGTAAAATGTTCAATTATTCTTTATAACATTCAAGCAGTCTGAAGAAATTTTGCAGTGCTGCCAATCTATTTTTCAGTTGTCAATTTTCATTGTTGATTCCGTCTGAATCCGGTAAACGTAATTCAGATTGAAAATTTGCTATATATTTTACGTTCAGATTCCGGAATAAAACATAATTGTATTATGTATTTCATTCCGTTTGACTCTTTTCTCAATTACTGGGTACTGTTTGTTTCTAACAATAAGATAAATTAATTATTATCATCATAATAAAGGGTGAGAGAGGGGGCATTCTTTCCTTATAAATTAAATTATCTGATAACATGTTTTCAATCGGTAACCAAAACAGTCGAGAAAATTAATATTTTGTAAACATATTCTCCAATGAAAATACATAATAATTTATGGACAAGAAAAATTAATGTGCAAATAATTATCAGCAAGAATAATAAGTATAGTAAACATCTGAAATCCAAATTAACAAACAAAAAACTGTTGATATAAAGGCTGGTTTACACGCTACGATAAATCGTAACAATTCGATCGTTACGATACATTGTTACAATAAATCGAAAGAGTGTGTACTGTTTACAAGCAACTATTTCTTGTCCAATATTCATTGTCGACCGCGGTATACTCAGTCAGTTTTTGTCATGGAGGAAGTACTGTTGTGATCGTTTGTTTAGCAAGAAAAGTGAAGACCTAGAAGAAAGTGGAGCCGCCAGTGGTTACTGAAGAAAAGGGTATTTTCTCATATAAAATTATTGAAAAAATTGCGAAATGAACCCAATTACTGGCGGAATTATTTAAGAATGTATGAATAGACTTATGTTGAGTTGTTAACAACCTTTCCCGTGAACAGCTAGCAAACTGAGTCAAATCGTAGTAATGAATGGCTGCTACTTGTTTACACGTTCCAACTTGTCGTTACGATTTGCAGAAATTGATGCCGTCCGGCATCAACCATCCAATCCAATTCCAATTCCAATAAATTGTTACAATGTCCTGTTTACACGCAACGATAAATCGTAATAATTCGATCGTTACGATTTATCGTAACATGTAAACCAGGCTTAAGAATATTGAAAATGAGAACTAATAAATAGATTTAATTAACTAAAACTTCTATCTCTTTCCAATTAACAAAAAAAATATTTTTTTATATTTTCATTAAAAAATATATATTTTTTTGAAACAGTTTATAATGAAAGAAACGTCCGTAACATAAGTTGTAGAGAACGTTATTTTCTACAGTTTTTATTGTAATAGTTTTTTACATCAAATAGCAAGAAATATTTGTTTTATATAAATAGATACACGCACACTGTATTACGTATAAGAAAGTCTTTTGATACTCATAGCAGGTTTTTCTGTCTTCTAAAAATATTACAAATAAGGCCAATAAGGGACGTTAAGGTAGTTGATCCGTAAACATGTTTTCGTCAGATTTTGTTTAAATTGCACAGGAATATTCCCTAGATTAATATCTGAAAAATAGCCCATTTTTATTAAAATTGACCATCTCAAAGTCATGAAAAACGATCTCAAAGTTTATATTTTTAACACAGCTTATATGGACTAACCGTACACTAATGTAACGTTTTATTAGATAAAATTTAAACGTATCGTCAGATTTTCGTAAAAAACTGACATGTTGTATATTTATATGAAAGAAAACAGTATACAAAAAATTACAATTATTGACCATCCCGTTATTAAGATTTAACCAGATTTAACTACCAAACCATCACATAAATTACAGTATTGTTGACAATGTGGCAACAACGTATTCATTTGATTATAGTAAAAAATACACGAAATAATAAAATAATTTTTTAAAAATATGATAAGTGGATTGAAGGGAATTATAATCGATTTCATTAATTATTAATATATTCTGTGATAGTTTAGATCAGCGGTTCTTAAACTTATGTGGTCTAGGGACCCCTTTTTTGAACAATTATTTTTCAGGGACCTCCCTCCCTGATAGAAAAACAAAAAAGGTCATTATTTACTAATTAATCACTGATAAATAGAAATATAAAATTACTTTATGTGAATTAATTTTTTACCAAAAATGTTTCACGGACCCCCGTAAAAGTTTGGCGGCCCCCCGGGGGTCCGCGGACCCTAGTTTAAGAACCGCTGGTTTAGATGATAAAATATAATCATTTGACAAGTAATTAATAGTAGATAATGTACAGCGTTGCCATAATCATTTCTCTAAATTAAAAATATGTACTCATGGCCTAATGTGATCACATTATGATGGACCAACTACCTTAAACAAATATTGGAAAAAATATGAAACATTAAAGAATTTTCTTTGGTACAAAAAATTGAAGAAATAAAATTTGGTTTTATGATTTTATAAAATATACTGACATGTTTTGAGTTTTGGTTGACAATTGTACAAAAGAATTTATTTACATGTTTTGTATTGTTCGAAAATAGCTAACAAAATTTACAAGTTTCGATAAGAAAACCTACATGTGTGTGATCTAACAAGTAGATGTGAAAAGTTCAAAATCCTTTGTTAATTTTGACATGCAAATAAATATTTATATATCTTTAAAAACAACTTTTAACAGTACCGTATTTAGATATATCGTGGAGCCATAAGCTGCAGCAATACTCATACCATCATAGGTGGGCATTAACTCGTTAATCCGTTAATCGTTAATTAACGAAGTTAACAAAATTCTTAACGGATTAACATTTAAGTTAACTCAAAAAAATGTTAACGCTTTTGTTAACTTCCGTTAACTTTAGTCCGTTACATTGGTTGTTTGATGACAAATACATAAGAAAGTTGTCGAAAAAGCAAAAAAAAGGACTTCAGACATTTTGGATGGTTAACTGTTAACTGTTAACTTCCGTTACATTTTCGGTATTTTCGGTTAACTTTAACTTCCGTTACATTTTCGGAATTTTAACGCTTTAACGATTAACGAAGTTAACTTTTCGGTTAACTGTGGCCACCTATGCATACCATACACTCATCGCTTGATATAACGACGGCATTGGCAATTCAACCGCTTGATTTAACGATATGTCGCGCGTCGTTGCGCCGCCCACCGCGACCGTGCCAAAAACGTCAATTGGTGAATTTAAATATCACGCTAGGAAAACGGTCACTATATTAAGCGGTGGTCACGTCGTTGTGTCAAGCGATGAGTGTAGTAAAATTTATGATAGCCCAAATTGATTTCTGATTGATTGTATTATACACAAAAATATAAACTTTAAGAATTACAGTGTTTCCTGTCTATCCCAGATGTAAGCAAAAACCTATAATATTTTACTCTCAGAAACTGCGAATAATATAATTTTAAGCTGTAAAAAATTGCAGTTTATCCATCGATTTTTAAATTACAAGACTATATGATAATTTTCCTTGATTATTTTGCTTCTTTTAAAATCACGCCTTCATTTTTTGCAAATAATATTTTTTCCACCAGTCGTATTTTTACTTTCTTATACCAATGTATATGAAATATTATAAGTACATATAGTATTAGTAAGTATTGTAAACGCGATTTTTTTCGAAATCCGGATTTTGATGGAATTATCAATTTTGACCTTCCCTGAATCCATTCTGACTATTTTCGCCATCATGTCTGTGTGTCGGTCTGTCTGTCTGTGGGCGCTGTAACTCAAATACGACAAATCGTAGAAGGGTGAAACTTTATACTTAAGATTAATTTTTTCATGGGATGAAAACCTCCTATTTTTGAAAACGATCTTTCAACCGGAAACGGATGTTTACCTACATCGATTTTTGAATTTTTCGAATTACATTGAAACAGTGCGAATTAGAGAAAAATATCCAAGTTGAAAATTGTAGGTAATATTAGTATCTATAATTTATGTTCTATTCATTTTTTCGAAAAAACAAATAAATTTTTTTTTTTTTTTTACTAAGTATCCGTTTTTAAGTACATTTCAAATGGTTCATAACAGTATAACAGAGAAGAAATATCTGCCGTGAGTGTCATGGGACTTTCTTATACGTATCACAGAGACTGTACGTGTTTGCCATATGTATCATGCGTCTTTCTTATACGTAAAATTGAGAATAAACACTGTACACTCTATTTCATTTAGTTTGCAGTGGTCGCCGGGTGTCTTGACGGCATGAGTCGTGATCCGTACGGTCAAATCACCCGACAACCAGTTTATAGATTATTCTAAATAATGATTTTTAAAAATTTATTTCTGGCTAAATTATAAGTGTTGAAAAAAAATGTATGGGGAATAAATTATAGATAACATACTCGACATTTTTGTCTTATTTCAAAAATAAATCCAAAATTTAAAAAAATGACAAGAATAAACATCCGTTTTCGTCAGTAATTATGTTAAACAAAATTCGTTCTATACATAATGTTTATAATAATATATCGATAGTTTATGTCCCATTCATTTTTTTCTATCTTTTATTAGTTTGTCAGAAATATCCTTCAATAAAATAAAAATCACGTATACTGTTCACTGTCAATATTATGTATAAGAAAGTCCCGTGGCACACGGCAGATTATTTTTTTAATTTTACCAATCAATATCATTAAATATATTTCATATTTTTTATGTCTGCTAAAAATAATATATAAATGTTTTTTTTTAATAAATCTTGGTTAAAAATGGCGAAGTTGTCATAACTTTCACTGATAATCTCTAGGTTCCTTAAATGAAGTCATTTTTTGACTTGCGTTCTTAAAGGCCTCAGATGGAGAAGAGGTGTACTTTCGATTTATTAAAAACTTAAATCTTTAGTAAAATATTCTTGTCGGGTAGATTGCTCCATTTCTAACAGCTCAATAGTGTTAATAACTTGAAAATTGTGTTACAAAAATGTGATACAAAAAAACTAACATTTTTTAATTAATACACATACTTACATAGATTAAAATTAAATATTGAGCAATTTATTTTGTTTTTCTTACGTCACTGTTAAAAATGCTAAATATCTCATTTGCCTTAGTTAATTAATGAATTAATTAATATGAGTCGATTATTTACCAGCCCAACAAAGTGCTTTGTTTTATAATTTATATAAAATAAAAGATATTAATTATTTTCTTTACTTTTCTGGAAAATACTGTAATCAAAAGTGAACTTATTAAAGAATAATTAGTCACATTAGCAACTGAGTTTCATGTATACAGGGTGGGGCATTTAAAGTGTTACAGAATTTTATCTCAGAGCCATCGCATATTTGAAAAAAATGTTTAAACCAAAAAATGTTTGGTTGTTAGGGGATAATTGAATATAAATAACATTTTTTATTTTAGTATGGCCTTCAAGGATATTTGAAGGTCAACATCATTTTTTTAAATAGGAACCTATAGATTTTATTTAAATATCTTATTCTACGTGAAAAAACACGCATCTTTCATTAGATTTTTTTCTAAACAACTTAAGCTTTACATGATATCTAACAAAATAATTTCGAGATTTTGCAAATCAAGAATTTTTTATTCAAAAATCATTAACTTTAGAAAAAAGCACAAGATACAAAAAAAAATTATTTCGTTCTAATAAAACTTGGAGAATTTTTCTATAAGTTTTTTTAACATTTCGTTTTTTTTTTTGCTGAAATAAAGTAAATAGAAAAAGTTTTAAAATTTTTAAAACAATTTTTGAAGATTTATTAAAACAAAATAAACATTTTTTTTATTTTCACTTTTTTTAAAGTTTATAGTTTCTGAGGAATAAATTCTTGAAAGTTCAAAATCTCGAATTTATTTTGTTAGATATCTTGGAAATCTTAGGTTGTTTAAAAAAATGTACAATGAAAAATTCGTGTTTGTTCACGTAGAATAAGATAATTAAATAAAAACTATAGGTTCCTATTTAAAAATAAAACGGGCAAGTGCGTGTTGGGCACGCACATGATAGGGTTCCGTAGTCATTCTCACTACGATTTATAAAAAGTATTTTTCAAAATTTTCGTGACTGAAGGGTTAAAATCAAAAAGTCATTTGACTTTTATTATTGCATTTTAGGAGACCTATCAAATGACACCCCACTCAATGGGGTAAATGAACAAAATGTGAGTTCACTTTTCAATCTATGAAAAGGGGGTCCAAAATATTTTTGACAATGTTCGTTATAATTTTCAGTGAAAGTACTAATTAAAAGCTACATTCTGAATTTTTTTCAGATTTTTTGAATCAATAGTTTAGAAAATAGAGGGGGGGGGACGCTCTGACAGCGACATTAAAAAGCAAATATATCGCGACTGAAGGGTTAAAATCAAAAAGTTATTTGACGTTCTTTATTGCATTTTACAAGACCTATTAAATGACATCCCACTCAATAGGGTAAGTGGGAAAAAAAATGTAAGTTCAATTTTCAGTCTATGAAAGGGGGGTTCAAAATATTTTTGACAATGTTCGTTATAATTTTCAGTGAAAGTACTAATTAAAATCTACGTTCTGGAATTTTTTCAGATTTTTTAAATTGATAGTTTAGAAAATAGAGGGGGGGGACGCTTTTTTAATGACTTTGGAGAGAAAATACATCGTGATCGAAGGGTTAAAATTAAAAATTTATGTTAAATTTTTTATTGCATTTTAGGAGACCTTTCTAACGACACCCCACTCAATGGTGTAGGTGAATTTTTTTTTTTGAAAACACTTTTCATTTTATGAAAGGGGGGCCTAAACAAATTTTATTTTCAAAAATCTTATCATTTCTGTTTTTGGGTCATTAATCTACGACCGTATACCAAATTTCATCTAATTCATCTAATTATCTCAAAATTTTTGACGGACGGACATGGAGAAACTATAAGGGTTCCTAGTTTTCTACGGAACCCTAAAAATGATGTTGACCTTAAAATATTGGCCACACTAAAATAACAAATAAATATTACTATTCGATTACCCCCTCACAACCATACATTTTTTGGTTTGAACATTTTTTAGGGTTCCGTAGAAAACTAGGAACCCTTATAGTTTCTCCATGTCCGTCCGTCCGTCTTCAAAAATTTTGAGATAATTAGATGAAATTTGGTATACGGTCGTAGATTAATGACCCAAAAACAGAAATGATAAGATTTTAGAAAATAACATTTTTTTAGGCCCCCCTTTCATAAAATGAAAAGTGTTTTCAAAAAAAAAAAATTCACCTACACCATTGAGTGGGGTGTCGTTAGAAAGGTCTCCTAAAATGCAATAAAAAATGTAACATAAATTTTTAATTTTAACCCTTCGATCACGATGTATTTTCTCTCCAAAGTCATTAAAAAAGCGTCCCCCCCCCCTCTATTTTCTAAACTATCAATTTAAAAAATCTGAAAAAATTCCAGAACGTAGATTTTAATTAGTACTTTCACTGAAAATTATAACGAACATTGTCAAAAATATTTTGAACCCCCCTTTCATAGACTGAAAATTGAACTTACATTTTTTTCCCACTTACCCTATTGAGTGGGATGTCATTTAATAGGTCTTGTAAAATGCAATAAAGAACGTCAAATAACTTTTTGATTTTAACCCTTCAGTCGCGATATATTTGCTTTTTAATGTCGCTGTCAGAGCGTCCCCCCCCTCTATTTTCTAAACTATTGATTCAAAAAATCTGAAAAAAATTCAGAATGTAGCTTTTAATTAGTACTTTCACTGAAAATTATAACGAACATTGTCAAAAATATTTTGGACCCCCTTTTCATAGATTGAAAAGTGAACTCACATTTTGTTCATTTACCCCATTGAGTGGGGTGTCATTTGATAGGTCTCCTAAAATGCAATAATAAAAGTCAAATGACTTTTTGATTTTAACCCTTCAGTCACGAAAATTTTGAAAAATACTTTTTATAAATCGTAGTGAGAATGACTACGGAACCCTATCATGTGCGTGCCCAACACGCACTTGCCCGTTTTATTTCAAATATGCGGTGGTTCTGAGATAAAAATCTGCAACACTTTAAATGCCCCACCCTGTATATTACACAACCTATAGGTGCATTCAAAAACTTTCCAAAGAGGGACAATTGGGAAAAAAATCCTCTCCTCCAAAAAATGATGATGGAGTTTCAGTTTTTGTCGTCATGATTGCTTTTTTTTCAACAGTTTAAAGAAAGTATATATACCATCTTGTTAGTTATAACAATAATTTGAAGATTATAAAAAATGATGATAACATCAGTTTTAAAGTATATTTTTTCATGATTGTAAATACTTCATTTCAAGGTTTCATGAACTTAAAAAATTAATAAAAGGAGTAGAGTTATACACTGGCGTCGTTAAGGGGGAAATTGATAGTGTATCTCTCCCTCCTCTTCCAAAAAAGTCAATAGTTTTTATTTTTTGCACACTTAGTAAAAAATTCTAAAGATAATAAAAATAAAAAACATTTTTTTCCTTTTATTGGACCAAGGTGTCGATGGGTACCTTGCACTTTTATAATCAGGTCAACTTCTCCGATAAGATAAAAACAAAAAATCCAATCGGAATAATATTAATTAAAATAATCTAAACTCTACGAGATTTATAAATAAAGTTATTATCGTCTCGTCAAAATTTAAGGCATTTTCGTCTCGTCTCGAGGCCGAAATCGACACCGAAGAAAGTCCCCCTTCGGCTGGCACTGCGTCAGTGGCGTAGCGAGCATAATTGGCGCCCGGAGAACGATACCTTTTTGCCCCCCCCCCCAAAAAAAAGCAAACATATACTAATATATAGAATATCGTCGTCTAAGAAGCAACATTTTTGCAAAACTTTTCAGCAGGAAGAAGAAACTTTTAATTTTGTTAACGTTTTCAATGGTATTTCAAATTTTCAATACATATATGTACATGATTTCAATACATACAAATTTCAATGCAAAAAAAATTAAAAAAATTATATTAATTTTGAGAGGCTCTACAGGACATGCAAAATTTTTTTGGTCAAATCAAATAAATGATTATTGTAGATTAGACTTTTTCCTTTAATTTACTTTTTCTTTCTATTACTGTACGACCATTTTTGACCATGTTATGTGCATCAAAGCAAGAATTATATGCTTAACTTTAAGCGCTTATAACTAGGAAACAAATAATCGTAAAAAAATATAAGGGCAGATTCGGAAAGCTGTTTTTTCGTTAACGCTCTTTAGTAGTTCATTTGATAAGAAATTATTTTCATTATATAAAATACATTTGAAAGTGACCTATAAAATCGCTTATATTTTTCATAAAACATGAAGGAACTTTGGGGTAAATCACGGGATCATTAAAGCGTTTATGTTTTTTTTTTTTTTTTTAGTTAAAAGTATATCCCTAAAATATCTGCGAAACCCCGAATCGCTTAAATTTCTTTTAACCCCAAGCGATCAAACATGCATATTGCTCTCAGAGCGTTAAAGGATCATTCGAATTTTCTAACTTTTTAGATATTTTTGAATGACTGTTTCTCCGCGAAAAATGCTATTAAAACAGTTTCAAAAAATATATTTAAAAGCTGAAGCGTTGTTGTTTTCTCATCATTTGTTAAAAATATTGTTGTTCTTCAGAATAACCTATTTAACAACCTTTTTTTATTTCAATGCAATAAGATGAGGAAGCAACAACAAATGTTTTGACGCAAATTACTCGATGAAAAATGGCCGTACAGTAAAAAAAAATCAAATTGAAGAAAAGAGTCTGCGATCCGATGATGTTTGCTTTGATGAACGTACAGTTATAGAAAAAAAAATAAAGAAAAAAGTCTGATTAACAATAATCATTTATTTGATTTAACTAAGAGCCTCTCAAAAATATTATAATTTTTTGAATTTTTTTGATGTTTTATCCTAAAAAAGGAGGTTATCCTGAAGGATAAAGATAATGCAAGTTTCAATAAATGATTCAAAAACTATAATGCTTAAGTTTTAGAACAGTTTTTTTTAACTCTTATACGACCATTTTTCGTGGTGTTCTAGCTATTTTAAAATACCTAAAAATATTGAAAATTATAAGTGATCCGTTAATTTTGCATAATAAATATATTTATTATTAATATTTTCCGGAAAATCTTGTTCGTCTTTGGGACCATTTGGCGCCCCTCTGCGAGTGGCGCCCGGGGCATGATAGATCCCCTTGCCCCCCCCCCTCGCTACGCCACTGCACTGCGTTAATTTTAATGTAATTAAATTAGAAATTCTTTTAGGTATTCCTAGGTGGGTTTTTTCGCTAATCATTGTTCCAAACTATCTACAATACTAATTATATATTTAACTATTAATTCGTTTTTAAAGCATGATAAATAATTTTCGAGTGCGTTGAACGGGAACATAAAAATCATCTCAGTGTAAATTTATTTTAATTAATTTTTAGTATTATTTTAATTATGTACCCAGGTAAAAATACATCCACTTTTTATAATACAAATAAATAAAGTTCTTTTCCTATAAATAATTTAGATTTTATTTATAATTATGGTTTTCTATTCTTGTCACTAATTGCAGTAAACATTTATAAAAAACAAGGACAAATCGACTAAAATTTCACATTAGATCCGTAATTATAATATTTAATGTACTAACAGAATTTTTCAGATCTTTGCGACGGGCAGATCTCCGGGTCGTTGACTTTTCTTCTACAACAAAATTCAAGAAGATGAAAGTGAAGTTCTATCAACTATTTTAAATTAATAAGTCATTAGAATGTAATATGTATACTTATTAATTCATCAGCAAATTTTAAATAATTCTATAAGTTGTGGTCCTATTTTGATTCTTGGTTTCTGGGTAAAATCTGCCATCGTTTTTTGTTTTATTGGGGGGGGGGGGGGGAGATGAAATGGGGTATTTTTTTGCTCTACTGCTAAAAACGCTTATTTGCAGACATGCATGGATTTATTAACAAAAAGTGATTGTTGCCACTGGCGCCGACTACGGGGGGCGATCGCCCCCCTAGAGATTATACCAGGGGGGCTTTGCCCCCCCTGTGAAGCTGTACTTTAGTTGTTTTTTTAATTAAAGATATATTTGTCAATAAGATTTTTTCTTTAAAAAGATGCAATATTCAAATATTTGTCACTTGAGTAAAAATGATCACTAAAAATGTCTTCAAAAAGAAAATTTATAATGAAACATATCTTTGTTTTCTTTACAAAGCTTAGTTAGACCATCAGCTTTAAAAAAAAAATTACGATTTTTCTGCAGCAAGTAACTGAAGTTTTCAGCTAATATAAAAAGAAAGATACAAAAGTCCACTTTACAATTATTTCAAATAATTAAAGTTTGATCGATTTTTACCGAAACTACACTAGAAATAATGAATGTTGTATCGTCGGCAGCGTTATCCAAGTGGATGTTGCACGGTCTTTTTTACGATTTTTACGATTTTAGCTGCTAACTTCAATAAATTGATGAAAAAAAAGATTTTTTTACATTCAACGCACGATTAGTTGTATTTCTGAAATTTTTTGTAGCAAAAAAATATTTAAAATTAAGTAACTTTTTAAAATGCAAATAAAAATATATTTTTTAAGAATCTTACGGTAGATTTTAAGCTTTATTTCATCTTTTTAAATTTCATTGTGATCATTTGGTCGTTATTACAAAAATTAGATATTGCACATTTTTTAAGGAATTTTTTACGCCCCCCCCCCCCCCCCCCCCCCCAATAAAAACACTTTTTAAAATCTCGCCTCCCCAGGTGAAATGAAAAGTCGGCGCCTATGATTGTTGCAATGTCGTTAACAACTCCTTAAATTTTTACTTTCTTATACCTATGTATATGAAATATACATATAGTATAAGTAAGTATAGTAATCGCGATTTTTTTCGAAATCCGGATTTTGATGGAATTATCAATTTTGACCTTCCCTGAATCCATTCTGACTATTTTCGCCATGATGTCTGTGTGTCTGTCTGTCGGTCTGTCTGTCTGTAGACGCTGTAACTCAAATACGACAAATCGTAGAAAGGTGGAATTTTATACTTAAGATTGATTTTTGCCTGGGAAGAAAACCTCCTATTTTTGAAAACGATCATTCAACCGAAAACGGATGTTTACCTACATCGATTTTTGAATTTTTCGAATTACACTGAAACAGTGCGAATTAGAGAAAAATGACAATGTTGAAAATTGTAGGTAATATTATTATCTATAATTTATGTTCTATTCATTTTTTCGAAAAAAAACAAATTTAATTTTTTTTTTTTTACCAAGTGTTCGTTTTTAAGTACATTTCAAATGGTTCATAACAGAGAAGAAATATCTGCCATGAGTGTCATGGGACTTTCTTATACGTATCACAGAGACTGTACGTGTTTGCCATATGTATCATGGGTCTTTCTTATACGTAAAATTGAGAATAAACACTGTACACTCTATTTCATTTATTTTGCAGTGGTCGCCGGGTGCCATGACGGTATGAGTCGTGATCCGTACGGTCAAATCACCCGACAACCAGTAAAATTACATGAGTAAACATCCGTTTCCATCTTATTGTTAGTAATTATGTTAAACAAAATTCGTTCGATACATAATTTATAAAATGATATTTCTATAGTTTATGTCTCATTCATTTTACTATATCTTTTATTAGTTTGTCAGAAATATCCTTCACTAAAATAAAAATCACGTACACTGTTCACTGTCATTATTACGTATAAGAAAGTCCTGTGGCACACGGCAGATTATTTTGGTATGTTTACGAGGACTCTGTATAGTATATACACATTATACAGAATTTTAAATATTTCAATAAAAAGTTATTTTTCTGTAAATAAACATGAAAATAACACGGCAAGAACTTATGACTATCATTGTCTTCCTTTTAAAATTAAACATACATAAATCCTTGAACTTAAACTTCAATGGCATATAATAGGGTATTTGACACTATTAATAATAAAGACTAAAATGTTCTAAATAGTGTAGCATATATTACTATAATTAACAATCAAGTGTTTTTTTACGTGAAATAAGTCAGTATTTTAATAATAAACCTAATTTTAAAATGAAATATTTAATATAATTGTCACGTGATCGCAAACACGTCTAAATGAATTGCCACTGGTATGACGTCACTTTATGCTATAAACGTCAGAATACTCGATCCCTATTGGTTGATTTCAGTTTATTTATCATAATGTGACGTCACGCAACCACGTGACTTTGAATGCGCGTTTTGGCGGGAATTTTTTCATTTAAATAGAAAAGTATTATTTACAGCGGTTTTTCAACATTATTTTGGAAAAAGATACTATGGAAGTATCTATTGTATACATACGCACAATTTACAATATATTTTAAAATTTAGTCAAATACCCTATTACTACAAATATTATTTAATTATGTTTTTATTAGTTTTTATTAGTTTTATGTGTTACACATATAATTATATTATATAAACATATGCAAACCTAAGGATTCATCCATATATATTTTACACTAGTTGTGCTCATGGCTTCTCTCGAGTAGATTACTACATAGAATTTTTAAAATAATTAAAAAATATACTAAAACCAGGGCAAAGAACCAGGGTGACCAGATTTCAGATTATGTAAACCCTGATTTTAGATTACGCCAACCCTGACAAACCCTGAGAAAAAAAATGCCCGCGTTATTAAATGAAGACCTTTTTTTCGCAAACATTACTATTGCGCCCTTTTATACACTATTGTATCCATAAATTTTACCAAACCCGGAGAAATTATGTCAAAAACCGGAGCCCGGAAAAACAATATACAAACCCTGAGGCTCCGGGTCAAAACCGGAAATCTGGTCACCTTTAAAGACTATATCTATGAATTAAAAAGAACACTTAAATCGGATAAGTGGTTCTCGAGTGATGAACACATCACTAACAGACAGACAGATAGACAGAGAGACGTTGCGTTTTATAATATGTAATGATATATTTACTACTTTCACCACTACGGGGCGGAGGGGGTAGTATAGATTATATAGAATTCCCCCTTTCAAATTTCAATTAAAAAACATTCTCCTCATTTAAGTTCTTGCGCCATAGGAGAGGGGAGCACTGACATCTATAAAATTAGTCTAAAATCTCTAAAAGAACTTTTTATTCTAATTCTCAAAATAAATGACCACTTAATTTTATCAGTTTGAAGTATAAATGTAAGTAGTAAGTAGGCACATTGTACATTGTACTTATTATACTTTTAATGTTTTGTAAATTGTAATATAAAAAATTCAATGTCATTTATAATTGTATATTGTCTGCATATTATCTGATATTTAAATTATTGTATTTTATCTCATTGTTAATATTTATTAATATATGTATACGATATGTATCATAGGTGGAACAAAATTGAACAGTTGATCGAGAAAAATATTTCAAATAAAACAGTTCATATGAACATTTGTCCGAAAACTCTTCGTGAGGGAGCTACAGGCATCCAAAGATTTTCACTATAATTATTTATATTTACATAGACTTTTTTCTTATTTTTAATCTTAGAACAAGAATATAAATTTATTTTGTGTAATTTGAAGCATCCGTATTAAGTTAAATTCTGCAAAACTATATCTTTACCATCGTAGGTACGTCTTGTAAACGGTTGATCTTATGACAAATCAATATTTTTGTGTATTTTGTAACATATGACCTTATAAAAGTGTCGAATATAGAAAACATATTAAGAACATAATAATACTAGGTAAAAAATCAGAGAGCCCACTAACAACCCCATACATCCCTGGTCTAAAAATAATCATTTGTTGATACTGGAAATCGATAACACGTATTAATACTAAACCGGGTAACAAATTTCAAAACTGTATCACAATGGGGTCTCCAGATATGAAATAAAAACTGATTTTAGACAAAATATTTGGAGGTATGTAGCTCCCTTACAAAGAGTTTCTGGACACATGTTCATATGAACTTTTTTGCTTGAAATATTTTTTTCGATCAACTGTTCAAGTTTGTTTCACCTAATATGACTCACCTGTATATTTGTGTTAATAAATCTACACACAGATAATTATCTAAAAGTTAAAAAAAATTATTTGCGTATAAGTATACTCGTATTTAGAATTATTACAACTGTAAATAAATCATAATTATATAGATACACAGAGGAGGGGAATGGGTGAGGCACTTACGCAGGTAGCTACAAGCCTACACGCAGGCCCGGATTTACCATGCAGGCAGTGTAGGCAGTTGCCTATAGCGGCAAATTTGCAGGGGCGGCAAATTTTGGCATGAAAAAAATAGACATAAATTTTACCCGGAAGAGCTAAAAAAAAGGTCTTCAGATTTTTATTGGTCACATTTTCCTACTAAAACAGTTTAAAAAACACAAAAAAATCACATTTGGATTGATAAAAATCATAAAAAATCTTCACTTTTCAATCCAAAAGGGCGGCAATTTTCGCAACTGTCTATGGGCGGCAAATTTTTAAATCCGGCCCTGCCTACAAGCCACCCATTAGCATAATTTAAAAAAAATGTCAAATGCGAATGCGAGTCGTCTCACGTATTTGTATCCCGTTCCATAGTTTTTCATAATTGAAAAACTACTAGAGTAAAGTCGGTATATATGGACCAGGCGGGTAATATGGATACCTCCTTTTGTTGCTCCATTTTACATTTTATAAAGACAAAATTAATATGTATCTAAGCTTACACTTCTTTTTGCCTATTCGATCTCATTAAAAGATTAAATTCTCTGTACAGTGAAATGATAAGTGCTGATTTTAAATAATATTATCATATTTTTCTTACCTTAAACATGAATGGTGTAAGGTGTTCTATATATACCGACTTTACTCTACATATTTATATTCCTTGAATTAATTATTTGATACCCCACTCGCCGAGATTGAAGAAAAAATGTTTGTTATCTCATTTGCCCTCTTCAAAAAGCGCCAAAAATTTATTTTTATCTCAGGTCAACTAGGGTAAAACCAGGAGAGATGCCGCAGTGGGATAGATGCCTCGTTTTCGAGAACCAAGCCCCCTAAAGTCGAAACATCGAATTAATAGTTTAAATAAGAAGCGTCAGTGCCACATACCTTATTCCTTCGCAAACCGTTGTGCGAAACAAAAACGTCTCACTTGTACGGTTAATTATTTCTGCAACGTACGCGACAAGTGCTTCAAAGTTTGAGAGGTAAGTATTTACTGCTACATAACTTTATAAGTAGTAATAAATTCCGTTCTATTTTTATTATATCAATACACTGGTTCATTAAGTACACACCTAGATGTTAATAATCGCTCTTTTGTATTTATTTTCGTTAAAAAATAAAAAACATATATCCATATCAAAAAGGATAGTCGCCCCGATTTTTCGCGGTATAGATGCCCTGGGGCATCTATCCCCATACATACATATGACTTATTTTGAAATGTTATATTTTTCTTTTAGTTGTTTCATATTGACAGATTTTAATGTTCTACGGGGCATCTACATATATCCTGTTAGTGCCTAGCGTGTATTAAAAAAGTATTTTATTAGGTACTTATCGGTAAAGCCAAAACATTCGCTGTTATTCATATGTTTACCTAACCTAAAATTTTTGACATTTGAAACCCGCGAATCTAGCTGTTAACCCTACTTATCGAAAATATTATGTTGTATTATAATACAAATGTCTTAACCGTTGTGATAATTTAATGGATAAATGTTTATACGTTGCTTTATGGATAGAATAGATACCCGTTTACCCGTGCACTTTCATATGATATTTACGCTATAAAACATTTGGGCGGTATAGATATGTTTAATGTTATTGTTGTCAAATTTAATGTTATTGTTAGCGATCTTACTTTTTTTTACAACAATCATTTTAAAATCAATAAAAATAAGTAAATAGAAAGTAAATGTTATTTTACATCAGTGTAAAATTTTTGATGTTACAAAAGGTTGTTTTTTTTATGTTAAGTGCAGGATTGAAACTAACCTAACTCAACCTATCTTACACTAGAGGCATCTATCCTTCTTAGCAATTTCATGATGGGGCATCTATCCTGTAGGTAGGCATCTATCCTCAAAAAAATGGTTCTGCAAAAACTCAATTTCTGCAAAATCAGTTATTGTTAGGTCAACAAAAACAAGTTATAATGTAAAATAAAAGACTAAAGTAGCTATATTCATAGGAATTATTCATGGCAAATTAATAATTTTAAAATGAGGAGGACTTTTCAAAAAGTGGGGCATCTATCCTGGTTTTACCCTATTTACTATAATAATATGCCAACTCTCAGCTTTCTAGGTCAAATGGTTTAGTAACTATAGAAGGATGTAACAGACAGACTGACTGACAGAAAGACGCAATGCGTTTCTTTTTTACGATTTGATACGAAACACTAAAAATATGCTAATTTTAACTTAAAACTATCAATTTAACCAGAAGATAAGTTACATCTTTAAAAAAAAATTATTACTAAATGGCGTCTTAATTTTATCTGACTTTCTAAAACGGCGAATTTAAATATTTCTATGAATATTTTAACTATACCTAGAGATAATGGATACGCTGCTTTTAAGTACCTATAATTTGCTTACATATATTTATTTATTAGCTATAAGCTATATGCATTACGTAAAACAAGAAAAATGAAATTTATGAATGAAAAGTTATCTTCAACCAAGGTTGTGAAATATAAATAAAATAAAACTATCGGTGAAGTAAAAAATAGTTCTTGCTATTATAGTATTATAGTATTTATATATTTTCAAGAAATAACTCAACAATCAAATTCGCGCCTTTCATAAAATAACGACTCATTGTCAGTTCTACAATTTCTTACAACCAGATTTTTTAAAATTAAAGCCCAAAACAAATTAATAAAAAGGTAGTTTCTTGGTGAAACCACTGGGGAAAAAGGGTTAAAATATATAAAACACTAATTACTTTAATTATAACGGGTATTTTATGATAAATAATCCTATCATGGTCTAATTGTCAACACTTTCCCTTATTCATTAAAAAAATAATAAGTAGTGAGTTTAAAATTTGTATATTTATAACATACTAGCTGACTCGGCCACGCGTTGCTGTGGCTAACGTTTTTGTCATATTACATTGTTGTAAACTATTTACAAACTATTTAAAATGGGGGGGGTGGTTGCCCCCCCCCCCATTTTCCAAAGGAGGCTTTACAGTCCCCCACCACCATCACCGTAAAAAAGTGGGAACTCTATTTTAAAAAGGGGGGGGGGCGAAAAAAAGGGGGGGCACCCCCCCTTTTTTGCATAGGAAGCTTTACAGCCCCCCACCACCACCACCGTAAAAAAATGGGAACTCTCTTTAAAAAGGGGGGGGGGGGGGGGACAAAATTGTCTTCTTTTTTTTGTAATATATTGCAAGAGTATATTTAAGTATCTATTTTATTTTTTTTATTATACATAAGATTATTTTCCATTGCATGATGTTGGTAAAAATATAAATATTAATTAAAAAAAATAGTAATAAAACTATATGGCTTTGTAATAAAACTACTTATCCATTTTATTGTATGCGTATTTTTATACCACCAATAAAATAAAGTATTATAAAAAATTATGCGAACAATGTATTGCAGTTAAAAATTTATTGATTTGATTTTTTTTAAATAAATTTGATTTTATAATAACATAATTTTTCTTTATATTGTTTTAATATTAGTCATTTTTGCTTCAGAACAACTCATGCATGACAAATTATTCAATTTCTTTTAATAAATAAAACACAAAATACATAATTATAAAAACAGTATATTTGATTTAATTAATACATAACAATGATAAAGCTGTATAGTATATTCACTGGGTACAAAATTATTTATAAAATACATAATAATAAATAACAAAACTAAATAACAAAAAAAAACTACCCACATACTTTTCTATATTTTGTATGTGCAACGACTTCAAAGAATAATAATTATTCTACATATTATGTATCAGACAGAAAAGAAAGTTGTATCAATGTATAAGCACACATTCCACATTATGATTTCTTTTTTTCCCTGTATTAATGTTGTTGTTTTTTTCTATACTTTTGTAAAACATTTTTATGTACAAAAATATGCATATCATCTTTGGTAAATAAATTTTAAAAAGATGAAATTATTTTCATAAATAAATATTTCACAATTAAAATTATATTTTATTTAATAATTAGTAATTGACAGTAATATATTTATAATATTGCCCATTTTTTAAATTTTTGTAAATATAGAAATTTATTGAGCACCAATTTTTAGAATCAAAAGTAATAATAAATTAACGATGAAAATTGAAAACATTTTATGTCATCAATATACAAAAAACAGGTATTAAATAATATCATCATTGAGATTAAAAAATAATAATACATTAATACATATGTAATTAAAATTCTTAGCAGCTAAAGAATGAAAACAAATTAATACAACACAACACCTATACAAACGAAAAATTAGCTAATTACAGGTAAAACTTTCTCCAGATGTCTAATTTCACTTTCATATTAATTTCACTTAATGTAGTACACGTGTAAATACAAACAATGGACTCAAATAACTCCGTTTGTGTATGACTTAACTCGTTTGTAAGATCGTCTGTGTAATTCGTCCACATTACATAAGTAATATGTACCCGGGAACATGTCGTCTATGGATCCCTGAGGCTCGTAAGGTGCTTTGTGAATACTTTTCTCTCGTAGTTCCATTATCGAAGAGAATTTATCTGGACTGATACATATTCTCTGCTCTAACATAGACTTTACATCGGATAAGTTGTCTAATAATTTACATAAAGGTGATCCTGTGCTTGTGTCTGAAGATATTGTCATGGAAAACATTGTTGAAGCTAATCCAGATCCGTAAGAAAATAGTCCAACTTTTTTTCCGGCAATATTGGCTGCGTTTTGACTGACAAGGAAAGATACCAACCCACTATAGACTGACGGTGTGTACATATTACCAACTTGACTCGGTAAAAGTAACGACGGTTGGGTTTTAGATTCAAAAATGTTTTTACTGAAAGTCAGGAGAGCTTTTTCTACATCCCTGTCGAAGTACGTGTCTTCTAATTTAACATTGAGAAACTTTTCAAGTCCAGGAAACTTTAAGGGCACTTTTTCTTTCGGAGTACGAACGAAATCGTTCAAAACTAATCTAGCTAATGATTTTTGTACTAACTTGCAGTAAGGTGAGTGAAACAGCATTGCATCTAAGTTGCTTAAGCCTACGGTATCAGAATTTCCTGATTGTTTTGAAGATTTCTGACAATAGAGTTGGTAACAGTTGTCAAGTGCACTCAAGTAACATTTAATCGAGAGTTTACCATCGACAGTCGGGTATTCTGAAGACAGATCTGGTTTGTAGAAATCATAAGCATGTCGCATGTAAGTTGCCCTGAGTCCACGATCAAACACAAGCGGTGCGTTAGGTCCTACTAACATAGCAACAGCGCCTGCTCCTCCGGTAGGTCTAGCAGATCCTTTAGCATAGACGGCAATGTCTCCTGCCACAACAAGAGCATAACGGCCATTCCAATACGAAGATTCAATCCATGAGATTGCATTGATTAAAGCTGCGGTACCTCCATAACAAGCATTTGTGGTATCGATTCCTTCAATATCGGTCACACCGTGAGGTTCAAACAATTGCATCAACACAGATTTAACACTTTTAGATTTATCAATTATTGTTTCCGTTCCTACTTCAAGACGGCCGATTTCAGAGTACTTTATGTTGTTCTTTTCAAGTAATTTGTGAACGACTGTTAAACATAATGAATTGATGTCTTCTCTGTCAGAACAGAACCCCATTTTTGATTGTCCCAGACCGATTGTGTATTTACCGGCCGACACTCCATCGTAAACTTCCAATTCAGTTTGATCCACATACTGAGATGGGAAGATGATCTCTATCGCAAGAATTCCGACGTCTTTGGGCCACATATCTGTTGCTGCTAATAACCGACACACTTTCACCACGAGATTCACGAACCGAATGACTTTGCCGCGTGAAACTCGTCTACTTTATTTGAAATATAAACACGTATTATTTCATCTATTCGAGGAGTGTGATACATAACAAACGCCGGGTGGGGATTTTTTTTTCACCTGTATTCAAAAATGTCACGCGTTATACAAATTACAGGTATCTGCATTTTCCTCTACATACATATGTGCACGTGCCCAATGTGCTGGTTCTTTTTTTAATTGTACCAATTTCGGTTCAATGTTAACATTATAAATGTCAATATTATTTTTGTTGTGGACTTTGATAACTAATTTATGACGTTTGAGCTATTATCATTAATTATATTTTGCGATAAAATATAGAACTTTGTATGAGTCTATCGGCTATTTAACCTTTTTACGTGTTCTAATTTTACAAATAAATAAAAGGTATTTTTTTGAATTTTTAAATATATTTTTGATTATTTAAATTAACATAAAACTGCTATAAATATTAAAATATTCGTACATATTTTCATTATCTGTAAACAGGGCCGTAACTAGAAGCTCAGGGGCCCCTGGACAGTGTGTGTGAGGGGGCCCTCGCTATATGCAAAATAAAAACAATACTTTTTTTTCTTTTTTTATATTTGCATCTCATTAATTGTAATCATTTTTTTACGCTGCTCTACTCGGGGGCCGTCTTATAATACATACTGTAAAAAATTTATATTTGTTAATTAACTCCTGCGGTAAAACTGGAGGTCTTTGAGGTTATTAGTTTAATAAAACAGGGACTCAATTATCTATTACAAAAAAATGTACATAAACTTATGAACTGTTTATACATATTTTACATAACATAAACTATTATAGAATTTTTTTCAATGAAATATAAATTATTAACAAAAGGTTCTAATTTTATGCTAATGATAAGAGAATTTGCACAGCAAAACAATTTATCTCTATACGCAATATATTCAACATGATTTATTAAATAAAATATACAATTAAATTTACAATAAATTATTTATTAGTTGTACATGCATTTTTAAACATTAAATTATTTTGGAATGTACATAATTCAGGTACTACAGTGTGTTTTGTAATATATTTATGTATTTTGTAAACTATTTTTCTGGTAATTATTTCAAAAAATATATAAGACATTTAAATAACATTATTTATAGTTCTATTTTATATTAATTAAAATTCAATTCCAGTAAATTTTAATCATACAATTTAACCCTAACAGAAATAATTTCTATTAAAAGTCAACAAATATTTCCGTTAGGGAATTACGAACAATTACTAATCGACACGTTTATATTGAAGTCTGTATTTTCGAGTCAAACCTATACCAAAAATTAAACCACATGTTGTACAGCTGGATAGGTTGAATACATTTTATAACAATAAATACCGTAAGCTACAATAAATTAACTAAAATTAACTATTCAAAAGCGAAAGTTATTAATTTCACTTTTCAACAATTTTAACTTTTTTACTTATTAATAATTGATTTTATTTTTGAGGAGTTAATCATTTTGGCTTTTGAACGGCTCAATTTTAACTCTAACTAAATATGCAGGCGTTAATATTATGACATTCTTGTTTAATTCAAGTAATTGTATCATATTGACTACTTTAAAGTATTTTTGTGATATTTTTAAAATTCAATATGGAATGGAAAATATTTATGATCTTCTGTGTTTGCGATAGTACATATTCTTTCATTTGTGTTCAGTTCATCGATTTTGGATAATTCTTCTTTTGTCAATTCAAAATCAAACACATCAATGTTTTGTTCGATTCTCTCATTTGTCACTGACTTTGGAATCGGTATTGCACCATTCTGAATCTAGAAGTACCAAAATAAATATTAAAAAACATTGAGTGTGTGTACTTATGTACACGCATAGAAGTTATACTTCTTTGGCGTGATTGAAAAACGACTATGTATAATCTCAATTTTAACTTGATTAAATGAATAAAATAATGTAATGCATATAAATTTATAAAGAACACTAATATTTTATTTAATAATTGGTAACATTATTTCACTATACTATTTAATCAAATTAAAATTTAATTGTATATTATTTCAAAGTCCACATTTATAAATCATGAAATTTGAATATTACGATGTAATAATCAACCAATCAGATCAGAGGGCAGATACTGTTTGACCAATCAAATATTAATGTGTCGCTTTTAGTTGATTCAAGATGGCAGCACCAGTATTAAATCGAGTTTAAGTTATTTTTTTTATAGGCAATACTCTTTACAGTTGTGTTATTTAAGTAAGACACAATTTCTACATACCATGTCTACATAGTTCACCGCATAACACTTTGTTACATTTTCACCTAAAGAAGTATAACTTCAAAAATCTTAATCGCTCCCTTAAAATTTTTTAACTTACCAAATAGCGTAAGATAACTTGACCTGTAGTTTTATTGTGACCCTTAGCAATGTCAATGATCATTGGATTCTCAATCAGGGCTCGTTTTCTAGGAGAACTGATCGGTTTTCCCAATGGACAATATGCTGTAACGGTAATATCACGACTTTTGCAGAATTCAATGAGTTTTTTCTGATTAAGAAGAGGGTGACATTCAACTTGGTTGGTCACTGGTTTTATTTCAGCATTTGCCAATAACCTTTCTATTTGTTCACTGTTAAAGTTTGAAACGCCAATGCATTTTACCAGACCTAAGCGTACGCATTCTTCCATACCCTTCCAGACTTCTAGGTAGTCAACATCGGATTTCCTCCCATCCTATGTAATTTATAATATACAGAATTATTTAAATATATTAAGAATAGTTTAAAACTTACTTTATATCCAAATGGCCAGTGGATTAAATACAAATCCAAATAATCAAGACCTAATCTCTTTATTGATTTCTTACATGTCGGTACAACAAGTTCCTTTTCGTGGTAAGTAAACCAAAGCTGAAATGTAATAAAAGGTAATTAAAAAAAAAATAACAAAAAATTATTTGTTACACACCTTACTGGTGACAAATATTTCTTCCCTTGTAACAGCCCCTTCTTTGATTTTCTCTCTGAGGGCATTACCAACTTCTGCTTCATTACCGTAAACGTACGCGCAATCAAAATGTCGATATCCTGCATCTATAGCATGTTTCACAGCTCTTTCGCCTTCATTATTGTTTGACTAAAGGCAAGTACAATTAAACTATAACAATACAGTACAATAATATTTTTTATGTTATTGATCAGTTTTTTCAGATACACTAATTTTGTCAAAAAAAATCACAGAATATTACAGCAAAAAATTATACAAGATTGTATTTAAATTGAAAATTACCTGGTAAGTTCCTAACCCCAATACCGGGATATCCAAACCATTATTTAATTTGACTCTTGGTGCAATTATTGGCATGTTGATAAGTTTCAATATTTTTGAATATTAGAATGAATAATTCGTAATTTATCTTGTATTTTATGCTAACACAAGTATGTAGTATTTAAAAATTCTGACTACTTTAACTATTACGCAATATTACGTATGAGTTAAACTGCGCTCTTACTTTCTTCAAGGTTAAAACCAATGATTAAATAAAAATATTATTGATTTACTTTTATTCTAAGAATTTCGCTCAACAAACATAGATAACAATGTCGGTACTTCCGGTTGCATCGGTTGCATGCATAATTAATTGTGTTCACTTCCTACAGCTTTAGTCTTTGCCAGTTATCTTTGTTATCTAAAAAGGGAGAAATGGAATATCGTGTTACAAATTCTTATACGAATAATTTAATGTTGTTTCATATAATGAAATTCAAGAGTAAAACAGTATGTTTATGTGTTGATATAATATTTTCTAATTGGTTTGCTTGATTATCGAGTAAATTTAAGATTTAGATTTATAAATCTTACATCAAAAGAGCCCTCTAGTGGGAAATAATTTACTGACAGTTGCTTTCCTTCATTTCATCGTTTTAGGAGTTCACGTAAAATATTATAATATATTTTTATAATGGATGAAGAGTGGGGTAAGTTGTTGTAAAAATAACAAGGCTTCAATAAAATATTTTAATTTAATAATTTTATTTCAGATGCAGAAGATTTTGAGCCAATAGTTGACCTTCCAACTGTGGCAAATGTGGTTGCCAATAAATGGGAAGGTGAAGACGAAGATGACGAAGTAAAGGTAAAATACATTTTATATATTTGTATATATATTTAATTACCAATGTTCTTGTTGTTGAAAACTCGTTATATGCTTAAAATTAACTGTCCTAATTTTAACCTCATTTTAAAAAAATGTGCTTTGGCAACAGCTGTTCAATTTGTACTCAAAAAAATGTCATATTTTTGACCTTATTGTTTGATAAAAAAGTAGTTCTTATTCGATCTTAATGCGAACAATCTTATCTTCAGGAAAGTTGGGAAGATGAAGAAGAGGAAAAAAAAGATTCGGAAAAATTATCGGAGAAACCAAAAACTAAACCGAAAAAAGCACTTGCCGATAGAATAGCTGAAAAAGAAGTACGTGTAATATTTAAAAAAACAATGATAAGCATATAATGATACATGAAAATTAAATGATTAACAAATATTTTACTTACAGAAACAGAGGTTAGAAGAATTAGAACGTAAGATGAAAGAACGCGAAGAAGAAATGACTGCGGAAGAAGCACTTGCCGAAAAATTAAGGAGGCAGAAATTACAAGAAGAATCGGACCTAGAGTTGGCGAAAGAGACTTTCGGTATTGTAGATAACTCGACAATCGATGGCATGCATCCAACAACGAAAGAAGAGTTTACCGAATTATCGGATGCTATTTGTAAAAAGTTATTAAATTATGTTAAGAATCCAGAATTTCCTAATTTCGTTGAAGACCTCGTTAGAAATATCTGTGTTACATGTAAGTTCATAAATTAATGTTTCAATTAAGCCTTATTCCATTTGTGTTAGATTGCCTAATCAAATCTCTCAAATTGATAATGAAGTTATACTTAAAAAAATATATACTCTCCTTTATGCTTCATTTGTGCAGTCAAAAATAGTTTGTAGTTATATTTGTTATTTTATGTTTTGTTTTCAGTATATTCGGGTGATGTAAAAAAAGTCAAAACAACAATAGATAATATTTATATTGAAAAACAGAAGATAGAAAAAGGTGATAAGGCGAGAAAAAATAAAGGAAAGGGAAAAGCTAAATTAAAAGTCGAAGGTGATAATGTAAGTACAAATACAATTTACTTAGTCATTTACCCAGTACATACTTATCAGTATTTATTTTGTTATTTTAATACTTATCAATTAAGATAGACAAAATAACTTCAATATTGTATAATTTATTATAAAAGATTTTTTTTTAAAATCACTTAACATATTAATCAACAAGAGACTTGCAAACAGGTCTCAAACCTTAAAACTATCCTAAAAGTATTAGGGCGTTACCCTGCAAACAAAAAAACATTGCTTTCATTACGAAACAAGTTAGTTTATGACCTAAAAAATTCTCGCTTAAGGAATACTCCTAATAATTAAATATATTATGGGAAGTTCCGTTTTCCATTTAAATAACATATTTATTTAGTACTAAAGTTTGTATTACCGATTCATTATAGTTTATGATAAATTTTTCAGGACATTATTTTATTTATTTATTTTCTCTACAATTTTGTAGAGTTTAATTCCCTGAATTCAGCAGGTTGAATGTTACAGGAACTATTTTGTTAAAATTTACATTTAAAAAACTCTCCAGCTAAACTATTGTCAATTGATTAAAATATATAAATGTTTAAAAATTCATTTTTTACAAAAATCAACATTTTGGTAATCTCCAAGATTGCAATCCCTATTAGTGATAGAACTATAGGCGGCTATTACACTATGAAATAAATATGTCAAAGATCTTTGATAAAAATTTGATCAAATATAGAGACTGTCATTATCTATAATCAGATAAATGTTATGAATATTATAAAATATGACTTATTACACTTTCATATTTCTTTGATCAAAGAAATTTTATCACATTTCTTTGATAGTGTAATAGCCGCCTTAAGAATTAGTTTATTTTTCAATAAAAAAGTTTGTCAGTATTTATATAGAATTGACAGAAAGATATTAATTTTTATAAAAAAGTAAATATATTTAAAACGTACATATACAGGGTGATTCAGCACTGTCGTGCCAAACTTAAACCATAGATTGAGAAAAATATTTTAAGCAAAAAACTTCCAATAAACATGTGTCCGGAAATTTTTCGTGAGGGAACTACAGCCAACCAAAGATTTTCATCAAAATGAGTTTTTATTTAATATCTAGAGAACCCTTTGTGATAAAATTATGAAATTTGGTATTCTGTTTAGTAATAATAAGTGTTATCGATTTCTCATATTAAACAATTATAATTTAGACCGGGGATGTATGAGGCCTGTGGGCCCATCAATTTTTATCTAGTATTTTTTGTTCTTTATTTTTTTTATAAAGTTGGGTACTTATTTAAGGTTATATGACATAAAATACGTAAAAATATACTTTGCTTATTTGTCATAGGATAAACCGTTTTCGAGTAATATCGATAGAAAAGAAAGCATGCAGAATTTAACTTAATACGGATGCTCCAAATTACAAAAAATAAATTTATATTCTTGTTCTATGATTAAAAGTAGGAAAAAAAGTTAATATAAAGAAACCTCCTAATATGAATCCTCTAAGATCTATAGCCAGTAGTAATACTGTATTATGTACTTTAATAATTTGACTAAAAAACGAAACTAAAAATGGCTATTTGTTGATAAGGATGCATTTTTTGAGGTATACTTATGTTAACTTTTTGTCTTAATTTTTATCATAGAACAAGAATATAAATTTATTATTTGTAATTTGAAGCATCCCTATTAAGTTAAATTCTGCATGCTTTCTTTTCCATCGATATTCCTCGAAAACGGTTTATCCTATGACAAATAAGTAAAGTATGTTTTTGTGTATTTTGTATCATATAACCTTAAATAAGTGCCCAACTTTATAAAAATATTAAAGAACAAAAAATACTAGATTAAAATCGATGGGCCCACTGACCCCATGCATATCTAGTCTAAATTATAACTAGTTAATACGAGTAATCGATAACACTTGTTAATACTAAACAGAATACCAAATTTCATAATTTTATCACAAAGGGTTCTCTAGATATTAAATAAAAACTCATTTTTAGTAAAATCTTTGGAGGCCTGTAGTTCCCTCACGAAAAATTTCCGGACACATGTTCATTAGAAGTTTTTTGCTTAAAATATTTTTCTTAATCTACGGTTTAAGTTTGGCACGACAGTGCTGAATCACCCTGTATATTAACTCTATTTTTGTAGAGAATTAAATTTCCTGCAAAATTGTCAATTTATTTTTATTGAGGCAATAGTTTAGCCATGAGAGCCTTTTAAATGTCAAATTTAACAAAAAGGTTTACTTTAGTCATTGTAATGTTTGACACTTTGAATTCAGGGATTTGACTTTATGGGCACTTATGCAGAGAAATATTTTCATTAGTTGTCTTGAATTAGAAATACAAATTTTATTTTATTTTACTTATCAGAGGCGGTCACTCTGGTTCCCGCAACAAACTTTAGTAAAAACAATTTTCTCATGTTGAAACGGAAAACAACGGCACCTTTTAAAATCAATTTACAGAGTACTTTTTTGTAAGGATTTTTTAGGTTAGTTTGTTTCGAGAATGAGGGATAAAATCAAGGTATATAAATATAGAGGTTTGGCAATGCGGTCATTGACCAATCAGCGTTGTTGACGTCACTGGCGTACATATTCAAATGTTATAAATGTATAATTGCAAAAACATTCTTTAATTTATTATTGTTTTCGTATTTTTTGACATTTTAACAATACATACAATCACAGAAGTACAAATTTAATAATACAAAATCATAAAAAGCTGTTAATACGATATAGCCCAGTTTTTGTATTGCCAACTTACGAACATTTTTTTTTTTTTTTTTACTTGAAAAACGAAGAAACTGTGGTTTCTTAGTCACTTAAACTAAAAATACACCTTAACCACAAAATTTATGTCACTCGACACGTGTTTCGACTTCACAAGAAGTCCTCATCAGGAGCCTAACGATTCCAGACTGATACAGTCTTGGTCAGAACCTATATATATACTAAAAGGACTTATCACGCTTCAATGATTCAGACCAATCAACGGCAAGGTCTAGAAGGATTGAAGCTGGGATAGGTCCAGTACCTCCATTAAAAATACTATTCTTATCCCTCAAGATTTCTAAGCTTTCTGCTGCGTCTAATTGATTATTATTGCATGTTTTAATTAATTTTAAATTATTAATGTCCGTTTTATGATTTAATGTAGTCATATGATGAGCTACGCTAGATTTATCCACCCGATTGTATTTAAGGTGAGCCATGTGCTCTTTAAATCTAATGTTTATAGATCTCCTAGTTTGTCCTAAATAACTTTTTTCGCAATTTAAACAGCTGATTTTATAAATACCGGATTTATCATTTACTTCTATTTTATCTTTGGGGTTACCTAGGAGAGTTTTAATGTTATTATTATTAGAAAAAGCTAATTTAAAATCAAATTTCTTAAACATTCTGGACAACCCTTTGGTGGTCTTGTCAAACGGGAGTGTATGATGCCATTGATAATAAAGCTAAAACTAAATCAGAAAAACAGAATTTAAAATTGGAAAAATTAACAAAAGCAACTAAACCGTCAATCTCTAAAACTACGGAACAACCATTAGTTATAAATGAATCTAGCATAACTTTTAAACCTGAGGAATTAAACTTACTAAACAAAGGACTTAAATTCAATTTAAATTATTCGACACCTCCTATTGACGAAATAGTTATCGGTATAGAAAGCGCGATTAAATATAAAGACGAAAAAACTAAAAACGCTATACGTAACAATGCCAAAAACATAATCATAGAAAATCTTAATAATAACAAAAATTACAACCAGTCAGAGCTGTCAAAAGTACTTAGTCAAGGTACTTCAAGTACAAGTACCAAGTATTTAGTGACAGTACTTCAAGTTTCAAGTACATTGCGCAATATTTAAAAGTACTTGAAGTAAAGTACTTCAAGTACCGAAAAGTACTTGAAAATTCAAGTAACTTATTTCAAGTACATTTTAAATTTTAATTGTTAGAACAATTAAAATACAAAAAAAAATGGTAATTTTAAATATTTATATACATATTATCTTCATTACCTAACAAGGGTAGTGACAAGTATTCGGATAAAAAATATACTTAAAAACACGTGAAAATCAGCTTTTGTTTGCGAGCTGCGGCCACATATTATTAATAAATTATGTTATTATTATGTGTTTTATAAGTATTGGATATTTCAGAATGTATGAAACTGATTTTAATTTCTTATTGTTTCTTAAAAATAAATTTTAAAATATTGTTTTATTTATGTCACTCAATTAAAAATTTTAATTGTTAAAACTATTTTTTATAATAGAAAATAACATATGTGGCCTATTAGAACCCAATTATAGATTTATGTTGTGTATTTTGAATTATCCGTATTAGAAATTAGAGGGCTAGGGGGGCGCTTGAATAACGACTTTGAAAGCAAATATCTCGTGACTGAAGTGTTAAAATCAAAAGGTTCCAAAAAATGTTTTGTTGCATTTTAGGAAACCTATCTAATAACATTCTGGTCAATGCAATGGGGTAACTAAAAAATTTGAACACTTCGTCTATCAATTTTTTTTTTTAAATCTCATAATTTCTGTTTTTGGACCATCAATCTACGTCATTTATCCCAATTTTCATCTTAAAAGGTATATAAATGAGAGAATAACAAAAAAAAGTTTTAAGGGCGAGGGTGTATCTGTATACCGAGTCACGATTCCTACCGTCAAATCCCCGGCAACTGCTGCAAACTTAAATAAAACAGACTATAGGTAGTAAGTAGGTATATCGTAAATAATTAACGAATATACCTCTTTGATATCTTTAAAATATTTTTATAGGCTTTATAAATTTCTTTCCATGTTTTTATAAGTGATAAAATTAATTATTTTGTTTAAAAAAACTTTTCTTATGGAAAATCAGTTTATTAAAGTAAGTACTTGAAAAACGACATGGTGTATTTAAAAATATACTTGAAGTAAAATACTTGAAGTATTTTACTTGCAAAATCAAGTACTAAATTCAAGTATTTTTAAAAAATTACTTCAAGTATCAAGTACATTGCGCAATTTTCAAAAGTACTTGAAGTAAAGTACTTCAAGTACTTTTTGGTACTTGAAGTACTTTTTCAAGTATTTTACTTGAAGTATTGACAGCTCTGCAACCAGTATAATATCAACTATAAAATAACTAAAAATCTTAAAAATAAAAATTGTTTCTACTTAAAAGCAGATAAAAGTAACGCGATAGTAATTCTGGATAAAGACGATTATAATAGTAGAGTTGAAAAACTAATACAGGAAGGTCCTTACGAAGTAATTAAATCCAAATCCGATAAACAAAATGATTAAGCAAAGTAAAAACATCTTAAATAATTGTACTACTATTTTAGATAAATTAAATAAATTTAAATTAAATATTTCTAACCCTGTAATACCAAAAAAAAAGAAATTAAAGAAGAACCTAAAAACTACATTAAACTCCCGTTTGACAAGACCACCAAAGGGTTGTCTAGAATGTTTAAGAAATTTGATTTTAAATTAGCTTTTTCTAATAATAATAACATTAAAACTCTCCTAGGTAACCCCAAAGATAAAATAGAAGTAAATGATAAATCCGGTATTTATAAAATCAGCTGTTTAAATTGCGAAAAAAGTTATTTAGGACAAACTAGGAGATCTATAAACATTAGATTTAAAGAGCACATGGCTCACCTTAAATACAATCGGGTGGATAAATCTAGCGTAGCTCATCAAACGGACATTAATAATTTAAAATTAATTAAAACATGCAATAATAATCAATTAGACGCAGCAGAAAGCTTAGAAATCTTGAGGGATAAGAATAGTATTTTTAATGGAGGTACTGGACCTATCCCAGCTTCAATCCTTCTAGACCTTGCCGTTGATTGGTCTGAATCATTGAAGCGTGATAAGTCCTTTTAGTATATATATAGGTTCTGACCAAGACTGTATCAGTCTGGAATCGTTAGGCTCCTGATGAGGACTTCTTGTGAAGTCGAAACACGTGTCGAGTGACATAAATTTTGTGGTTAAGGTGTATTTTTAGTTTAAGTAACTTAAGAACAGTAAAAGTAATACTTCTCGAATACACCAAATTGTCTGTGACAGCTTTTTATGATTTTGTAATATTGAATTTGTACTTCTGTGATTGTATGTATTGTTAAAATGCCAAAAAATACGAAAACAATAATAAATTAAAGAATGTTTTTGCAATTATACATTTATAACATTTGAATATGTACGCCAGTGACGTCAATTCCCGCACCATCGCTGATTGGTCAACGACCGCATTGCCATACCTCTATATTTATATACCTTGGGATAAAATATGATTTAAAGCTGACGACTCCTAAGTTTTTTCCCCATGGTTACAAAGCTAATAACATTTTCTTCTTCTTTTCAGTTGAATGAATATTCAGCTTATGGCGAATTTGATGATTACGATGACTTTATGTAGCACAGTACTTTGAATTAATATCATTTGTTATTATTTTACTTGAATTATTTCTTTTACGATATTCTTGATAGATTTTTTTTAAATAGAATCAATTAATTTTGTTATTTGATATTGGTGATGTTACAATATCGGAAGCTTTATGGTGCAAAATAATATATTTGTAAGCTCGTAATTAGTATTCACAACAAAATTTATATACACACAAGTAAATATTATGTATACATACATATTTGTTATCCTTGTTCGTAATAAATTTCTAAATAAATAATTCGTATAATTGTGAAAATGAATTGATATTTATTATTTACTTTTTCTTATTAATTTTACATGTGTGCATTTTTTGTCGTTATTTAAGAGTTGTATCATATATTAAATTATATATGCCTTTGTAAAAGATTACAGAAGCTAACATGACATTGTGGATTTCTAGTTTTCCTAACATGAAAGTGTGAAAATAGCAGTTTAGTTATTTTTGTTAATTTATTGTCTAGCAGGCAATTTTTTTTTAAGTTTTTGTTCACGACAATAAATAGTAACATATTTCTCCTTTGAAATTAATTTTTATTTCACTGTTTTTTTTTTGCCGAGATATTTAAAAAAATAATTGATCTTTGCAAAAAAATCTTGAAATTATAGAAGTAAAAGTTCACATTAATGGGGAATAATAGTACTGTTTATCACCGTGAACAAAAAATTTCCTGCTTTGTAATATATTTATAAATATGGATCAAAATTGTCATTTTTGGCACTTTTAGGTAAGGATATTTTAGAAAATCTGACGCGATTGAGCAATACGGTTTTGGTATCAATGTAGTATGATTTATCAAGACAACTTCTATGACCCTGTTTTGTAGATCTGTGTTATTTATTTATAAAAAAAGACAGTTATAACCCACTGCAGTTCTTACATTTCTATTTGTGACTTTTTTTATTAATTAATTATTAATTAATTAATTATTAATTTTTAACTTTGATAAATTCCCGAACACATGACGTAAATATACGATATGGCAACAGTGCATTTGGTGTGCTCTTTGAAATATGAAAACGTAGTTTTACAACTGACTCGCGTTGGAAATAGCAAGTGATTATTGATTACATTTAATGTTTTTATTTATAATAATAATAGTTACTATTGTTATTATAATTATTACGATTGTCAGCAATAGTAATAATTATAATATTGTTAAAAATAAATCTTCTATTCTTGTCTAATATTGTAAATTGTTGCCAGATCTATTTGTTCTTTATTACCGACATAGCAAAACCCTGTAGTTCATACTAAATTCCACTAGATGCCACGACTTTCAGTGAACAACAACCTTAACCGGTTTCTACTGTATTATATTCGGAATTGATGGCTAAAATTGTTTCATTTGAAGTGAAAAATTCATGTAGCGCGGTATATTGAAATCAAAGTCTTAATATTTATGGGGATGGATTAATAAATCAGATATTTCTTTTTTATTGAACCAAGAGTAATTCAGTTCATCTACTACCTAACCTAAACTTTATGCTGTACGGCAGCTTAAATTGAGAGAAATAGAAAATAAAGGGTATATCTGTTCTTCCTACTATTAAAAAAAAAATCTCGTAATAAAAAAAATGTCTCCTGTTTGGCAACATAGTACTCTGTAATTATAAATTATACAAGTTTTAGAATGGTTTTTAATTGTTTGTAACATAGTCTAGTCCTACGTATTAAAATCTTAAATCATTTTAATGACTCGTTTTATAGTTATAGCCCTTTAATGTCCGGTATTATAAAGGACCTAGCAAATTAGCAAGCTTGCAAGCACTCGATACATAGGGTTATTAATTTTGTGATAGTATCTATTATCTATGGATTTGTTATGGAATTTAGAGCAGTGACACTTCAACGTATTGTAACACAGTTGGCGACTCTGACCGTATAAAATAATTTTCATAATAGCACAACTGTTTTAATACCGTTGGTGTTTACATACAACGCTTGCGCGAAATCTGTCAAAGTCATCAAAAAACTTCAACAGAACTGTCATATAAGTTTGGTATCTCATTTGAGAGTGTTAGCAAGCTTGCAAATTTGCTAGGTCGTTTATAATACCGGACATAAGTAAAGCACAAGTATAGATATTCAATAAATATTTTATTTTACAATTACTTATTACTATAACTACAAAACGATTATCATGACTTTAAATTTTAATATGTAGTATTAAACTATATAACGAACATTTGAAATCTGTTCCGAAATTTGTGAAATGTACAGTTCCATAGTACTATGTCATTGAAAATGAGACTCGGTTTTGTATAAAAAATAACATAGAACTGCCAACCAATCAGAACTCTAGATACGGAAGTTACTCATGCTTTTGTTATGAGCTAAACCTTGTAAGATCGAATTTTGTGATTTTAAATCTTTTTGAATGTCCATTTTTTAATATACGATATAAATATATTGTTTTATTGATAAAAAATAACGTACAAGAAATGAACTATAAAAAGTTGTATGGAAACTTTTAAAAACCAAGTATTTATAAATTTATAATGTACCCGACGCTGTGTTATATTTGGGATGTCATGTAATGTATAGAAATCATTGTTTTAACGTATCAATGATAAATATATGGGTCTATAGGTTGCCATAATGACTAAAAAAAAACTTATTGTTATCATGTTTCAAATGTAGCATATGGATATTTTTATTGGAATTATATTTCAAATAAAATCAAGGAGTAATAATTATTTTGTATTTTAATTTAATTCCTTTAGTTCAGAAGTCAAACCGATTAACTCTATAAAACTGTCAAAGGACCCCGCAGAATCCTTATGGGAAAGGGGTTTCGGTCAAACTCTTTGAAACTTTGGATTCTGATAGTCCTTGATGAGTAGATCAAAAGTGTCAATGGACACTAAGTCCTAAAAACTCAAACTTTTAAGATATAGCCCTCTAAAGTTGGGGATCATGCTCGCCTTTAATTTACAATAAAAAAATTTGTAGAACCTTAATTTTTGCATAACTATTTGTATGTATGTGGTCCCAAAGACTTATATAATCGATTGTCACCATAAAAAAGTAAACTTTTAAATTCTTTAGCCAATGGCAGTACTTAAATCTTATTATTACGTTTTTTTTATTATAAAACAATTGGATTTGTTTATAATTAAAAAAACGTAACAATAAGATTTAAGTGGTTGTCATTTCTTAATGAATTGAAAAGTTGACTTTTTTATGGTGGCAATTGATTATAGATGTCTTTGAGAACACGTACAAAAAATTGAGCGAAATTTAAGGTTCTACCAAAAAAAATATTGTAAATTAAAGACAATCATGATCTCCAACTTCAGAGGGCTATATCTTAAAAGTTTAAGTTTTTAGGACTTAGTGCCCATTGACACTTTTGATATACTCATCAAGGACTATCATAATCCAAAGTTTCAAAGAGTTTGACCGAAACCCCTTTCCCATAAAGATTCTGCGGGGTCCTTTGAAGATTGAATTTTATCTAAATTTTTCTAAAATAGAAAATTGTAATAAGTAGATTTAGTTGTGTTCACTTCTGAACAGCTTATGTAATCATAAGTGACCTTTTTATTTTGCAGCTATGTATATCATTAATAAATCATGATATAATATTGTTACTTATTTCTATTATTATTGGAAAATTGAAGTCAGGCTTAATTTTGTTCCATCTTGTAGAATACGATACTGACACTGTAATAAAAATATAAATTTGATATATCACTTCTGGGTTAACCAGAAGTTAACGAAACTTAAAATTATATTATTTAGAATGAATTTTCTCATTTAATATATTTTTTTAATTTGTACTGAAACCAAATAACTTGAAATTCATAGACGAATACAAATATCTTTTAAATACATTTATTAATTATATTTTGCATTACCTCATCAAAAAATATTAAAATGATAGTATCTGAAAAGCATATTTTTATAGGAAAATAGAAAGAAATTTGATATTTAAATTAATTTTCTATGAAAAATGAATGGTATTGTTGCAATTGTTTTAGAAAATGAAAAAGCGTAAACAATAAAACATTGAAAAAATTTCAGATACTAATTTTTTGACTAATAGTTTTTTGCGTTTTTTAATGTTTCTTTTATTGCAAGAAAGATAATTTTAATGATATTTGAATATGGTTTTATCAGTATCAATTCATAATATAAAAATTGATAAACAAAAATAACATGCAATGAGTTTTTAATCTTTTAAGTACATATGATTAATTGTGTCATTATTCGTTCAAAATAATATGTATCTTTATTTGTTGTTGAGATTACCCATCAACATATATATTTCTATTGTCGAAAGATAATTTCACTGTCTTAGATTGTTGACCTTTATTTCATTTTAAATTTCTTTGTGAAAAGAGGATTTATGTTATTACATTGTATTATTATACAAAAAAAAAAAATATATATAATAATAAAAATTAGTTAAAATAATTCTTTTTGATCAATGTAATATAAACAAACAAAAATTTTTGCATATTACTACATTTCCATATTTTAATTTACTTTTATAAATTTTTAACTTAAAATATTAATTAATAAGTACAAAAAAATCAAGTATTTATAATTCATTTTTGATGTATTTTGTCTTTTGTTTAGTTTATAATTAATTTTGGTTGATAAATTCTAATTTATTTACCAGTTATTTACCACTTATCACAAGTAATTAATTAAAATAGTACTTTTAGGAAATAGTTTTTATTAGCACATTAGCCAAAAAGTCCCTGTTTAATTAATGAGATTAGATAATAATATATAAAAGCAAGTGTACATACATAATGTATTATCAGTTGGACGGAAACATTTTATCATTATTGAATTAATCTGGCGGTAACAATGCTGTCGTTTAAAAATTCTGTTCTCTTTTCTTGCTTGATATTTTATATAAGTAACGTAGAGTCTTATATTGAGAAACCAGGCCCTACAGTAGTTGCAACCAAAGGTGAAGAGTGGCCTAAAAGTGTTTACAAAGAATCGCAAGATGTAGTATCAACTGTTGTAACTCCATTTACGTTTGAGGTAATATTTTAATTTGTTATATCTAAAAAGTAAAAATTAAATTTAGTTTCTCGTGTAGCATAATCAGTACAATTATTGGTTATTAACCTTTGAACTTTTTTATTTGGCCTTGCTTATTAATTTGTATAAGTATCATACTATTAATAGAATTTACCAGTTAAATTTTATTTAAATAAATATAAATATAGATTTTTTGTAACTAGCACTTTTTTTACAAACAATTTAATAAAATATAAAATAAGAAAAAGTCAAACTATGTATTTACTAGGAATGTAAAATACAAAACCATGAATATATCGTTTTCTGAAAGTATCGATTAACGATATAAATTAAAAATCAAAGGTCCGTTGTATTTTATATTAATTATTTACTTAAATTAAGAGCCTGCATACACTACAGACTTTTAGTTGACCGATAGTTAGATCAGTTTGGCAGTTGACATGAAGACATACAGAAATGTGCACATCTACTTATTAAAAATTGGCTAAATAAGTAAGCTGGCCGATTTGATTTAAAAGATAGGCAACTGTCGGCTGAGTGGTAATTAGTATGGGTGCTATGTGTGCGCACCCACCACCAACTAAATTGTTTAATCGGGGACAAACCTGATGAAATTATTGTCCGGTTAAAAGTCTGTAGCGTGAGCAGCCTCTAAATCATTGAAATAAACTAAAACTAAAACTAGTATATGATATAATTTTTAATACATATTTAGGTACAAGAACACAACTGTGATATTCTTCAAGATGCCATTAAGCGTTATGCAAGTATTATCAAGACAATGCATAAGAGAGTGAACAATGATATTTCTAACGACTTAGAGAGTTTAAATCAATTAAAAATAAAATTGACTAAACCATGTGAAAAACTTCCACATTTGGATATGAACGAAAAGTGTATGTTTATATTTGAATTATTTTCGATTTTCTTTGCATCAGTATTTTCATATTTATTTCATGCTAATCAACAAATATCTATGAAATTTTTCACAAGGAACACCGAAAACTCATACTAGACCTATCAATCATAAATATCTAATAAAACATCATGATATATTAATTTATACAGGATGTTCCAGATTGATTTTTGCTGAGAAACGGGTATGTACCCCTCAAACTACCCCCCAAGGGGCAATTTTAGGGGATTGAAAATATTTTCCTGAAATTCTTTAGGGTCGATATATACAATACATTTTTTATCCTAAAACTCTATCTTCAATAGTTTGGGCGTAAAACATAGTGGACGGGTGGTCTGGAACACCCTATATATCATATAATTAATTAATACTGATTATTAGCCCACTCGTCAGATTATTTTGTATAGAGTTGGTGGCAGAAAAAAATTCCCGAGTACGTTTTTTTTTTTGAGAAATTGGTAAATTTTGACGTATAGAACACTGTGATAAAATAAATAAAACCCTCTAGATTTTAGGGGCTTACAAGCAGCATAATTTTCTAGGGTCTAGAAAGTTATGCATTCCCTTTTAAAGTTGAGAATAAAAATTATCGTACTCCGACATTTTTTTCTAGCTAAATCTTCAGATGATTAAGATTATATAGTTTAAAGTACTACATATATATTTTTTAGATAATTTGACTGTTAATACACCATCAAATGGGGATTCTATATTAACCAGTCCTTCGATTTGGGGAATTCTTAGAGGTTTAGAGACATTTTCGCAACTTATTTACGTATCCAGTGACGAAACTAAGGTAATATTAGAATAAAAATTGTCAAAATAGGTTTTATTCAATTCATCCTCACCAACATTATTCTTTATGAACTAGGGGACAACTAACGAATGACATTTATTAAAATTTTCAAATGATCGCTTTACTCAATAAAATTTTACTCGATAAAAAATTAGAAATACTAAAATTTGTAATTTCTTAGTTACTCGTCAACAGCACTTTCATTCAAGATTACCCAAGGTTTCGCCATAGAGGTTTACTTTTAGATACATCGAGACATTTTATCCCAGTTGGACATATTTTCAAGACATTAGATGCTATGTCCTACAATAAACTCAACGTATTCCATTGGCATATTGTAGATGACCAAAGTTTTCCATTCCAAAGCAAAGTTTTCCCAGAATTAAGGTAAAAACGAACTACAGTAGAAACCGGTTTTAACGACATCGAAGGGACCGCTAATATTGTAAAAAACGGATAGTCATAATAACTGGTAAAAATGCAATTATATGTGATTCAGTTGGACTTCTATTTTGAGTCGTTAAAACCGATGTTGTTATAACCAGTTTCTACTGTATTTTGTATAGTTTATAACAAAATTTTATTTTTATTTTCACAGTGGAAAAGGTGCATTCCATTCAAAATTAGTTTATACTCCTAATGATGTGGCAAATATTGTTGAATATGCAAGATTCAGAGGGATTAGAGTTATATCGGAATTTGATACTCCCGGTAAAAATTATTTTTATGTATTAATAATAGTTAGGTTATGTTAGAAATTTATATTATTATGACACAAAACTTACTTTTATTGTTAGAATTTTATTAACTTATTGTTCAATGTGTCTATAGATGTTTTTACAACACTTTAACAATAATTATATTAATTTAGGTTATGTTGGAAAAACTAAATTAATGTATTCATATATTTTAGGCCATACAAGATCATGGGGCGAAGGGGTACCAGAATTTATTACACCCTGTTATAAAAATGGTCAACCTAATGGAGACTATGGACCAACAAACCCAGCTAAAGAATCAACGTATGCGTTTTTACAAAAACTGATGAAAGAAATCATTGAAGTGTTCCCAGATAAATATGTCCATCTTGGGGGTGACGAAGTTGACTTTGACTGTTGGTAAGAAATAACCTTTGTTTAAATATTATTATTACAATTCACTTATTATCATTCAATATTTTAGGGACAGTAACCCAGAAATAAAAGAATACATGGCACAGAACGGAATCGCAGGAAATTATCATAAACTAGAAGAAATGTACATTCAGCGAGTGATTGACATGGTTGACAAACTAAATGCCAGCTCTGTCGTATGGGAAGAAGTCTATACAAACGGTGTAAAAATGCCGAACAACACTGTTGTTCAAGTGTGGATCAACGCAAACAAATTAAACCCTGTCACTAAATCCGGATATCCTGCATTGTTATCATCATGTTGGTACCTTGATCATTTGAGTAACGGTAAGTAACCTTTATTATTAACTTCCCAATAGAAAGTTATTGTAATTGGTCTGAAAATCGAAATAAAAAATTTTAACATACCTATTTTCATGTTTCGAGGTCATTAGAGTATATTTACACTATTTTCAGAAAAATGACTGTGGGTGTGTGCGTATGTACGTACGTTCGTGTCATTTTTTTCCGGCATGAAATCTCGCAAATAAAAAATGCTATTAACTTCGTTGATGTGCCAATAGAAGCGTCTCGACGTGAATATGGGGTGTTTTTTTCAAGTATTAATAGTCATACCATGTTGGGAAGTTGATTGTGTGATGGCATTATACGTTATATATAGTTTAATTTTATATCCCCGGGTAACACTGGGTCCAACGGCTAGTTGTTGTTATTATTATTATGAAAACTGTAATCTTATAAATTTCAACAGGTGGCGATTGGGAGAAGTATTACAAATGCGAACCATTTAATTATGTCGATTCGCAAGAGCAGCGCAACTTGATCTACGGAGGCGAGGCGTGCATGTGGGCTGAGAGTGTTAACGAGAACAATGTGATTTCTCGGGTGTGGCCAAGGGCGAGTGCAGTCGCTGAAAGGCTGTGGTCTGAGAGGACAATAACAGATCAGAAACTTGCTGCGCGTAGATTGGAGGAACATACTTGCAGAATGAATTCTAGAGGGATTGCGGCGCAACCTCCAAATAGAGCTGGATTCTGTGTTTACTGAAATACTTAGTTTGTAATTATTAAAGTATAAAGAAAAGATAATCAATAATGATGATATGTTGTGTAACAAATGAAAAAATCAAGTTTTTTTTAATTTCTTCACAGAATCCATAGACAATGCACTGTATTACGTAATGTTTTTTTTATGAAGAATTTATTTATAATATAGTGTGGAGAATTTTATCAATTGTTATCTAAAGTGAAAACATTTATGGATATGGCATATAATGTCATATGCTGTTAATTAAGTTATAAATTTGTTTGCATAATTTTATCGTATGAGTGGAGGCTGGAAAAGTTATGGTGTACTTCTTGTTTTCTAATTCTTCGTGCTATTCGCAGCGTGCGCGATTACAGTGCCAAATAACGGGTGGACTTTAGTAGCAACTTGGGTGGACTTTGACGTACTAATAAACAAATAATTTCAATAAAATATCGTAATATATACATTTTAGACGATTATTTATGACTATTGGCTATGTGCACAAAGTGTATTAGCGTCGCTAGCGGGTAATAGAGAAGGATTGAATGGATTCAACTCTCTTTTTATCATTGTTTAATATGTTTAATACCGTGAAATTTTTTATTAAACAAAATCATTTAATTTAGCTGTTTGCATATAATATAAATAGTATAGCATAAAAGGTACGTGAAAATTATTTATTTTGGGTATCTTTTTCTCTTTAATTATGACGTATAATAGAGAAATAATTAATTCGTTTACATTGACAGCATAACCTCAAATTTTGGCGCCGATAATTTTACAATATTGCTCACCACGAACACTCGCATCGACATTATTTCTAACTCCACCCCCTTGCACATAGTCTATATTGGGATTAACCATGTTGACCTTTCTATTTTCAGTTAAAAACGAGCCTATTAAGAATGACAGTTAGTCCACCCAAAGTGTTATTTTTTGCCACGTTGTGCGCTGTGATCGATTTCATTTCCCCCACTACCTACTTTGCACCCAGCGAATAGGTCATTGGTTGAATAATTCTTTACTTTATAGTCTCAGCTATCTGCAATATCTTAAACTCTGCAACCCTTCAGAACTGGTATTTTTACTTCGTTATCTTCAATCGACTCTCTTCCTCGTTGAAACAGTCGACTCCATTTTTTTTACCGTGGAATAAGATAACCTAGATTCTCTATAAACAGCAGACACCTTTACTTTTCCCAGTTTCAATCAGGAATTTAATGACGGCCCAGATTATCCATTTTCGTAATGTGTGACGCTTATCATTCAATCACTTGAGATTCGATTACATTAATAATCTAGTTTTTACTGTGTATACTCATAGAGTTGCGCAACTATTGACCCATAACACGAGCAATTACAATAAGTATGACAGTTATCGGGGTTGTACTAATTATTTACAAAATAAAATATCTTTTTAATTATTTTCTTTTTCTTATCAATCTTAATTTTCTATTTAGAATAAAAAATATTAAAATTTTGTACTTACTTTTTTAGTAAAAATAAATATCTTCATGTTTTTTCTCCACTGTCACAATTGATAAAAGGTTTTCTTTATACATTTATTTCCATTTAAACATATTCATTTTATTATCTGTCATACAAATATATCATTGGATTCAAATTGAAAATAACATTAAAAATATATGTTTATATATATATATATAATATGTACTTAATATATCATAGTGTACTTTACGCTGCTCAATGATAAAAATATCTATTACTATAAAATTGAAGCGTCCCTAAAAGTTAACACATGGTTTAACACATAAAGATATAATTTAGACACTTTACATACCCGGCGGCCAATAATTAACATTTCATTTGAACCAGGGAAGGCCATTACATTATAGTTTTACCACCACGATGTACTGGCTCTCTTTGTTTTAAATCAATGTAAATCGTAAGCCGTCAGTGCGTTAGTAGTCTTATTTTGTAAATTAAAAACAAATTATTGTATAACTTATAACTTTATGTATTAAATCATCTAGCATTTCAATTATGCTTGCGAAGTTTACGTAGTACGTATCAATATGTAAATCGTAATGTATTCTAATTTTAGAAATATATATGTATATATAATACCTGTATTTATTTAACCCTCATATATACACTATAGATTAATTTATTAAATGAACAATATAAAGGTGAATAAAGGGGACAGCCTGAAATAATACTTTTATGAAAAAATGATTTGATGCTTCAGATATGTTATCGACATTTAAAAAAAACAATGAGTGTGTACTTATGTACACACGTTAGAAGTTATACTTCTTTGGGATGATTGAAAAATAACTACAAATAATCTTAATAACAATAATCTGCCGTTTGCTTTAAATATAATTAAAAATTTAATTTAATTATAATATTTAATTAATATAGGCAATACTCTTTACAGTTGTGTTATTTAAGTAAAAATCTTTATTGTGTATGAATGTTAATACATCATAATTTTTTTGATATAGGCAATACTCTTTACAGTTGTGTTATTTATTCTGTATTTTCAGTCCCGGGCTAGATATTTCACCGCATAAAATTTCGTTACATTACTAATTTCATTTCCGTTACATTACTGATTTCATTTCCGTTACATTACTCAATTTTTACCCTCAACGTCCCTAAAGAAGTATAACTTCAAAAATGTACTACTTTTTGTTCTTTTAAAATTCATTTTGTTATAAGTTTAAGGTAGTTCTCGTGCAAACGTCATTGCGATAGAATTTAAAAAAAAATTCACTGGATAAAAAGAACAATATCTATCCGAACGTGAAATTTTAAAGAGATCGACTTTGCGATTTTTTTACTTATCCGCTATATCAAAAAATGTTCTAGGGCTGTTCTATTAATTTTCATGACTAAACGCTTTGACGGATTTTGATAAAAAACTATCAAAATGATTGATATTTTTGTTTTTGAAATACAATTGTATGTCAAAAACAAAATGGTCAATCATTTTGAATATTTTGTCACAAATCAAAATAATAACCCTTTGCTGTTTGGTAGTTTTTTATCAAAATCTTTCGAAGCGTTTAGTCATAAAATTAATAAAACGGCTCTAATACATACTAATACAACCGTGGAAAGTATTAAACTTTAACAAAGAATCGACATGTCAATGTATTGAATAAAATAAATCTGGCAACACTGTGTGCAACTAGATGTGTGTACAGAAGAGAATGAGTTTTCTTGAATTTTTATAACATTCGTTTGAAGGTGCGCGCAGCTGGTGGCTCTATTTGTTGATGTGTTTGTAATTTGAGAAAATATGAACGAGCGTAACTTTTTGATAGTACAGTAAAACCTCGATAAAACGGACCTCTGTATAGTGAACTTCGAATATAACGGATAAAAAATCTGGTCAAATGTGAAAAAATTAAAAACGTCCTGTAATATTATACATGTTTAAATTCAAGTGTCTTCCGAAGACAATTAAATAGAATTTTGTTTGTGTTTTGTATTTTTTATTTATATCTAAATACAGTGTACATATTTTCAAAAAAAAAGTTTTTTGATTTATTTTAAACCTATTTTTATATAACGGACTTTCGGCTTTAACGGACACCCCCTCTCCCCAATTAGTCAGTTATATCGAGATTTTACTGTACTGTAGCACGAGAATTACTTTAATAATAAAGTATAGGTATCCGAAGATTTAAAACAAGCATCTAAAAATATTAAATCGTACCACATTTGTCATTATAACATTATCGAAGAATGGAATTTTTGAATATTTCTTTTAATTTTGAAGGTATGTAAAATTTTAATACACAGACTTTAAATCATTTATATTTGGATTCCCAGAACTTTAAAGGATTTGAATTCACTGAAAAATTAATCAAATGAAACAATCTTTGTATAAAAGATATCAAAATGCTTATTTAAAAATAATGCGTTTTATTTCATATCTCTACATTGCAGAAGAAAACAAAATCCAAATAATTATTCATTAAAATTTAATATTTTAATTTGTTTTTTAATTTTTATTCAACCCATATAAATGTTCATTTAATAAACAAATAAACGTTTCTCATTATCACTATTACATAATTTGTTTTCAATAACAGAAAAACAATTATTTTTATACGTTAATAACATTTTAAAGTACATATATTTAATTGTAACAAATTTTAAATTTAAATAACGTATAAATAATTTATCAACAACCATTGATTTTATTTGTACTATAAATTTTGGAACTACTTAAGTTTCATATCTAAAATATTCTGTGTGTAGAAGAGGGTTAATATTAGTTATTTAATCTAAAAGTATACCGTCATAATAAATTCTTAATAGTTAACTATTGTTCTTAATGTTAGTATAAGAATTATAAACACAGGCTTATATTGTTTTATATACATTTTATTTATACTTATACAAAATAATAAAGTACGATTGTTTGCTTTTTTTGTGTAAAATTCAACTTTTACAGAAAATTCATAGATATAATATATCAGGGGTCAGTAAATAGTAGATTGCGATACATTTAGATTAAAAAAAAAGTACGGTTGATTTACAATCACTACGAATTTTGCTGACCCCAGTAATATATCCCGGTTTGGTAACGTTACTCTGGAATTATAAATCACTTAAACTTTATAGCGATCTTAAAACGTCTGTTATATAATTGAGTTTTACGTATTTAAATTTGAACACTACTCATTTAGTAGTTAAGCTCCTTTAATCCACTCACTATTGATGGCACGTCACAATTTCGCAACTTACAATTAAAGAGATAGTGTGGATTTAGCATTACTGTTAGACACGACCCACCATATTAGCAGTGAATGGGTTAAAAGGAACAAACAAGGGCAATTTTTTTTGTTTTGATCGATAGTAGTGCTATCAAAGAATATACTTGTCAAGTTGTAGAGCAAAATATAAAGTATTTTTATACAGGGTGGCCAGTATTTCTCTGGAACAAATTTCCCTGATTTTTTCCGGTTTCCCAGAAGAATTTTTTCGTTTTTCCCTGCGTTTTTTATTTAAAATTTAGGTAAAAAACCTAAAAAAGGTCACATGTTTAAATATTTGCGAGAATTTGTGTGGTTTTTGCATTTTTATAAAAAATTCCCTGACTTCCAACCAAATTCCCTGACTTTTCCCGGTTTTCCAGAAACTGGTCACTCTGTTGTAGGTGTAGAAGGCGCTAAAACGGCAGTACAAAAAATGCTTGTTTGGCTCGCAAGTTAGGAGTGTTGTAAGTTAACTAACTATTACTTCTTCGTACTTGAAACTTTAAATGCAATTTTTTCTAAATTACTTTTATTTTATTGTACAACAGAAATCATTAAATTTCAAATGCTCTTTTGTTTTAAATTGATTCCGAATACAATTTTAAATTTCTTCGCAATTAAAATCGACCGACAATTAGCCCACTTGCTCTTCAAATATCGGTGCTATTGATTAACTTTACTTAAATAGCTGTAACTACTAAAGTAATTGATGGAACAAATTGAAATTTGAATACGTAAAACACTAGACCATATAACAAACATTTCAAAATTCATTTTGAGTCAACTCGAAAACTACTGAACCAATCTTATGGAATTTTAACTGTTACAAATGATATCACACTACTCCATCAAGGGGCTGAACATTAACATTGAACATATATGGAGAATTTGTGAATCACTACTAAACTGATTTTAGTGAGACTTTCACTGTGAGAAAGCTTAAGATTCTAGAATTAGTTTATGCTATGTAACTATCATCACGCTATTCCACCAAATGGCTGAGCAGTAACATTAAACATTTAGAAAATTCATGAATCACTATTGAACTGATTTTAGTGGGATTTTCACAGTTAAGAGCTTAGAATTAGTTTAAGATATCATCATACTATACCATATTAAGGTAACATTAAACACATATGGATAATTTGTGAATCACTGCTGATTTGATTTTAGTGAGATTTTCACGGTTAGAATTCCTAAGAACCTAAAATTATTTTAAAATGATATCTAGTGGAAAATTAAGAAACCAGTTTCTCTATAACGACAGTAAACTAATTTAACCATAAGAACTATGTCATCCTACACGTGTTTTGACTTCACAAGAAGTCCTCATCAGGAGCCTAAGACCAGCCATACACGCTGCGGTTTGCCTGTACAGGTTTACTTGTGATTGGTTGTTGAGAAGAAATTGCTACACTCACGTCAATTTATTACGGCTACAATTGAACTGAAACCTGGGCAGGTGTTGAGAGAGCCACACAGAAGCGCAGTTACGTTAATTGCGCAGGTAGAAAGAATTGTTTTTCGTGTATGGCTGGCCTAATAGTTCTACTCAGTTTTCTTGTAGTTGGTGTTTGAGTAAGATGATCACATTAAAGGGCTGAGATTTAGTTAATTACTATTGAACCGATTATTATGGGATTTTTTGTGATTTATAGCTCCAGAGTAGTAATATATTTATTTATCCAGCCGGAATATCATACTATATAGTTTCTAAAACGATATCCAAAATTTCATTATGGAACCCAAAGAATTTCTATTTTAAAAACGTTAAAAATACTAATTTATAATTCCTATGTATATTTCTTAAAATGCAAAAGTAGATATTCTAACTTTGAGCTATTTATTCTACTGCATAAAAAACAATTATAAAAGAATAAAAATAAATGAACACAAAAATACTTTTATATATACACTTTTATATTTCATATAATAAAAAACAAACATGATATTGGAAAAGGTAATATTTTGAATATGACGTTTAAAAAAGAAACAGTTAAAAAAACTGGTACAGAATTATATCGAACATTATTTAAATGGTAAATATACGTCACGAAATTCAGATGTTAAACTTCTAAACTATAACATCGATTATCTACACTAGCGCCATGCGGTGTCGAACAAAACAACTACTACACTTATATCCACCATTTAAATTATAATCGTCAACTTCAATGTTTATTGCTTTATTACAAAATATATTTAACTCCAATAAAAATGACTTTTTTTTTGATTAATAACCGCACAAAGGAACATAAAAACGGACTCGAAAATGAACCAAATGAATAATGCACATGAATAATGTAGCGAGGAAAATAATGTAAAAGTGCGGCAGACTAGAAAATCAATCCTAGCACTTTTTTTTATAATTAATATATGTAAACAGACAAAACAGATGTTACAAATGATTTCCCAATATACATTTCTTAAACTTTTGTATTTCTATAAACGAAACAAATCAAATGGCTGTGATATTTATTTTCTCAGTATGGTGTCCTTAATATGTCCGCCGTCTCCTTCAGATACAAAGCGTTTACGGCCTCTGAAATTTTAAATAGTAACAATGAAAATACACTCAACAAATAAATTTAAGGATCAGACATTTATTCAAAGCTCTATTACAGGGTGGCCAGTATGGAACAAATTTCCCTGACTTTTCCCGGTTTTCTAGATGAATTTTTACATTTTTTTTTTTTTTTTAGATAATTGTGTAAATATTGTGGTTTTTGCATTATTACAAAAAATTCCCTGACTTTCAACCAAATTCCCTGACTTTTCCCTGATACTTCCCTGTCTACCAAAATTCCCTGACTTTTCCTAGTTTTCCAGAAACTGGCCACCTTGTGTTATTATGGTAAAAACGTTTGTACAAAGATTGAAATTCCTACTTTTGAAATTTTTAACAAAGTGAAGCTTGGCAACATTGTAAATATTCAGATGTGTCGATAGAGAGAGTGAGGTATATTGCCAAATAACATGAGAAACATGAAACAACTATCTAATATCGGTTACGTGAGGTTTAAATATTTTTTAGACTAAATCGCTTAGTATCACTTGAAAGCATAAGACTTCAACTTTAAAATGCTTTTTTGAGATTTAAGTGTTGAGTTCAAAGCATCTCATTTACATTGAATATTTAAATAATACTGCTGCGCTTGTTTGAAAAAATTTAGTGTTTTTGTGAAAAGTTTCAACATTTTTTATCGGGGAAAAAAATTACAGCTTGAAAACAAGATGACAGTACCCTATTAACTTCGGAAAGAGTGAAGTTACAAAATGGCAAAAACTACATTAAAACTGGCTTGGTACAAGCAGAGTCTATAAAAGTAAAGTATCCGTACAAAATATATAAATAATATACTAGTAGTGACGTTAAAATATAATAAATAAAACAACTAATTGTCTAAACGTCAAAAATTTAATAAGCAAGGAAACGTAGCGAGCTTTCGATTCACAGAATCATCGTCAGGCTATTTAAAGGGGAGAATGCGAGAACGGTGTTGTTTACTCAACAATTTTCATTAGCCGGACGATGATTCTGTGAATCGAAAGCTCGCTACGTTTCCTTGCTCATTAAATTTTTGACGTTTAGACAATTAGTTGTTTTATTCAAAATATATAAATATATGCTTTTAACTAATTTTCTTATCGCAGCGAACACAACATCTTTGTTACCGCAACAATGAAAATATTAAAATAAAGTGAAAATATTTCACTTTATTTTACTAAGTATATGAAAAAAAATCGTAAATCAAATCTTAAACAGGCTTTTAAAGTGATATTAAGATTTTGACTAAACTATTTTTGGTACTTGTCAATTATGGTCCCCATTGTTTGAAAAAACAAAAATCACTAGGAACGAACCAGACTTCGTCTGTAGATAGGCAAATGTCATGATGAAATTAGCGCCAATGTGACTAGAGTTTGCACTATTAATTTCAAATATTTTTAAATATGTATCTATTGGGGGGGGGGGGGGGGAACTATTGGGGCGAAAGGGGATTAATATAGTATAAAAACAGGGATTCAATCCCTGCTGCAATGAACTGTTTTTTTTAATAACTTTGCAAAATAAAATACATGTTCAAATTCCTACAGTTCGTTGCAGTGGAAATTGAATCCTCGTTTTTTATACTATATTAATCCCCTTTCGCCCCAATAGATCCCCCCCCCCCCAATAGATTGAATCGCCGCTTTTAAACTAAACTATTTTACAAAACGGCTAGCTGCTTTATAAAACAGTTCAATTTACAATCTGCCTTATATTGAAATTAATAGTACAAACTTTAGTTACATTGGCGCTGATTTCATCATACGAGTATATGTACTACATGACATTTACCTATCTACAGACGAATTTTGTTTCGTTCCTAGTGATTTTAGTTTTTTCAAACAATGGGGACCATAATTGACAAGTACCCTATTTTTTAACCCCATAAAACATTAAGTTCATAACAAAATTTTTTTTTTATAATTTTTTATAATTAAAATTAAGTAATTAGTTTTCGATTTATGTATAAATATTTTTATCGTAAATTTTAAATACCGTCATTTTGTGTGGTAAAAGTTATATTTTAATTATTTGTTGAGTGTATTAAAATACCGTCCTAATTCAATTTTGTAACATTTTCAAAATAAATATGTTTCTAGACATAACCGATAAAAAAAATCAACTAACCTTGTTGGCATTTTATTGATTATAGTCTCAGTTAGGAAACCCTCCTTGTAACAACGATCCATAAATCTATCCAGCATTATATAAGCCAGGGGTACATCCAAACAAATGTCTTGCATGTCATCGAATACACGTTGGAATCCCTACAAAAAAACAACATAAATAAACATTCAACATAAATTCAATTGTTGTAAATTTTGTTACAATAACACTTACATGTTCCATTTGTTGTGGAGTTAACATAACAGCCTCGTCAAATTTCTTCAGCAGTTTGCAAATGGCCTCTTCAGTTGTTGAATTTCCAGCTTCGATAGCCATTATAACTGCCTGAAAATAACCATATTATTAAAAAAAAGTTATTATTTTGAAAACTTTTATAACTCAGCGAAAAAAAAAATCAAAAAAGTATTTTGAAGCTGTAATCAATATTAGCCTATAACTTTGTAATATATTCCACAATTTTTTAAAGAGGTTGAGGAGTTACTTTTGCAGGGCAGGCAGTGGAGTAAGACGAAGTGTTCACTGTTGTCAATATTAATACATCATTCTACATATCTTCCAAGTTTCGTATTTTCAAATTAATCGTATTATTTTTTAAATTAATTTATATCATTTTTTTATCTTTTAACATTTTATTTTCATCAACTGCCATTTATTACAACCGAACTGAGTAAAAAAATACTTTAATATTTTTGAGGAGCTTATTTACTGTTTATTTTAACCTTTAGAGCAGTGGTCCCCAACCCTATGCCCGCGGGCACCATGGTGCCCGTTGAGCGTTTTACGTGTGCCCGCTGCTTGTAACATCGATACAAAAGTTATTTTTGTTTTCAATAAAATGTTATGTAATTTTAATTTTTTGTTTAGTACTTAATTAATTAAAGAATTATAAGCGCATTTATTTGAAAATAATTATTTGTTTATAAATATTTTTTATATCATTACATCTTTTCCTGGCTGTACGCAAATCCGTTCATGAGGTAATAAAAAACATTTGTGCATATAATAAATATTGCACAAATTGTTAAAGCAATTTATAAACAACAATCAAAGTTTCAAGAATATAATTTTTTACATGTCATGGCTTAAGTAGAGAGAACTAAGCAATACAAAAAAAATGCCTCAGAACCTTTTTTGTAAATTTTTCTATCAAAGAATTAGCGAGGGCAAAAGTCTAACTTTTTTGTTTAGGTGTGAGACGCCTGAGTGTTCGCATCAGTATTGCGATTTAGATGCGAGCCCCTTGAAAAAATAAATGGTGCCCGCCGCTCGACCGGATTTCTAGAATGTGCTCTTAGGTACAAAAAGGTTGAGGACCACTGCTTTAGAGGATAGGAGTGATCGAAATATCAATTATTTTAATATTTTCTCTTTATCTACATAATTTGATGCGCTGAATACGAAAAAATAATAAAACGGATTCAGGAGGTACCCTTTACCTTAAAAATCGCATTTCAAGGTCAACTTTTTCTGCTATTTCAGCCTGGCAGTTAGCATACATAATTTTTATGATACACTGAACACAAAAGAAACAGTATTACATCTCGCAAAAATCATCTACAAGGTGAATGTAAGGCCGAAAATTGAAATTATCGTTAGTTCCTACCAGCAGGTTAGCACTTGGTTGTTTCTTTCTTGTGGAGGATTTACTATTACCATAATGTCAGGTATTTCGACGTGAGTGACAAGGGAACTCACGAATATAAGCACTCCAAAGGGATCATATTTTCGCCACATCCACGTTGTTGATCCTGGGTTACGCTAAGAGCGAAAGCTAGAGTACTTCTTTGCGATTTTCAAGATCAAGTTTGCCTCCAAGTGTTAAATCCCATGATTATTTAACATGATTTAATTATTAACATTTTTATATTAGATGGTCATGAAAATGTTTATAATGTTGATATGTATAACAAAAGATGTGTGAAAAAATAACAAATATATTATTGAAAAATAAATGTGTACAAATTTATTTACTTCGACGAAAAGATATATTATTTATATTTAAAGGTAAATAACTAGCTTTACAACCTAGACATTTACCATTTTTGGTCCTTCGAGCCGACGATAGAAGAAATCTGACAGGATTGTTGGATATTGGATAGTGGAAATCCACCTTTAAAAAAGAAAAGGATTGGATTTGAAATTGGTCTACGTAAATATTGGAAATCCACCTTTTATAAAGAAGAGGATTGGATTTGGAATTGGTCTACGTAAATATTGGAAATCCACCTTTTATAAAGAAGAGGATTGGATTTGGAATTGGAATTGGTTATGTAACATTGGAAATTCACCTTAAATAAGAAAAGGATTGGATTTGGAAGTGGCAACGTACTACGATAAGTGTTAATTTTATTGGAAATTATCGACGAAATAATTATAATTGTAATTTATATAGATTGTTAGATAGATTGTTAATCTGAAAGTCAGTTTTGGCAAAATAGTTTGGCTATATAAGGTTTGTGAAATTATTTGAATTTATATTTAGTATCTGTCAAAACACAATTTGTTTTAATTCAAAATCATAATGGCTTTGGAAAATTTAATTTCACGCAGAATAAATTTAAAACATCATTTGACAAGATTAGAAAATGTTATTGGCAAAATTGATGAGTTTAACATCAATATTAGTGAATTAAAAATAAGGCAACAAACCTTTAATAAGCATTTTGAAAAATATAATGACATACAAGATCAACTTGAAAATATAGATGAAAATCAAAAGACTGATAGAGATTATATTGAAGAAAAATATATAATGGTATCTGCCAAAATTGACGAACTTATATCAAAAAGGGAACAGGAGATATTAGATATTAGATCTAATAACTCAGATAAGGTTGTAGGAATTAATTTATCTAATAAAGAAAAAAATGATTGTAATTTTGTAAAATTGCCTACAATGAAGCTACAGATATTTACTGGTAATTATTCAGATTGGTGTTCCTTTTTTGATATGTACAATGCGTTAATTCATAATCATTCAAAATTATCAAATGTGCAAAAATTATATTATTTAAGGTCATATGTACAGGGCGAACCTTTTCATCTTATTGAATCGCTATCATTAACAGATGATAATTATTCTATTGCGTTAAGTATTTTGAAAAATAGGTACGAAAATAAATTAAATATTATAAATACTCATATTAAACAATTAGTTGAAATTTTTAATATACAAAAAGCCACTTCTTCTGCGATAAGGGAATTTTGTGTTAAAGTAAGGCAGCATTTTAATGCATTGTCTTCAATGTTGGTGCCAGTTGAGCATTGGGATTTAATTTTAGTTTATATGCTGTCTCAAAAATTAGATTTTGAAACACATAAAGCTTATGAACTAGAAAGAAATGCTAACAATTCACCAACGTTAGAATATTTTTTAACTTTTTTAGAAAAACGGTCTATTGCATTGGAAAATGTAGGTGCGACGAATGTAATTTATAAAGATAAAATTAAAATAACACATTTAATTAATGATAAATCACCAAATAAATGTGACATATATTCAAAACGGTCAGTGTCTCTCAAGTGTAGGTACTGTTCTAAAGTAAATCATCTAATTGATGAGTGCTTTATGTTCAAACGACTACCTTTAAAGGAAAAAAGGTATTTCGTTGAGAATGCCAAACTGTGTTTTACATGTTTAAAAGAGAATCATACGTCGATACAGTGTAAGTCAAATAAATGTAATACTTGCAACGGTTCTCATCATCAATTATTACATTATTTTGGAATAAATAATGTATTGGAAAACGAAAAGGTAACGGATGATATTGGCATCATTACTAATAAATCAAAACATGACAAACAAGAAACGGCAGGTTCTTCTAAACAAATAGATATTACATTGAATCATAAAGATAATTCTTCACTAGTTTTATTGGCAACGGCATTGGTAAAAGTGCAAACTAATAATGGAAATTATATACAAGGAAGAGCTTTATTAGATGGGGCATCGACTATAAATATAATTACGGAAGATTTCTTTAATAAATTAAATTTGACTTCTTATTGCGAAGAGAGTCAAATTTTAGGATTATCTAAAAATTCAGTAACAGCAAAGAAATTTGCTAATATCAATATGGCGACTCGGAATTTTAGTCATAAGTATAATATTAAATGTGCTATAATTTCGAATATTACGACGGAGTTACCGAATACATTCATAAATAAACATAATATTAACATTCCAGAAAATTTAACTTTGGCTGATTATTCTTTTAATATACCAAATAAAATTGATTTGCTATTAGGTGCAGAGATATTTTATTCATGTTTGAGGAATGGAGGTTACAATTTGGGAGATGGGATGCCGATTATTAAAAATACTACGTTCGGTCATATATTGGCAGGATCAATGAAAAACGTAATTGTTAGTAGACCAACTTTACATTCTACTAATGTAGCTGTGAATTTATGTAATATTGAAACGAATTTCACAGATTTAAATAAAACTTTAAATAGATTTTGTGAATTAGATATAGTAAATAATGATAAAAGGTTGTCAGATAATGATATTATGGCTGAAGAATTATTTTTAAAAACGAAGGTTGACGGAAGTTTTCAAGTTATGTTACCATTTAAATTCTCTACGGGAAATGTAGGTAATTTGGCATATAGACGAATCTTATTACTTGAAAGAAAATTACATTCGAATTTAGGGTTGTTTTATGATTATAGAAAGTTTATTGATGAATACGTCGAATTAGGGCATGGAAAATATGCTAATGTAGAATATGATCAAATACATCCAATAATTCTACCAGCAAAATGTCACTTTACTGATATTTTGGTTCAATATAAATATGTAAAACTATGTCATGCAAGAACACAATTGCTATTATCTACGTTGCGACAAAAATATTGGCCTTTTGGGGGTCGTCGAGAAATAAAGCGAATTATAAATAAATGTGTGGTATGTTTTAAATTTAGGGCGATCGGATCACAACAATTAATGGGATCGCTACCTCCTGAAAGAGTTAATTTTACAAGAGAGTTTTTAAATGTAGGTTTAGACAGGACTGGTCCAATAATGATACGACAGTCTCGTATAAGAAAATCGTTAGAAACAAAGGCGTATATATGTTTGTTTATATGTATGGCTACAAAAGCTGTGCATTTAGAATTGGTATCTGATTTGTCAACCAATTTATTTATATTGGCTTTACAACGATTTATTTCTCGCAGAGGTTTACTTCAAATATTATATTCAGATAATGGTTCTAATTTTGTGGGAGCTAAAAACCATTTTAAAGAACTTTATACTTTTTTTGCTGATAATAAAAATAAACTTAAACTTAATTATTTTTTTATAAATAAAAATATTTTATGGAAATTCAATCCGCCAGCGAGTAGTCATAGAGGTGGTTTATGGGAAGCCAATATAAAAGGTGCAAAATACCATTTTTCGAGAGTATTGGGAAATACAGTTCTTACATTTGAAGAGACAATGACGGTATTGACTAGAATAGAAACAATTTTAAATTCGCGACAATTATGTCCTTTAATATCAGATACTTAGTCCACGGTATTTAGATTAAAATTTGCCAAATAGAAGAAAAAAATCATAAAGTGTTGATATTTTGTACACGTACTCTCAGAAGGGTTCGGAATAAGAGCCCGAAAAGTTCCCACCTAAATCGTGGATGAAACATCCCCTTTCACATGAAAAACTACCCCCGTAGTGAATTTTATTCCAGTTTTTCCCATTTTTCATCCGAACTACCGCTCGGAGAAAAAAATACTATAGGAATTAAAGATTAAACATGAAATTTTACGTAAAAATTGTCATATGCACTATTCGGCTAATCATCAGCCTACTCTCGCATTCAATGCTCAAAGTGAAGGGTAGTTTTTGGAGCGCAAGGAAAAATCGGTATGACAAGATTTTTCACCGTAAATATTTCCATAACGGTTAATTTTACCAAAAAGTTGATAAGAGTAAAAATTGTAGAACTGAATCTCCTCTATAAGATCTAAATATCAGAATTTTGTTTCAAACGTTTTTTTATTGATTTTTTACCTTTTTACACAAACGTAAATTACATTATTTTCAGATATTTTCCATAGAACCAATCGAGTAAACATTTTCGTGCGTTTTTTTTAGTGATTTAAAATCGTAGGTCTATTCTACTAAGGTCTTGTATATTTTTGCAAATTTATTCTTGTTTTTGGTGTAGAAGTAACTTTAAGTATGAACTACCTGTTTATTGGTTCCGAATTTAATTATTTTATACAAGATATCCGTTAAAATGACTTAAGGGACATTCACATACATACACACGTTGGAAACATTTTTTTTTTTAAATATAAATTGGAGTTGACCCACTTTTTTTATTATAAAATTATATTCGTGTGGAATTATGGTATATACATTTGTGAATCAAGAGAAAAAAGCAATAAAAAACGTTCGAAAAAAAATTGTGTTACATGAATCTCATAGAGGAGATTCAGTTCTACAATTTTCATCATAATCATTTTTTTGGTAAAATAAGCCATTATGGAAATATTCACGAAGTAAAATCTTGTTATACCGATTTTTCGTTGCGTTCCAAAAACTACCCTTCACTTTGAGCATCTAACGCGATAGTAGGCTGGAGATTAGCCGAATAGTGCACATGACATTTTTTACGTAGAATTTAATCAGGTATATTTAGTTCTAATTATATTTTTTTCTCAAAACGACGGTTCAAAAACAAAATACTGTACAAGACTTTACGAAAAGAAATATTTTTAAATCTATAAAGAATTAGTTCGTTTCATATGTTGGTTGTCCAATAGAAACACGTCGCCATTTTATCAAAACATATATGCAGCTTGTCGACAACATTACTATTGAGTATTACACTAAAGCAAATCTTGACATATAGTTCTCATAGGTGCTACAAAATTTGGTTAGAAAAAAATGTGGAACATTTTTATATTTATTTTCAACGCAGAGACACAATTCATAACTTCCATCCTCAAAATTTTACATCACAACTGTCAAATGGGATGCGGGAAACGATACAATTGTGTTCAAATTGGGTTGCGCTGCTGAACTATGTGTTTCAAATACCATAGAGAAGGTTGCCTTAATTCACCAACTGAAGAGGAATTAGTTCAAGAAGCCACCACTGACCAATAAAAATGTACAAGAATTATGTGGAATAGACTTACGGAGGTAAGCCACTAATTGAAAAATGCGCGAAAAGCTTTACTCAATAAGTTCTATGGAAAATATCTCAAAATAATGTAATTTAAGTTTGTGTAAAAATGTAAAAAATCAATAAAAAACGTTTGAAACAAAATTCTGATACTTAGATCATATAGAGGAGATTCAGTTCTACAATTTTCATCTTTATCAACTTTTTGGTTAAATTAGCCGTTATGGAAATATTTACGGTGAAAAATCTTGTTATACCGATTTTTCCTTTCGCTACCCTTCACTTTGAGCATTGAATGCGAGAGTAGGCTGATGATTAGCCGAATAGTGCATATGACAATTTTTACGTAAAATTTCATGTTTAATCTTTAATTCCTATAGTATTTTTTTCTCCGAGCGGTAGTTCGGATGAAAAATGGGAAAAACTGGAATAAAATTCACTACGGGGGTAGTTTTTCATGTGAAAGGGGATGTTTCATCCACGATTTAGGTGGGAACTTTTCGGGCTCTTATTCCGAACCCTTCTGAGAGTACGTGTACAAAATATCAACACTTTATGATTTTTTTCTTCTAAAATATCTAATTTACTTGGACTAACTAATAATTTAATTGTTTTAACACCAGGACATTTTTTAATACATGAACCATTTACTCGCTATAATGAACAAGATAATGTTAAATCCCATGATTATTATAAATGGACAATACCTATTGAAAATATTAAAAAAGATGTGTTGGTATTAGTAAAAGAGGATAATTTAAAACCTATAGAATGGGTAATAAATAGAATTAATGAAGTGCACATATCAAAAGATGGAAAGGTTCGGTCTGCTATTATTAAATGTAAAAATGGATATTATACTAGACCAATTGTAAAATTATGTCCTTTACCATTTTATAATTAAAAATAAGGAATTATTTTTAATCGGTTGGGGTGGCAGTAATGTTAAATCCCATGATTATTTAACATGATTTAATTATTAACATTTTTATATTAGATGGTCATGAAAATGTTTATAATGTTGATATGTATAACAAAAGATGTGTGAAAAAATAACAAATATATTATTGAAAAATAAATGTGTACAAATTTATTTACTTCGACGAAAAGATATATTATTTATATTTAAAGGTAAATAACTAGCTTTACAACCTAGACATTTACCACCAAGATTTTTTCATATTATTTTTTGTATTCAGCGCATCAAATTATGTAGAGAAACTCCTTCAAAGTCCAAAATGATTTCTTTACAGTGGGCTTTTCGTTACAGACGGGACTGGTCGATATATCGACCAGCAATTTAGTCGGGTACGCCACGTGAGAAATGAATTGATTTTATGTAAAAATTTTGTAAATAAAAAAAGGTTGATTTCAACGTTAAATCCTTGTCGTTAAAAGATTAATATAAAAATAATTTATTTTTCTAGGTCTGGCGAATCCGAGTTACTTCAATTTGGCTTCTTAATACTTTAATACCATCTATTAAATCAATAAATACCTCATAAACAAGTTCATGATGAAAATGTGGCACTTCTAAAGAATGTAGGCAGCGTGTAGCTTCAGCCAAGTCGCCAGATGATATGAACTCCTGCAGTAGGAGCGACATCTGGCGCGTCAGGTACTTGACAGGTCTCAGTCCTCCGCCAACACCCCACACATTGTCCAGCCGCACTAAACCGTGCTTCATGGACAGCAGAGTCTCGGCACGACTCAGGGCATTACTGTAACAACGTACCTCCATCAAATTTGACGTTTCAAGAAATAAACCTATTTTCTAAGGAAAAAAACAAAATTAAATTAAATATTTAACAACTTACTCTGCATGTTCACTCGGTGGGTTCTCCGCGTGACTGATAACAAACTTCGGTGGGAGACAGTCATCGGCGACCGCCCGAGCAATAAAATTACCCAATATAGTCGGAGCATCCGGAGTATCTAGAATCAGATCAGGAAGATTCCCCAGCAATTGTTCAAATGCTGGAAAAAATCAAAACATTTATTAAAAATAAAATTCAATATTTATATCAATTCTATATTGAAATTAAATTAACCCATTAAGGGGGAAAGCCACTGTGACGGAAAAAATATATAATTTTTTTTTTTTTAGATTTTTTTAAAGTATACATATTCATAAATATGTGTACAAAAAATTGAGTTTAAATTTTTAAAATTGACGGAGTTACAGTCAATTTAGTGAGACGATGTAGCATGGCTGGTTATGACAAAATAAAAACATTAAACACGTTTATCTCGGAATGGCATTTTTCGACGTGGTTGACACGATTCCTCAAAGACTAATGAACCGATTTAATTTTTTATTTTTTTTATTTTTGTAATTGCGGTAGCTATCGTTGCACGTAGCCGATTTTTTAAATTTTGATAATTACTATTTTTAAAACGGCTCTAATAAAAAAAATTTTCAAATGATCGCCATTTTGTGAAAAAAAAAAAAAAATGAAAAAAAACGGCTACATGCAACGATAACTACATTCATATAGAAATTGATAAAATTTTTATTTATTTTTTTCATATAACCTTTCTCGAACTTTTGAGTCAACTATAGAGAAAAATATTTTTTTTGGTCGTCACATCGAGGCTCATAACTTTGTAAATATTTAATATTTTTCAATAAAAATTGATATTAAATAAGTTGAATATATACTTAATAAAACGTCTTTTATCTGATTCAAAAATAATTAGGTATATCTGTGAAAAAAATTCCCAAACATTGACAATTGTTTGACCCGTCACAGTGGCTATCCCCCTTAACTAAATATACAACACAAAGTTTTTTTTAATATTTAGAAAAAAAAAAATAACAGTGTGTACTCAAGCGAGTAAATTGGGCAGATATGAAGTCTATTTTGTGTGAGACTGCTTTTCTGATATCATTTTTATTTAGAAAGTCATGTTATATGTATATTTAAGTTATTTCATATGATTTGAACAAAATTCAAAATCACATGCTCTAGTTGGATAAAATATATTAGCATACCACGTACTCTTTCATATAAAAATTATTCAGAACAATTGAAACACGTTTAAACACTTATGAAACTAATGATGTTAACAGATTTTGTTTGTTACACTTTTACCAACTGATTTTTAATGAAATATTGTGAATTAATATCCATTATAGTACTAATTATAAAATGAGGTGTACACAAATGGGTACGGCAGGCATTAATGGGTTAATAAAAATCAATACATTGATACGTTATCGTTACTGAAATATGTTAAGTTAAAATACTATTACAAAGCAATTTACCTTATGTATATAAAACAACGGTTACAAAGTACTCCATTTCCGTTTAAATAAAAGAAACAAATTAACAAATGGCAAGTGAAAATGTATACCTTGGGCTATGTCTTTCTCAGTGACTACGTGGCCGTACAAATCAGAAATTAAAACAGAAGTCATTTCACGATGAGATGGTTTGTGGTCCATAGCGATTTCGATCGCTAGTTGTGGTACCTACAAAAAAATTACATTATAACGGACAGTTTTTTTTTTGTGCGATGTTTGTACTACATACCATGTAACGTCTAGTACCGCTAATAAATTCATCAAAAGCAAGAGCTGCTTCGTGGGTATCACCATTTTCAAAATATTCCAAAATTACTGGTTCTGCTTTTTTCTGAAATAAAAATAATAATTATTTTAAAATGTGTTCTGATATATCGTTAATCCTTGAACACCCAACTGGGTAACGTTTTTAGGAGAATGTGCGTTATTTCCGACGATTCCAAGTTGAAAGGTTTAGGTTTTGGGGAATAAATGTTATGTATCCACCAGGGCTGTGAAGTCGGTACAAAAACCTATGACTCCGACTCCTTTATTTTATTATCGTCCGGCTTCAACTCCGACTTCGACTTTTTACTGTAGAAATTGGTGTAGCACAAGGCATTTCCTCGCCATTACATGAATTTTTAATTAACTTAGATTGATAAAACATTTGAAATGTATGGAAAATAAATTTTCCTAAAAAGTTCTAAATAAAGTATGTATTTATATTATTTAATTGTTAAAATTAATTCATATAGAATTATTTTTTTAAATTCGGTTTTCAGGCAGAATTTTTTGGGTCAATTCCGGTGATTCTGGATCCCAACTAGAATTGAAAATTTCAATTCATTGTACTTCAAAATTCAAAACGAACAAAAAGTAATAAGTGTGTAAAAAAATTATTATTAGTTATTTAATTAATGAAGTAGGAGTCGGTACCTTTTTACCGACTCTGACTCCCCGACTCCGACTACACAGCCCTGGTATCCACACTACAAATCCCCCTATGTAGTAACTTAAATGAACGAGAAGTAGCCAATAAAAAAACATGCTCAATTTAGTCGACTGGTTACATTCCCAGTTGGATAATAACATCAGTACCTAAAGGTTTCCTACTCCAAAAGTGAAGTTTAAGTAAGTAAAATTTATTTATCAATTATTTGTGTCTTGCATAGTATATTAGACATTTTTCTATCCAACCGAAAACGTAGAAATTTTTTTCATTTCGGTTCTCCGAAGCCGATATTTTTTGGGAAGATTTTTTTATATAATTATTTCTTTATTTATTACTTCCAATACTTCATACTCGATGCGATATGAGTTTTTTTTTTAATTTTTTGAAGGAAAATAGTTTTTCAAATAAATAAATTCATTTGCAAAATGTCAAATATACCCTCTTAGAAGGGCTCCGCAGAACACAGTTTTAAGACCACTGGGTTAACCTATACGTGGTGAAATCAGGTGGTTTACAGTGTGGTGTTCAAGGGTTAATATAAAATTTGTGGAACAGCAAATCCAGGGATATAAAGGAGACCTTCTTTATCTCATTAAGCAGATAAATTTGTTCCCTTTTGAACATGACTTTGAATCAAAATGACTTAAGTAGATATCAGGTCAGTCCATAAGTTCGTGCGTATTTTTTGGTAAATTTATATAAAATAATACGCACGAACTTATGGACTGACCTGATATTAGCCAGGGTATACCTGCTTTCAAGCTTCTATAACATTGAGTGTATTCGGGAACTGTCATTTTTACTATTTTTAAGTTGGTAAAACGTAAATTGGACGGGCTCGTGTTCGGATGTGAAAACGGGCGTTTTGTAATTACATAAAACAAAACAGCGCTGATCTGGTAAACGAAAATGCAAAACTGTCAAAAAAATTATTAAACTAATACGTGTGTACCTACACGTTTATAACAGTATTATCGTTCTGTATATGTAGACAATAGCGCTGTACCTACTTCCCCCTAAAAAGAGTTAACATTATTTTCTTTTTAAAACGTACAAAATCTTCAGAACAATTCATAGCATTGCAAGATCAAAAATTAAAAGATACCAGAGATTACAGAGCGGAAAAATTAGATTTGCTCCGCGAGCTGATAAATAAGGTTGACAACAACCAGAAAAACTAGTTATAACCTTTTTGTTATGGGTTTTTATTTATTTATTGTTCTAGTTACAATATGTAATTAACCAAAGATTTAAATTCAAGTGATGATATTAATAAATGTTTAAATATACAAATAATAAGATACATATTTTCTTAACTATAAATTTATATCTTCATTGTCATCATGTTCTTCATCTTCGGAGCTTGAGGATGAAGTAAAAAGCATACCCAAAGCTAATACTCCTAATACTGATGCTGCTGCCATATTGTCAAATTTCAGTCTTCTTTTTTTTGGCTGTGAAGTAATTTGAAGATTTCCAAAATTAAAATTTATTTTTATTTGCATTATTAATTTCCAGAAAAAAATATTTAAGTATGAAAAAATGTTTCAGGTTAAAATTATTATTTTTACTTACAAATTAATAAATATATATAATTCTAAGTGATTTTCACTTACTGACAGTACTAAAATGTCCAATTGTTATAAACGTGTAGGTACACACGTATTAGTTTAATAATTTTTTTGACAGTTTTGCATATTCGTTTACCAGATCAGTGCTCTTTTGTTTTTAATTACAAAACGCGCGTTTTCACATCCGAACACGAGCCCGTCCAATTTACGTATTGCCAACTTAAATATAGTACAAATGATGGTTCCCGAATACACTCATTGTTAAAATATTTTATCAGATATATTTTTTAGGGTTAAATACAAAAATATTTAAAATTTAATCTTTAAATAATATTTTTGGCAATTAGCCTGTTATTTTATTATAAATAAATTTGGTATTTAATGGGTTATATAATTACTTAATTGATATATTTATTGTTGATATAACTTTGTATATTTAGTAAGAAATAAATTATGTAAGTATTATGTGGCATAAAAAAAGTATTATTAATAATCTATTAATAACTATAGGTATTTATTTACATTAGTTTGCAGTCATGCTTGTTATTGTAATAAAAACATATGGGATCAGATAAACATGTTTACTTAAAAATACAGTGCAGGCTGTTTATATTAAAAAAATAGAATTACATTTAATTATTAGATAAGAAACAAAATCCAATTAATGATAATCTTTAAGTAGGTGCAATATAAATATGTTTTATCAGTTTTGAATGTTATTTTTAATTATTGTTTATTTTTTTTAAACGTATAACTCTGAAACAATTAGCTTTATAATACAATATAAATGTAATATTAGATAATATTATTATTAATATTTGTTATAAATTTAGTAATTTTTAGTTAAACAAGCAACATAAATTCCAGAACTTTCCATTGGTAGAATGTTTTCTAAAATACCTGTATGGTGTTATCTTTCATAGAAAATAGATTATTCTAGAAACTTTTAAAACTCATTTTGAACAGTGGCCAGTGCCCTAACTTTAAAGGAGACACTTCAATATCAAGTTCAAACAATTAATTTTGTTCTGTTAGGTCACTTTATTTGTATTATATAACAACTCACATGTATTTCTTCATCTGTTAGTTCAGGAATCACAGCTTTCAGCTCGACGTCTCCATTGGTTAATGATTCGCTATCATAGTTAGGATCGTTCTGGTCTTCGTACGCTTCAAGTAATTCTGAACCTGGAAGACCCCAAACTCCTTTTCCACCAGCACCTCCTAAAAGTAATATGCACATTCGTAAACAAAGAATTGTAGATGCTTTGTTGACATTACAGAAATGTTGGATACTGCTGATTGTTTTCAGTTAATTATATAATGCAAATATCAAAACAACTTTTCTAAAACCAGTTGTGCCTCCTACTATATTGGAAACTTATACTATACATTGTACATTTGACCTGATATTTGTATTGGTTATATTATGTTAATACTCGATTGTTAACATATGTTGAAACATACGATTCTTTGATATTTACATCATCAAAATACTTCGCTATGTATTTATAATAGTTCGCAATGTATAAAAATGTTATTAAAGAGGCATCGTGTACAATCTAGTCATTGTTATGCAAGTCCATGCTTGATCAATAACAAAAGCTATTGATATAATACTAGTAAACAAGGGGTATATGAAATGTAGAGACCTTTCTTAGGCAATCCCCTGCCGTGTCCGTTGCGGGGGCGTCGGCTATTTTTCCACGTGCGCGGTTTCTGTTGGAAACTAATATTTGGAACATTAACACCTTCCTTGCTGCCTTGGCGTACGATACGCTTGGCACGTCGCTTTAAACGATCTTGGCCCTGTCCGCTAGTGACACCGGCCATCGGCACGATGTTTCTACCATCGTCAGATTTTGTATCGCCCGCAGGTGATACCTCGACATCATCGTGCTGCATTGCGTTTCCGTCGCCCGATCCTGCGTTTTCAAACTCCATTTCACACGATTTAACACTTACATGTACCAGCTAAACACAAAAACAAACTACACTATTCGTATTAAAAAACAACAACAACTCCAGAATACACCAACGAAATTGAAAATAGCCTTGAGGGCTTATTGCGTCTCTAGTTAGAAACAAACATGAATTATTTGTAGTTGAGCGCAAATGATCTGAAGATAGCAATGAGAACAAATATATATAGGACTACAGCACAGGCGAAAAGATGTCAATATTATTGTTTTCCTTTCACTCTTTCAAGCCCAGCGCTTGAACTTGAAAGCGAGCATTGCCCTAACTATTATCAACAAAGCAATATGTGGTTTGTATCTGTAATGGAATTCGAATTTCGAATTTATTTACTATCAGCATTATTAGTTTTTACTTAATATTTTTAATTTAAGTACGAAATAAAAAATATTTTAAAAGCATGCATTTTATTCAGAATTTTAATATTTTAGAGTAAATTGCAAACATATTGTAAAAAGTATTGATGGATGAACAGGGCCGGATTTAAAAATTTACCGCCCATAGGCAGTTGCGAAAATTGCCGCCCTTTGGGATTGAAAAGTGAAGATTTTTACTTTTTTATACATACATGAAATGTAATGTATAAATAAAGTATAGTGATCACGAAAAAAATCGAACTCGAGATTTTAACGGAATTACATGTTTTGAGGGTCCCTGAATCATATACCACCATTAACTCAATGACGTCTGTGTGTGTGTGTGTCTGTGAACGCTCTACAGCCAAAACTGTAATACTTACGAACGTGAAATTTTAAACTTAAGGTTCTTTTATGCTCTAGATGTGCACCTCCTATTTTTAAAAACCATCACTAAACCGGAAACGGAAGTATAATTATTTTTCGAATTATTTTTGAATTATTTTTGAAACGGTGCACATTAGAAAAAAATGTTTTAGATCAAAGTTGTAGAGGGTATTTATCTATAATTTATATTCTATCCATTATCCCCCCCAAAAATTGTTTTTAGGAAATAATCGATTTTCTAAAAAAAAATATTTTTTCGATTTATTTTTTAAACGGGAGGTATTAGAAAAAAATGTTTGAGATACAAGTTGTAGAGAATATTATTTTCTATAATTTATGTTCAATTCTTTTTTTTTGTATCTTATGAACTAACCAAAAAAAGAATAATTTTAGTTTTAATGGCTTTAATTTAAAAATGATTTGAATAATACAAAAAATCTAGTTATCTATGAAAATTTTGACATTTATTATTAGAAGTGTCAAAATTGAAATCTAGCAAAATAAATACTTGTTAATACAATAATCACTAATTTTAATTGATTTTATTTAATATTTAATGTCAATATTAAATACAATGTATCAATTTCATTCATTGAAAATCATATTGTAAGTAAAAAATTTTAAAATCAAATATTAAATTATAAAAGTAATCACATATTAATACTTCGGTGTCATGATGTATAAAAAAGTCTCGTGCCTGCCAAGGCAGTTTATTTATGAATTGTATCATTCAAAATGTGAAGACTGACCAATAAAAAATCTTTTTTTTTTAGCTCTTTCAGTAGAAAAATGTTACCAATAATCTGAAGACCTTTTTTTAGCTTTTTCAGGTAAACATTTTTTTCCATGCCAAAATTTGCCGCTCCTAAAAATTTGCCGCTATAGGCAGCTGCCTACACTGCCTGCATGGTAAATCCGGGCCTGTGGATGAACAGTTAAATTTGAGAACATCAATAACGGTTCATCACTAAACTATATATACAATTCCATCGGTATTTTCTGGTAACATCGATCGAATTTAAAAATTGTGTGCATATCACAGAATAATAATTATTATATGCATATGTAAATACAATTTATTAAGTATGCATATATATTTAATATTAATGTAAATAATAACACACCTTGAAAATATTTAGTATGTATCTACTATTTATTTTTCTAGCTAGATTCTAGAACAATCTTTATTATTTTTTGGAACAATCTAAAATTACCAAAATTAAATTCACAATTTAGTTATGTTAAAAAAATACAGTATATATTCTAATTCTCTTTAATTATACGTATCATAACATAAAAATTACAAAAATAATATTATAAAAAGTTAGATATTAACCCGATAACGCCTGAATTTATTTGTATATTCAATACGAAATACGTGTTAATTAAACGTTACGAAAACGTCACGCTAGGCGTTATAGGGTTAATAGAAATCAATGAAAATTTATTATAGAATTGTTTTTTTGAATCTAAAAAACAATAATAAAATTTAATAGAACACGAAAAATATTTGTATATATTACTTTAAAATATTTTACAATATTTAATACATGGCAAATATTTTGTTATTTGATTATTCTAATTTTAAAACATATGTCTTGTAACATAAAACTTTTATTGTACTTTATAAATTACACTGCCGTTCCTCGTTCCAAATTCTGTTTAATTTCAGCTGTATGTTCTCCGTAGAAACGATCCAATTTCTTATTGAACCGTGCATTACGTTCATTAATATAATCAATATCTGCGTCATCGTTATGCGTTCTTCGTCTTGAATATTTCTCACGTTTGGCAATTTGTTGTTCCAAATCAGTTACCATATTATCGATAGCATCCTTTTTATCTTCATGCAAGCCGTGTAAAATAACATTTTGACCTCCATAAAAAGCTTCGCCTAACCTCTCTTTTTCTTCTTGGTACCGTTCCATATCTCGAGGCCCCATATTTTTCACTAACCTATTATACTGTCTTATTGTTGCTTGTTCATAATCTGAAAATCCTTTATCAGGATTTTTCTTCTTCTTCTTTCGTTCGATTCTTTCTGCATCTATTGCAGATATGTTCAACAGTTTCATTCTATCATAATCCTCATTTTTACTAGCTGCTTCATTTCGTGCTTCTTGATCTTGTTTCAACCATTCGGCTTGCCGTTTTCTCGATTCCCAATTTGCAGGAAGTTTGTTTCTTGCATCTTCTGCGACTACTTCTTGATGATTATGTGCTCTTGCCTCGTTTCGTTGTGAATGTAAGGCACGTAGCCTTTTCATTCTTTCTGCTTGTTTTTGAGCAAAAGTTTTACCTCCATCATTATTTGAAGAAGTACTAGCATCAGCCATTTTGATATTAAATATAAATATGTACGATAAATGTTTTGTTAATATGTGAAAGTCGTTTAGTTCAGATAATCCGTTATATGATATTATAAAAAAAAGCTTTTACCTTGTTTTTGTTCTTATTTATTTTATGTGCATGACAAAAACGTCAAATGGTGTTTTTTTACCTTGGCAAATATAGTACACGGCATTGATTCTTAAATATACGTAATTCAAATGAGTTGCATAGTACAGAGAAAGATATTTCCTATTAAAAATGTGTAAATAAAAGTTTACAAATTATATTTATTTATAAAAAACTTAAAAAGATGTAAAATAATGTTTTATTTTAACTTTTTTCAGTATTTTTCTGTTTTTATTTGAATATTATTAAGAATTCTACACTCAGCCTTCTATAATACGTAGCCATCGGTAATTCAATAATTCCACAAGACGCCGGCTAGAGGGGCCCCCACCACCACGCCTAAAAGTTGACAGATACATAATAATAAAAATGGCGCTGTTGGTGAACGAGATCCTGGTTTGTTGATTTTTTAGAATTGAACTCTAGACAATTGTTATTCGTTGCTTTAATACTGGATGAAAAATGTATAGATTTCTATACAATCATATGCCAATAATTTATTTTTGTTATTTCCTTTTTTAATCTTTTTCGAATTATCAAATTTTCAATAAAATGTATGTACCTTACACATTTTTTTATACTATTTATTATATTTCAATTTCAACGAAAATTTGTATTGAATTTCATTTTTTTCCACATTGAGTCACACCAAAACACAAGTTTTGTTTATAAAATCTACAACTACATAGAAGACTAACGTCAATTTGTTAATTTAAATTTCGCGCTGAAATATAGCTGTCACAATGGTATTATGGTGGGGGTTGGGGAAAGACGTACTATAGAGCTGTTAGAACATTGTCTTATGGATCGGACGTCTTGTGGATGGGCGTATTATAGAACGCTGAGTGTATCCCTAGATATTTTTTTTCATCTATGAGTAATGTCAATTCTGCTAATAGTCTATGCATGAATTGTTGACAGTTGTCTTGACATTGGAAAACGGAAGGGGTCGCATATAAGTTGTTTATAAACGTAAACAAACGTAATTTGTGATAATGGATCACATAAAAAATGAAAATAATTTAGCCGAGAATTTAAAACTGTGTTCAGAAATGTGGTGGTTAAAGGACAAAAAGGGTAAAGGAAGCCCCAGGTCTGATATAACCAAAACAACTCATGATTCTGATTATGATTGTTCAAGCGACACAGATATCGAAAGTATCATAGGTGAAATGGCTAGATTAGGTAAAAATGCAGGTATAGAAATGAATGGAAGCTTAGATGGGGAGGATTGTAGTATTGATGATATATTAAAAGAAGCTGAAAAATTAGTCGAAGAAAGCTCGAAAGATTTTGAAAAATTATGTAGTAGGTCTAGTTCGATGTTAGATAATAGAATAGTCTCGCCTGCTATATCAGGCCAGTCCACTTTACGTAATACAGATTCATTAATGTGTCTCGATTCTCCAGATGTAGACGATGATGTATTAGATAATTACGATACTAATAAAAATATAGAAAGTAGTCGCGATGTATTGTCTAGTAATCAGATAAACGTAGAGAAAAATGTATCTGATAATTCTGTGTATTCAAATAACTTTGATAGTAGGAAATCAGTGTTAGAGGTAAAAGATAGTGTAAAAGAAACTGTTCATAAGAATTGTCCACTAGAAGAACAGGTTAAATTGAAAAGTATGTTGATCGAGGAGTTGGAGATTGACAATAAAAGACTGCGAGATGAAGTAGATGCAATTAAGGTAAGAAATTTGTATAGATTTACTTTATGTATTTTTTTGAATTGTGTAGTTTTCTATGTACTGATTTTGGATAGTATAGGCAACTAGAAATACAAGTGTGTTGTATAGTTTAAATCAAAATATTATGTTTTATATTTTATAAGTGGGCCAACTTGATCTGACTGATTTAAAATGCATATAACTTTCGTATTTTATATAATTTTTTATTATGTTTTTTTTTTTAAATGAAAGTGTAATTTATTAAATTTTTAAAAATCCAATTGTGAAAAATAATATCCCTTAAATGACTTCCATTTTCTTGTTGGCAGTTAAATGACTCTTTTTAAGCATTTTGCATTACAGTGTGCAATGATTCTGGCTCAAAATTTGCAATTTCTATTGCTTTAGTTCCCGAATGTTTTGTGGTTTGTTCGCGTAAACTCGGTCCTTCAAGAAACTCCCCAAAAAAAATCAGGGGCCGTCAAATCTGAGGAACAAGGCGGCCAAGCGAAATTTGCATTTTTTTAAAATTATTCGGTTATCGAAAAGTTCTCGAAGGATCGCTATTATTGCTCTCGCAGTATGAGCTGTAGCTCCATCTTGCTGAAGCCATATGCCAGGATTATTCTGAACTTCAGATCAAGTTTCAAAATGCATCATAGCGATGTTCTGGAGATACCCAATTGAGTAGCACGTCGACAAATGGATCATCGTTAACACTTTCGCGTACAGCCTCCACAGCTTGTTCATTTCGAACAGGTCGATTAACGTTTGTTCGTGGCACATCACATACTGCACCCAGCTCCTCAAACCGGGTTATTAAGTTTGTTATCATGTTTGCACTTGGAGTTGTTGCAGTATTAAAATATTTACGATATATTCTTTATATTGTAACAATAGATCGTCCGAAAACAAAATAAAATTCAACAATTTTGACAAAGTTTTCGCAATGGGTATGAAGACATTATAAAATTTTATAAAATTCTTTATAATCTCCAAAAAAAAGAAACACTTTTTTTTAAATACGAAAGTTATATGCATTTGAAATCAGTCAGTCCAAGTTGGCCCACTCTGTACTAAAAAATAATCAATGATATGTAGAAGAAATTTTTTGGTCTGATTTAATGTCTAGATTAGTCTAGTTTTTTTTTTTTAATTTCTATTACGCAGTTGATATTTTATATAATAAGAATAACATATTTATTTTTTACACAAACCTCCGTTGAAAATAAATATATTTTTACAAATTGAAGGATGTTAAAAAATTTAAATTCATTAATTTCTCACCGCAGTATTACTCCTGTCCAGTGGCGTTTTTTAGAAGTGGGGGGCTCGGCTCTAGGCTGAATAAATATTCGGAGCCCCCATTATTTTTTTTAAATAAGAAAATTAAAAAAAAATATTTCAGTACTATGCCTGAGGATCTTTTTTTGCTCTTCTCAATCATGGTAGTAGTATTAAAAATCATTTTTTTCAGTCCTATGAGTATCTAATCCAAAGTGCTAAAAAAGGAGGAGGAGTTATTTGAATAGTTTTAGATTCTTTTTCTGCATTATAAATAAATTTAAAGTTAAAAAGGTTAATTTAATAATTTTAATAATTTATTTAATAAAATAAGTTCATTTTTACTTTGTTAAACTGTTTTCAGCCCTACATTATAAATATGTATGCAAAGAATTAAAAAAATATTTTAGTTAAAAAAACTTTTGAAGAAAAAAATGAAATTGACTTCAAATTTTTGTTAAAACACTGAAAAGTATCTAAAAATTAGATTTAAAAATTTTTTATGTTGGTTTTATTTTTCTATTTTTTAAAAAGTTTTTTATTGGCTTGGCACCGACTTCAAAAACTGTTAAATTTAATTAAGGGGTTAGGTGTAGTCAGAGACATGAAAAAATGACAATTTTAAATAATTTTTTTTTGCCAGTAAATTATTTTATTTTATAAAAGTAAAAACATAGCATCATTAAATAAGGTTTCGACTTGATTTGACAGAAATTTTAGAAAAAAAAATTAATAATTTTAAAAGTAATGGCTGTTTGTGTTGATCCGAAGCTCCTTGCGGTGACCATCACTTATCCTTGGAGATTCATTCAAATTCAATCGGACAAAAAAAAAATAGTTTTATTAATAGATAATCTATAGTGCCTGATCGAAGCTTTTTTTTTCTTTCTTAAATTAACAAAATGGCAACCTCAGGAAATTTTTTTCAAGATTTTCGGGAAAAAACCAACAGTTAATTGTTTATAACAAATCGAAATTAAAAAAAAAATTCTTCGATCAGGCACTAGTTTTTCATGTTTTCAAAAAGCTGTATAAATTTCATTAAAATCTACCAAGCGGTTTTCGAGCTACAGTGGTCACCAGTTCAAAAAACATAGTTTTGAGAAAAACGCATTTAAAGTTTTACACTCAATTTACGTAAAGTAATATACGTATTATTTAATTACTTACACCGAGTCAACTATTCCTGGGCCATAAAATAGTTCTTCAGCCGTTGTAGCAGCTTCCATAAATGCAAAAAACAAAAATCGATTTCTTGAAAATTCTGACTAAACCTAACCCCTTAATGATATATACTTTTCAGTGTTTTTAAGAAAATATATTCTTAAACCAACAACTATAATATTATTTCTCTATTGAAATATTGTCAGACGACAATAATAAATTCTCTGTATTAAACAATATTTTATCTTGCTTTAAGTAACTTTTTGATGCGTGTACGTTCTTTCTTAAGTCTTTTTTCGATAACATCTCATATTTTCTGGAGTTAATCACGAGGGCATCTGAATTTGGGCTGATTATTTATATACGACGACGCCAGTTCAAACACCTCAACGCAAATCGAGTTAACTGACCGGGCGGGGCGCAGACCGTTGACCCTCGCGTTGTTATGGCGGTCACGGCCATCGAACAGTTATTGATGGTGGCCTATAATTTCGATCAGGTATCGGTGAAACAGATCTATATCCATTTATCAATACCGAATAAAGAATGTCTTGAGTATATTCAGGTCCGGTTTAACAGGAGTAAAAGGGGGGTGAACCTGGCACTTATTAAGGGCTCCCGATCAAATGGGACCTCACAATTATTTTCAAAGATAAAAAAAATTGAAAATAGACGATTTTTTTAATTTCTTCTTAGGGATCGTAAAAGTTAGGTTATTTTTTATCTATGTCCTTCCTTAGGATGTAAGCTATCTCCTTGCCAAATTTCATTAAGATCGGTTCAACGGTTTAGCTGTGAAAAGGTAATAAATAGACAGACAAATACGATGTTTATCTTGTATATGGTTTACAATTTTACATGGAATTAAGGTTAAGTATAGGAACTGTCACTCATGGAGAAAAAAAAAGAAGAAGGTTGGGTAAAGCAGATTTCTGTTATTGTCATAGGTGGGCATTAACTCGTTAATCCGTTAATCGTTAATTAACGAAGTTAACTAAATGGTTAACGGATTAACTTTTAAGTTAACTCAAAAAAATATTAACGCTTTTGTTAACTTCCGTTAAATTCAACTTCCGTTAACTTTAGTCCGTTACATTGGTTGTTTGATGAAAAGTACCTACATAACAAAGTTGTCGAAATAGCCAAAAAAAGGGTCTACAAACATTTTGGTTGGTTAACTTTTTAACAGATTAACTTTAACTTTCGTTAAATTTTCGAATTTTCGGTTAACTCTAGCTTCCGTTACATTTTCGGAATTTTAACGCTTTAACGGTTAACGAAGTTAACTTTTTATTAACGGATTAACGATTAACGAAGTTAACTTTTCGATTAACTGTGCCAACCTATGGTTATTGTTCATAATTGATGAAAAATATGAGCATTTTAAAATCTTCTTAAGGATCTCAGTTATTTAATGCTCCCCTCCTCAATAATTTAAGTCCGGTCCTGAGTACATTAAGGAGCAACGGGATACTCACAAACTACTTAAGTAGAATTATTTTAATTGTAAGTCGTGTTACATTTTAATTGCTACATTAGAATTCGTTGATAAGAATAGAGTATTATATGGTCGATAATAATTATTGTTTTTTTTATTTTTATTTTGATCGTGTCACACCATTTTGGATTTTTTTTTAAAATTTAACAAATAAAAAAAAGATTTAGTTGTTTTGCTTTCTGAAAGATTTATACTTATATTGCAGATCTCAGTGGGTCAAAACTAGGAAAAACATTAAGTATTAATTATATCAGAGGAGATTGTAATTATTTATTTTTAAGTTTAAAAAAAAATGCATTTTTGATTTTATTAAAACCACTTTGTATCATATAAATCAAAATATATCATTCACCCAAAAAAGAAATTAGTAAGTATTGATTGAATATACGAGTACAACTTACAGTGCGGCATGTTACAAAGTCGCTTCGAACCGTCAAATTGTAAAATTTACAAACTTGAGAAAAATTAGTAAATTTTACAAAATAAAAATGTATATATTCACAGTAAGAAATTGTAATGCGGCCAGCATGAATAGATATGCAATAGAGTGATTATTACTAAAGGAAATTGTAATTTGTTACATAGGATACGTTATTTATTACTGGTTAGCGTTGTGAAAGATGTTTATTAGAAATAGGAATTTTAAATCATAAAAATAACAGGTGGAACTATTGATATTTGCAAAAATTACAATTTCATTTTGTTGAAATTACTAATACTACTATGAAATAATACTTACTTCTACAGGAAATTTGTACTCACAGGAAAGGTTCCTGGGTACCACATCCTGATTTTAATGAAATTTGGTAAAAATTACAAAAAATATAAAAAAATGAAACATTATTACAATGGTAAAAAAATTTTTTTTTTATTTTCATATTATTAAATATTTTAATTACATTATTTAAAAATTATTTAATTACACAAATTATATTAATTTTAATTAAGTTCTTAAATTTAAATGACTAATAATTATTGTGTATACAAAATACTTTTATTAAACTAATAATAAATGAGTAATTTTAAAACTACATTACATACAGGCTGATTCAGCACTATTGTGCCTAACTTGAACAGTAAATTGTGAAAAATATTTTAAACAAAAAATTCTATGCCCGGAAATTTTTCATGAGGGAGCTGCATCCCTCCAAAGATTTTGTCCAAAATTCAAATTTCACAATGGGCTCTATAGATATTTAATAAAAATTATTTTCTGTATTTCCAGAATATACTTCATATTCAAATGAAGAAGCTTCGGTACAATTTACTTCAATTGATTGTCCATCAAAGTTGTGTTTCTTTAAATGAGCTTGAAATGATTTTAATTTATCAAATCTTCGATAGCATTTAGATAAGCATTAAAATAACCTGAAATTATACTTTGATGTTCTTCACTTTTAATATGTGAGTTAAAAGTAGTATAATGAGTAAAAATTGTAGAGCATGAGCATCTAATTTGTGCCATATTGATTATAATTATATTTTTTTAATTATTTTAAATTGTAAAGAAACGTTATTAAACAATAAATATAAAAAAAGCACTTGTAATAAATATATAAGAATTTAAATTAAGAGACATTTGAGTAGCTTTAATATCACCTAGTAAGGCAGTTATTGAAGAAGATAAAGATATATATTCTGCTGAATCTATATTAAACAACGTTTTTTGAATTAATAACCAAGGGGCACGTGCTTCAGGCGGAAACTTTATATTAAGTGTAAAGTATATTTTAAATACTGTTAATACGGCCTCTATAGGGCTGTTAACACTATATGAAATGTCATTTACTCTCACATATGATTCACTTATGTCTTCCAATGGTCCTACAATAATTGGACGTGGTTGACATGGGATTTTATGTTGGACCATCCAGCGTTGCAATCGATCTATTGATTCGTTTTTATCATTTAGGCTCTGGAAAAAAAATTTTGGGATGTTAGATGCATATAGTATATTAAATAATTTTATTATAAAATAAAAAGTAATGTATATTTTATGGAATTTAAATTTAGATTATATAAAACCCAGTTTAAACATTGAACGAATATATAGTTTTAAAATAAATATAAATTCTTTTATATCGACTTATGATATAGTACTCACTTCAATGTGGAACAAGAATCCTCGTTGAACGTGGTAGTCGGATTCCACCACGAAGACCCGTTCTTTAATTTTCGTCTAGGACCATCTGCAGTTGACGGAGGTATTGCAAATAGCTTTTTAAATAATGTTGGTATTATCAATAATACCAAAGTATCCAGTGTAGCTATTTTGATGTAGAAATAATTATTTAATAATAACCCAAAGAATAAACTATTTTATCTTCTGTAGATACTTACATGATGTGACATTAGCAAAATTATCCACATACTTGGATAAGTCGGGATCTTTCGGTTTGCGAATGCCTAGTAGTAATCGCACTAACACGTTCTTAGGGTTATCCACTTTTCTTCCAAATTTTTACAATTTGGGTATAGTTTTTCAAAATCACTGATTAGCTGCACAAAATCACGTAATCACCGCAACAGACAATCATAGAATGACTCAGTGGCTGGCTGACAAGTACATACTTGTACGTTTTTTGAAAGCCGTTATAAGTTACAATTCTGCATTGTAAATTTTCCAGAGCGACATTTGAATTAGCTAAAAACGATTTCTCACATTGTAAAATTTACCGATCGTTCAATCAATTATTATATATTGCACACAGAGTTGGGCAAAATTCAATTGTAACAGCAATTAAAAATAAACAATTTTTATCACTGTTTAATAAATCTCGGTCTTCTAAAGTAAACAAATGACAGGCATCGTAAAACAAATATTACCTATAAGAATTAAAGAAACTCAAATGTAGAAAAAATAATACTCGCTGAATAAACAAAATTTGAATATTAATTACTTGGACGTTCTACGAAAAAATAATGTTCAATTCCACCTATTATGAAAATTAACATTCGGTCATCTCTGCCAAGCATTGGCTCTACTTCAATTTGCTCGTTATTACTGTTATTCATTATGTTCACTATTTTTATAGTTTGCAGCCAATGTATTTCATGAGGTTGCGTATTACGTTTTATATATTAATACAAATCGCCAATAAAACTGTTAAAACAGTTGAAGAGATAAATATAAATATAAATAAATAAAACCTATTTATACTATTATAAGTACCCAATTACAAATACAACTATAAAGAAAAAGTTTACAATATTGCATTGTAATTCAAACAAAAGTAATACGTTATTATTGCTAATGCTATTAATTACAGTGTGTTATTGTAAAGCTTACTAATGAAAAAGTTAAAAAAAAAATTATTTCACAATAGACGTGCCGATTTATTTAAATTTACAATATAAAATTGTATTTAATACATTATCGGGATTATTGTAAAATTTCCGTACTAAAAATGTAAAAAAATCATATCTCGGTATAAAAATTACTTCAATATAAAGTAACATCTATTGTTACAACACTGCATTGTAAATTTTAGTTATTACTAATGAATCCGGCCAAGTGCTAGGAAAATTAGCTAAAATTACAATGTTTACAGTATCTACTGCTTATTTTCCTTGTATTTACTTGATTTACAAGACGAAGTTGTAATTCTTGCTTATGTTCAAAAAATACTTTTTTCCGTGTTTTCTTAATCGTTTTTTGCCACATCTTCACTCAATATCCGGTCATCCAACTCTACTGCACTTGTATTATGCAAATTTACCTAAATCAGCGGTTCCCAAGTTTTTATTTATAAAATATACGATTTATTTTCATTAATATGTTGATAAATATTAACTACAGTCTGTTTCATTTAAGTTTGCAGTGGTTACCGGTGATTTGACGGCACGAATCGTGAATAGTACCGTCAAATCCGTCAAATAGATTCGAAAATAGAGTCGTATCAAAAGAAAGAGATAAAAAATAGTTTGGAATATACTTGTCCTTAATTTAACAGACATGTCTTTTTCATTCTTCTTATAAACAGAGATAAATATATCCCAAACGCCGCCGCATCTTTCTCACTGTTTTGAAGAAATGTTACACCATAATGCGCAGTCCATGCTCTATATGTCTATGAACTTTATAACCTGCAGTAATGCGTAAATTAATAAAAGGCAAAAAAACTAGTGACCTAATATTATAGTGACTGTGCTACAATTAAGAACGGATAGCTACAAACTGTTAATTTTTCTTTTTTTTACACTGTATAAAATCATAAATATCTTGGTTTTCCCTTAAGATACACGAATGATACCAATTACAACCCTTCATCTGTGATATAGGGGACGAATTATAAAAGTTCGACTTAATATACAAAATCCTTTTTATCCTACAGTATTTAAACGTTGAGGGGTGGAGGGTTAAAACTTTTTTTATTAAAACTTGACTATATAAGCTATCTACTGACGTTTCATTTATTGCTCCCGAAGCTATTTCTTATAGTATCACAAAAAAAGATTAGTTCTACGTCAAAAATGGAAGAGTGAGGAGGGGGGGGGGGGACTTTCAGAAAAACACAACATCAAGTCAACTTTTCGAATGGTACCTGATTTGTCAATTTTAGGGCATGTGATCAGGGTCCTGAGCAATATAGCTGTCTCGAAATTTTGCTCGTATTTTTTACGAGTTTTTTATTATTAATGTAAGAGATTATTAGGCAGAGTTAGAGTTATTTTTACGACCTTGTCTTGAGATCAGAGGCTTTCAAACAAATAAAGAAAATACATACAGTGATGCCTCGCACAACGAACACCTCGCATAACGAACACTGTGCACAACGAACTTTCTGTTCGTTCATTACGCGACTCATTTAACGAACCTCGCTTCACACAACGGACTGCATCGTATTTCATCTTGCCGCCCCAACGCTCCTGCGTATCACGAAGTCGCCCGAACTTAACGTGTTTCACTTAACGAACTTTTTACATAACGAACATGCTCTTGAAACGAATTACGTACGTTATGCGAGGCATTACTGCAGTGCCGGATTTATCAATAAGCAAAAGAAGCAACTGCTTAGGGCACCCGATCCTTGAGGGGATCATAAAAGTGATTTCTTCCTTAGTAAATAAAGTTTTTGATAATTGAAAATAAATAAAACTGATATAAAGGACCCCGCACATTCCTTATGGGAACTGGCTTTCCGTGAAAATCGCTAAATTTTTGGTATGTTGTAGTTTATGTAATGCTGATCAAAAGCTCTCACAGGCATAACCTCGAAAAATGAGCCGTTTCGGCGATAAAAATTTTTCATGATAAAAAATATCTTGTTTTATTTGAGTTTTTATTGTTTTAATGTTTTTTTGGCTATTCTAGTTTTTCACTAATGCTATTTCAGAGGTAAGTTGTTATTAATGATATTACAATGATGAAAAATGTAATTATTAATTTTTTTACTAAAATGTGTAAACAACAAAATTGATATACCCCCTGAAAAATTAAGATTTATATTTTGTTTCATTTAAGTTTGCAGTGGTTGCTGATCAAATCACATAACAATCACTGCAAACTTAAATGAAATAATATAGATTTTGATGACAAAAAAATAAATGCTGTTCAAATCATCAATTATTTTAACTAAATAATAAAAATCAATTCCACTAAGGTATTTATGTTAACTAGTAATGATAATAAATGTGAGTTATTTATAACTTTAAAAAAGTCTACAACTTAAATAAAACTTTAATTTCAATTTTTCATCTTCAAAAATTTTTATCGCCGAAACGGCTCATTTTTCGAAGTTGTGTCTGTGAGAGTTTTTGATTATTACATAAACTACAACATACCAAAAATTTAGCGAATTTCACGGAAAGCCAGTTGCCATAAGGAATGTGCGGGGTCCTTTGACAAGTTTCATATCTTTTGTATAGTTTAGGACTCCGTGCGTCTTCACTTCAATCTTTTATGTTATAATTTATAATTACATTTATAAATTGTAGTGGGTATTTTTTCCATGCCAACACGGACCACAGGTTGGGAACCACTGGCTTGAGCTGACGCCAGGACGAGTTTTAAAATAAACAAAAATCAATTTTATTGAAAAAAACTACTTTTTTGTCAGTTGCTATCAGTGTTTTATTATTATTTAAAGTTATATAGAATTCGTTACCGTTATCTGTTTGATTTTGTTTACCTTGTTAGTATATTCTTTGTTATAGAATTTAACAGGGTGTAAATAAAAATGTGTTATTTCCGCTCTAGAATAAATAATAAAGGAAGTTGTAAAATGAAAATGAAGAAAGTAATATTAGGTACATGTAGATACATATATGATTTTAAAATAATGATCATATATTATTTATAAAATTACAGTATAACGTTTAATACATAAGAATTACATTTTTTGTTAAATTTTCCAATTATTTTATTTACCTACGATTATATAAAATATATAGGTAAGTAAATTACATATATACCTTTCTTGATTCTGTTTCGTGTAGTTATGTAAATATTATTTTGTTTTCTGAATGGCACAATAATAGATGGGGAGGCAACGACCAAATGTGGTCATCATAGCAGCCCGCCAAATTTGTTATGAAATTTGTTAACTGGGATATAGGGAACTCAGCTAGATAGGTCCTAAGATCAAAGGACGCTGCCTTTAGATAGGACTGCCCGTCAGATATGTAAAAAAAAATAGGCAAAAAATTCATAGCAACCCGTCAGATATTTATAAAATTTGTTAATTTTGATTTTTTATGAACTGCCATATAAACATCTGACGCCTTAATAGTTGCTTTATTTTTTTATAACAATTGAAACATGTAAAAAAAAAATGACCGACATATTTATAGCCGCCCGTTTAAAATCTGTTTTATTCAATAGATTTAAGTTCTCTGAGAAAGAAAATAACTGTATCTGACACCTCAGTTGTTGCTTTATTTTTTTATAACAATTTAAATATGTAAAAAAATAACCAATTAATGAGTGTATTTATTTTTATTATTATTATTATTATTATGTATTTCCAAAAAAGGTCAAACAAATCAAGCCTAACCATTAAAAAAATTGTTTTTACAACAGTAAAAAAAATTTATGTTGCCTGAGCTACGAAATTATTTGACGGGCTCTCCAAATCAAATGCAGCACTTCACGCGTCAGATGTATATATTTTTTGCATAAGGGGACATTATTCTACAAAATAGTATGAACATCTGACGGGCTGTTAAAAAAAAGTTTCCTCATTTTTTTAACATCTTTGTCCCGCTATAAAATAAAAACGCAGCGGTGAATAATAATACGTCAGATATACATATTTCTGTTTTTGTAATAATCAAATCACCCTAAATCTTAAATATCTGACGGGCTGCTAAAAACAATTTTTTTTGGGTCATTTTTTTTTGTTTAATTCACTCTACTTTTTTTAAGCAGTGGCGTAGGCTTCTAAAAACTATATTTTCTTGAACTGGAGAACATGATATATATCAAAATGTATTTATCTGCCAGATTGCTGTATGTCACCCTAGGTAAAAAACTTGACGACTTTGACAACCTATCAGGGGTAAAAGCAGCGTATTTTATGACTGACAATTTAATTTTAATATACAGCTATACTAAATTAACAACTATCATAACAAATTTTGCGGGCTGCTATGATGACCAAATTTTGGTTGCTGCCTCCCGGTCTATAATATATACTTTATTTTTACAAAACAAAATATCTAATACTCGCTCGTGATAGGGTTCCGTAGCCATTCTCAATAGTATTCTCTGCTTGTGAATACGAATCGAGAGGCTTTTTCATGTTGACGAAAAGGTGTAATCTCTATAAAATTAGAGAAGGGAAACACTTTGATAACGACTTTGGAAGCAAATATCTCGTGACTGTAGGGTTGAAACTAAAGGTCCTAAAACATTTTTGTTGCCTTTTAGGAGACCTATGTAAAGACATCTAGCTTAATGGGGTAGGTGAAAAAAAAACCGGATGACTGCAATTTTTTTAATATTTTGAATTATTTTTGAAACGGTGTGAATTTGATAAGAATTGCAGGGACCATTATTATTTATAACTTGTGTCCGTGTCCCATTCATTTTTTAACTAGCTAAGATTTAAAAAAAATAGTATTATACACTCACAAGGGGAGTTCACGGTGCATGGATGAAGGATTTCAGTCAGCTTTTGGGAGGTGAAACAAGAGTTAAAATAAAAATACACGTGTCCGAGCATTCAATCTCATGGGCATTATTAATAAAGATATTTAATTTTATAAATTGTTATATTTCATATATACAAACTGTATTATGTGGCCAAGTGGTTAGCATGCTAACATGTACCTAACACGGTGAACGCTGGTTCGAAACTCAATCAAAAATTTGGGAATTTTACGTTTCATATTTATTTGCAATTGTTTTTTTTAACTTTTATTATTATCTTATACATATTTTGCCTACATCTCGTTCAAACGTTGATTTTTTAAGGTAGAAAATATTAGTATCGATAATGCATGTTTCTGGATTAAAAAAAAATCAATGTTTGAACGAGATGTAGGCAAAATACATATGTATAAGAAAGAACATACCTATAATAAAAAGTAAGTAAACAATAAGGTACAAATAAAAAGTAAAATTCCCAAACCGAGTTTCGAACCAGCGTTTACCGCGTTAGGTACATATTAGCATGCTATAATATATAATATATAATAATTGTCAAAATTTATCTTTATTATAATGCAAATTAGATTGAATGCTCGGACACGTGTATTTTTATTTTAACTCTAGTTTCACCTTCCAAAAACTGACTGATATCCCCAAACATGACCATGCACTCCCTTTGCCAATACAATGTAGGTACAAGAAAGTCACAGGTCACCAATGGCAATTTTTTATGCATAACGAAATGGGTTTTTATTATAAAATACTAGCTGACCCGACAGACGTTGTCCTGTCTTAACTATGAATATTGAATTCGAATTGGTAATACTTTACTATAAAATTAAAAATTAATAGGGGTTGATCGTAGAAGGGTGAAAATTAAGAGTAATATGATTTTTTTTATTCTAAGGTCATGACAAAATAAAAATAAAAATCATGCCAAAAAAAATTAAAGTTTTTAATTAATAAATAAAAAATAGGGGTTGATCGTAGAGGGGTGAAAATTTAGGGTTGTATGTATTTTTGTATGATGTATCATAAAAAAATAAAAACATCAAATTTTGTCCAAAAAAATTTTTTTTTAACATTTAGGGGGATGAAAAATAGATGTTGTCCGATTCTCCACCCTAGCCGATATGCACGCTAAGATTCACAAAAATCGGTCGAGCCGTTTCGGAGTAGTTTAATTACGCACACCGTGACACGAGAATTTTATATATTAGAATTAGTTATTTTTAATTTTCACCATGTATTTTGCCTAACAATAAGTTTTATTTATAATTTATTACAAAAATTGCGAAATATCGAATGCGATTCTAATAAATAACGAATAACGCCCATTTTTTGATGATTCGATCTACTTTAAATGTTATTGTTAGGAAATTTCCAGTTTTATATCAGTTGTGATAAAAAAATTGGTGTTGTTGTCTAATAAATAATAATATTTTTAATTAAAGTAATAAATTATCACTGTATATGACTCATTATTAATAGGTAACATTTTATTTATAAAAAATTGTTCAGGTAATATCATAATCATGACGTCCAAGGGAAATACAAAATTTAATTTTTAACCACGTCAGTTTTTCTATTTCACTATTCTGATTACAAAAAAAGTTGTAGGGAATCGTGATTGTTTAATCTATTATTACAGTGGTGCACATTGAAAATTTCCAGGGAGTATGAAAACCCTTAGCATGTTTGAGGTTTCATAAAGTAAAATTAATCACAATTAGTTGATTAGTTAATCGTTCGTTTTCAAATAATGATTCATATTAATCCTAAACGCTATCACGGTTAGTTAACGGATGATTTACTAACCATGATTGTTTTTACTTTTTGCATCCGGCCATAATAATACAAAATTCGGTTGGGAAATGTTATACACCCTTAAATTTAATAGCTGTTTTCCTAGTTTTAACCGAATTGATGGTGCCAAATCGGTTTAAATATTAAGCTTACGTCAAATAATAGAGTATTTGCATTTTTAGGGGTTTGTAGAAAAATAGGAACCCTTAGTTTCGCAAATGTCCGCCCGTCTTGAAAAATTTTGACATAATAAAATAAAATTTGGTATACGGTTGTAGATTGATGACCCAAAAACAGAAATGATAAGATTTTAGAAAAAATCATTTTTTAGCTCCCCTTTCCATACAATAAAAAGTGTATTAAAATAAAATTAACCTACCCAATTGAGTGAGGTTTTTGATTTTAACCCTTCAATCACGATGTATTTGCTCTTTAAAAGTCATTATCAGAGCGCCCCCCTCTCTATTTTCTAAATTATCGATTCATAAAATATGAAAAAATTCCAGAATGTAACTTTTAATTAGTACTTTCACTGAAAACTATAACGAACACTGACAAAAATATTTTGGACCCCCTTTCATAGACTGAAGAGTGAACTCACATTTTTTGATAGGCCTTCTAAAAAGCAACAAAAATATTAAATGACTTTTTGATTTCAACCATTCAGTCACGATATATTTGTTTTTCAATGTCGTTATCAGAGTGTTCCCCCTCTATTTTCTAAACTATCGATTTAAAAATCTGAAAAAGGTCTTAAGGTATTACGTGGTAATTTTTTATTTTTAATACATACTTATTATTATTTTTAATTTATACCTACATGGGTAAGAGATGAGGGCACCAAAAACCTAACATTCTGTTCTGGTTCATAACCTTTCTTAGTCCACCACTGTACGCGCCACTGCTTATTATATTAATAAATAATTAATTTTAATTAACAATTACGTAAATTTTATTCAAATTTGCACCCTTTTACTAGTTCTGTGAAATTATCAAGTGAACTAACCAGTTTGTGACAACAATACGTAGAAGATTATCATCACATTTATCAATATATTGTAATTATAACTATAACATATAATATATATGCATCTTTGTCGTCGGCTGCCGTGGTAAACAAACGATTTCTAGAACAAGTTTAAAAAGGTGTCTTATAAAACGATGTCTTCGCGATCATACCGTTTATTCAAAACATGAAGATCGCGGTGTTCGGGGTTCTGTTCTGTTCATTGTTAGTTACCTCGTGGGCATACCCGGGGAAAAACTATTTCTATGTAGATGTACATGAACCAAATGTAAGGGATATTAACTATGGAGAAGTAAAGAGATTCAGGAATATCGATATATTTTCGCAAGACAATGCCAAACCAGATTTTGTTAAAGTTGATATCGTTTATGATAAATCAGAACCCGAAGAAATTAACAACAATAAAAATGTGAAAGCAGAGGTTGATATTCCTGTGGAACCAAGTGAAGCTAACAATGAAAAAGATTTGAAAGTAGAAGTTGGTAGTCCGGTAAAAGCAAGTGCAGCTAACAATGAAAAAGATTTGAAAGTAGAAGTTGGTAGTCCGGTAAAAGCAAGTGAAGCTAACAATGAAACAGATTTGAAAAAAGATATTGGTAGTCCTGTAAAGACAAGTGAATCAAACAATGAAAAAGATGTTGGTAGTTCTGATGCTGTCAAAAAGAGTGAATCTAACAATGAAAAAGTTACTGATTTGAATGAAAAAGAAACTAAAGTTGATATAAATGCAAATGTTGAAGAAAAGGAAGAAAATATTGTAAAACCAATCGAAAAAGAACCCGATACGAATGACAATGTCGATAGTCCTGTTGAAGAAGAAAATGTTGAACCAATTGTACCGATTTTGAAAGCTGACAACAATGAAAATTTGGGAAGGGTTTTGTACAATGGGGCACAAATTTTGAAAGTGACGTTCCACGAAAGAAAAATCCTTAAAGAGTTGCAGACTTTGTATGAAATGAAAGGTTAGTAAAAGTAAAATTAGTAAACTTTCTTGTAGTTCCATTGTTGTAAGAAAAACCGTTATATTTTTGTGCTGAATACAAATTAGCCACGTCGTGAATTTAGTGCGTATGAAGGAGGGAGGCTATAGTTGAAACTTGTTTGTTGTACTGATTATCTGTATGCAAATTCGTTATATTTGGCTATATAGTTTTAATTTATGTATAGTAGTTCATAGCGTTAGAGTTCTAGATATTATTTTTACGATGATAATGGATGGGGATAAAATAAATGCAAAAACTATGTAATTTTAATGTGTATAATTTTATATTTACGTTATATTAGAAAATATTTATACAGGGTGTCCCATTTTAATCTATCACCCCCCTAATTTTTGTTATCTATCAATTAAATCAAAAAATGCTTCAAATAAAAGTTGTTTGATTTTGAGGGGGACCCAAAATGGCGTTATTATTTTTTTATTTTTTGGACGTCTTCATGGTCAAATAGGACCAACATTTTTTTTTTCAAATGGAAACCTATATTTTTTATTACCGTATCTTATTTTTTGGGAAAAAACAAGCAGCTTTTGTTTTAAATAATTTTTTGTATGACTTCATTTATTTTTAAATATTTAAGAAAATTATTTTAGTTTTTAGATTATCACTAATTTTTTACTCGAAACCCATTAACTTTAGAAGAAAAGTGTAAAAAACAAATAATGTTTTTTTTTAATTTGATGTAACTAGGAGAATGATTTCAGATTTTTTTTAATTTAATTTTTTTTTTGCCTTAATATTTTGAAGAGCAAAATTTAAAAAAAATCCTGATATAATTTTCCTAGTTATATCAGATTAAAATAAACATTTTTTGTTGTCACACTTTTCCTCTAAAGTTAATGGGCTTCGAGTAAAAAATTAGTAAAATTCTAAAATCTAAAATTAATTTTGTTAAATATTTCAAAAAAATGAAGTCATACAAAAAATTATTTAAAACAAAAGCTGCTTGTTTTTTTCCAAAAAATAAGATACCGTAATAAAAAATATAGGTTTCCATTTGAAAAAAAAAGTTGACCATGACGTCCAAAAAATAAAAAAATAATAACGCCATTTTGGGTCCCCCTCAAAATTAAACAACTTTTATTTGAAGCATTTTTTGATTTAATTGATAGATAAAAAAAATAGGGGGGTGATAGATTAAAATGGGACACCCTGTAGTGTTTATTTGCCCTTTTTAATAACAATAGAAAAATTCTAACAAAAAATTAAAATAAATTTAAGATTTCTAGGGGAACATGTTTAGATGGCTCGATTTAAAAATATATAATTTCTAAAGTATTTATTAGCATTTTTTAATAAATGTGTGAAATGCATTGTTGTAGAAAATAATTTATTTATAGAAGCACGGGGAGAGGGTAAATTTTACGTGTGTTTATGCATGTTATTAATATATTAATTTATTGAGTCATTTGATTATCTAAATATTGACTAATGTTCACCAATAATAACGTATCACAATTTTATCACTTTTAATTAGTTTATTTTATTATTCATTGTCGGTTAATTTTAATTTTATCAATGTGTCTATATTTCTCAATTTATTGTTAGACGTCATTGTTGCATGCAAAATTTTTACAATTTAATTTTTGTGTGATGAAACGCTTGAAAAATTAATTGAAATAATTTTACTATTTTTATTAAAAAAAATAAACTTGGAATTTTTTTTACTAGCAGGAAAAATATTTTCTGATATTATTTTAATTTATTCAAACCTTGATTATGTTTATAGAAATATTTCTTGGATAATTATATAATATGATTTTTTTTACCCTTCTTATACATGGACATATGTACAGGCTTATAGGGATGTGAACTGCTCAAAATTTTGGTTCGGTTTTGGTTCGCGGTTCACACAGGTTGTGTCTTCGCTTCGGTTCAATATTTTTAACAGTTCGAACCGGTTTTTATATTTAGGTCCATTAACATTAATTTCGAAATATTATTATTTGTTAAGTTTTCAAAACGAATGTTATTAGTAAAGATTTTGTCATTTTGTCTAAAAATGTGATATAAATGAAAAAATTACATAAAAAAATAGTGAAAATGATTATTGTTTCAATAGATTTTATTTTTATTTATTTTTTGTATTATACTTCATTATACAGATTTTGACAATATGATTTCAAAAATCATAAAAAAAACTAATAGTCGACCACGTATCAAAAACAACTTTTAAAAATAAAGGGATTTCTAAAAAAATGATTCTTACACAAGTTTTTTAAAATCAATCGTAGAATTAAAAAAAAATATATATACAGGGTGCTTCATTTAAAAAAAAAAACTATTGAATATAATTTCCATAATAAATCGAACAAAAAAATATTTTAAATGAACATTCGTTTGAAGATGTTTTTTACGGTTTAAAAATATTGAAGTGTTTAGATAGTTTTGAATAATCCTGTATAAGGGATGTGACCCGCTAAAAATTTTGATTCGGTCCGTGTCTCATAGTGCTTATTTTTTAATTAATAATTAGTTCGTGGTTTAATTTTTGGTTTTATTATCAGTTCGATTTTGCTCATCCTTGGTTTTAAATAATTTATATAGAAAACGTACTTTTTGTATTATCCTAGAAAAATGAAACATTAAATACTCTTTAATTAATGAATTACTTTTAAAGAACTATTTTTTTATTGTTATACATTTTTCAGAAAAATGTTGAACTTTTTTTTTGATAAAATTTTTATTATTTCTATTTTAGAAATATCATGGTGGGGTGGAAACAAAACAACCGTGGACATGTTGGTAAGGTCTGGAAGTGTAAAAAAGGTTAAAAGTCTATTAGAAAGGGAGCATGTACCCTACACTGTTATTATTGAAGATTTACAAGATGCTATCGATCATGAAAATCCTATAATTGAAGAAGATGAAGAACTGACCAACAGAAAAGGTAGAAAAATTAATTAAGAATTCATATACAATATTACATTTTTTTTATTTTTTTTCTGGTGTAGTTATACAAGTAGCATATTTGGTTTTTATCTTTTTGGGCTTTTAAGTAGTCTAAGCTGTAGGCTGTAAGGATGAAGGCTTATTAATATTTGAGAGTTTTAGCGAAAAAAATATACTTGCTGCAAAAAAAATCCGCATTATTACAATATAAGTACTCTGGCAAAAGTGGATAATTAACTTTTCGGCAGTTTTCTTTTTTTTAATTGATATACCGTCTGTTCATTTTCAATCTTGATATAAAAGTTGTTCTGGTTTGAGAGGGAAACATAATAGGGTTATTAAATTTTGATTTACTGGACGTTTTCAAGGTTAATTTAAGATAAACATATTTTTTCAAATAGAAATATGTTTTTATTACGGTGTCTTATATGGAAAAAAATAAGCAAGTTTTTTCTTAAATAATTTTTTGTATGACTTCAATTTTCCAAACATTAACAAAACATTTTTGAATTTTTAAGAATTTTTTTCTAGGAAACTACGAATTTTAGAGAAAAGTTGCAAAAACAAATATGTTATTTTGATTTAAAAAATATTTCAGAACTTTTGCTATTTTATTTTTTGCTTAGATAATAGTACAGTCAAAGCGTCGTAAAAAATAAGGCAACCGTGCATTTTGGGTAGGCAGCAATTTTTTTTAGGTGGGTTCGTAGAGGGATCATCCGTGACTCTAAAACTCATTTTTCGGGTTTCCGAAAGATATTGTTTTTCCGCCATCTTGAAAATAAGGGTGCAATTAGTTTTTTTATTTATCTCCGTAACAGTTAACTTAACAAAAAATTTTTAAGAAGCATTTTTGAAGGTAATCAAAATATCTATAACTTATATTCTTAACTTTTTGGCGTAACATTAAAAATAAAAATGTTATGAGCAAAAAAGGATAAAAAATAGGGGATGAAAATCTTTAAGGCAAGATAACTGTTGTATTTGTAGTCCTACAAAAAAAGTACTCCTGACCTTTTTTGTAGAACTTTTCTTAACAAATAATTAAATCTATTCATTTTTTTATTTGGTTTATTTTTATTGATGTTTCAGCGTTGTTAAGAGAGGTAAATTGAAAGAATAAGAGTTACGTAGGTACAAAAAATTGTCGATACAAAAAAAAGTTTCAAATAAAAGTTGTTCGCTGTAATATTTTCTACAACTTCTATTTTGAAAAAAATATTAAAATTTCATTTGTTTATCCGCTACGCTAACAAAAGAGGCTAAAAGCACACTTTATTAAGTTTTAATATCTAATTAATTATAATGATTTTTTTTAAGTTGTTACCCCTGGAAAAGGAACATTTTATAGTTAAGCACATTCATTGTAAATTTGGGATTGATATCTTGAACTGTTATTGTTTTATTAAACTGTTAATAAATTGTCTTTTGATAAACAGTAAAACATTTTCTATAAACTTTTTTTTTGCACAATTGTTTATATGGGTTCCTGGAAACTTATATAATTGGTTGCCACCATAAAAAAGTCAATTGTTCATTTGTTTGAGAAATGGTGACGCTTTCATATTATTGTAAGATACTATCACCATTTTCAATACTATTGAACAATTGACTTTTTTATGGTGGCAACCAATTATATAAGTTTCCAGGAACCCATATAAACAATTGTGCAAAAAAAAGTTTATAGAAAATGTTTTACTGTTAATCAAAAGACAATTTATTAACAGTTTAATAAAACAATAACAGTTCAAGATATCAATCCCAAATTTACAATGAATGTGCTTAACTATAAAATGTTCCTTTTCCGGGGGTAACAACATAAAAAAAATCTTTATAATTAATTAGATATTAAAACTTAATAAAGTGTGCTTTTAGCCACTTTTGTTAGCGTAGCGGATAAACAAATGAAATTTTAATATTTAAAAAAAAATAGAAGTTGTAGAAAATATTACAGCGAACAACTTTTATTTGAAACTTTTTTTTGTATCGACAATTTTTTGTACCTACGTAACTCTTATTCTTTCAATTGCACACCCAAGCAGGCTCTGCTTGGAAGTGTGTTCTATTATCGTGCTAAATTTTTTTTTCGTATATAAATTGATAAAATGAGCATTATATCTTAAATTTCTTCAGTATTCCACTTACATTTTTACATTTTCTGATAGAAAACATTACAGTCTGCATTTATACTTAGTTTAATATCGATCGGTTTTAATTTTCTGTTATAAAAATATAAATAAAGTTCAATTTGTTGATTTAACCCCCTTTTTTGATAAAAACGCCGAACTGTAGGCTATATTTCGAAATAAATTTGCACCAATCCTTTTGAATTCACTTCATCTATTATCAGAATAGAACCCTATTAAAACTCAACAAAATTGGATAACTAGAAGTAACGAAATTTGCAGTTTATTTAAACAAATATTCATATTTTGACAAGAATTATTTTTACAAATAGAGTAGTTACTCGGTAGTTCATAAGATTACCGTAAGGCGCTATTTCTTCATACGTCACTTCAAATTCCAAGTATTACAATTATTATATTGTGTTAATTAATATATAAATACATGTACATCGATACGTGCTGTATTTTAATTATTTTATTCAAAGCCAATCAATCTTTTTAATCAAGATAAAGTCTGGTAAGTTTGCATTTTTAAAACAAATATATAATGTACATATACATATACCTAACCTATAAACGTTACATTGTTGTTTCATTTTAAATGCTCTGCTAGACATCAGATGAACACAGCTGTTATCGCTGCAATATGTGGATGTATTTATCTTTCTAATTATTATTATTAATTAATTAATTTACTTTATACATTTTACAAAAAAAATATTTTATATAAAAATTGTAAATTAAAATGATTGTTGTTTTATTACTATACATCCTAAATTTAAATAAAAACGGTAATAATCAATTGATATCAAGATTCATTGTTGATTTTCTAAAAAATCTTAATGAGTGATAAACTTCATATTATATATTTATATAATATTAATTACCTCCAATATTTTTTTCAAACATCCTTTTAAGTTTCACCAATTATATTGTTTCGTATTTATTTGATATTATAAATTAATACATTTTTTTATGTTTGAGGGGTGTGCATTTTATGGCCTAGCCATAGTATTTACCTCTCTTAACAACGCTGAAACATCAATAAAAATAAACCAAATAAAAAAATGAATAGATTTAATTATTTGTTAAGAAAAGTTCTACAAAAAAGGTCAGGAGTACTTCTTTGTAGGACTACAAATACAACAGTTATCTTGCCTTAAAGATTTTCATCCCCTATTTTTTATCCTTTTTTGCTCATAACATTTTTATTTTTAATGTTACGCCAAAAAGTTAAGAATATAAGTTATAGATATTTTGATTACCTTCAAAAATGCTTCTTAAAATTTTTTTGTTAAGTTAACTGTTACGGAGATAAATAAAAAAACTAATTGCACCCTTATTTTCAAGATGGCGGAAAAACAATATCTTTCGGAAACCCGAAAAATGAGTTTTAGAGTCACGGATGATCCCTCTACGAACCCACCTAAAAAAATTGCTGCCTACCCAAAATGCACGGTTAAATGACGCTTTGACTGTACTATAAATCGTATAGCAAAAAAAATTCTGAAATAATTTCCAAGTTTTATATTAGATCAAAATAAATATTTTTTTTTACATTTTTTTTTCTAAAATTGATGGTTTCCCAGTAAAAAAATTCTTTAAAGTCCAAAAATTTATATTTTGTTAAATATAAAGTAAAAAAATATTTAAGAAATATTTAAGACAAGAGTTGCTTGTTTTTTTTTTAAATACCCTTAAAAAATTAGTTTTCTATTTGAAAAAAAGTGTCCTTTGTTTGACCTTGAAAATGTCAACTAAATTAAGAAATAATAACGCCTATTCGTTCCCCCCTCAAAACTTTTAAACATTTTTTTAAATGCTTTATTAGAAAAAATGTAGAAAAACATACTACAAAGAAATAGACGTAGCAAAATTTTTTTAGTGTGATTTTTGCAGTAGATGTATATGTCCAGTGCAGTGTGCAACGAAACGTTGGGCGAAAAAATAACATACTATTTTTTAATAGAAGAAAATCTGATATTAATTTATAATCGTTGTACATTTTTTCAGTGAAACGCCTAAAACCTGGTCGCACTTATTTGGGCGCTATTTTGGGCTTTAACTCGCTGGGGTCTTCCATGGAATATTGGCCCTTAGCTAATTGGGGTACCTGCGTATGTAATGCATCTGTCTTTGTCCCTATAAATGCTGTGCATACTCAAATAAACATATTGTAAATGTGTTAATTTACTCTCCTTTGATTAGGGGTTGTTTTATACCCCTAAATTTCATACAGGGTAACCCAACTAAAACGAAACGGCCCCGCTTTTGGTCATTTAAAATAAGATTTTGAAAAAACGTTCAATAACGTCGATTTTGCTTTCAAGGAAGACATTTTTTGCTATAAAATTTTTGCAAGAATATTTTCAATCCTCAACGCTATGAGTACAACCCTTTAAATTTTAAATAGCATGATAGGGCAACTGATACTTCATTTGAAGGTTTTTATTCATTCTAAACAAGCTGCTTTTTTTTCAAATTTGTTTAGTTTTCGTCGTTATTCACATTTTTAATTCCATGAATGCATTGATTTTCTGATAAAAAAAAACAAACATTTACAACTAAAATTCAAAACAAAGTAGGCTTATTTTCTTATCAAATAATTAATTACCAACATCCAAAACATTAATTAATACAATAAATGTTCAAATTTGATGTTAGTAATTTTTTTTTAATTATTTGATAAGAAAATAAGCATATTTTGTTTTGAATTTTAGTTGTATGTAAATGTTTGTTTTGTTCATCAGAAAATCAATGAATTCATGGAATTAAAAATGTAAATAACATGACTAAAACAAAAAGCACCTTGTTTAGAATGAAAAAAACCTTTCAAATGAGGTATCACTTGCCCTATTATGCTATTTAAAATTTTAAGGATTGTGCTCATGGCGCTGAGGGTTGAAAAGATTTTTGAAAAAAATTAATAGCAAAAGATGTCCCCCTTGAAAGCAAAATCGACGTTCGAGCGTTTTTTCAAAATCTTATTTTAAATGACCAAAAGCGCAGACGTTTCGTTTTAGTTGGGTCATTCTGTATAATATTTAGTATTGGATATTGAGTAATTGTTATTATATTCATAATAAATAGAATTAAATAAGGTGAAACATGATAACACTAATAATAATAGATAATGCATATTTACCCATGGAAACCACAAGACAGGTGTTTTCTGTGGTTTTGTAATTTTGGTTTATGACTGATTTGTTTATTTCTAATCACGTTTATTTGGCAATGCCCTTTTACAGTATTTATAGGGACATTATCATTTTCTTCACTTCATTTAATATTTATTGTCAGAACCCAAAAAATTCACTTGTCCAACATTAGTTAAACTGGTCGTACTTTTTATTCACATAATACGAGTATTTTTTAATTTATGTAAATTATCGTGACTCACAGGGCTGTGAATGTGCTTAAGTTCTTTTTTGGAGCAATTATACTTGTATTTAAGTACTCTATAAGTTTTTATACTTGTACTTGATTAAGGGGGGATGCCACTGTGATGGGTCGCTGGTGATTGCGATTTTGTTTTATTTATTTAATTAATTATTTTAGGATTGAGGGAAAAGTCTGTTATTAGGATACTTTTGAATATGTTTTGACCAATGTTTATTAAAAAATATTAGAAAATTACAAAGTTATAAAATGCAATATGGTGCATTCTATATCTCAATGGTAGTTCAGATGAAAAAAAAACTATGTTTTTTTTAAAGTAATTTTTGACAAAATGGAAGCGCTTTAATTTTTCTTACTTATTTGATTTTTTTTTGTTAACTCAAGAGACTTACGCTTAGGTTTTACTTAGACTTAGGCCCCCCATACACCTACAATATAACTGTGCAATATTATTATTGCACAATTGTATTGAAATATACCTTGCGCCTACACGTTCAATAATATTGAATCTTGAATTATTCGCGTCAATATTTTCGTCGGAGCAACATGTGTGATGATGATGATTTGGCTGCAGCTATGCTGATGATTTTGCTGACAAAACAAAAAAAACGAAAGAAGGCCAGTGTACACTCATGAACGTCTTTTAAAATAAGTTTATAAATATTCGTGCGTGCGTACGGGACCGCTCCGAACAGTAGACTAAAAAATATGGAGGGCTATATTTTGCTGGAAAATATTTTTTCGGAACGTATAAATGTGGAAAGTATTTTTTCTGAAACATATTTACTTGGAACGTATTACTTCAGAAAAATATTTAATTGGAAAATATTTTGTAGGAACCATATTTTGTCGGAAATTTATTTCGTCGGAAATGTATTTCTTCGGAAACATATTTCATTGGAACCGTATTTTGTTGGAAAATATTATATTGGAATTTATTATCAAGGCTGTGTACGTACTTAGTACTTACACAGGAACGTGCCGCGGTTTCAACCGCGGCTTCGACCGCGACTTCGACCGCGGCTTCGACCGCGGCTTCGACCGCGGCTTCGACCGAGGCTTAAACCGCGGCTTCGAACGTAACTTCGACCGCGGCTTCGACCGTGGCTTCGACCGTGGCTTTGACCGCGGCATCGACCGTGGCTTCGACCGTGTATACATTTTTATATATAAGTATATAGTTTAATTTAAAATATACCCGTGTATGTAATTAATATAAAATGCAAATATTATTAAATTTCTTATTGATCAGGCTTCCGCGGTGTATAATTTTATGAATAAATAACATATCTTTTATGAATTTTTTACAAATATTTTATTTAAATAATTTAATGTGATGATAATTATTATCAAAAACTATTTACAACAAATACGTATTAAGGCAGATTTAAAGCCCTTTTCGATAAGGTAACGTTTTCTCGGAAACAAAGTAAAATGTATTATCTTATTTGTAATAATTTATATAATTAATGAAGTCAGACACGCATTAAGGTAAATTTGGGCCCCGTTTCTAAATATTTTTAATTTTAAGAGAAATAAAAAAATAACATTAATTGTAAGTTGTTATAAACATTAACTACATAAAAACAAAGTCAGTCACGTATTAAGGAAAATTTAATGCCTTTTTTTCAAATATAACGTTATCTCAGAAACAAAGTAACATATATATCCTAATCTGTAATAATTTATATAATTAATTAAGTCAGACACGTATTAAGGTAAATTTGGGCCCCGTTTCTAAATATTTTTAATTTTAAGAAAAATAAAAAAATAACATGAAATAGTAAGTTGTAGAAAACATTAACTACATAAAATTTAAGTCAGTGACGTATTAAGGCAAATTTGGGCCCCGTTTTTAAATATTTTTAATTCTAAGAAAAATAAAAAAAATAACATGAAATAGTAAGTTCTAATAAACATTAACTACATAAAATTAAAGTCAGTGACGTATTAAGGAAAATTTAATGCCCTTTTTTTCAAATATAACGTTATCTCAGAAACAAAGTCACATATATAACCTAATTTGTATTTATTTAAAAGTTTAATTATGAAAGATAAGTATTAAGGAAAATTTGGGCCCCGTTTTGTTAATATTTTATTTTTATTTTTTTAAATAACAAAACAACATGAGATACCAGTAAGTTGTATCAAACGTTAACTATACAAAACTAAGTAAGTCACGGATTAGGGTTAATTTAATGCCTTATTTAATTTATAATTTTTTATCATAAACGAAGCAAAATGTATTATCTAATTTGTAATCATTAACAAGATTAATTAAGTCAGACACTTATTGAGGAAAATTTAGGTCCCGTTTAATAAATATTTTAAATTCTGAGAAAAAAATATGTACAACATGAGATAATATGTTGTATCAAACGTTAACTATACAAAACTAAGTTAGTCACGTATTAAGGCTAATTATAGCCATGGCTAAATGTATTAGGCACTTGTTATTATGATGAATAAATTTGGAACTAAGTAATTTTGAAAAAAACTAATGGGTTAAAATGCAGTTTACGGTAACTAATTCTAATGAATCTGAGAAAATAACAGTGTAGTCATAGATAACATAAATACATAGAGTGGGTGTACTTTATTTGGAGAATGGCGCGATTTTTAAAATTTATATTATTAAAGATTTCTTAATTTACGTGTTTTTTAATTATTTTATTTCTGTTTTGTATCGGCCTCTCCAAACAGGTGGCCATTAATATAAATTGGCGGGATTTTATCTATTATTTTCTATATATAAGTACTTATGTATTTTATTATGCAAAAACTTTATTTTTTGATGTTTAATTATTATAAATTGTATTTTTATTATTTGATGCATTAGACTCATAATTAACCGTAAACAAGGATTTTCAATGATTTAATTATTTGTTTGGCGCGATTTTCAAAAATCAAAATATTGATTTATCTAGCATGGAATTATTAGTTTTCGTTTTTATATAAATTTAGAAGCAATAATCACATTTATAAATCCGTTACAGATTTTAAATGTATAAAATCGTTTATATTTAAACCAATTGTTTTATTATACGTTTTGGGCGGGGCGTACTTCATTTGGAGAATGGCGGGATTTTTAAAATTTAATATTAAAGATTTATAATCTAACGTAAATAAACAAATCTTTAATAATATAAATTTTAAAAATCCCGCCATTCTTCAAATGAAGTACGCCCCGCCCAAAACGTATAATATAACAATTGGTTTAAATATAAACGATTTTATACATTTAAAATCTGTAACGGATTTATAAATATAATTATTGCTTTAAAATTTTTTCTGACTTCTTTTTGACAATCGCGTTATATATTTAATATAAATTTCGGAAACTTCTCAGTAAGTGTGAAGAAGAAAACGAGACAACATACAAGAAATATTCAACTATAAAAAGTAAAATTAATAATCACATGATATTTGAATTTTGAAAATCGCGCCAAACAAATAATTAAATCATTGAAAATCCTTGTTAACGGTTATTTATGAGTCTAATGCATCAAATAATAAAAATACAATTTATAATAATTAAACATCAAAAAATAAAGTTTTTGCATAATAAAATACATAAGTACTTATATACAGGGTGTCCCAGGACTGTGTCAAAGCTCATTATTTCATATTATTATAAGAATTAGAAGAAAACTTTAAATGCAAAAGTTGTCAAGCTAAAGTAGCGGCATAGTTTGAAAATAGTTACAATTATACAGGTTGACCCATAACTGCGTTACAAATCAAACTTATGTTTTTTTAAATACAAACTATATATTTTTATTTGATAATCTAATAGCATTCATTTTTCTGAGTATATTGGTATATCATGTATAGGATTATACAGAGGGGTTTAGAAATAATGACCAATTTTGTAAGAAAATAGGAACATTTTCAACACCTTGTAGTTTTCTAATTACAACAAAAAAATATTGTTTTATGTTTGAAGTAGTTTTGGTATATTCTCTATTATTGCGATATTATGTCAAACATTTACAAAATTGTATTATTTGTACAGGTTGTATCAAAACACAGAACCTAGTTTTTTTCAAATTTTTCAAATGGAACACCCTATACATTTTTACATTTTCGAATTGCCTGTTCAGTTCTCAACACATTTTACAAACCATGCCCTATACCTAAATCCAACCATTAAAGAGTTATTTATTTTATTTTAAAATCTTAAGATGTTTTATAAAAACAATACAACTTTATTAAAATCAAAAAAACAGTTTGCTTAAAAATAACTTAACAAACTAATAGAATTTACAAACTTTAACAACATAAAAATTTAATTATTTTATGGAATATAATAAAGTTGTATTGTTTTTTAAAAAATCTTAAGATTTTAATATAAAATTAATAACTTATTAACGGCTGGATTTAGGTACAAAACATGTGTAAGCCCCGCCCACTTTATGTATTTATGTTATCTATGACTACACTGTTATTTTCTCAGATTCATTAGAATTAGTTACCGTAAACTGCATTTTAACCCCAATTTTATTCCATGAACCTGCATCACTTCAGAAAAGAGTTTTTTAAAGGTTTTTTTCCTATTTTGTAGAGAGATTCGCTCCAAAATACGGTCCTGTCTCGCACTGGTTTTTTATTTTTGGCCACTTTTGATTCGATTTATCTTCCCAAAAGTCATTAAGGCATCTAATAAAAATACCTATAATCCCTAATTCCCCTGAAATATGTTAATTTAAGCAAAATGTCTAAAATCACTAGGTGCCTAATACATTTGGCCATGGCTGTATTGTACTATCTTAAATATAATGAAAAAATACTATATGGTATTATTAATTATGTTCTGTGAAACAAAAGTTTTTAAGTGAGTCGTGTATTAAGTAGATTTAAAACCTTTTTTCATGTAACGTAGTCCCAAAAACAAAATAAAGAATATGAATGTAAAAAAATAATTGCTACAAAGAAAGCCAGTCACATATTTAGGTAGATTTAAGGCCCTGTTTACATTAACATTCAGAAATAAATTTAATTATATTATGTTGTTTAAAAAAACTACAAAAAATTTAAGCTAGGCGTGTATTAAGTACAAGCTAAGCTATTTCTTTTACGTATTCATCATAAACAAAATAATTAATAGAAATAAGTATTTCTTATTAAAGAAAGAATAACTAATTAAGCCAAATGGTCTGCAACACATATTCTATAACATTTTTCTTGAAAATTAAAATATTTATAATACGGGGCCCAAATTTTCCTCAATAAGTGTCTGACTTAATTAATCTTGTTATTGATTATAAATTAGATAATACATTTTGCTTCGTTTATGATAAAACATTATTTTTTAAATAAGGCATTAAATTAACCTTAATACGTGACTTACTTAGTTTTGTATAGTTAACGTTTGATACAACTTACTATTGTTATCACTATTGTTATTTAAGTTATTTGTTTTGTTATTTAAAAAATAAAAATAAAATATTAACAAAACGGGGCCCAAATTTTCCTTAATACGTGTCTTTCATAATTTAACTTGTAAATGATTACAAATTAGGTTAAATATATTGTTTCTGAGATAACGTTATATTTGAAAAAAAGGGCATTAAATTTTCCTTAATACGTGACTGACTTTAATTTTATGTAGTTAATGTTTATTAGAACTTACTATTTCATGTTATTTTTTTATTTTTCTTAAAATTAAATATATTTAGAAAACGGGGCCCAAATTTTCCTTAATACTTATCTTTCATAATTAAACTTGTAAATAATTACAAATTAGGTTATATATGTGACTTTGTTTCTGAGATAACGTTATATTTGAAAAAAGGGCATTGAATTTTCCTTAATACGTGACTGACTTTAATTTAATGTGGTTAATGTTTATTAGAACTTACTATTTCATGTTATTTTTTTATTTTTCTTAAAATTAAAAATATTTAGAAAACGGGGCCCAAATTTACCTTAATACGTGTCTGACTTAAATAATTATATAAATTATTACAAATAAGATAATACATTTTACTTTGTTTCCAAGAAAACTTTATATTTGAAAAAAGGGCATTAAATTTTCCTTAATACGTGACTGACTTTAATTTAATGTGGTTAATGTTTATTTGAACTTACTATTTCATGTTATTTTTTTTCTTAAAATTACAAAAATTTAGAAAACGGGACCCAAATTTACCTTAATACGTGTCTGACTTAAATAATTATATAAATTAATACAAATAAGATAATACATTTTACTTTGTTTCCAAGAAAACTTTATATATGAAAAAGGGCATTAAATTTTCCTTAATACGTGACTGACTTTAATTTAATGTGGTTAATGTTTATTTGAACTTACTATTTCATGTTATTTTTTTTTTTCTTAAAATTAAAAATATTTAGAAAACGGGGCCCAAATTTACCTTAATACGTGTCTGACTTAATTAATTATATAAATTATTGCAAATAAGATAATACATTTTACTTTGTTTCCGAGAAAACGTTATATTTGAAAAAAGGGCATTAAATTTTCCTTAATACGTATTTGTTGTAAATAGTTTTTGATAATAATTATCATCACATATTAAATTATTTAAATAAAATATTTGTAAAAAAATTCATAAAAGTTATGTTATTTATTCATAAAATTATACACCGCGGAAGCCTGATCGTGATCAATAAGAAATTTAATAATATTTGCATTTTTTATTACATGGCCGAAGCTGCGGTCGAAGCCGCGGTCGAAGCCACGGTCGAAACCGCGGCCGAAACCACGGCCGAAACCGCGGCCGAAACCACGTTCGAAGCCGCGGTCGAAACCGCGGCCGAAACCGCGGTCGTAACCGCGATCGAAGCCGCGGTCGAAGCCACGGTCGAAGCCGCGGTTTAAGCCACGGTCGAAGCCGCGGCACGTCCTCCTGTGTAAGTACGTACGCAACGGGATTGTGAAGTACACAGCCTTGATAATAAATTCCAATATAATATTTTCCAACAAAATACGGTTCCAATGAAATATGTTTCTGAAGAAATACATTTCTGACGAAATATGGTTCCTACAAAATATTTTTCCAACATAATATTTTCAAACCTAATATTTTCCAATAAAATACGATTCTGACAAAATATTTTTCCAAATAAAAATTTTTCCATTTATTTACGGTTCCGATCAAATATTTTCCAATTTTATATGCGCCCCCAAAAATATTGTACAATAAGCCCTACAGACGACACAATGAAAAAATATGGCGCAATAAAATTTAAACTCGCTCAAACTTTTCTAAAAGCATTGTGCAATCTTCAATATGATTCCTAAACGGTCAATAATATTGGACAATCCGTGATATTGCACAATAAAATTGATCGTCTATGGGCCGCCTTAGTTAGCCATAGTAATAACGACATTTTTCGTTAAAAAAGTTAAAAATTAGACAATTAGTTAGTGTTCGAGTTTTTGCATGGACTAGTCTGAAAAAAGTCATTTAAAGAAAAACGCTATTAAAAGTTTAGGTACTTTTTTTATTTATTGAAACTTTGATTTGGTATTTTTGGAGATATTTTGAATCTATAAATATTAAAAAATCGATTTTTGACCCATCACAGAAGTGTTCCCCCTAAAATACTGTTTCGAAAAAGAACATACTTTAAAATTGGACTTACAAATGTATTTAATACAACTTTTCTCTAGTAAAATCATTTGTACTGGCAAGTAGTACTTGTACATAAGTACATATTTTATAGATTAATTTTACTTGTACTTTGTACTTGACAAAATAAATTGCACTAGTATGAGAGTAATGACGTAGTACTCTTTGGATAAACAAAGTTCCGTGTTTCATTAGCTTCTCATTAGTAATTACAAATAAACTCGCTTCATAAATACATTATTATTTCCTATGCATGGCATGCTTTATTAATTTTCAAACAAACTAATAAAAAAATCATTATTTTCCCTACAATTCTGACGAAAACCAAATTTATTCTCAGGTCACCGTCTAACATGGAGTGCATACCATCGTTTCGATGATATCATGGGATACATAGACTACCTAGCAAAAACATACCCGAATATATGTTCAGTAAAAACCATTGGTTCATCTGTCGAAGGAAGACCTTTAAGAGTACTAAGGATCTCGAATGGTAACCCTAGTAACAAGGCTATATGGATTGACGGAGGTATGCATGCCAGGGAATGGATTTCACCGGCGACTGTGACTTACATTATCAACCAAATTGCTGAAGATTATGAGTCGAATTCGCAGTTGTTCAAGAATATTGATTGGTATATCTTACCTGTTGCTAATCCGGATGGGTATGAGTATACCCATGTCATGGATAGGTTGTGGAGGAAGAATAGGTCTGGAAGTGGACGGTGCTCGGGAACGGATTTGAATAGGAACTTTGGGTATGTGGTTTAATATACTAAGGTTCGATACGAGATGCTGTTTTTTTTTTAATGTTCCGGATCGAAATCGAATAAAGGAACATTTTTGGAATCAACACTGTTTTTGTTTGTCTGTCAAAGCCTTCTAGCTACTGAATCGTTGTTTGACTTAGAAAGTTGATTATAGTAAATTCTGGATCAATGATAGACCTGGGTTATAAAAATATGATTTTTAAACTTCTGACATTTTTTGATCGAAGTAAAAAAGTTACAAACGTATAAAAGCTGTCTAAAAGAGACCAATAGGTCTCAAAAGACAAATTTATTATTAAAAAAAAGTTACAAAAACGATATGTCACTTATACTTACTATCGAAAAAATGTAAGAACATTTTTATTGTAATAGTTCATTGTTTCCAAATATTCATTTGTTATTTTGATTGTTGCTATTGTGATTTTTGTTTAACAATTTTTGTTTTTCATGGCCTACTTAAATTTTGTGATAAAATACTTCTAAAACATCACTGGCATTTAGTACTTTGGCTTATTTTCTAAAATAAATATGACAAGTGACATATCATTGTAAAGTAGGGTAAAAAACACATTCAAATATGGTATAGCGAACATAGTGGTCCATAAGAAAAACTAAAGTTAGAGATTGTAACTCGGAAACTAAAAATGATATAAAAATTCTAAACACATCAATTAATTCTAGATAAAAAAGTGCTTTAAAAAACCGCAAACAAAAAGTACCTATCTACTTTGACAAAAATGTTATAGCCATTTAAAGAAATTCCAAATTTTCAGTTTTTTGGATATACCGCCTAAACCACATAAAATTATTAATATTTTTGGATGTAGTAATACTCACCCATTTCTTACAAATATTACATCTTATTCAACCAAATCTGTATCTCTTACCGTTTAGGATATCCTCATGCATTTCATGCTTACCCTGTATATCATTTTTTGAAAGCTTTTTTAATTGAGAAAATGATAAATGTTTTAGCTACCGTTGGGGAGGAAAAGGAAACTCCAAGAATCCTTGTGCTGAAACATACGGAGGGTCCTCTGCTTTCTCCGAACCAGAGACAAGAGCTATTAAGAACTTCTTTGAATCTTCCGGTGCTGATTTCCAAGCCTACGTGTCCTTCCATTCGTACGGTCAATACATTCTGTATCCTTGGGGATATGATAAAGTAGTACCTCCAGATTACAAAGATCTTGAAAGTGTAGGACAAAAAATAGCTCAGGTACAACAATTAAATTTTATTGAAAAAGTGTTTCAAACTTCATAAAAAGTCTTCGTCAGGAGTGAACTAATTTTTTTTTAAATTTTTTTAGGCGATAAGAGGTACTGGAGGATTTAATTACAAAGTTGGTGCAGCTGCTAATACTTTATACCCAGCATCGGGAGGGTCAGACGATTGGGCTAAAGGAATATTGAAAATAAAATACGCATACACTATTGAATTGAGAGATTCAGGACGATATGGATTCATCTTACCTGCAAATTATATTGTACCAACGGCAACTGAGGCTTTCGCTGGTGTTAAAGTCGTAGCGGAAGCTATTAGTTAGTTATTTATTGTTATTGTATTTTATTTTATAAGTTATTTTTGTACAAGATTTTAAATATACATTTATAAAATAATAATGTTTTTTTATTTAATTTTTCATTTTTATACATTTTATTAGAAAATATCAATTGTAGTCTGATATTCTCACCTAATTATTTAATATATAGTTTATTGTTTTAATTACACTGCCGTGCAAATGTCTTTGGACACCTATAATTTTGAGGGTAAATATGTATATAGATTTCAGCCAGTAAAAATTCTCAAAATAGCGAAAAGAATATTTTTACTCGCATTCAAAATAGTAAAAAATCAATTTCTCGTTAGCTTGAATGACACTGTGCGGCAATACTTTTCACACGAGTAAACCTGACCTTTCAAGCATATAATTAAAAAATTTCCCTTTGCATGGAAACTTGTAAATGCTGTATTTTAGATAGGTACCTATGCTAGGATTATTACAAAAGTTGTAATTTTCATTTTATATATTTTTATTAGAAAAAATGAAATTTCTTTGGGTATGTCTTAATTTCAATATCAACTATTATTTTACTTAGGGTATAAGGCGTTCTAATAGTGAAGCCTTATAAAAATCGATTTAGTAGTTTTTGTGTCAAATCAGATTTAAGACAAAAATTTAATAAAATGAACTGTCGCGTACTCTGTATAGGTTTTGCGATTTACGTATAAAATAATGTAAAATAAATGTTTGCGATAGTTGTGCTGCTAAAAGTGTAAGGGGTCTAAAAGGCCATGAGCCACACGTGGCTTGCAAGCTACTTGTTGGACACTCCTGGCGAGGGTTGTCTAATGAAAGCTTGTATATTGTATTTTTTAATGCATTTTTAAAAACATTTTTTGTGAAAAACACTTAAAAATTGCTGTCCCCCATGCTCATTACCAAAAGTATCGCTAAAAAATAAGAAAAAATCATAAACATTGAGAATTAGAATTTAATTTAGAATGTTTATTTCCTTGTTTCTCACAATGTAAGGAACAACTTCTGTCCTTAAACGTTTTTCAAAATTTTCAATAATTTATGTGATTTGTCATGTTATACTGTAAAATCGTATTTTGTCAAAGAACAAGGGCTCTTCTCGCCCTTACGTCCTGAATAAAATAAATAATTATTCCTAATTTACGTAGTAAATATATTTTGTATCTTTCAGATGGAATTAAAAGAAAACAAATCAAAAGAAAATTCGCCCAACGACAATTCACCGAAAGCAGAACATATTCTACAACAGCAGTTAGAAAATTCGTTAGAATCTTTAAAAGATTTCAAAGAACATAACACAGCTTTAAAATTACAACTATCGTCTTTGAACGATTCATATAAATCATTAAAATCTACGTACAACCAATTATCCAATTCAAATAAATCATTCGAACAAAAGCAAATAGAAGCAGATATAATTATATCTAGATTAAAGAATGAAGTAAAGACGTTACAAGATAAAAACAACGCTTTGAATGAATCGGAAACACTTTTAAAACAGTCGATAGATAACGAAAGATTACAGAATAGTAACTATAAAAACCAGAAGGATAAAGATGTGAAAATGATTCAAGATTTAACACGCCAGGTGAAAGAAATGGAACGAATCCTTGTACGAAAGCATCCCGATTCTGTTTCGGCTTTAGTTGTGACAGCGAATTCAAATTCAGATCAAAATTTAAGTGCGAGAAAAGTTTTAGAAGATCGTATAAAGCAGTTAGAGCTTGAAATTAAAAATCGTGATGAATATACAAGAAAGGTTTTATCAGACGTTCAAGATAGGTTTAATACAATGAAAATGAAGTACGAAAGTCATATCGGAGACTTAGAAAGTCATGTAACTGAATTAAAATCAACTATCAGTGGTAATAATAAAGAAGTTACAAGTAAAGGTGTTCAAACAATACCTGAAGTTATTGAAACAGTTAAAACTGTAGATGTAGGGATACAAACGAAACTTCGTAAACCAATTAAGATATTCCAAAATGTTAGGAAAGTTGAAAAAAATGAAGATGCTCATTTATTAGCAACGATACGAGGTCTTAATACAGACTTATCGAATAAGGAAAAGACTGTTTTCAAGTTGCAAAGAGAGATTGAGGAATTGAAAAAGGTGAATAAACGTCTACAAAGGGATAAAGATAGCTCTGCAACTCGTACAGAAGTTGTAGAAAGATCTAAGGAGAAAATTTATAATCCAGATGAGTTTAGAATGAATGGTAATAGTGAAGATTCAGATTTAAGTAATGAAATAGTGAACGTGAAAGAAGAAAAAGATAAATTAAGAGCGCAGTTATGTAAGTTAGAAGAGGATTATCAGCTATTGAAGTTGAAGAGGATAGAAGATGTAAGTATTTATTTCTATATCTACTGGCGTAACTATAGAAATAGGGGCAGCAGACAATTTCTCAGAAGAGGGCCTTTAACAGGATTTTTTTTACATTATTTCACCGCCCCCCCCCCCCCCTCTATTATTTTTTGCTTAGAATTTTGAAAGAAATTATTCGAAATTTATGTAAAAAAATTTATTCTGATCATAAAATAGTCAATAACTAACTCGTCAACTTTTCAAGTTTTCAAGATTTTGATATTCAATTTTGAATAACTGAAAAATCAGCTTTTTCACTAAAAACTTTTTTTGATCGTTTGGATTCTAAAAAAAGTCAACACAGCCATTAAAAAAATTCGTTTACCACACTAGTGTAGTGTCTATATCTGTACATTCACTAGAAAAATTCAAATGGTCATATCTTTAGCAAAAGTAATCGTAGAGTAATCATTCAAATTTTAATTGTTTTTCCTTGATTTAAATTCAGTCAATTTTTCAAAAAGTTGTGTAACAATGAAACTGGATAAAGGAATTACAAAAAACTTGGTCAAGTTGATGAAAAAAATCATAGGAAGATTTGATTAATTGCATTGTAAAGGTTAAAATTTCACTTTGAAATTGATTTTTGATTTTTTAATATTCAAGTTTTGAGCGAAAACCCACTTTTATATCTTTAAGAGTATATTAGGTTTTGATGGTCAGTGAATTTGCCAGTATCAAAATACGCTTTAAAAAGCCATATCTTATTATTGTATTGAGTTAGAAACTTGAATTTTTCACAGAAGTATGAGGTTGTATATCTTAGTATTTGATATTAATTTTAACTTGACACCTCGAACCGTTCCTAAGAAAAGGGTCTTTTATGTCATTCGAACAACGAAGAGATCCTATGAGGGTCTTGTTTTTATTATATTTTTTATTTGGAGGTATGGAACCCTAATAAAGAACTCGATTTAACTTTTATACTGAATATGCCGTGGCACACAATGTGTTAAAGTTTTACGTGTCATTTTCAAAAGATTTCCAATTCATAAGTGATATTTAAAACATTATGTATAATATTTTCTTTCAGTTGAAGATGCTACAGGAAGTACACGGTGAAGAACGCAGAAATGATTACACAAAGATCGGTGGTCTTCGGGAGCAAGTCGATATCCAGCAAGTGTCCATCAACAAGTTACAGACTCAGTTAACGTTAATGACTGAACAGATGGCAGCGTTAACTGCTGAAAAGGAACGTTTAGACTCTAGGTTACGTGACTTACAACATTCGGAAAATGTAATCAGCGACGAGTGCGGGAACACTGAATACACACTTTTAAGTAAAAAGGTAAATGTTTTATCCTTATTGTTAGATTAGGAAAGACTTATGGATATGTACATAAAAACCAATACTAGTCCGTATACGAAACTGTTACTAAAACTTGATGGTGGCTATCTTTATCAAATGTAATTTTCATGAATATATCACAGAAGTGTTAGTTGAAAATTTATTATAACTAATTTTGAATTTATTCAGTAAGAAAACAGTTGCCAGTGTCAATTGTAAACCACGCCTATTTCAGACGTAAAAAATATAATAACAAAATACTATTGACTTTCAAAACTCATTTGTAGCTCTGTTCATGCATTATATGATATGTAATATTGTCTATATCATAGGTGTCCAACCTTTTGACTCTCGTGGGCCGCAGAGCGCAAAAAAATAGCGAAAAAATTTGTTAAGGGCCGCAAAAAAATTTGAAGACCTTTTTTTTGACTTGATTAACCTTTTTTACCTGATATCGTAATTTATTTTCATATTTTACTTTTTTTTTAATCTTAATATTATATTTTTTATCTTTATATTTTATATTAAATCTTATGCGGGCCGCACAAAATGTGCTCGGGGGCCGCGGGTTGGACAAGCCTGGTCTATATCATGAAAAATGACTGGAGCAGTAAGGGAAGGATATCCGAATTGACTTCAGTCCATTGGCGTAGTCAAACACAAATATATTTATAGAAATTATGAATGTTAGATTACCATTAAAAATTAAGAATAAAAATTAAAAATAATTATTGGAGTATCCGTTACTGACTTGATTCTGTGGGCTCGTCCAGTTCATTGCTCAATAGAACGCCGCACATCTAACGTTACAACAGCGGTCGACTATAGCACTTAGTATAAAGAGAGCGGCACACAGAAATACTCTATATTTTAACAAACTATATAACATTTCGAGTAAGAAGCTCCATATGTATAGTGACATGTGATTACATCTCTAAGCCTGGTCTTTTTTCATGATATGGACAGTATATACATTTTGCAGAGCAAAATGGTAACTATGTTAGGTAGTGTTATATGAGTCCTATCTTTCCTTGTCTATGGTTTGATCCATTATTCTTAACTTTTTATGATTTTTTAAAGATTAATCAGTTGGAGAAAAGGTACAATGAACGTGAGAAGAGATTGCATACGATTGTACATGGCCTGGTACAGAAACAGGTAAAGACAAATAGAGAATGTGAACATTGTGCTTCTCGGCATCAGCAATTATTAGGGTATAAGACGGAACTGGATCAAGTTATGTCTACCCTCCAAATGCAGAACTGAAAGTGTTTTTTGTGAAGAGTGGCGAGTAAATATTTATTTTTTATATTTTAGTGATTTTTGTTTTTATAATATTGGTATGAATTATATGAGTTATTCAGAAATGCATAAAAGATGTCTTTATGTTATCTTTGTGTTTGTTATTTTAATATGTTTATCAGAATTCGACTCTTTTAGCTTTTTTTAGAGGCGCTAAAAAGAAGTGAGAGTGCAAAATATGACAGCTGCGTTTTCTCAATTGAAATAAGCTCGGAAGAGCTCAAAAAATTAATATTCTAAATGGTGCCAGTCCACTTTAAGGTTCATTAATTTTTTACTCCCCTCTCGTCTTAGGTATTAAAGAAATGGTTTGAGCTCATGCTATGGAGTTTTTTAATATTTATTTTGAACGACAGTTATTTATATAGTACAGTCATTTGGTTTGAAATAAAGAGGTTACCTGGAAAGTTTTCAGGGAGTTTTGAAAATTGGTAATTATATAGATTTCGATGTGCTCTTTCTGAATTCCAATTTTGCCACCTCGTATATTTGCCGCTCGCGCCGCCATATTGGAAAAAGGGCACCTAAAAGTAGTTTTTTGACAATATCTCCTCTCCAAGTCATTTTACGATAAAAATATTTATATACAAAATTAAACTAGAGAAACTTTCCTACAATTTATGTAATACAATTTTTTTTTAAAATCAATAGTTTTGGCGTACGAGCGCCGCAAGCTATTATTCATCTACACATACACGTGTTTTGCGTATCAGGTTGCTCTGGAAGCAAACTTTAATGAAAAAATTTATTACCTCTGATTTTTTTATACAGTTCAATTCTTTAGTTTTCAAGGAACATTTTAAGACCAAAAAGAAAAAAATCGCCTCGGCGATTTTTTAATAATTCATAAAACAAAAATACATAAATCGAGCACGGTCTTCCGGATGCCACCATTAATAAAAAATGTAACACCTATGATTTTTTGTACAGTTCAATTCTATAGTATTCAAGGAACATTTTAGGACCAAAACGAAAAAATTCGCTTCAGCGCTTTTTTATAATTCATAAAATAAGAAAAATCGGTATTCAAAATTGTTTTCACTAAATATATTTATTATTTGTACAATCATTTGGTAGTTTTACCTGGAAAGTTTTCCGGGAGTTTTGAAAATTGGTAGTTTTATAAATTTTGATGTGCTCTTTCTGAATTTCAACTTTGCCACCTCGTATCTTTGCCGCTCGCGCCACCATATTGAAAAAATGGCGTCTAACAGTAGTTTTTATCGTAAAAAGAGTTGGAAGGAAGATATTGTCAAAAAAGGCGCGAGCGGCAAAGATACGACGTGGCAAAGTTGAAATTCGGAAAGAGCACATCAAAATCTATAAAACTACCAATTTTCAAAACTCCCGGAAAACTTTCCAGGTAAAACTACCATATGATTGTACAAATAATAAATATATTTAGTGAATACAATTTTGAATACCGATTTTTCTTATTTTATGAATTATAAAAAAAGCGGCGAGGCGATTTTTTTCTTTTTGGTCCTAAAATGTTCCTTGAATACTACAGAATTGAACTATACAAAAAATTAGAGGTAATCAATTTTTCATTAATGGTGGCATCCAGAAGACCGTGCTCGATTTATGTATTTTTGTTTTATGAATTATTAAAAAATCGCCGAGGTGATTTTTTTCTTTTTGGTCTTAAAATGTTTCTTGAATACTAAAGAATTGAATTGTATAAAAAAATCAGAGGTAATAAATTTTTTTATTAAAGTTTGCTTCCAGAGCAACCTGATACGCAAAACACGTGTATGTGTAGATGAATAATAGCTTGCGGCGCTCGTACGCCAAAACTATTGATTTTAAAAAAAAATTGTATTACATAAATTGTAGGAAAGTTTCTCTAGTTTATTTTTGTATATAAATATTTTTATCGCAAAATGACTTGGAGAGGAGATATTGTCAAAAAACTACTTTTAGGTGCCCTTTTTCCAATATGGCGGCGCGAGCGGCAAAGATACGAGGTGGCAAAGTTGGAATTCAGAAAGAGCACATCGAAATCTATATAATTACCAATTTTCAAAACTCCCTGAAAACTTTCCAGGTAAAACTACCAAATGACTGGACTAATAGGTGAAACCTGGATAACTGGATTCTTAAGGGACCAGTTATTTTATCCCACTTATCCAGTTATAGATGTTCAAATGTAGAAGTGACGGGACCTCAGTATGAATTCTAATTATAGAGTTTCCCACTTATCCAAGTCCCACTTAATCAAGTTTCATTTATATATTTTATATCTTAAAGATATCTTTATGTTGACTTAATTAATGATGTAATGTTGATTATCTTGATTGTTTAATCAATGGAGCTAGTTGTTTTGACTACTGAATGACTCATTATATTAAATAGGGTATTTGACACTATTAATAATAAAGACTTAAATGTTGTATTACTATAATTTACAACCTATTTGTCACGTGATCACAAACGCGTCAAGCAGAACTGCCACTGGTATGACGTAGTTACTTACTAAAAACGTTAGAATACTCGATCCCTATTGGTTGATTTCAGTTTGTTTTAGTAAACAATTACGTCACGCATACCACGTGACTTTAAATGCGCGTTTTGGCGGGAATTTTTTTATTTGAATAGAAAAATATTATTTTCAGCCTTTTTTCGGCAATATTTTGGAAAAAGATACTAAGGAAGTATCTATTATATACATACGCACAATTTACAATATATTTTAAAATTTAGTCGAATACCCATTTATGGAGAATTATGATCTCATTTTTGTTATATGTGTTGTCGATGGTTATTGGTTGTCTTATTATTGTAATATTGGTAAATATCATGAAGAATAGAAACAGGAGAGTAAACTCTGTATCTCTGTAATACAATTTTTTGAGTCAAAATATGACCCCCGACGTGGATGGTCTCTTGTGCTCGGACCTCTGCGTAGTAGTTGACTGCGCAACCGTATAGTTGTGTGTGTACCACAACGTACAGAATGGTGGCTGCGCACAAAGTACATTTCTTATTTCTGCGCAAAGGTCCGAAAAATACAGACCGCCCACTCCAGGTTCCGTTTTTCAATATATTCCCTCCACTCGAGTTTACACTCCTGTCTCTATTCTTCATGGTAAATATGAAGTGAAGTGTCAAAAATTGTAGTAATTCTTAAAAAATATATTGTATTAGGTACTAGATACCCATATTTACTCAAAAATTGAATTAATAAATAAGGAAAGATGACGATAAGCCAAAAACCTTGTAATGTAAGTAATATAAGTTACTTTGTAATATAACATACATAACCAAATTTTAAATAATTTATTTTATATATTTAAATGAATATAGGAAATTGAATTTTGATCTGAGCTTAGAATTAAAGTGTTATCAATTTGCCTTGGGAGAGAAAAAAATGATAATAATAATGATTAACGTTACTTAAAAAATGAAGTGAATTTTGTAACATGTCCTCCATTAAAATTGCCTAAATATTTGTAATATGTCCGGTCTTATAAAGAAATAACTAAAATGTGTTAGCTAACAAGCTGTTTACAACGCTGTATTAAAATTATATGACAGTTCCATAATGTTTATTGACAGTTAAGCGCATGCGCGGTAATTAAAAAACAATAGTTTTAAAACAGTTGTGATATGAAAAGTATCTTGTATAGTGACAAACTGTATTTTACTAAAATTTAAGTACCGCCCAGTAATTGAAAAAAATAATCAAAAGGAATCAAATTGTGACGTTTCATTCCGGTTTCTTTAAAATTCCGTATTCACCGCCAGTAATTTCATTACGTTCAGTTATTGTTTATTACGTCCAAGCAGTCTGAAGGAGTTTTGCAGTACTGCCAACCTATTTTTTAGTTGTCAATTTTCATTTTTTCATTATTGATTCCGTTTGAATCCGGTAAACGTCATTCAAATTGAAAATTTTCTATATCTTTTACGTTTAGATTTCGGAATAAAACAGAATGGTATTTCATTTCGTTTGATTCTTTTCTCAATTACTAGGCACATTACTAATACCCTGTTTAAAGTGCTTTATAGCTAACAAATTTTTGTCAAAATCTTTATAATACTGGACCATTTAAGAAATGTTATGCGTGTGTTCATTCAAAACCAGAGCCGGGCTTTCAGCTTGAATTAAAGAATATTAATTGTAAGTACATAAGAAATAATCTTGATTTTTTTTATAAAAGGCACAGCATGAGTGGCGGACTAAGGAAAGTTAAGGCCCGGGGTGAAATGTTAGTTATGGATCCCCCATATAGGAAATATTATATATAATTTTTTTTGTGTACTATGAAAAGAGAATGAAAAAATTATAGTAAAAAAATGTCCTCTAAGACTTTTTTTTTGGTTCATTGATTTATTTTCGCAGCCAAAAAACAAAAAAAAAATGTTTTTTACTTCTTAAGTAAATTAATTATAAGAACATTTTTTTAAGTTACCTATTAAAATAACGACCTTTTGGGGGCCAGTCCAACTCTGCTTGAAATGATTTAAAAAAGTTTGCACGTTTAGGGATCAAATAATTAAAAATAAATTGCAATAATCTTCTATCTTGTTATCCATTAAACAATTAAGAATATAATCCATATTTAAACATGTAGCAATTTTTATTTTGTTTTAATTTTTCATAAAAAAATCATAAAGGGATGAAATATTAAATAAACTTATTCTAAGGCTAAACTTTTTGTTACATTATATGTATTTTTTTATCTCTCTTACCTTGGGTTGCATAAAGCAAAATAATCCACGATTAGTTAATCGGTTGTTTTCAATCCATGATTAATGTTAATTCTAAACTTAATCTCAATTTGTAAATGAACAATTCACTAACCTACGATAATTGTTTACCTTAAAAATGTATCATAACCATAACCGTGATTGTTTTTTAGAATTGTCGTAATAATGGTTTTAAAACAACCGATTAACTAATCGTGGTTTATTTTGCTTTATGCAACCCAAGGTTATTTTTTGTTGTTTATTGTTAGAAGGTAGGTACTTAGTACTTAGGTACGCAGTTATATTTTGTATTGTTATTAAATTAATGGACCCTGTTTGTATTTGTATAAATTATGATTTGTATGTATGAAATATAACTTCTGAGAATTAAATTTAAATTTGAATGAATCAATTGTTGTATTGTTGTATTATATGTTCTAAATATATATTTTTATAGTAGAAAAGTATATATTATATGTATTTTTTTGATTGAAATTACAAACCTTAACCGCTGTTCTTCTTAATTATTTTTAGTTAGATATAATATTAAAAAAAAAAAAAATCATAAATAATAATTCATATTTTCAAAACGTACGTCGTTGACGGTTTTACACTCTCCGCTTGATAAACCGACGAAGTTGGTAATTGAACCGCTTGATAAACCGACGTCGAGAAGGGCCCCCACGGCCCCCACCACCGTGCCAACCTCAACGAAAGGTCGGTTTATCAAGCGATGAGTGTATATGCTTTTACGTGATCTAACTTACCGACAGTCAACTTTACTCGCCATCTTGAAAATCGTTAGTTAACAATGTATACTTGGTATATACCTTCATGGGCGTAGCCAGGATTTTATTTAGGGGGGGGCAAAAAAAATTCACATGTTAAACTTTTTTTTATGTAACATATTTTAGTTTAAAAAAATCAGGTCAAAATTAATTTCCGTGGATCTTCCGCGTCATTCTAATAGTTTTCCAGTCATTATAATATTTGAGCTAGAAAAAAATGACGGAGTACGTTTTTTTTCAAGAAATTGGTAGATTCCAATGTATTCCTCCCCCCCCCCCCTTCAAAGGGGGTGTATAACTTTCTAGAGGCTTACAAAGCTGTCTAAAATCAGTTTTTTGGGTATACCACTGGGGCTGTCACTTTTAGAAGAAAACAGGTTTGATAAATCTTAAAGCTGATAAAAATTCGAATAAAATAGTGTTTTTAAAAATTATGTATCGTAAATAGTTATTGAAATAGAGCCCGCGAAAAAATCAGATTTGGAGATTACGCCTGAAATGAAGAGTTACGTTCGACTGCTGTGTTTAATATGTCTTTAATTTAATTTCAAAATGAAATTTTAAATTATAATAGAGAAAAGAGTGCCCTAAAAATATTACTCGGTACCTAATGTCGGAATCTCGAAAAATGTGTGAGTTATAAGCACTCAAAATTCTAGGTAGGTATTTACAAAAATTATTTATGTTTTTCGACGACCCCAGAGAAGACCTTCTACACCGAGTAAAATAAATTCCAGCAGGAATCTATAGAAAATTTAATGCCCTAATTAATGGTTTCTGTCCGACCATGATAAAATTGTTCAAATTATTGGAAAAAATATAAAGCACATAATTAAAGTTGTAATAATCACAATTGTATTAAAAAACAGTGTATATTAAAAAATTTTATAATAAAAATTTATCTTTAGATATTACCTATAACTTGAATAATTTTTAAGTAATCATGGTTAAACAGAAACCATTTATTAGGGCATTAAATTTTCTATGAATTCCTGTTAGAATTTATTTTATTTGGTGTATAATCTGTAGAAGGTTTTCTCTGGGGTCGTCGAAAAACATGAATAATTTTCCTTAAATTTTTGTAATATCTAGAACTTTGAGTGCTTATAACTAAAACATTTTTCTAGATTCCGACATTGGGTGCTAAGCATTATTTAGGGCACTCTTTTCTCTATTATAATTTAAAATTTCATTTTGAAATTCAATTAAATACATATAAAACACAGCGGTCGAACATAACTCTACATTTTAGGCGTAATCTCCAAACTCGACGTCGCTAAATGATTTTTTCGCGGGCTCTATTTCATTAACTATTTATGTTACATAATTTTGAAACGCACTATTTTGTTCGTAATTTTATCAGCTAAGATTTAATAGACCTGTTTTATCAAGACTGTTTATAAGACTGACAGCCCCAGTGGTATACTCAAATTACTAATTTTAGACAGTTTTGAAGACCCCTAGAAAGTTATGCACCCCCCTTTGAAGGGGTGGAAAAGTTATCATCATGTTCTACTGTTCTATACATCGAAATGTACCAATTTCTCGAAAAAAATGTACTCCGTCGGCGCTAAAAAAAATGACAGAGTACATTTTTTTCTAGCGCCACCCCTATACGAAATTGTCTAGCTATTTCAAATTATTTTTTTAAAATTGTGATGACTTTCTTCTGTTTTTAATCTCCGCCCCAAAATTTGCCGCCCTTAATTTTTGTCGCTCTAGGCATGTGCCTACACTGCCTGCATGGTAAATCCTGGCCGGTTTAAATATGCTATTTAATATTGTGATTAAAAAAAACTTTGATATTTGATTTTCTGGATCCAAAATATAAATTTACGTTCAAAAATTCAATGGACATCATACAAATCTAGAAATATCCCTGTTTAGACAATGTACTGATTTACTTATTACTTTTTGTCCACAAGCTAGGGGGGGGGGCAAGCGCCCCCCCCCCTGCCCCACCCTGGCTACGCCCATGTATACCTTTGTTTGTTTTTAGGGTTCCGTACGTAGAAAACTAGGAACCCTTATTGTTTCTCCATGTCCACCAGTTCGTCTCGTAAAAAAATTTACATAATAAGATGAAATTTGGTATGCGGTCGTAGATTGATGACCCAAAAACGGAAATGATATTTAAAAAAAAATTTTTTTTAGACCCCCTTCTATAAAATGAAAACTGTTTAAAAAAAATTCACCTACCCTATTGAGTGGGGTGTCATTAGAAAGGTCTAAAATGCAACAAAAATGTATCAGAACCTTTTGATTTTAACACTTCAATCACGATGTATTTGCTCTCCAAAGTCATTATAAAAGCGCCCCCCTCCTCTATTTTCTAAACTATCAATTCAAAAAATCTGAAAAAATTCCATAATGTACACTTAACATTCTGCTATACGACGGCATCGGTAATTCAAAAATTTCACTATACGACGGTATATTTAAACGCGTAGAAATATAGTCACGAACTGTCGGCACATTGTATAACGGAGCGGTCGTGTAGTGGATGGTCGTATAGCAGAGTACTGACTACTGAGTATAACTTTTAATTAGTACTTTCACTGAAAAGTACAACGAACATTTGGATCCCCTTTTCATAGATTGAAAAGTGAACTCACATTTTTTCCTACATTTTTTGTCATTTGGTAGGTGTCCTAAAATGTAACAAAATATATCAAATATATCATTTACATAGTTTATGCAATTTTTTAAATTTTTTTTTATAAATCATATTGAGAATAACTTCCGTTTTATTTTCAAAATTTTCTTAATAAGTATTAGGTACTTATTTGAAATATATAGGTGCATGGTGACATGTTTTTACGATTTTTTTGAATATTTGTTAAATGCAGATTTTATAGTAACTAAACATTTACTTATATTTAAATTACGGGATTGATTAAAACATTTTTAGGTAATCAATTCAAAAAGCATCAAAAACTTTAAATTTATTTTAGTCTATTTACTATAATTACTATAATTATTCGAAATCTAATCTCTCTAGGTCAAACTGATCAGTAGATAAAAGACTGTGATAGACAGATTCAGTGTTAATTCCACATATGTTTCTTTTTCGATTAAGGTACACTTATAATTTAAAAAATACACTTTCGACGATTTTTAGTCTCGAAAAAATATTATAAATTTTTAATTAATAAATAATAAATATTGTTGAATATTTTACATTTATAATGTAATACATCGATTGTTGGTTTGTGGTCGTTTTAGCTTCTGAATTTACTATAAAATTATAATTAAAATAAATACCTGAGCTACCAGGATAACAATTAAGAGTACCCCCACGTGCAAATTCATTTTGATGACATAATCACTGTTATAACAGTGTTTATAGAAATTATCATCGAGATATAAATGTTTTTTGGCCAAAAAGGCAAAGATCAGTTTGAAAAAAAACAAACAAATAAGGGGTTTAAAACGTACATGATAGATAATAAATTATTATTGCATTATATGTAGATAATAAATTGTTAAAACACAGTTTTGTTATTATCTTTATGATTTTTTTTTAAATCATAAACAAATAATATTTTTTTGGAGTTTGCCCGCACGGAAAATTTTATACGTGAAATATATTTTTAAGATGTACCTACGCGGCAATTAAAAACGAGTATTTATTTATTTATTTTTTATAATATCAGAATGTATTTTATTGCTTTTCTTTCAGTAAATTTAATAAGTTTTTAATAATATTTTTTCTTATTTTTTCTCTATATGCTCGCGCCCCCCATTCAGTTTTCTTACACCCCCCTAGGAGGGCGCGCCCTACAGGTTGACAATCGCTGCTTTAGAACAAAATACTAGACTTCTGTGTCTTCTTTCTAAGTCATTAAAACCATAAAGGATAACTGGAGTAATATGCTTTAAAAAAATTTAATATATTTATTATATAATATTAAAAATGATACATGCTATATTTTACAAATATGTACATTTTTCAACTTATCGCACAGTAATATCAAATAAAAAACGTAAACATTATAATAAATACAATGAGCTTTGAATGTAGATTGAACAATAAACTTTTTAGATAAATAAAGCAAACGAACATGTTATTTGAAATGGTAGTACAAATGAGAGTTTTGAGGAAGAAACATATTTCTGTTTAATACGAATCGGCTGCTGCATTTGCGGCACCACATTAGTTCTAAATTCTAAGCTGCCACTGCCTCAGTATCCTCCGTATCCCATATCGTTTGAACTTTGTGCATCAGCATGAGCACTCGATCCACCATGACCTGCACATTAAAATTATTAATATTATGGACAAAACAATTGACGTGCTTGATAACATGGCGTGATATTATGAATTTATTTAACTCTCGGAGCCTCTTGTGGGTCAATTTGGCCCATACACCGACTTTGATCGTGAATAGCGCTCAGGTATTTTACATTTTTCGCGATTTTTTTTTAAGTATGTTGAATACTTCAAAGGTATTTGTAACACTTATAAATTAATTTACCATGAGTCAAAGTATACCTTTGAATTTTGGTAAGTCAAAAGGTTTCGTAGTTGCGGAATTATAGGCGATCAAAAAGTAAGCAGGGTCAAATTGACCCAGAGTGTACTAGTAGGTTGAAAAATAGGGTTAAATTGATAATTTATGTTTGACTATAAATAAATATCATAAATAATTTCACCACCTCTGAAACCGCCTCCTCCGTAGTTATGTGATCCGGCATTAGAAGAGCTTTGGCTTCCGTGACTTCCGTGTCCATATGTATCGTATTCGTTTTGTCCGTAAGATGAAGAATGTGCGTTAGCATTTGATGAGCCCGATCCACCGTGACCTGCGCATTAAAATTATTAATATTATGGACAAAACCATTGACGCGCTTGCTAACATGGCGTGATTTTAATAATTTATTTAAATTGGCCATTTATGTTTGACTATAAATAAATATTGTAAATAATCTCACCGCCTCCTCCGTAGTTATGTGATCCGGCATTAGAAGAGCTTTGGCTTCCGTGTCCTCCGTGTTCATATCCGACGTGTTTGTCTTTTCCGTAAGATGAAGAATGTGCGTCAGCATTTGATGAGCCCGATCCACCGTGACCTATACATTAAAATTATTAATATTATGGACAAAAGAATTCACGTGCTTGCTAATATGGCGTGATTTTAAGAATTTATTTAAATTGACCATTTATATTTGACTATAAATAAATATTGAAAATAATCTCACCGCCTCCTCCGTAGTTATGTGATCCGGCATTAGAAGAGCTTTGGCTTCCGTGTCCTCCGGGTCCATATCCGACGTATTTGTCTTTTCCGTAAGATGAAGAATGTGCGTCAGCATTTGATGAGCCTGATGAACCGTGGCCTGCACATTAAAATTATTAATATTATTAGTCGCGTCATTATAGCTGTAATATTACTCCAAAAAAAGTTAATTCGAGCCCTTTATATTATTGATGGAACTTGTTGGTGAAGGTGAATGATTATTGTTTCTCATGGAATGAGTATATATTTTTTGTTTTGGAACATTGCTTATTTTTAAACAATTTGGTCGGAAAATCGGTTTTTCCGATATAGCGGGAAAATTATGGGTTGTAGATAGAGAAAAGTGAAGCGAAATATGCGCAATCAAAAGATCTATAAATTGGCGCCCGGTAAATTAAAATCCGATAATTGGTTCAAAAATTATTGCAAAAAACCGCTAAAAAACGTGGAAAATTATTTTTTTTAATTGTTTATACATTTTTTATTATTTATTAAAATAATAAATAATAAAAATATCTAAAAGTTGTGAGTTTTAATATATTTCAGAAGTGAGCGAAAGATAGGCACTGTGGGTCGAATAGTTTTTGCAAAGTTCTATTTGTTTATCCGGTTGAGAAAAAAATAGCTAAATTTCAAACGCGGGGCCTGATTAAAGTTATTAATCAAAAAGGATTCACAACCCCGATTTTTAAAGGCCAAAGCCTAACTTAACTTTGTATTTTCGTACAATATCGATTTTTGCACCCTTTTGAAACGTGCAATAAACAAAATATTTTAAAAATTGGACTAAAAATTAATAATTTTCAATATGTCGACTTTGCGGTGAACATTGTTATTTTACAACTTAGAAAACTATCTAATTACTATTTTTTCTTCGCGTTAAGCCAGATAAAAAAATGAAGGTTCTAAGATCATTATAAGCCGAAATATCGCAAATTTTTCAAGCGCGGATTATTTTGAAGTTCGACGCCTGAGAAGCGTATCTCGCGGGCAAAATATTATAATGACGCGACGTATGGACAAAAAAATTGACGTGCTAGCTAATATGGCGTGATATTAAGAATTTATTTAAATTGACCACTTATGTTTGACTATAAATAAATATTGTAAATAATCTCACCGCCTCCTCCGTAGTTATGAGATCCGGCATTAGAAGAGCCTTGGCTTCCGTGTCCTCCGTGTTCATATCCAACGTGTTTGTCTTTTCCGTAAGATGAAGAATGCGTTTTAGCATTTGATGAGCCCGATCCTCCATGACCTACACATTAAAATTAGTTATATTATGGACAAAACAATTGACGTGCTTGCTAATATGGCGTGATATTAAGAATTTATTTAAATTGATTTATGTTTAACTATAAATAAATATTGTAAATAATCTCACCGCCTCCTCCGTAGTTATGTGATCCGGCATTAGAAGAGCCTTGGCTTCCGTGTCCTCCGTGTTCATATCCGACGTGTTTGTCTTTTCCGTAAGATGAAGAATGTGTATTAGCATTTGATGAGCCCGATCCACCATGACCTACACATAAAAATTTGTTAATATTATGGACAAAACAATTGACGTGCTAGCTAATATGGCGTGATTTTAAGAATTTATTTAAATTAACCATTTATGTTTGACTATAAATAAATATTGTAAATAATCTCACCGCCTCCTCCGTAGTTATGTGATCCGGCATTAGCAGAGCTTTGGCTTCCGTGTCCTCCGGGTCCATATCCGACGTATTTGTCTTTTCCGTAAGATGAAGAATGTGCGTTCGCATTTGATGAGCCGGATGAACCGTGACCTATACATTAAAATTATTAATATTATGGACAAAACAATTGACGTGCTTGCTAACATGGCGTGATTTAAAAAAATTATTTAAATTGACCATTTATATTTGACTATAAATAAATATCGTAAATAATTTCACCACCTCTGAAACCGCCTCCTCCGTAGTTATGTGATCCGGCATTAGCAGAACTTTGACTTCCGTATCCTCCGTGTCCATATGCGTCGAATTCGTTTTGTCCGTAAGATGAAGAATGTGCGTTAGCATTTGAAGAACTGTCTCTGAAATTTCCGTGACTGTAGCTATGAGATCCAGCGTGGACAGATTGAAAACTACCTCCTCCGTATCCGAAACGTTCTTCGGTAGCTACTTCTTTAGTAGCTCCTTCTTCCGTAGCTCCTTCTTTGGTAGCTCCTTCTTCGGTAGCTACTTCTTCGGCCTTCTCTACATCACGTTTGTACTCTGTTACAAAATATTTTGTTAATAATTGATATATACTACACATAGGTGGGCATTAACTCGTTAATCCGTTAATCGTTAATTATCGAAGTTAACAAAATGCTTAATTCGTTATTTGATAACGAGTGCATAAGAAAATTGCCGAAATAGCAAAAAAAAAGTCTTCAACCATTTTGGATGGTTAACTTTAACTTCCGTTAAATTTTCGGAATTTTAAAGATTTAACGATAACGAAGATAACTTTTCGATTAACTGTGCCCACCTATGATACTACCATTATTTACAAAAACATGTTTTATTCAATATAGGACAACAATAAACTAATGTTGTCTTATTAAAATAATTATCTAATAATAATAAACTTTAATTATACATAGAAACAAAAGTTATTAAACAAGTCAAAGAAATATACTAAATATATAAAATATAAGGTAATAACAAAAGAAAAGAAAAAATATTAATTAATGTGGTATCTTACCAAATATACATGAAAAATAATATAATATGTATAATAAATCTTTACGAGATAAAATATTCATTAATACTGTAATAGCATTTTTCTATAAGTAATATTTTTAATAATATTTTGAATTTTTTTAGTTCCAGTCAGGGATTTGAACCGGAATCTATTTATGGTTCGGGTTCGGTTCGGGTTCAATAATAATTTTCGGTTCGGGTTAAGGTTAATGTTCAGCACGGTGCAATGTTTTTGGGTTCAAAAACTGTTATTTTTTTCAGGTTCAGGTTCGGGTTCAAATTAAATAAATAAAATTAAAATAAATTACTCTTTGAAAATAAAAAAGCTATCCTGCTATGGGCTCACAAAACAGTATGTATGCGGTATAAAAATTAAAAATCCATTAAAAATGGTATATATTTAGTTTTCTTTTTATTCAGCTGTATTAAAAAAATCAAGTTATTCAAATCTCAATTTCTTGAGAAAAAATTTATTTTCGTCAAATGTAAATTTTAGTAGTGGGCTTGAGAAGTCACATCATACTGTGGAATTCAAACAAATTTCCAATTTGTACATTTTACTAGACAAAATACTAGATAAAAATCGATGGGCCCACTGACCCCATACAGCCCTGGTCTAAATTATAATTGGTTAATACGAGAAAACGATAATACTTATTATTACTAAACAGAATATCAAATTTCATAATTTTATCACAAAGGGTCCCTGCATATTAAATAAAACTCATTTTTAGTAAAACCTTTGGAGGGCTGTAGTTTCCTCACGAAAAATTTCCGGACACATGTTTATTAGAAGTTTTTTGCTTAAAATATTTTTCTCAATCTACTGTTAAAGTTTGGCACGACAGTGCTGAATCAATCTGTATTACGGTTTACAATTAGTAAAAAGGACATTTGCTCGTAAAATATGTCTAAATCTCCTTCTGGAGATCTGTATACATTTATCACAATACAATTAAATTTAGTTAGTTCAATATCAGTAATTTCACAATGTTTTTCAACAGAGAGAGAGTCTATAAATGAAATAGTTTTAAATTTAATATTATTCTTAACATAGATCACTACACCACCATGTATCATAGATTTACGAAACTGAAATGTACTTACGTCTGAGGACAGTGGCATTGCAAATGCCGACCACGAAAACCAAAACGAACGTACACAATAAAGTTCTCATTTTGTATTGTTGAATCAACACCAAGTTCACATATGACAATAAGCCAAAACTGAATTCTATTTTATACTCCGACCACCGAAAATCTAATAGATATTTAGATATTCCTTTACGACCTATCGCTTCACTAAGCCAACGGTTATCGCAATTTGCAAAAAAAAACTAGATAAGTGTCTTCAGGTGCGTATACTGCATCGGAGAAAAAGATAATCTAACTTAATCCATAGCTGAAGAAGCAAACAACATATAAAAGAGTTTGTCCTTAACCACTCACTCACTCACTCATTCATCAACGTACAGCCCAAAGCTCTGGACCTAGAAAAGTGAAATTTCATGGGTGTCTTCCTTTTATGATGCAAGCACCCACTAAGAAAGGATTTTTCGAAATTCAGCCCCTGGGGGTAAAAAGGGGTGTCAAAGTTTGTATAAACATTTTTTTTTGCTCGGATTTAATTGAAACATAATGAAACATGTATTCCAGCATTTCCCAAAATTCTACAACTAAAAAGTTTCAAGGGTAGGGGGGGGGGTATGGGAAAATAATTTTTATGTAGGATTTACGTGAAACTTAAAATACATACTCTATAACAACGGTGGGCAACCCCTGGCCCGCGGGCCAACTCCCTGTGACGTATGGAGGGTTGTAATTACATAGTTTCGAAATCCACGTGAGCGAAACCGAGAGATTCAGCTAGTATTTTATAAAACTACTACAATTCTAATAGTCCAGTAACTTTAGGTTTTCACTAGGAATAAATTCGCATAGAGTTGAATTTTTGTATACACCTTCATTTTGTCTTTATAAATAAGTTACCAAAAGTCCCCATCGATCCCCTGTGAGCATACTTTTTTACAGCCCACAAAAGGTGCTAACAATTAGTTTTAGCTAGATATCTCTGTATATATTGGTTCTATGACTAAAATAGTTATTATCAAATATAAAGATAAGAAAATTATCTACAACAAAGATCCAATACCTTTTTTCGTACAAGTAATTGTTTTCACGTTTTATTGGGGGTATTCAAGTCTAAAAATGTAAAAAACAGATTTTATTTTTTTGCATTTTATTAATAAATAGGGGTTCAAAGAAGATATGTACAAAATCCTATAAACAAATTCCCAAAATTGACGAAGTTATAGTAGATTGAAAAAGATATGTAACATTGAATAGCCAACTATATGTAAACTTTGAACGCGTTTTTCTCGAAACTGAAAACTGAAATTGGCTGCCATAATAACTCAAGATCTACTGAACCGATTGACTTCAAATTTTCTGTGTACACAAGCTATTACTATCGGTAGCAGAATTGAGTAAATCAAATACTTTTGTTTTATAGGCAACGATAGATTGAATAAAACAGTAACGAAAATTCTATAGACACTTTTCTAAACGCCGCCATTTTTTTAATTTTCAATTTTTTTAAAAATTTTTGCCACCCACTATAGCCACACTTATATAGATAAAGAAAGTTATTGGTTTTGTTTTTTCGGATGAACAGAAAAGTTTGAATCATGGCAATCATTTGGAGACGTTTTTTCACGTTGTACGTGGTTCCTGTACAAGCGTAAAAATTATTTATTTATTTTTATTTTTTAATTTGTATAGTTTGTCTAAACTTATATAAAAGTAAATACAAAAAATCTATGGTAAAAAGTTTCATACTTGTTTGCGCCAAGATAATTTTAGTAATAAAAATCATTACAATAGCGACATTGCGAATAAAACTATTTTGTGCGGGTTCTGCGTTGGTCGTTTGAAATTTGATTATTGACGATTTTATATTTAATATGAATTGGAACATATACATATAACAGATAATGCGTAACTGTACTAACCTTATTTAGCGTTGTCTCCAGCATACATTTAAGGATAAGGAAATATGGCAAAATAAGGATTATATGTGGCACCTGCAGTTGACAATCTACACTCTCTGTTATTTATAATAAAACATTCTGGACACTCACAAATACGATACAATTACACAGAACACTTATTTATATTGAAAATGATATAACTTTATTTGAAAAAGTATATTCACTTGTCTAATTGATTTATGTTTATTTGCAATGTTTTTAATGATCACAAAAAATATATATTTTAATAATACGCATACCAAAATGCGTACGTTTATTTGCGGTGGTCACGACTATGCGTTTTGCGGTTTTTTAACGATATAAAAATGCGGATTGACCGGAAAAAGATTTGATGTTTAATTTCACGTGTTGCACGTTTATATCAAAAATTCAAACTTGTTTTTACTTGTTGTGAAGTAAAAGACGGTTGCGCTTGCAGCGCTGCGTTCGGTCACTTATCAAACTATATTGATATTCGAAATGTGGCGGCAACATTCCCCCGGCCTTGAAAAAACGTTTTCAAAACCCGAAGAGTTGAGTCAAAAAAAACTAAACAAAATTCTAAAGTAAAAATATTCTAACTACTTACTAAGACTATACCTAGATAACTAGCTAACTTATTTTATTGGTTGGGTAAAGGACAGAGGCGCACCACTGGCCTTGTATAATTACCCGTTTTTGTTTTGATTGTATAAACCCGGATAATTCCGTCCTTCCCCGGAAATACTTCCTCAATGATACCTAGCGGCCACTGAAACGGTGGACAATTGTCGATTTTTAACAACACTACTGTGCCAACTGTAATCGGGCAACTAGGTGTGTTCCATTTTTGACGGATCTGAAGAGTATTTAGATACTCCTTATTCCAGCGAATCCAGAAGGAGTGTGTGATTTGATCCAATAAGGCTTTTCTTTGTAACAGATTCGAGGACAATGCGGGGTCTGTCTCTGGGAAACTTTCTAGTGGCGCCAGCGTCAAGAAGTGCGCTGGGGTGAGTGCTGTAGGCTCTGACGGGTCAGGGCTCAACCAACACAAGGGCCGTGAATTTAACAAGGCCTCTATTTGGGCTAAAACCGTACTCATTTCTTCATACGTTAATAGCTGATTGCCAATTGCTTTTGTCAAATGCGATTTGACGGCCTTAATGTTCGCTTCCCAAATACCAGAGAAATGGGGGCTAGCGGGTGGCTGCAAACGCCATTGAATTTTATGAGTAGTTAATTCTTGCTCTAATGCGCGGTTATATTCTTTAGAATTGACTAACTCATAAACGGTATCTAACGCTGATTTAGCCCCAATAAAATTTGTACCCTGATCTGAATACATTACTGCACATGTACCTCGGCGAGCCAAAAAACGGTTGAATGCGGCCAAAAACATGTCGGTTGACAAATTTGAAACCAACTCCAAATGTACCGCTTTTGTGGCTAAGCAAATGAATAAGCAGATATAGGCCTTTTGGCTTTTCGTACCCCTTCTCCTAGCTAATGTTATATGATATGGCCCTGCGTAATCTACGCCGCAATGAAGGAAGGCTTTGGCTTCAGTCACTCTGTGAACGGGTAAATCAGCCATAATTGGAAAGGTGGGCTTCGGATTAAACTGAAAACAATAGTTACATTTTCTAATTCTATTGCGTACAACTCCCCTACCAGCTAATATCCAGTAGTTCTGGCGTAATAACGATAGCAATAAATGCGGACCTGTGTGTAAATTTTTGCGGTGATAGTGGTCTATCAATAAATTTACAAAATGGTCAGTTTTCGGGAGCAGAATTGGAAATTTTTGATTAAAATCTATGTTTGCGTTCCGAAGTCTACCTCCTACTCGAATAAGTCCATCTTTTAGGAACGGGGTTAACTGCCTGTAAGCAGGGGAACACAATTGTCCCTTTTCTAATAAACTGAATTCATCTGCAAAATGAATTCGTTGCACGACACGCAGTAATGTGTGCTCGGCCTTTTCCAAATCACTTACAACTATGGAATCTCTAATCGGTAATAATTTTAAAAACCTAAGTACGTACACAGTGCTGTTAAGTAACTTAGAATAGGATGAAAATCTGAGTATAAGAGAACGCAACGGGTGATTCTCATTACTCACTACAACTAATGCGATTGTTTTTTCTTCGAGAGAAGTGACACTTTGACTATCTTTGCGTTGAAGAGGCCATTCTTCTAAGTCAAAATGCATCCATGCGGGGCCTGACACCCAATCAGACTGTTCGAGAAACCGTGCTGGAGTTAAACCTCGAGACAGACTATCTGCTGGGTTGTCTTTTCCATCTACGTGGTACCAATCTGCGACTGGTATTAAATTTTGAATTTTTGCCACCCGATTGGCTACGAAAGTTTTCCATCGGTGTGGTGAGGCATTTATCCAATCAATGACTACCGTAGAATCACTAAAGGCAAAAACTCTGTCTACTATGCAACGAGATTGGAAACTACTAATTGCGAAACTAATTAATTTTGCTAACAATAGTGCTGCACAAAGCTCTAGCCTTGGTATTGAAACTATTTTCAACGGCGCGACCTTTGATTTTGCGCAGGCTATTGAAACATTAATTTTTCTACTAAGATTAAGTACTCGAATGTACACTACCGCTCCATACCCTTTTTCACTTGCATCAGAAAATCCTACACACCAAATGGTGGAGTGATTTACGATACCTAAATGTCGCGGAATTTGAAAGGTAGATAAATACGGTAATTCTTCATGAAATTTCCGCCAGGAATCCTCCAGGTTTTGCGGTACCGGAGCATCCCAATCAATCTTTTGAACCCATAATTCTTTGATTAACGATTTTGCGAAAAGGGTAATGGGTGCTAAAATTCCTAATGGGTCCCAAATTCGTGCGATTGTTGATAAAATATTTCTTTTGGTGCAAGGTTTAGTTTCAAAATTAACATTAAAGGATAAAATATCATTTTGTGGATGCCATTGCAGCCCTAACACTTTAGAAATATTATCACTAAAATCAATTGGTTGCGTTTGTCGAATGTTTTCGGGGATTTGTTTTAAAAGTTCTACCGAATTAGACGACCACTTGACCAAATCAAAACCACCAGATTTAAGTAGCCCTATTAATTCATGATAAATAATTTTAGCTTGATCCAAATCGGCAACACTGCTTACTACATCATCCATATATGTATCTCGGAGTGCGATTTGAGATCCAGTGGGAAATGTTTTGGCCTCGTCGGTAGCTAATTGTCGAATTGTGCGAAGTGCTAAGTAAGGTGAGGATTTGACTCCAAACGATACCGTATTTAACTCGTAAACGTTTAGTGACTCGTCAGGAGAAAATCGCCATAAAATGCGCTGAAATTTGCGGTGTTCAGGACGCAAAATAATTTGTCTATACATTTGCTTGATGTCTGCAGTGATCGCGATTTCAAATAACCGAAAATTTAAAAGCATGGTGACTACATCAGCTTGTAACTTCGGCCCTGTATGCAAAACATCATTGAGCGACAAAGAATTATCAGTTTTAGCACTTGCATCAAATACTACGCGAATGGGGGTACTAGAACTATCTTTAAAAATAGCGTGATGGGGAATAAAATACGACAGCAAATCGCAGTTATTTTCATTCACCAACGACATATGACCTTGATTTAAATAATCCCTAATTACCTCACTATATTTTTCTCTAAGCGTGGGTGAGGACAAAAGTCTTTTTTCTAAACTAAAATACCGTTGACGAGCAATATCGTAAGAATTACCTAAATTCTTAGGGTCTTCTTTAAACGGAAGTGCGACTGTATAGCGACCTGAAGTGTCGCGTTCGGTCGTAGTACTAAATAGCTGTTCACAAATGACGTCATCCTCATTTAAATTTTGCGGTGTGGGTAATTCTTCAATTTCCCAAAAATTTTGTATCAATTTTTCTATTGATGGTTCTACTATGCTACAAAAAGACTGAGATATTTCAGGGGGTGATAGTGTGGGTGCTTTACCCATAACAATGAACCCTAACCTAGTTTCAAGAGCTATTGGCAAATGCGGTGAACTAGTTACTTTGACAGTCCCTAATAACTGTGCAACTAATTCAGCTCCTAGTATCCCATCTATTTCCCCAGGTATGTGAAACCTGTTATCCGCTAAAGGTAACGAAAATAAATAATTAAGTGCCCCTGTATGTACAGTCGCAGTGGGTAGTTCGTCAGTAATTTTGTCTATTACTAAAGCGCTAATATTCAACCTAATATTATTATCAAAACGAGAAATCAGAACAGCTTGGATTTGACCCTTTACTGGCCGTATACTCGCCCCAATACCTAATACTGAAGTGTGTAATTTGCGTATAGGCAGTTTTAATTTATTACAACACTTTGAAGTGAAAAAGTTCGACTGACTGGCCGATTCCAGCAGTAAACGAACCTCTTGCATTTCACCCGTGTGTGTTACTACGTTAACGAGAGCGGTGGAAAGTAGAGTGGTAGAGTTAGTTTGCGAATTACAACTATCTGATGTTGAACAAAGACTGAGTGGTTTTTGATCACTATCTAATTTTTCAACGATAGTTTGTGAAGAACTATCACCGTTATTTTCCCCTAATTGTGCGTCATTGTCAAAATGTAGTAGAGAATTGTGTCTACCTTTGCAGACAAAACAATTAAACGTTGATTTGCAACGCAAAACTGTATGTTTCGTACTTAAACAATTTAAGCATAAATGTTTATCTTTTGCAAATTTATACCTATCTTTCGGTTTAAATTTCAAAAATTGCGGACATTTGTAAATAGCGTGAGTTGTATCAGTGCACATAATGCAATTATTATTTTGATTTTTAATATCACTGTTTGCTACAAATGATTGAGTTAATTTTGCTTTCTGAGAACTCGAAGCCGTTGGTTTTTGTAAAGCTGAATGACTACTATTAGTTTCAGTTCTACCTAGAATTTTAGCTTGATTCTTAACAAATTCAATTAACTCTGTATATGACGGTATACTAGAGCCTTTGATAGACATTTCGAATAAACGATGCGTTTGCGGATCTAATTTTTTCAGTGCAATTGACATAATGATAAAATCCGCTAAATTATCTAACTTTAATTGCTTTAGTGCTTTGATTGAGGTATCATATTTTTCCAAGAAAAGATTTAACGAGTAAGCAGATTCCTTTTGAATTGCTTTAAATTCTAATATTTGCGTTAAATAATTACTGGCAAGCGCGCGTTTGTCTTGATATTTCTCAATTAAAGCATTCCATACAATTAAATAATTATCGGCTGTGGGCATTACCCCCGAACAGACCGCTAAAGCTTTACCCTTTAAACGCCCTAATAAATAATACATTTTCGAAGTATTATCTAAATCTGAATTATCGTGAATCAGACTTTTAAAAGTTTCATAAAAAATTGGCCATTTACTAGGTTCGCCCGCGAATTCTATTATTTCTATTTTTGGTAGCCGCGCCACTGCTCTCAGTGGCTGCTGAGATAATTGCGTAGACTCATCATCCTTTTTTTCAGATTTTAAAGCTGTTTCTGCAGCAGCTTGTATATAACAATAAAATTCGTCTATACGATCTAATAATTGATAATTTGGTTCAAACTCATCATCTATTTCTAACTCTAACTTATTAATTGACTCAACTATTTCGAGTAACGCGTTTTTCGTTTCTTCCAGACTCTTGTATCGAATCAGAAAATTTTTTAAAACGGCACTATCTTTAATTTTCTTAGAATCGTCATGCAAACGTTGTAGTCTGAGATAATACGTTTCTTTTTTCTTTTTTAAAGCCTTTAATAATTTTTTCTGTTCAACATTTGTCTCCGCCATTTTATACTAATATTTTACAAAAAAAATCAATCAAAATAACAATAAAATGCGTACACAAACACGTAAACTAACATACAAATTTACAAATCAAAAAAGCGAAGTTCTACTGTAACAATATCACGTGACCGTGACGTCACACGGCCTTGCTTGATAAGTGACAGAACGTATTCAAATAAAATATGGCTGCCAAACTGCATTCAAATTAACCTTATAAATTTCAATAATCTTTTTTCAGACGATCCCAAACTAATCCGGCTCGAAGGACCATTTATGTTTGCGCCAAGATAATTTTAGTAATAAAAATCATTACAATAGCGACATTGCGAATAAAACTATTTTGTGCGGGTTCTGCGTTGGTCGTTTGAAATTTGATTATTGACGATTTTATATTTAATATGAATTGGAACATATACATATAACAGATAATGCGTAACTGTACTAACCTTATTTAGCGTTGTCTCCAGCATACATTTAAGGATAAGGAAATATGGCAAAATAAGGATTATATGTGGCACCTGCAGTTGACAATCTACACTCTCTGTTATTTATAATAAAACATTCTGGACACTCACAAATACGATACAATTACACAGAACACTTATTTATATTGAAAATGATATAACTTTATTTGAAAAAGTATATTCACTTGTCTAATTGATTTATGTTTATTTGCAATGTTTTTAATGATCACAAAAAATATATATTTTAATAATACGCATACCAAAATGCGTACGTTTATTTGCGGTGGTCACGACTATGCGTTTTGCGGTTTTTTAACGATATAAAAATGCGGATTGACCGGAAAAAGATTTGATGTTTAATTTCACGTGTTGCACGTTTATATCAAAAATTCAAACTTGTTTTTACTTGTTGTGAAGTAAAAGACGGTTGCGCTTGCAGCGCTGCGTTCGGTCACTTATCAAACTATATTGATATTCGAAATGTGGCGGCAACAATACTTTTTTGTAAAAAAATTCCCAAAAAATTTTTAATAAAAATTCATTCCTATATTATATTATTATAACATATACTTTTTGGCTATTGTAAATATTATGATAAATGTGTGAGGTGCCAAATTTTGTCAGTAGTTAGAACATACCGAGATGTATATTTTCTGCAAACTCCCTAGAAAAGTAGGCCCTGGAACACTCTCATCGAAGGGCCCAAAATATAGTTTTTATAAGGATTTTAAACACAGTCCGTATCTAATGAACGGAATTTCCGATCAATATCGTATTTCACATATAAGACAGTAAAATATTTTTTTACAAACATTTTGATAGTATTTTAACTGAAAATTAACGAATTGTTTTCAAAATGGCGACCAAACTTAAAATTTTTCTTAAAAAAAAATATTTTTTTAGTTTCACCGCAATTTTGAAAGACATACAATTTACTTTGGATAACATATTAATAAAAAGGTTGTAGAAGATTAAATTATCTGTCTAAAATGGGAAAAAAGATGTTGATCGGACATTCCGTTCACTAGATACAGCTGTTCACAAAATCCGTAAATAACGAAAATTTGGGGCCTTCGATGGGGGTGTTCCGGGGCCTACTTTGTTAGGGAGTTTTCAGGAAATACACATGTTGGTATACTCTAACTATTGACAAAATTTGAAACCTCGCACATTCGGCATAATATTTACATTAGTAAAAAATTCTACATTTCTTGCGTTAGTAGTATTTGCTTAGGTAGTCACCTTTGCATCAAGTTTCCGTGAAAATTATAGTTCGTATGAAAAACTATAAATAACCTTTTTTGTAGAGAATTTTCTAGTCTTCCCATTGTTATATAACTTTCACTATCGTAAAATCTATAAATAAAGAGATATTTACATAAAACTAATTATTAGCACCTTTTGAGGGCTATAAAAAAGTATGCTCACAAGGGATCGATGGGGACTTTTGGCATCTTATGTATAAAGACAAACAGAAAGTGTATACAAAAATTCAGCTCTATGCGAATTTTTTCCTAGATACAGCTATTTTTCGTCTAAATGCTCTGGACTATAAGAGTCCAGGCAACGTATGTATATTTTTTTACTGGTGTAAAATTAGGAAAAATGTAAGAGGTGCCAAATTGAAACAGTGATTAGAAGATGCCGAGGTGTATAATTCCTGAAAACTTCCTAGCAAAGTTTGCCTCGGAACACCCCCAACCAAGGGCCCAAAGTTGTGTATTATAAGGATTTTGTAAACGTGCTGTATCTAATGAACGAAATGCACTATCAACCCCGTCTTTCGTATTTTAAACAGATAATTAAAGCTATAACATTCTTTATTATTATTATAATTAACATAATTGTATACCTTTCAAAACGGGCGGTGGTTAAACTAAAAATTTTAATTTAAAAATGCAAAATTTTGAGTTTGACAGCCTTTTTGATAGGTATACAATTATGTATGACTAAAAATGTATCATAATTGATTACATTGCATTTAATTATTTTTCGAAAAATTGAAAATGGAGTTATTCAGACTTTTAGTTCACTAGATATACCCATTTTACGATACCATTGCAATATCTAGATAGGTATGTATGAAAAAGAAGTTCATATACTTGGAGTCTTGTGTTTGGCGACATAGTACACTGAAATTATTAATCTCATAAACTTCGGAAAGGGCTGAAAATATTCGTAATAAAGCCTAGTATTAGGATTTATTTTAAATTAAATCAATAATAGGTTTTATTTGTATTTATTCTTTATTTATACGAAATATAGGAAAATGTTAAATGTATAGGTATTAGGTATAGCTATAAAAGTATCAGTATATTATGTATAGATATATAAAAATTGTATTTTTACATTAGTAATTAGAAAATACCACGATGTATACTTTTTGATAACTCCCTAGAAAAGTAGGTTCCGAAACACCCTTATCACAGGACCTAAAGTTTTGATTTACAAGGATTTTGTATACACACTGTATCTAATGAATGGAATGTTCGATCAACTCCCTTCTTTCGCATTTTAAACAAATTTTCTACAACCTTTGTTATTATTATTTTAACCAAAAAGAGTTTTAAACCTTTTAAAATGGCGGTCAAGCTAAAAAAATACTTAATAAATGTTTGTTTTTTTGCTAGGCTGCCATTTTGAATATCATGAAATCATTTTTGTTAAAACAGGCTCATAGCTGATTGTTGCAAATTTAATTATCTATCCAAAATATGAAAGATGGTGTTGATCTGACTTTTAAGCTGATTTTATAAACCCGGTATTTATAAAATCAGTTGTTTAAATTGCGAAAAAAGTTATATAGGACAAACTAGGAGATCTATAAACATTAGATTTAAAGAGCACATGGCTCACCTTAAATACAATCGGGTGGATAAATCTAGCGTAGCTCATCATATGACTACATTAAATCATAAAACGGACATTAATAATTTAAAATTAATTAAAACATGCAATAATAATCAATTAGACGCAGCAGAAAGCTACGAAATCTTGAGGGATAAGAATAGTATTTTTAATGGAGGTACTGGACCTATCCCAGCTTCAATCCTTCTAGACCTTGCCGTTGATTGGTCTGAATCATTGAAGCGTGATAAGTCCTTTTAGTATATATATAGGTTCTGACCAAGACTGTATCAGTCTGGAATCGTTAGGCTCCTGATGAGGACTTCTTGTGAAGTCGAAACACGTGTCGAGTGACATAAATTTTGTGGTTAAGGTGTATTTTTAGTTTAAGTGACTAAGAAACCACAGTTTCTCCGTTTTTCAAGTAATTAGTTTAACTTTTAGATTATTAAATACAGTAATTTTAAGAAACCATTATAATAAGGGAAAAGGTATAATTATTGGCCACTGGTAATGATTGGCCACTTTTCAGATTTTCTGTATAAAATAAGAAACATGGTAACTTAATAAAATCGAAATGCTTACTAAAATGGTGGCCTAGTTTATTGTGATTGTTTAAGAACATATTTTTGAGTATATAGGGGAGAACCGGGTAATGAGAGCGATGGTGATTGAACTGAAAGTATGCACATTTGCGCGATCGTAAACACTCCGCCGTTTCCATCAACCATCGAGAAACTTCGTCTGATGCCCATGAGTCGTTAGTGCCATGCGTTAAGTCATGAGGGACGGTTGTGTGTTTTTCGCTCCATGCTTATAAAAAATTGCCAATTGCCAGCGCCAAGCTAAGCATGAAGTTATGTTCTTATTTTATTATGTTTATGCTTATTACATTCCTAGATTCATTTACTAACTAGTCTAATTGGTTAAATTGTGATTGAAAATAGAATTATATATTTATGTTATTATTTTTCAAAATGGTGGTCAGCGGGTAATGGTAGCCTCATCTTTATTTCTTTGTTTTGTTTGAAAAGTAGATTTTTTATTTGTATTACAAATAGTTCATTGCATTACTAACTAAGATCTCATTTAAAGTATGTTTAGTTCATTTTATGGCTCTCATTTCCCACATGAGCGTTAAATGGGCTCTCATTACCCGCATGTGTCGGGTAATGGCTGGCGACAAGTGTGAAACGGTGTTTCAGTTTGTATTCGGTACCTAATAGAAACCGTAGAGCACCGAATACTCCCTCAACACGAATAGGTTTCATCAGGTTTCTATTAGTGTGCAGGGAACAGAAAGCAATCAACGCGTTCATACACACTCGGTTCAGTTTCGGTTTTAACCTAATAGCGAGTGTAATTTTTTTGAAAGTTTTGTCGCGGTTTTTCTAATAAAATAAGCGGTTTACCAGATGTTAATGTGACATCCTGAAGTAACTAAAAAAATTGTCTTCAATAGTGTAGAATGCTCAAATTCCTGCCGTAAAGTGATGAGAGGGTACTCCCAATAAATTTTAGTATTCCTCATTCGTTTTTTATTTTTTTATAGAGAAACAACATTGCAAAAACTTGCTTTCTCTCCATGATCACTACTGAGTGTACGGAAAAAAATAAAACCTAATATGATCCGTATGAGAACCGTGTATGTGTGAAGGGGTTTGGTTCGTTTTCGGCTGGAACCGAAAACGAACCGAACCGAATGGAACCGCTTATGTGTGAAACAAGGCTAATACGCAATCGAAACTAATATTTTATTTTATTTATTATAATATAAAATGTTATACCTATACTATTGCTCATGTAATTTTGTTATTTTAACAATAAAGAACCAAATTCTTACTTAACATGAATTTTGACTTTGTAAAATTAAGTAAATAATATTTATCTGCTTTAATAATATAATTTTTTCTTTTATTTAATACATTGCCTAATATTATCTTGACATTCTATAGAATTCCTAGGTATTCTGTATAATGCCTGTAAAGTATATAATAAATTTCTATTTAACAAATATTTCATACTTTGCTTGAAATCGTTAGGCATTCTATAGATTTCCTAGAAATTCTATAGAATGAATTATATACTTTGCCGGTAACATATACATACATTTTATACAATCAAAAATACATCAATTCAATTAGTTACAAGGTGTTAAAATAAATACTATTTAAAACGAAAACTCTATCCTGTACATCTAGGCTGTTCAGTGTCGCATCTAGATTATTTTTTTCCTTTAGAAGATTTTCTTTGCATTTGTTTTCAATGTCACGCCAGCTTTGCATGTATTCATAATTACCAAATATATTATCTGGATTTCTGGCACACTGAAATATTAAAAAAATAATAAATAACTAAATAAAATATTTACATGAACAATCGGGAAAAAATTATCAGATACAATTGGATCCAATGATCCAATTAGATCTGATTGGATCTAATTACATCTAATTGGATATAATAAGATTAAAATTGGATCTGAATGAATCTAATCAGATCTGAATTATTACACCAAATTACAACCTGAAAACACTAGGATAATTTTTTTTATTAAATGTTGATGTCCCTGGACCTGTCTGGTTCCGTTAGACAGCCAATGCGTGGTTATTAAACTTTGTTTTTGTTTTTAATTTAACTGTTTGTCTTGTTTATATGCTATTTTATTATTTTTTTGTAAACAATTTTATATTACCTGCCTTTATAAAAATTATTAGATTCAATTAGATTCAAATGGATTTAATAAGAGCTGATTGGATCCAATTGGATATAAAAAAAATCATAACAAGTTACATTACATCTAACCAGATCCAACTAGATCCGAGCAGATCCGTAGTTGTATGTTAAATATAAAAAAATATAATGATATTATTATAATATATTACCTCTTCGATATAATTTTGAGCACAGTCGATAAGACTATTATAATAACCATCAATAGCTTTTGTTAGTTGTGTTTTTTTATTTGAATCAAAATTTTTAAAAGTCTTAATGATTTCACCAATATCATGCTTGAGTTCGTTTAATATGTCTTTCGTAATTTTAAAGAACGGTGTTTCTTTACTGACATTTTCTAATTTGCCATTTTTGCGTGCCTGCAGCAAAAGTAAATTTAAATTATTATTACTATATTGGTATATCCATCTATCTGTTAGCTCTAGAGAAAATAATTTGTTTTATTATATTTTATAGTACCTATAATTTTTTAGAGCTACTTATTCCTGTTCTGTTTTGTGTTTCCATGCATTTTCCTTGACCAGTAATGACTGAAAACTATAGAGATGTAATATAACTGGAGCGATAACTCTATAACTGTTATGAATATGTCACTTGAGATAGCTTATATTCGGGTACCGCACGTCGCACTTCATTGTCTTGTCTAACGAGCTCTGATTGGCTGATAGCAGCTTTAAGTGCCGTTAATTGCTCACTCATTACAGTTATCGCTCCAGTTATATTACATCTCTATGCTCAAAACTTTACAAGGAGAGCCAATTTGCGTGGAAGGGGTGTCAAAGAATCCGTGGTAAGCATCCCATCCGTGGGTCGCTATATTAAAAAATACTATATTGCGCATCTTGTTTACATGATGCTACTGTCAGTCACATGCTGCTTGCATGACGAGTGCACGGTAAATGATTTTGAACGCTATGCGCAAGACCAGCGTTAGTAACGTGGTAGGGGGGAACTTACTCCGTACCTCAGACTAAAGATACTCCGTACAGCTTGACGTCCGCGTCGCTTAGTACAGTATTTATTTATCTATGGTACAGGGCGAGATAAGGAGATGGCTCTCCTTGTATATAGTCTTCTTGGTTGTAACCATATCGTTCCACGAGTTATTCGTGTATTGGATTTAAAATATTAATATCAATTGTTTGGAATTATATAATTATTTAATAATAAATGTTTTATGTTGCGTTTAAAAGTATTTAATTAAGTGATAAATCGTGAATAGAAAAACATCTTTTTGCAACCATAATATCTCTTACAGAACGAATTCAATTGTAATTAAAAGCATATTATAAATTACAAATTTTCAACAGACGCCTCTGGGATATATTCATGGAAATGACATTTAATAAAAGATGTCCGCCATCGAGTTTTGGTAACAGTTTCATATACGAACTAATATTGGTTGTTATGTATCCATTGTCTTTCCTAATCTAAGCTCACAAAACATAAATAAATAACAGAAAAGGGCTATTAGAAAAGGAGAAGATTCGTGTGATAATTAAGAAATAAAGAAAACTAAGTTTGCGATATTTTATCACTTATTTTTTGACGTAGGTATAGATTTTTTTTGCAGATTGGAATTAAACTATTATGTAACTTATGTTAGTTATACCTCTTCTTCAATTTCAGTAAAATGTTTACTAAATCTTGTACGCATTTTGGCTATCACATCTTTGATTAATTTGTTGTAAGTGTCTTCTTTACTAGGGTCCAAACTCGCATTTAATCCTTCTTCGAATATATTCAATTCTTCGTTGACTTTTTCCCACATTGTTTGAATTTTTGTTTCCAGTTCTTTGTTGTCAATAACATTACTCTTGGTTATCTAAAATAAAAAATACAAATATGTCTAGTGCGATTCAAACCTCGCGTACTAGTGTCCCGCACCGTATATTTTATCAATTGATTCGATTATGTTATAATTTAACTTGCACTTGTGGACATTATATAGATTTTAACATAAACCATATGCATACAGGATGTCCCAGGACTGTGTCAAAGCGCAATATTTCAAGCTTCTGAATTTATTTAAAAAATATAATTAAAATAAATACCTGAGTTATCAGGGCAACAATTAAGAGTACTCCCACGAGCAACTTCATTTTGGTGACAGTAGTATAATAAATTATATGTTAAATTATGTGAAAGTGTTTATAGAAATTATCATCGATATCATAAATGTTTTTTTCGTCAAAACGGTAAAGGTCAATTTAAAAAACAACAACAGGGTTTTGAAATTTACATGATAGTTTCAAAGGCGTTTATTTTTAAAGAAAATAAAATTTAAAACACTGTTATTACCTGTGGGTCAATCAGCGGTAATCGATACCAGATTGTTAAAAAAATATTTTACGAAAATAAATACTAAAATATAAAATTAACAGGCTATTTAACATCAATTTTCATAAACCAAAAGAAAATTAAAAAAATTTTAATTAATTTTCAAAATATTACAAAAAATTTAAATTTTTTTTCGAAAAAGACAACAAATAATGTGAAATCGCAATAACTTACTTGACAATAAGTGGCGCTCGTGGCAAACTATTAAAAGTCTTTGACAATTACATATCAAACGTGACGTTTGACCGAATTAAAAAAAAATTACCCTCACCAACAATAATGACTAAGGGTAACCGCATTTATTATACATTTAAAGAGTCTATTGATGTATTCGATAAATACTTGTTATAAGTATTAGTTCATAATATCAATAAGCAATTAAACACACAAATAGTACTATTATTGTATCCTTTTATTCAACGTGTCACGACCGTCACAATTTTCTGTCACAACCGTCACAATGTTTATTGGGTAATAACCAGTTAAATAAATTACGTATTTACCTGATGCTCTTGTGTAACTAAAAAACAGTTTATTCGTAACATATTAAAGTATGATTATTATAAAGTTACTTCAATATTTTCGCTAAATTTTCGGGTTTTTGGATAGAGGTTGCAAAACTTGCAATAGTTGGCGTCACAACCGTCACAGAGCTTTGAACGCTGATAATTTTTTGTAAAATAACTAGACTTTTTATTCTTTCAATATACATGTATTGCATTAATATCTACAGAAAAAAAGGTAAAACCATGTTATTTACTAGTATTATTTAGAAATTATGAACTCCAATCCGAGTTGAAATGTCACGACCGTCACCGCGGACTGACCCCTGTATGATTTTTTTTAAATAATAAACAAATTATAATTTTTTGTGACCTCTTTTCAAGGTCACCACAAATGGTGGCTGACATATTTCTTTCAGATGGTTATGCAATATAGTTAAAATATAACCTGTCAACATGTCTTATTGGGAATACTACAAAATGGTCAACCCCAGTCAACACTTTTTTGTAGTATTTTGTATTTTTTGTACATTCTTTGTTCGTACTGGATAAATTCTAATGCCCATAACTCAAATAATTCTCAACAAAAAAACATCTCACTTTCAACTTTAACATATATAAAAAACGAGGTATTCCATTAAAAAAACATGTTGGTCTTGACCTCGCTTTGACCCATCTACTTAAGGTCAAACTGTCATGATTATTGAATAGAACATTTAAAACCCTACACCTTTGGTTAGAAATATTTTTTTCAGAAACGTTTCGTTTTCGAGATATTTGACCGTTTCCCTACTTTTCTAACACCCTGTACAAAAATCAACAATAGATTTCTTCAATTGAATCAAAATCTTTGAATGTTATTATACACTCATCAAAAAAATAAAAGATAACTTTTAACAATAATTTTTACGCAAGGTTAGTAACTACACTTTAGTAAATATAGTTTACATATCTTTTTTTTACTTCCTATGCATGAAACTTTATCTCTAAAACTTCTAGAGAACTGTCATATAAGTTTGATACCCCATTTGAGAGTGCTTGCAAGCTTGCATATTTGCTAGGTCGTTTATAATACCGGACATTAGACATTTATATTAATAAAAAAAATTCGTTGAGAAACAAAAAAAATTATTAATAAAAATAAATAATTTTAGGTAATACGATAAATTAATTAATAGTGTGTAGAACAACGGGTTAAAATTATAGCCCGATCGGTTGATTAGAATTTCAGTTATACTTCCCACCAATCGATAAAAGGTGGATTTGAAAAAAACGCGTTTAATTTTTTTTTTATTATTGAAATAATTTTTTATATGAAAATATTATTTATTTTTTCTAAATTATAGGTGTGTATAAAGAATGACATACTACACATCTAGGCGCTAGCTTAAAATAAGAGAATCGAAACGAGCTAGTAAAAATGGTAACAATGAGTTTTCGATACTGAAAAACCAAATTTTTCACAAAACTTTCGCAGGATTATTAAAAATTAATATACTTTCAAAAAATATAATACATTTATTAGATAGTATAAAAGTGATACATGATATATTTTACAAATATGTAAATTTTTCAACTTGTACAGTAATATCTTTAAAACCTAAACATTATAACAAATAAAATGAGCTTTCAATGTAGATTCAACAATAAACTTTTTATGCCCGGTATTATAAAGAAATTTGCGAATCGCAAATTTGTGATTTAGTAAGAGAAAGATATACAGGATTCACTCAATACAAAAAGAAACGGGTATCACTTTATAAAACTATTATATACCCGTTTCTTTTTGTATTGAGTGAATCCTGTATATCTTTCTCTTACTAAATCACAAATTTGCGATTAGCAAATTTGTGATTCGCAAATTTCTTTATAATACCGGACATTAGAGAAATAAATCAAAGCATGGATGTTATTTGAAAAGGTAATAAAATGAGAGTTTTGAGGAAGAAACATAGTTTTGTTAATACGAGTCGACTGCTGTGTTTTGCGGCACCACCTCCGAAGCCACCAGCTCTAAATTCTAAGTTGTCATGGTCTCAGAATCCCCCATCGAAGTTTGAACTTTGAGCGTTAGCGTTAGCAGCTGATGCACCGAAACCTGTACATTAAAATTATTAATATTCTGAATAAAACAATGTACATACTAATTAATATTTCGCCCTCGAATATGTAACATAAATATTACCCTGATATGCACAAATGTGGTATCTGTATTAAGATAAAAGTAGACAAAATTCAGTTTGTATTCCTAAATTGTTGCCCTGCATTTTATATTTACTAACAATTATAAATGAAGTTTTCTTTAGGTGAATTCATTTTTATTTAAATTATAAATGCAAATTAATATTCCCTATTAAAAAAGCAGTTAACATCTTACAGATTTATAAACCCACTTGATTTTACTAATTGTAATCTACTTTACTACAAACTACTCTTTACTTATGCATTTTTATAGGTTCTGCATGACAGTTCAGCTTTACTTTTTTATCTACACTAAATATTCTGAAAATTAAGTAAAACTTCGTTAAGTTTTTAATGCAAAAAACGAGTATTTTTATTTGAAATAATAAGTTTATATATACTATATTAAATTTAACACTAGTAAGACGTAGGAATATATAGATAATGCCATTTTGTGTTTGATTTTGACAAAATTATCAGATACGACATTTGTGCTGAGCAGGGCAGCATAAGTGTTAAGTAAGTGCGTGTACGGCATTACTCGTAGTCAGTAAGTTATACAAAACTAAATATTTTTCTCATCAGGTTTAGGGAACTCCCGCCAATTGCGCATTGATGAAAAAATTTCAGAGCATGTCGATCTTTTGAAAACAATATCACGATTAGTTTTTCCCCCTTTCTGTTCACTTTCCTTATTGAAACACAATCAGGAAAGTCGTCGACATTTTTCGACTCTTTAAATCAATTCATCCACTTCTGAACAAACGCCTTTGACTTTTTAATAGACTTGGCCGCTACTGCATAAGACATTTTTGGTCCTTTTGGGTGCGTGCGAAAAAACACAGTTTCGAAAACGTTTCGCGTAAACGTCATTCAAATCGCGGTTTCTGTGTTTCTCTGACAAAAGATTGACATATACTGAAATTTTTTAATCAATGCGCAATAGGTTGGCATCTCTCCTGAACCTGGTGAAAAAAGATTTAGTAGACAAAAATATTCTATTACTTAATAATATTTAATTAATTATTAATAAATATTTTACTTAATATATTATTAAGTAAAACTTCGGTTATAATGTAAAAAACGATTATTTCTATTTAAAATAATAAGTTTATATACTATATTAAATTTAACACTACTCAGACGTAGGAAGATATAGATAATGCCATTTTGTGCTTAATTTTGACAAAATTGTCAGATACGACATTCGTGCTTAGCAGGGCAGCATACATATGTTGATATTCTGATTTCATTTGAATTGACCATTTATGTTTGACTTTAAATAAATATCGGAAATAATCTCACCGCCTCCGAAGCCGCCGCCTCCAAAGTTTTGTGTTCCGGCACTAGCAGAGCTTTGGCTTCCGCGGCTTCCACCAAATCCGCCTTGTCCGAAAGATGAAGACTGTGCGTTAGCTAATGATGAACTGCCTCCGAAACCGCCTCCGTGACCACCGCCGCCGAAGTTTTGAGTTGCAGCGTTGGCAGATGAGGAACTGCCACTGAAACCGCCTCCTCCATGTCCACCGTAACCGCCTCCTCCATGTCCACCGTAACCACCTCCTCTATGTCTACCATGATGTCTTTGTCTTCCGAATCCTCCGAAACGTTCTTCGGTAGCTCCATCTTCGGCCGTCTCTACCTCACGTTTGTACTCTGTTACAAATTATTCATTAATAGTTATACATATATTACTATTATATACTACAATAAATTAATGTTGTCTTATTTAATACGATAATCTAATATGCACTTACGTCTGAGGACAGAGGCATTGCAAATGCCGACCACGAAAACCAAAACGAAGGCACACAACAAAACTCTCATTTTGAATTGTCAAATCAACAATAAGTTCACAAATGACAATTTGCCAAACCTGGACCCTATTTTATACCCTGACCACCGAAATTCTAATAGATACTCGTTTACACGACCTATCACTTAATCAAGCCAACGGTTATCGCAATAAACAAAAAACTAGATAAGTGTTTTCAGGGGCGCACACTGTATTGGAGAAAAGGGGAGATTAACTAAATCCATAGTTCAAGAAGCATACAGAACTACTACACCGTTAATAATTCGCTTAATTGTTTTAAATGTAACATGCTAATAAACATTAAATTAATATCTTCAGACACTGTATGGCATGCGCTGGAAACACGGAATGCACTAACAAGGGGACAATACAGCATGTTCGTTGAGAATTTCAATGAGCTTGTGGTATTTAAAACTAAAGCAAAAATAAAGAGACACGTGTCCAACAACTTGACCTCATAGGCCTTAATTACAAAGATAATTAACTTTGAAAATTTGTGTATTCAATATATACACAAATGTATATATTGATATATTGTGTATAATGTTCGCTTGAAATATAACTGTAATAGCCGCGTGGTCATCGTGCTGGCGCATGGCGTCTCGTCTGGAAAACGATGGTTCAAGTCTTGGTTTTAAGATTTTGACTTTAATTTTAATTTACAATTATTTTTTATTTTTCATTATTTTTTTGTACACATTACCTCTCCCTCGTGCGTAAAAATTGATAAATTAGACATAAATAAAACATATATTATTATTAACAATAGACAGGCCCGGATTTACCATGCAGGCAATGTAGGCAGCTGCCTATAGCGGCAAATTTTTGGGGGCGGCAAATTTTAGTATGAAAAAGAAAAAAGGTAAAAAGCTAAAAAAAAGGTCTTCAAAATTACTAGTAACATTTTTTTACTAAAAAAGCTAAAAAAAAAGGTCTTCAGATTTTTTCTCATAACAAAATCTTAACTTTTTCATCTAAAAGGGCGGCAATTTTCGCAACTGCCTACGGGCGGCAAATTTTTAAATCCGGCCCTGACAATAGATGTTTGTTATATATTGATATATACGCCAGTACATAATTATTATTTTGTTTTAAAGTAAAAATTTATTATCGACACAACTCATTAGTTTTTAATTGATAAAAATGTCTGTATAATTGAACATACATCTATTGTCAATAATAATATGTTTTATTTATGTCTAATTTATCAATTTTTACGCACGAGGGAGAGGTAATGTGTACAAAAAAATAATAAAAAATAATTCTAATAAAAATTAAAATCTTCTAATAATGTTTACTAATATGTTATTTAATAATAATAATACTAATAATGTTTTTTTTAATAATGCGTTGACCGCGCGGCTGTTACACTTACATTACGAGCGATTATTATACACGGTTATATTGAATACACAAATTTTCAAAGTTAATTATCTTTGTAATTAAGGCCTATGAGCTCAAGTTGTTGGACACATGTCTCTTTATTTTTGCTCTAGTTTTACATACCACAAGCTCATTGCAATTCTCAACAAACATGCTGTATTGTCCCCTTGTAAGGGGATAGACCGCTGCAACTGCAACCTTTCGACGATATTTCTCAACCTACAGTGCTTTTTCCCATATGGGAATTATATACGTAAGCACAGAGGTGACCATTGAAGCCAGTAGCTTTCTCCTAACCTGTCGTGGTTCGCCGATGTTTAGCATTAACCGTGTTATCATTGATGCCACCCTGGCCGCCTTCTCTGTGACGTATTCCACTTGTTTCTTGAAAGTCAGTCTGGCATCCAACATTACGCCAAAATATCTTATTGAGAAGTGATAATATGTTCTCCTAACGTGAGCTCAATCGTCTTCACGTTTTTTCGGCTTGAGATAAGGACCGCCTTCGTTTTATGTTCCGCGAGTGCGAGACCCGCTAAGCGCATCGAGTGCTGTACGTATCATCGTATACTTTTTTCCTCCAGATGTTTTTCCACAAGGATGACTCCTGCATCGTCCGCAAATGCCACTATTTGCGCTCCCTGTGGCAGCTGTAACTTCAGGAGTCCATGAACCACTAAACCGATATTAATGAAATTTAGTTGATTAGTTGGGTCTGGTTTGAAGACGGTCCCATTTCAAAATAATCAAAATCGTTTGTAAGGGGGAGGGGTGACATCCCAAAATATTAATTTTTGTAAGATATCTCAAGAAAGACATGTTACATCAACATTTTATAGGATCTTTTTTGTAGATTATTCAATTTTCTATAAAATAGGTCACTACAACGTTTGTTGTAAAATATTCCCTTACAAAGATTTATTTCAATATGCTTTAAAAAATCGTCATTAATTTGCTATTTACTTTGACATATTAAAATGTCATTTTAACGTTTTAAATAATATCATTTTGTTGTTTGTATAGCAGAAAAATTTAGATTTATTAAACTATTAATAAAAAATTATTTAAATTATTTTTTATTATTTAAATTGTCAAAAAATCAAAAATATACAACATACTAATCAGGAACGTATTAAGAAAAATGTCGAATTAATATTTTTTCATAAAATTGTAAGGAAATTAAATGGTTAACCAATGACAGGCAGTTCATCTAAATACTTAATCGCTTTTTATTTAATTTGTTTAATTAATTAATTACCTTGATTACACATCGAGGTTTATAACTTTGTAAAATTTTAATATTTTTTCAATAAAAATTGGTAGGTAGCTATTGAATAAGTTTAATTTATACTTAAAAAAATGTTCTTTACCCGCCCCTAGAATAATTAGTTATACATGTAAAAGAAAAATCGCAAACATTAATTCCCCCTCAAGTAATTTGTTATAAATCAATCGTTGAAATTAGGTACAAAGTGGGTACATATTTCTTGTGTTATTTCTTTTCGCTGAAAAAAATATTTTGATTCGAATTGAAATCCGCCTGATAAAAATAATAAAGCTAGCACTGTTGAAATGTTTTTATAAACTATCCGATGTATTTGTTCTATTTATTGACAAATGGCCATCAAATTAGAACATTTGTTAACGCAATATTATTATTTTTTTATCTCTTAATTCTTAAAATGTGCGTTTGAACTATAACCTTGGTTTTTAATGTAGTATATACTTGTATTATACATATAAAAACATTAACAATTAGTCAATATTGTTGTAAAAATTTAACTAAACCTCTAATTGTGGAATTTACAATTCTCAATTTGAAATTGATTAGTCTCTATTTGAATTCTAAATAGTATAAATTCAATTTGAATCTCCTTTATTATTATTATACACTTCACGAATGTAACTCAAATTACATTTACTCCACTATAATATTTTTATTTATATATTGCGCGTTCGTTCATAGATGTCACCCTTTTTATTTGAATTTAAATAATTTTTCAACATAAATACTTCATGAATGACAGTAGAAACATAAAATTATTTATCAATTGAAGAAAAAATATATATATGTAGTATGTACATATAAAACCCGGTTTTACGTTTTTGGTAAATTTTAACAAAAAACCGGTTTGCAAGCCTTATGTGCTTCCCACCACCTAACCACCTTTTTTCGAGGCACTTTGACCCAAACAATGTATTATAAAATTTACTACAAACATTTTTTTTGTATGATTTAAGATTGCTTTAAAGTTTGTATATTTGTTTTCTATGTAGAGTCATGTGGGGCAAGTGTGCGCAGCGGGTAAGTGTGCGCAGGCTTATTTTTTATACAACTGTTGACACTAGAGTAGGGGAACTGACTGCCTTCAGTAGTCACTACGACGTTGGTCAAAAGAGTGGAGTCTTGTCTGACAAGGTTACGTAGTTTTAGTAATATTGGTAAGGAAAAATTTTGGTTATAATTCTTACGATTTTTCTCAAGTTTTGATTGAAATACTTTTATATTCATGTTACGGTAATTAGTATTAGTTATATCCAAGTATACTAGTTTATGTATCTAGTTTTACTAATTACATATCAAAACTTGGTAGAATGACGCAACAGTGTTTAATTTTAATCTAATTTTGTACAGGCGGTTTGGGTTAAGTGTGCGCAGAAGGTTGTGGGGTAAGAGTACGCATATTTTAATGCGTACTTTTACCCCGATAGTCACAGTTCTTTGTGTATTGACATTTCTTTTTATTAAAAGCTTTTATTTAACTTCACTTGTTTGTTTGTTAGTTTGTTAGTTAGTTAGTTAAGATCAAATTTTGCAATCAAAATTTCGACTAGTTCTAATTAAGATAGAGCTTTGAAATTTTGTATACATATATGAGTTCGGTGACAATGCAATATAGTATATCTAATATCGTTCTAAATCCAATATGGCGGATGTTCCAAGATGGCGGATTACCTTTTTCTTTATGATCATCTTCATATGGGTATCAAATGAAAGGGTTTGATGAGTAGAATACAAATAGCTATCTCGTTTTAATTTATCTCGATACAAAAATGTTAATTATTTTAAGCCTTATTTTCGATATAAATTGAGATAAACAGTATTTGTGAGAGTATATATTTAATATATAAATATTAAAAATAAAATAAATAATGATAAATGTTGATAAAAAATGATATTTATGACATTAAATATAGTTTAACTATATTTAACAAGCTTCCGTTTAAGTTTTTATAAGTGCGTACACTTACCCGCAGAGCTGCGCACATATACCCCGATATTGGGGTAAGTGTACGCATTCTGACTAAGTTTTATTTTATTATTTTTCTAAAATTACCATTAAGTAAATTTGATTTCATGTTATGTAATTGTTAGATAAATAAAGCCTTTAAATGAATAACTTTTTTTAAATTTATTTCATACGAAAATTATAATTTTATAATAATTGAAAAAAAATGCGCACTCTTGCCCCACATGACTCTATATTATTTTATAAAGTAAATAAAACCAAAAAAAAACAAAATAGTTAATTGAAGAGAAAGCAGAATAAGATATAACTACTTACATCAATTTTAATTTATGTAGCATAAAACTATAAATAAATATTTATTAATAATTAATAAATATAGCTATACATATTTTATCAAATAGTTATCTAATAAAAAATTAACATATAAAAATATACTATTTGATCAACATAAATATATACCGGGTGTCCCAGATAACTACAATAAGTATGGCATGTGACATATCGTTGTAAAGTATAGTAAAAAACACGTTCAAATATGTCATAGCCAATTTAGTGGTCCATAAGAAAAACTAAAGTTAGGGCTCATAACTCGGAAACTAAAAGTGATATAAAAAATCTAAATACACCAATCGATTCTACACAAAAAAGTGCTTTGAGAAACCGTCTACAAAAAATACCTATCTACTTTGACAAAAAAGTTATACCCATTTAAAGAAATTCCGAATTTTCAGTTTTTTGGGTATACCGCCTAAAGATAATAGAATTATGAATATTTTTTTGTGTAGTAATACTCACCCCTTTCTTACAAATAATTCATCTCATTTAACCAAACCTGTATCTTTTATAGATACTGAGATCCCCATGCTGGAAAAGTTGTCTGGGACACCCGGTATATTTGTGCTAAATTATTAATAGATTTTATCTTATTTTATAACTTTAATAAAAAACCATCAAAAATTATAATATTTTTATTATATAGATAAAAAATGATACATGATATATTTTACAAATATGTCAATTTTTCAACTTGTGGTACAGTAATATCACTAAAACGTAAACATTATAACAAATAAAATTAGCTTTAAATGCATATTCAACAACAAACATTTTAAATAAATAAGGTAAGCCAACATATATGTTATTTGAAAAGATAGTAGAGAATTTTGAGAAAGAAACATATTTTTGTTTTTTAATACGTATCGGCAGCTGCGTTTTGCGGCACCACTTCCGAAGCTACCAGCTCTAAATTCTATGTTGTCACTGCCTCAATATCCTCCGTAGCTTGACTCATTCTCAGCATCAGCGTGAGATCTGCTCCCTCCTCCTCCACGGTGACCTGCACATTAAAATTATTAATATCTAACATGCATATTGTCCTGTTGAATATATGTAATAGTACGAATGGTACGTGGCAAATAAAGCCAAAACGCTGCACTTTTTGATTGTGGTATGTTACTTTCTATGGTCATACATAAGGTCAAAAGAAAGATTTTAAAATTTTAAAATTTCATATTGATGCATGTAATGCTCTAAAACTTTCTACTATTAAATAAGGGTATTTTAGATCAATTATGCAAAATTTCATCAATATTCAATAAAATCTAAATATGTAGGTATTTTAATTTATAAATTTTTGTGTTAAAATGGTATGTTAATTTATTAAACAAATTATTTAAAAAAATGGAAATTTATATTTTTCAAGGAAAACAAAATATTTTTTACTAATTTTCTCAAATATTATTAATTAAACTAAATTATGAAAAAAAAAATTAAAATTGATATTTTGGACAAAAAATTCTTTAATTTTGAGTCAATAGGTAAAAAAAATTATTTAAAAAAAATTCTAACTGCTCAATTTTGACAAAATTTACCACATTTGTGTATAGCAGGGCAGGATACATATTATGTTTATATTCTGAATTTATTTAAATTAAACATTTATGTTTGACTATATATATATATATATATATATATATATATATATATATATATATATATATATATATATATATATATATATATATATATATATATATATATATATATATATATATATATATATATATATATATATATATATATAAATATCGTAAATATTCTTACCTCCACCTCCCCAGCTTTCTGAACCAGCGTGAGAAGAGCTATGGCCTCCGCCGCCACGTCCATAATCGCTGTATGAATCAGCGTCGGCATGTGCGGAACCGCCTCCACCATAATATCCTCCGAAACGTTCTTCGGTAGCAGCTCCACCTGCGGTCTTTTCTACATCACGTTTGTGCTCTGTTACAAATTATTAATTAATAATTAATGACTTTCTATTTCAACAATCAAAAATACCATATGCAACCATTAATTACAACAAAATGCTTTATTCAATAGAACAACAATAGACTAATGTTGTCTTATTAAAAACAATAATCTAATATGTAGGGTAAAACTATACAATACGCCCCACTTTTTTTTAAACCATGATAAAAAAAAATCATGGAATGTATTTGAAAAGTCTTTATTAAAAATTAAACTTTGGTCTTTCATGTACAAAATGGCACTGGGTTATCTAATTAGGAACAAAACAAATTGGTGAAAAAAATGTTTTTCTAAACCCTTCGGTGGGGCGTTTTGTAATGCAACCGTTGGGTAATATGCCTCACTCGTGTTAAAATTCCCAACCGAGCCTTAGCAACAGATTCAAGGTTATGACGCTCGACAAAATCTAAAAATGTAGGTAATTTTATCTATTTTACTATGGTGTGAGTGAGTTTAACACAAAAAATAAAGTATTTCAAGTATATGAATTTTTTTGTAACTTACCACAAATTGTCAAAACGTCAAAAACCAATATATTTTAATATTTCTTCAAACAGTAAAGACAGAGACGCGTGGATGTCAGCCATGTTACCGACGACTGTTGTGCAAGCATGGGCATTAAAAGTTCTAGGATAGCTATGTTTGTGTGAGTGCTGGGACTATGGGGCGTTTTGTCAACTGGGGCGTATTGTATAGTTTTACCCTACTTACGTTTGAGGACAGAGGCATTGCAAATGCCGACCACGAAAACCAAAACGAAGACACACAACAAAGATCTCATTTTGAATTGTTGAATCAACACCAAGTTCGCAAATGATAATATTATGCCAAAATCGAACTATTTTATACCCCAACCACCGAAATTCTAATAGATGCACCTTTACGACCTATCGCTTCACACGAGCAAACGGTTATCGCAATAAACAAAATTCTAGATAAATGTTCGGGTTCAATAATAATTTTTGGTTCGGGTTTAGGTTAAAGTTTAGCACGGTACAAAGTTTTTGGGTTCAAAAACCGTTATTTTTTTCAGGTTCAGGTTCGGGTTCGGGTTCAAAGTGAAATTAAAATAAATGACTATTTGAAAATAAAAAAGCTATCCTGCTGTGGGCCCACAAAACAGTATGTATGCGGTATAAAATAAAAATCCATTAAAAACGGTATATTTTTAGTTTTCTTTTTGTTTAGCTGTATTAAAAATATCAAGTTCAAATCTCTATTTCTTGAGATAAAATATTTTCGTCAATCATATTATAACAAATGAATATTATTATATTTATAGTTTTTAATAAATATAATAATATACATTTGTTAAAACAATGAAGGGACGAAGATTCTGCTAGAAAAAATAGCAAACAATAAAAATATGTTTTAACGATTGAAATCTCTATTTTTCAGATTTTTTGCAAATTGAAATTGAATTTATTTTTACAAAGTTACGGAATTATTAAGCAAGCAAAAAAAGGTAAATTTTAGTAGTGGACTTGAGAAGTCACATCATACTGTGAAATTCAAACAAATTTCCAATTTGTAAATTTTTAAAAATCAATGGAGTAAAATTGATAAAATATTATAAATAGTTTCTTGAACCTTTTGAAAATATATGGTTACCGGATATCCATTCAAAAAGGTTCGGGTTCAGATTCAGGTTCGCTGGCTTTGAAATATAGCGGTTCGGTTCGGGTTCAGGTTCATGAAAAATAAGGGGTTTTTCGGATTTATGGTTCGGGTTCGGGTTCAGGTTCCTGGTTCCAGTGCTTTTAAACAACTGGGCAAACAATTATAAATCTTCATAACCTGGTTGATCGTTCCTTTAAAGACAATGTTAGATTGTTCAAAAGGGATATACCGGGTGTCCCAGATAACTTTTCCAGCATGGGGATCTCAGTATCTATAAGAGATACAGGTTTGGTTAAATGAGATGAATTATTTGTAAGAAAGGGGTGAGTATTATTACACAAAAAAAACATTCATAATTCTATGTGGTTTAGGCGGTATACCAAAAAAACTGAATATTTGGAATTTCTTTAAACGGCTATAACTTTTTTGTCAAAGTAGATAGGTATTTAAGCACTTTTTTGTGTAGAATCGATTGGTGTATTTAGATTTTTTATATCACTTTTAGTTTCCGCGTTATGAGCCCTAACTTTAGTTTTTCTTATGGGCCACTAAGTTGGCTATGGCATATTTGAACGTGTTTTTTACTCTACTTTACAACGATATGTCACATGCCATACTTATTGTAAAAAAAATTATAATGTATTTTTTTTATCGAAAATAAGTCGATGTACTAAATGCCAGTGATATTTATGAAGTATTTTATTACAAACATTTAAGTGAGCCATGAAAAACAAAAATTGTAAACAAAAATCACAATAACAACAATCAAAATAACAAATGACTATTTGAAAACAATTAACTTTAAAAAAAATACATTATAATTTTTTTTTACAATAAGTGTGGCATGTGACATATCGTTGCAAAGTAGAGTAAAAACACGTTCAAATATGCCATAGCCAACTTAGTGGCCCATAAGAAAAACTAAAGTTAGGGCTCATAACTCGGAAACTAAAAGTGATATAAAAAATCTAAATACACCAATCGATTCTACACAAAAAAGTGCTTTGAGAAACCGTCTACAAAAAATACCTATCTACTTGGACAAAAAAGTTATAGCCGTTTAAAGAAATTCCGAATTTTCAGTTTTTTGGTTATACCGCCTAAACCACATAGAATTATGAATGTTTTTTTGTGTAATAATACTCACCCCTTTCTTACAAATAATTCATCTCATTTAATCAAACCTGTATCTCTTATAGATACTGAGATCCCCATGCTGGAAAAGTTATCTGGGACACCCGGTATAATTCATTTTCATTTCTAGTATTTTAATTATGATTTGTTATATATTGTTGAAAGAATGATCAGTTGCTTGTAACAAAGCAGCATGTCTCGTATATATACATTATACAGGGTCCTCCAATAGTACGTCCGGCATTCCTAGCGCATTTCCCTTAGGAAAAAAGTTTGGTAGATAATATTATTGGTTTGAAAAGATCAACGTCGTAAAATTATTTTCAATATTATATTTCTGCGTTGTAACAAAAACAAATATTTTTTTTTAAAAATGGAATACCCTATAATGTTTTCAGTATTCGGTTGTCATTTATTAACCTTCACATTATTGTCTATACATTTTTTGATTCAGTGACAGTGTTGCCAAATTATATATTTTTTTCCGAAAAATAATCAATAAACAGGATCAACCTTCAAAAATCGTAGCGACGTCGTTTTTTTTTAAGCGATGGATTTTTTTTAGCAATAATATTAGTCCTGCTAAAGAGTAACATTTTGATAACTACTAATTTGAATTTAGTTAAAAAAATATTAAAATTTGCAAACTTGAAAATGATAAAACTCATTTTTTTCAAATGCGACTACCCTTTTTTTATTTCGCTATTCGATGGAGTTTTTTCTCTTTTTCAATTTGTACAGGGGGTGTCCTATGTCTAAACCCCATAGTTTCTGAGATATTCAATACTTTTCATAAAAGTAACCTCTTAATTACAATTTTATGCACCGAAGTAAGCCGTACTAATGTGTCAATGAAAATACCCAAAAAATTGACTGGATTTTCATGAAGTTAATTATGTAATTCATTGCAGCCAAAAGTTGTGCTTTTGACTGTCGAGTGACCCAAATTCAGTGCTTGAGAATTACTTAAGTTGAGTTTTAGTCCATTTTCATTTTACCATGTACATATTTATCGTTTTTAATAAAGACGATATATCGCTGTCTATTGTGATGTTATTAATGTTTTTATATATAATAGTTGTATCATCGGCGAACAGCATAGTTTTGTGATTAATAATTTGGGGGAAATCGTTTAAAATAATAAAAATAAAAGTGGCTCATGACAGATCCCTGAGGCACACCTTTAGTGATATTCAATGGTTCAGAAAACACATTGTTGATTTATACTTTTTGGCATTACCACGAACGCCATATTTATCGAGTTTATTTAATAAGACTGTGTGATCGACACAATCGAATGCTTCAGTTAGATCGAACAAACAACCCAACAGTAATCATGCTGTTCGATATACCGTTCAAGATTTCACTAATGGTCTGAAAAATAGCCATATTAATAGATTTATTTTGAATGAAACCATTTTGCTGTTCGCAAATAACAAAATAGTTTCAAAAAAATGATAGAAGTCTTTTTGCCATACATTTTTCAGAGATTTTTGAGATGATGTTAGATAACAAACTAATATATTAAAAAAAAGTAGTTTTAAATTCTAAATTTTCTTAGCAAAAGTTGTTTATTTACATGTCTTATTTAAGAAAAAGTACTAATTGATATACCATTGTATTTGAAAATTTTGAATTAGGGGAGAGGGGGGCATAGTGGGGTAGCGGGGCATAGCGGAAATCTCTCATACAGGTTGAATCAATTGTCGTGCAAAAATTCAAATGTCTCGTTTTGATTGGTCGTCAGTCGGTGCGTGACCTTCATAAGTGAGACACGCCATTTCGACAGCCGTTTATGCTATATAAACAAAAGTGTTAAAAACAGTGTTTTCGGTAAAAAAATACGTGAAATTAAACAGCAATTGTTTTTCGAGTCTTATTGTATATTGTGGTGGTTATTATTTCGTTTTGTAGCACTGCTTTCTGGATTACATAATTAAATATACAACATTGTTTGTGAAAAAGATAAGTTGGCATCAGTTTGTGTTTTGTTGAAAAAGTAACAGTGGGGCATAGTGGGGTATCGTTTAAAAGGTTCCCCGCTATGCCCCTTATGCAACTAAAGTAAATTATTTAAAGTCAAAAAAAATATCTTATTATTGATATTATTGATGCCAAATGTTGTTCTAAAAGATTATATTGTTGATAATAAAGACTATTATGTTTGGAAGCTATTTTTCTTTTCGAATTTTTACTAATAATAAGGTACCCCACTTTACCCCCATATACGGGGCATAGCGGGGCAAATGGCATTTTATATTTATGTATCCCCATATCGTAGAGTTCTTATCGTAATCGAGAAATATATATCCATAGTCATTCGCAATGAGTTAAACCATGATATTGAGTTAAAATTTGTTGTTTAATCATAATATTTTATCTTGTATGTATGCTTGAACCTTAAGTACCCCACTATGCCCCCCTCTCCCCTATACCTAGTTAAACTTTTGGATTTTTGATATATCGCGTATAACTTAAACTATTAAAATCTCAAATAATCATACATCTTTACAAAGTTAATTATTTTTACTTTCTAAATTTAAAAAATAATAAAATTCCATTAATATTTAACGAAATTAGAGCACTTTTAGTACAACCCTAGAATTTGAGAACAAGTCGCCATATTTTTTAAACAATTGAAAGTATGAAAATTTTTGTTTTACGAAAAGTTTCTTATATTTTTATGGTCTTTACAAATATGTACTTTTTGATATATCATTCTATTTGATTTTGCTGAGAAACGGGCATGTACCCCTCAAACTACCCCCCAAGGGGCGGTTTTAGAGGGTTGAAAATATTTTCCTGAAATTCTTTAGGGTCGATATATATAATAAATTTTTTATCCCGAAAATCTATCTTCAATAGTTTGGGCGTAAAACATAGTGGACGGGTGATATGGAACTTTCTGTATACAGGGTGATTCAGCACTGTCGTGCCAAACTTAAACCATAGATTGAGAAAAATATTTTAAGCAAAAAACTTCCAATAAACATGTGTCCGGAAATTTTTGGTTAGACAACTACAGCCCACCAAAGATATCCATCAAAATGAGTTTTTATTTAATATCTAGATAACCCTTTGTGATAAAATTATGAAATTTGGTATTCTGTTTAGTAATAATAAGTGTTATCGATAAGTGTTATAAACAATTATAATTTAGACCGGGGATGTATGGGGTCAGTGGGCCCATCAATTTTTATCTAGTATTTTTTGTTCTTTAATTTTTTTATAAAGTTGGGTACTTATTTAAGGTTATATGACACAAAATACGTAAAAATATACTTTGCTTATTTGTCATAGAATAAACCGTTTTCGAGTAATATCGATAGAAAAGAAAGCACGCAGAATTTAACTTAATACGGATGCTCCAAATTACAAAAAATAAATTTATATTCTTGGTCTATGATTAAAGGTAGGAAAAAAAGTTCATATAAATAAACCTCCTAATATGAATCCTCTAAGATCTATAGCCAGTTGTAATACTGTATTATGTACTTTAATAATTTGACTAAAAAACGAAACTAAAAATGGCTATTTGTTGATAAGGATGCATTTTTGAGGTATACTTATGTTAACTTTTTGTCTTAATTTTTATCATAGAACAAGAATATAAATTTATTATTTGTAATTTGAATCATCCGTATTAAGTTAAATTCTGCATGCTTTCTTTTCCATCGATATTCTTCGAAAACGGTTTATCCTATGACAAATAAGTAAAGTATGTTTTTGTGTATTTTGTGTCATATAACCTTAAATAAGTGCCCAACTTTATAAAAATATTAAAGAACAAAAAACACTGGATTAAAATCGATGGACCCACTGACCCCATACATCTCTAGTGTAAATTATAACTAGTTAATATGAGTAATCGATAACACTTATTAATACTAAACAGAATACCAAATTTCATAATTTTATCACAAAGGGTTCTCTAGATATTAAATAAAAACTCATTTTTAGTAAAATCTTTGGAGGCCTGTAGTTCCCTAACGAAAAATTTCCGGACACATGTTTATTAGAAGTTTTTTGCTAAAAATATTTTTCTTAATCTACGGTTTAAGTTTGGCACGACAGTGCTGAATCACCCTGATATTCAAAATTTTTAAAAATAGTTCAATATTACTAAAGATATTGGCAGAGACAAAATATTTTTACGATTTTTTAAATTTTTAATAATGACAAAACGTTAACATATTTGAATTCCTTTAATTGACAGCTTTTATTTGATACCTCACTACCTCACTCGAATTTGGATAAAATATCGTACCGCATAAAAAGATTTTTAATTAAAGACGAAAAAAAACCTTCGACTTCGGCCTCGGCCGAAGGTAACAAGAAAAGCCGAAGTTCGGCTTCGGCCATAAAATGACCTTCGGTCGGACACTAATTAGAAATGATGTTATGTAACGGTTAATTAGTAATAAAGTTGTCTAGGCAGGTATCAGAATTTAGTGTGATCCTAGTGGGCTCACGTATTACTAAGGACATTCCAAAAGATAAGCAGAAGTTAAAAAAAGAAGCTGTCATTGTCACTTAGGATGTTGATATTGAAATCACCACTTACGATAAGTTTACTTTTGTTGTTTATACGGGTGATCCAGACCACCCGTCCACTATGTTTTACGCCCAAACTATTGAAGATAGAGTTTTATAAAAAAAATTTACTATGTATATCGACCCTAAAGAATTTCAAGAAAATATTTTCAACCCCCTAAAACTGCGCCTTAGGGGGTAGTTTGGGGGGTACATGCCCGTTTCTCAGTAAAATCAAATGGAACGGTATATTCAAAAGTACATAAATGTAAAGACCATAAAAAAGTAAGAAACTTTTGTAAAACAAAAATTTTCATACTTTCAATTGTTTAGAAAATATGGCGACTTGATCTCAAATTTTAGGGTTTTACTAAAAGTGCTCTAACTTCGTTAAATGTTAATGAAATTTTATTCTTTTTTTAAATTTAGAAAGTAGAAATAATGACTTTTGTAATGATCTATGAATATTTAAGATTTTGATAGTTTAAAGTGACAAAAGCGACATATAAAAAATGCAAAAGTTCAATTAGCGATAATTCAAATATTTAAATACAATGGTACATCAATTAGTACTTAATCTGAAAAAAGACATGTAAATAAACAACTTTTGTTAAGAAAATTAAAAATTAAAAATCAAAATTTTAAAATGGAAAATTGAAAATTATAATTTTTAATTTAAAAAAAAATTCAGCATACTCATGAAATTTTTAGTTTTTCCGATAAATTACCATAAAATTTCGATTTATCGGTTATTATGACGTACCGGTTATAACTCGTGCTTACTATGTAGTAGGTACGTAGTACAATATGTAAAATACAAAAATTTATTAAAATTCTGAATTCAAATTGATGCTTTCTGAAATACAATTGACTATTCTGAATTACAATTGACTAAACTGAAATACAACTAAGGTTTTCTGAAATACAATTGACTATTCTGAATTACAATTGACTAAACTGAAATACAACTAAGGTTTTCTGAAATACAATTGACTATTCTGAATTACAATTGACTAAACTGAAATACAACTAAGGTTTTCTGAAATACAAATTTGAAAATGTGTAGTACTCGTTATAATCTAGATATGGTGCGATTAATAATAATTTGTGATAATTCTAAACGAATCAATCATTATTGTATGGTTAATAACTGCCTTTTCACACATGCACGGCTGCCGGGTACACGGCGCTGTTTACCCGGTCCTTGGTGTGGTAACTAAATGAGCGCTTTCACACGCGCCGGCCGCCGTGTACACGGCACCCGGCAGCCGGATGGTCGCCGGGTCTCCCACTACAGTACACGGCTGCCGGAACCGTCTACACGGCGACCGGCTTGATAGTGGGACATAAGATTCAATGAGTGTTTTCACACGTGCCGTCTTAACTCATCCGGTTTTTAGTTTTTCGTGTTTGTTATCTTTTTTTTTTTTAAAAATGATGTCTGCTGCGATCGAAGTTGACCAACTATACCTATCATTAGTATTATTGTATTATGGGATAAAATAGTACCGGTGTATAAAGATCACAATGATATAAAAATGCGTGAGTGGAGATATTCATAGAATTGAAGAAGGATTTTGAAGACATGGAGGATAAAAATACTTATGGTAAACTCAACAAATTTGTATATTTCCGATTCAAAGTATAGTTCAAAAGCACTCCCTGGCCCCCGACAGTAGCGACCCTACAAATGCGTCAAGGAAAATCATAATTTTATTTTTCTCATCGTTCGGTGCGCATGCATTTTCAGTTACAATTATCTTAATAATATAGATAGTCAACATATTTATTAATCATACATAAATAAATTATTGTAACGGCAATTTCACGTATTTTCCAGAATATTCCAGAAATCGAAGTTAAAATTGAATTCAAAATGAAATAATTAAATTATTTTTATTTATTTTATGTGTGAAATGTTAAAATATATTAAAATATACTAGAATACGTATATAAAGTTGAAGTACGTTATTTAAAACTAAAAAATCAAATTATTTTATTTATTTTTATAAGAATACTGATTAATTCCAGATCGCCGTCCTTCTATAAGACGGTGAACCGGATAAGTGTGAAAGCGTCAGCTCGGAAACCGAAACCGGGTAAACGGCGCCGTGTACACGGCAACCATGTATGTGTGAAAAGGCTCTCGTAGTCAACAGTTCCGGGTTTACTTATAGATTGGAACTCTGTATAAACATGTTTCACATGAAACAAGTAAATATAGAACAAGAAATCGATCTTCTGCAAGATATTGAACCAGTTATTATGCAAAAGTAGGTCTCCACCTATTTTTGGGTCTAAAAAATCAACAAATCAAAGATTTTTTTAAAATTATATGTTTATTGTTAAAAAAAATCAAAGTCGATAAGTATAAACATCGAGTCCAGGGATGCATTATTGTAATAATTTTATGTATGAAAATATTATTTTTTCTAAATAAAATAGGTGCGTCTCAAGAATGACATACTACATATATAGGCGCTATCCTAAAATAAGAGAATAGAAACTGGCTAGTTAAATGGTAACACTGTGTATATCTAAAATATTGAAAAACCTAATTTTCAAATTTTCACAGTACTTTTGCAGGATTAGTAAAAAGTGATATACTCTCAAAAAATATAATATATTTATTAGATAGTATAACAATGATACATGGTATAATTTACAAATATGTACATTTTTCAACTTATCGTACAATAATATCACTAAAACGTAAACATTATAACAAATAAAATGAGCTTTCAATAAAGATTCAACAACAAATATTTTAGATAAATAATCAAGCTAACATAGATGTTATTTGAATTGGTAGTACAAATGAGAGTTTTGAGGAAGAAACAAAATGTTTAATATGAATCGGCTGCTGCCTTTGTGGCACCACCTCCAAAACCACCAGCTCTAAATTCTAAGCTGCCACTGCCTCAGTATCCGTATCCTCCGTAGCTTGAATCAGCATCAGCGTGAGATCTGCTCCCTCCTCCTCCACGGTGACCTGCACATTAAAATTAATAATATTTCGAACAAAATAATGTACATGCTTATTAATATGTCAATGTGATATTTATATTTAGATGGAAGTAGAGAAAATTTCAGTATTTTTAAATTGATGCCTTGCATTTAATACATCACATATAAAAATTTAAACAAAATCTGAGAGGTCACTGTATAGCTCATTGGTGGCTCTCTAATGGAATGGCCCTAACAAATTATTTAGGGCCGAGCGTAAAGTTTAAACATATAAACTTTGATTTATTCATCGAAACAATCCAAATGCAAAAAGTTTCATTTAAAGCGGTTCATAGAGGCCCGATTGATATACATAATTGCAGTAGAATCAGGCGCAGGCGCGTATACAAGGGGGGGGGGTAATAAATTTATTTGCAAAACGGCAAACGTTTATTAAGCGGATACAAAATTTCCTATTAATGCACGTAATGCTCTAGAAAATTATCTAGGTACTATTAAATAAGGGTATTTTAGATGTTGAAACGGTACGTTAATTTATTAAACAATTTATTTAAATAATTGATAATTTATATTTTTCAAGGAAACCAAATTAATTTTTTTACTAATTTTCTCAAATATTATTAATTAAACTAAATTATGAAAAAAAATCATTTTTGATCAAATATCATCGAAATGAAATTTATTTATAAATATACTTTTTTTGATATTTTGGACAAAAAATTCTTTAATTTTGAGTCTTATGGCTGGAATGTTTCTGATTTCAAATAGTATTATATAACGAACATTAAAAAAATCAGTACTTTTTCTGAGGGTTCCGAAGTAAAAACGTTCATTGACAAGACATATTAGAAAGTTTTTATAATTTTTTTCTGAGTGATTCTTAGTAAACTGCAGATACAACAATATAATCTAGTAATTTAAGCTTAAAATGCAAAAAAAAACGACTATTGTTATTAGAAGAAATAATTTTTAGTTACCATATTAAATTTAACACAAGTAAGGCGTAGGATGATATAGATAATGCCATATTGTGCTAAGGGTGCAGACCCAGTTGCGACTTTCAAAAAAAGCTCTTTTTTAGGATTTTTTTTTGGTCACGCATTAAAATAACTAATAACAAATGTTTTTCTATACGAAAGATATGTATTTACAAAAAATGTTATAATTTTTTTATAGCAAAATATTAAAAAATAAGTGGGGTACAGCAAATTTGGGAGGGGTTCAAAAAAATGTGTTTTGCCGTGATAACTGCTGTTCGTCACAGGATCATCGGAAATAAAAAAAGGGATCATTAGATAATGACATAATGCTCTGAATGTGGATGAAGGGATTTGAAAAATTTTGAATTTTCACAAAATGGCGGATGTTGAAAGTCAAATTTCTTTATTTGATTAAAATTTCACTCGCATTTTCGGCTATAAAAACAAAAATAATCGTCCAAAATAAAAATCCTTCGTGCATCCGGAGGACAATTATGTATAGAATAAGTCAGACAAATTTCAAACCGATCGGCAAAGCCGTTCAAAAGTTACAGTGATCACCGACTTCGAAAACATGGTTTCGAGAAAAAGCGCAAAGTTGCCGCTACCTACTTGTCTGAATTTTTAGAGAATACTTTTGAAATAATCTACTTTGAGAAAATGCAATAAAAAAAATTCTAACTGTGTCTGCTCAATTTTGACAAAATTTTCAGATACCACATTTGTGCTTAGCGGGGCAGCATGCATATTATGTTGATATTCTGAATTTATTATTATTAAACATTTATGTTTGACTATATAAATAAATATCGTTAATATTCTTACCTCCACCTCCCCAGCTTTCTGAGTCAGCGTGAGAAGAGCTACGGCCTCCTCCGCCACGTCCATAATCGCCGTAATTTGATGAAGCGTCGGCATGTGCGGAACTGCCTCCACCATAATATCCTCCGAAACGTTCTTCGGTAGCAGCTCCACCTGCGGCCTTCTCTACATCACGTTTGTGCTCTGTTACAAATTATTCATTAATATTTGATGATTTTCTATTTCAACAATCAATAATAACATATACTATCATTATTTACAACAACATGCTTTATTCAATAGAACAACAATAAACTAATGTTGTCTTATTAAAAACAATAATCTAACATGTACTTACGTCTGAGGACAGATGCATTGCAAATGCCGACCACGAAAACCAAAACGAAGACACACAACAAAACTCTCATTTTAAATTGTTGAATCAACACCAAGTTCGCAAATGATAATATTATGCCAAAATCGAACTATTTTATACCCCAACCACCGAAATTCTAATAGATGCACCTTTACGACCTATCGCTTCACACGAGCCAACGGTTATCGCAATAAACAAAATTCTAGATAAATGTCTTCAGGAGCGTACACTGTACTGTATTGGAAAATAGTTCAAGAAGTAAACAACCTATAAAACTATATACTACATTGCTAATAATATAATAGTTGCTTAATTGTTTTAACTATGCAATAATTAACATGCTAATAAAAACTAAATTAAAAATAAGTGGCACGTACTTACCTATAACTTATGTATTATATTAATAAACTAGCGGGATCCCGCGGCTCCGCTCGCGTAAACTTCGAAACTAATTAGAACCCTCCATACGTGATAGGGGATGACATATTTTTTATATTGATTTTTATCCATTACCTATAAAAAACGTAAATATCTCGGATTTTAGTTTAAAATTGTAAAAACTAACGCCCGCCATTAGGGGTTGAATATCGAATTTTTTTATTGCAGATTATTTTGCCTGAATCCACCACTATAACGTAAGCAGCTATACAGATAAACATATCAAAAACACTGACCATTAGGGGTTGATTGTCGAACTTTTTATTTTCTATATGGCTATTTTGCTCAAATTTACCTTTATGAGTAAAGCAGGTATACAGAAAAACATCTAAATCCATCCTCGTCCCCGTCCCATGCTATTAGGGCTTGAATATGGAACTTTCAATTTTAATTGAATATTAATTTGTCCGAATTTACTTTAATATCATCAAAAGTTATGAAGATAAATATATCAAAATTTTACCCCCCCCCCCATTCCCATAAGATATTTGTTTGTATAGTACCTACTGTGCCATGTTTCATTCGGTGAATACAAAAAAAATATATTTTACAAAATCCCCCCCCCCCCCCTTACACCTTAGGGGTTGAATTTTGGGAAATGCTGAAATTATTGTTTCATTATTTATATTGTAGAGTATGTTCGATAAGTTTCAATTAAATGCGAACAATAAAAAATATTTTTTTATATAAACTTTAACACCCTGTTTTAACCCCGTAGGGGTTGAATTTCGAAAAATCCTTTCTTAGTGGGTGCTTACATAATAAAAGGAAGACACCTACGAAATTTCACGTTTCTAGGTCTAGGGGTTTGGGCTGTACGTTGATATATGAGTGAGTGAGTGAGTGAATGAGTGAGTGGTTAAGGACAAACTCTTTTATAGATATAGATTACAAAAAAAAAACAAAATAAAAATATATTGTTCGATTCAATAAAAGATAAAAATTACTTAGGAGTACATACCGTAAACCGGGATTACTTTGATCATTTTTTAAATTTAAAGGGCTGTAAAACCTAAAGTATGGTGAGTAAAAATTTGCAAAAAAAATAATCGTTTTTTTTTCATACTATCGATATGCCAAATAAAAAAAAGGTTCAATAGTTTTTGTAAAAAAATAATAAAAAGTACGTGATCAATGTTAAACTGAGAGTGGGGTTACTTTGATATCCCTTATTTTTATTGCAGAAATCGGAAGATTTAAAAAAAATGGTGTATAGGAACAAAAGTTACATGCGTTTTTATGTTAGATTACTTATCTTATAGGTATATAGGAGGCATTTTTTAAAAGAATATGTTATAGTTCAGTCAATCTAGCACCGATGAAGTAACAAATCTTTACTACGTATTTGTGAAGGATAAACAGAGCTTATAAAAAATATCATATAGGTTGGTCGAATTCATTTACCTACTTCAATGATGCTAGATTGACTGGACTATTAATAAATAATTGAAAACAATTGATAAAAAAGTTAAAATAACTATACATAGTGCAGTAAGTTGTGGGCAGTAATGTAGCTGGGGGTTGACGAAACCAGCTCCTACCAGGAGCGTCAAACCTAGGAAGTGGGTAAGCCTAGAGGGAGCACCAAGCCTAGTGTGAGCAGTAAATCTAAATGGGGCGGGGGGCAAAATGGTTTAGAATAGCAATATTTGGATTCAAGTGACATTAGGACTAAAAACTGTCATCAAAAACAGAAAGAAGACACAAAAGTAAGTTTTAGGGGCAGAAAAATCGTGATGACATCGAAAAATATGTTCTTTAGTTATACCAGGGGAGGGGGCGCTATTTTCAATTTTCACCGGGGGCGCAGCGACCTCTAGATAACTTTGACTCCATGATCAATGTACTCTCTTAAACTGAATCAGTGAGAATTCCACTGATTCCCTCAGTGAATGCAGAACTCACTGGTTTATCAGTTGGAACCACTGATAAACCAGTGACTTTTTTGCGCATGCGTCGTAAATGACAGTTGTTGGCTGGCATCCATTTTACGATTACATTGTGTGAGTGCTTTTATCGTGCGTGATTAATAAGGTAAGTTTACATTTGTTTTTCTAATTAATATCATGATATGGTTTATATAATATATAGCTTTTATTCATTTATTTATTTTTTATTATGAGAAGGAAATTTATATTAAAGGTAATCATCAGTGGACATTATTTATAGGTTATAATCAATGATTTGTAATGTAAATATAAAATTAACTCATGATTTTTATAAAACTAATTATATTTTGTGTAAAATAATTAGCATTTATAGTTCATAAATAATTTATTTTTTGCCCTTCGTGACTAGCTCGATATAATACACTATCATAGATTACTGTCGAAACAATATTCAATTGTTTTTATTTTCAGAAAACTATGTCTGGCGAATACGTTGATTTATCGATTGATCAATTAATGGATAAACTTCGGTCATCCATTGATGAAGCAACTTTAAATGTGTTAAAGGGTAAGTTACTATTAATTTAATTATGTCTCAAACCATATTTTATGATTGCTAAGATGTCTAGAATTGATTATATTTTCTAATTTGGAATTTGTCGCTTTATTGTTTGTACAACAATCATTGTTGTAAATACAATAATCCCAATAAAATAAAGATATAACATACTAATGATTTAAACGCGAAAATAGATTCTAACCTCATTTGTGTATTTCAAAATTTTCCATACTATGTTTATGAAAATTATATTAGAATTAATATTAAAAATTATGTTAAAGTATTAAAATTTCTGCCTGCTCTTCAATGTAAATAAACTTTTAGAATCTTTTACCATTCCATTAAGAAGAATTGGCAATTTATGTGGGCTAATAAACAACCTAACCTCACTTTTATTCTAATTGTAAGTAATATGCATTACTTACAACTTACAATGACTCTCAGTAAGCTTATATCTTTTTACCATACTTTTCTATTTTGTTATAGTTTATATGTTGTTTTTAGATAAATAAATATTAATAATTTTTTTCAGTTATCCACTCTCTAAACCTGAAATAGCGAATTATCACTAATTCACAGTGTATATTCACTATTTGCCACAGCTAAAAGTCGGCCACTTGGAATTAGTGCATATACACTTATGTACCCAGTGAAATGATGCACTTATGAAAACAGTGAATTTCACTGGGTACATAAGTGTATATGCACTAATTCCAAGTGGCTGACTTTTAGCTGTGGCAAATAGTGAATATACACTGTGAATTAGTGAAATTTCACTATTTCAGGTTTAGAGAGTAAACCCCATAGTGGACCAAAGACTCCCCGTGCACATTATTCCTTAGCCACGTTGTCATTTTTGAGGTATATTTAAAAAAAAAATTTATAGCAAAGTTCAGTACAGAGCTACTGACATGTGCTAACATTTTTATGATTATTATAAATAAACAAGTTATCAGTAAAGTTTTGCAACCTTGAAAATTCATTAAAATATTGTTTGCATACTTTTTTTCTTAATAATTTCGGTGCATTTACATGGGTCAACAGGTCAATAGTGACGTAACTATCAGTGCTATAAACTGTCAAAAAAAAATCCAAAGATGCTTTCCGTTTTTCCTAAAAACGCATATGTACGACGAGTAGAAGTTGTCACCCCGTAAGTCAAAGCAACCCCATACATCTCAAGGAATAATTTAGAAAAAAAAATTCCAAAGAAAGAGCATGGCAGGGTAAGCATGGGCGATCTGCCCCTGGGGAAAGTTGGGTCGATATTTTTTTTATAAGAAGGCATGACTAAAAGGTACTCATCTACAAACTATTGGGCCTCTGCCCCCACTAATTTTCCGGAAAATTTGAAAAATGTAATTTCGAAAAATATTTTTTTTTGCTATAACGGCTTTATAAATGTTGATCTCTGTGATATATGTTGTAGCTATACCTTAGTAGTATCATATCAATTTTTTTGAAAAATCTCCCATTAAAAATAAATAAAAATTTTGAAATTCAAAATTTTCAAAAAAAATTTTTTTTGCTTAAATGGCCTGGTACACCTACGAAATTTTTGTCATAAATACCCCTTCTTATGCACAAACACGTATATTTTTTTTCAAATTTCTACATTGGGTGGACGGGGGGTAAAATTCGAAATGTTTACTGACCCTTATTTCTATAGTATGCATATACATTATACATGTATAGTATTGCTTGTATGTTGTAGGCTGGGTTAAATTAAAGAAAGTTTCGCGGATCGAAACGTAATAGTCACTATCATTAATACATACATAAAGAAACATTTTTTTTAAATTTAGTCAATATCATGAGATTACGAATTAGGTCTAAAATTTCGAAAATTTTAATTAAGTGAATTTAAAAAAATTATTTTATAGAAATTCTCATAAATACCCCACATTCTTCACTAATACATATAATTTCTATTTTTTCCTTTAGTTGGACGAAGAGGGGTGGGGGTAAAAATGGACAGTGCGTTACTGGACATAAAATGTCAATCGGCTTCGGCCAAAATTAGGCCGAAGGTTTTGCTGAAGTCGAAGGTTTAATTATTTACTATTATAATTTTTTTTTCGGAGAAATTTTTCTTTTAATGAAAGAAATAGTTTTTCATTAGTTTAAAAAAAATATAGAAACAAAACAAACAAATCCCACTAATATAGAGAAGATGGTGACCGAATTGATTAGTCTGACAGTAGTGGTTATACGTAATACAGATTTGTAAAAATATATCGTTTAATCGGACGTTCACATAAAAAAGGCTATGTTAAATTAAGGAAAGTTTCGCGTATAAACACTACTGGCAGACCAATCAATCGGCTTCGGCCACCGTCTTCTCTATATTAGTGGAATTTTTTTGTGTTGTTTCTATATTTTTTTTAAACTAATGAAAAACCATTTTTTTCATTAAAAGAAACATTTATCCGAAAAAAATTAATAATAGTAAATATTTAAACCTTCGGCCTAATTTTGGCCGAAAGTGGCCGAAGCCGATTGACATTTTATGACCATTTTTACCCCCGCCCCTCTTCGTCCAACTAAAGGAAAAAATAGAAATAATATGTATTAGTGAAGAATGTGGGGTATTTATGAGAATTTCTATAAAATATTTTTTTTAAATTCACTTAATTAAAATTTTCGAAATTTTAGACCTAATTCGTAATCTCAAGATATTGACTAAATTAAAAAAAATGTTTCTTTATGTATGTATTAATGAGAGTGACTATTACGTTTCGATCCGCGAAACTTTCTTTAATTTAACCCAGCCTACAACATACAAGCAATACTATACATGTATAATGTATATGCATACTATAGAAATAAGGGTCAGTAAACATTTCGAATTTTACCCCCCGTCCACCCAATGTAGAAATTTGAAAAAAATATATGTGTTTGTGCATAAGAAGGGGTATTTATGACAAAAATTTCGTAGGTGTACCAGGCCATTTAAGCAAAAAAAAATTTTTTTGAAAATTTTGAATTTCAAAATTTTTATTTATTTTTAATAGGAGATTTTTCAAAAAAAATTGATATGATACTACTAAGGTATAGCTACAACATATATCACAGAGATCGACATTTATAAAGCCGTTATAGCAAAAAAAAATATTTTCCGAAATTACATTTTTCAAATTTTCCGGAAAATTAGTGGGGGCAGAGGCCCAATAGTTTGGAGATGAGTACCTTTTAGTCATACCTTCTTATAAAAAAAATATCGACCCAACTTTCCCCAGGGGCAGATCGCCCATGCTTACCCTGCCATGCTCTTTGTGAAGAACTTATATCTTATAGGTTCTCCAATAGATTTTTTTTTAAATCTTAATTATTCTTTGAGTTATGAATATACTGAGATGCAGGCCCAGATAGAGGGGGGGCTAGGAGGGCCATATAGCCCGGACCCCCTGCGTCTCAGGGGCCCCGGCGCCTTGAAAATGATTAGTATTTTACATATTTTTGATACTTATACTATTTTTAACAGAGGTTATTTAAAAAACATAAATATACTGCAAAAAAGGTACACCTTGTGGTAAAAGTTTAAGTAGAAAACAAAATTTTCTTTAAAAAACCCTGATTTTTGATATTAAAATAATATCAGAAAATTATTAGAATTTTACCAGTACGAAATTTATTTGGAATGTCCTTATGCTCGGTGAGGGGGGGGTATGGGGCCACCAAAATGTGGGTTGGCCCGGGCCCCGTTGAAGCTCTCACAGGGCCTGCTGAGATGTATAACATTTTCCTCATATACGCGAATAAAAATATGTGTGCATTTATCTTTGACTGTTCCTAATTTGAATAATAATTGAGTTAAATTTTTTTTTTAACTCAATTATCATTATCAAGTAAGCCCCTAAAAAGTTATGAACCCCCTTCGAAGGAGGAGGAGTTATCATCATATTCTATAGATCGAAATCTACCAATTTCTTGAAAAAAAAAATGTACTCCGTCATTTTTTTCAAGCTCAAATTTTATTATGACTGGACTAAAAATTGTATGGAAATTAAATGGTTAACCAATGGCAGGCATTGCAGTTAATCTAAATACTTAATCGGTATTTATTTAAATTGTTTAATAATTAACTACATTTGATGAATTTAGCACGAGGAAGCACTGTGCATTTACTTAGCAGATGTTTTTTGGTCGTCACATCGAGGCTCATAACTTTGTAAATTTTAAAAAATATTTCAATAATAATTGATATGGAATAAGTTCAATATAAACTTAATAAAATGTTCTTTACCCGTCCCACAGTGTGTAAATCGGCCAATCTAGCTGGACAAAAGTCACATTTAGAAATGTTACAAACCAACAAAATTGTGTTTATATTTACGTAGAGTAGGCTTCAAGGGACTATGAATCATATTTTTTGACCTGCTAAGTTTGCATTCTAAGAAAAAATTCAGGTATCTAAACAACTGAAAAACCCGGTGTCTATTAGCACGCCGCTCAGTGCGCTAAGAAATTGTGTTGTACTTTTTGTGTCTGTATGTTTGCGAAAAAACTATAGAACTGTTTTGTTGTCATTGCTTCAAAGTATTTAGTTATGTATTTAATTTAATTTAAAGGATATTGTTAATGTGTGAAAAAAATGATTAAAACGCAGTAACTTAAAAGTAATAATTACACACTTTAAAGTTGAATAAGTTATATAGTCCCCCCCCCCCGCAACACTATCATTCTTAATGGAATCTATAGCCCATAATATATACTTTTAAATTTTATTACATTCATTTTGCGAATTTGTGCGATTTAATTAATTTTTTTTCAGTTATGATTCCAGTGATTATAAGAAAGGAATTATTTGAGTTGTGGCAAAGAACGCTAAAGGACGATCATACTAATTAATTTTATATTGACTAAGTTTAGTGTAATTAGTGATAATGAAGTGTTATTTGAACAGTTAAAGACTTTTATAAAAAAATATTAGTGCAAATTTTTGCAGAAGATAGGTGGTGAATTATCGACGCATAGACATTTTTAATCGTCATTAAAAAACTGGTTAAAGGAGATTGTCAAGCTGCTAATTAATTTACTTAATGAAATTCCGAAGAAAAAAAGTCAAAAGTCAAAAATCAAAGGCTTTTCTTACTCTACTGATTGGAGCAAACGAAGAACACGCAGCATGCAAAATATATATTCGGAAATGGCAAATAAGGGAACAGAAGACAAAATTTTATTAGAAAAAAGAAAGAAAGAGATACAACAAGTAAAATTTTGTGTTATTCAAAATACATTATTAATATTTGTCCCCTTTCTATAGGACAAATATCCGAAGAAGCCCGCAACAAAGAAATCAGGAAGGTTCGCGAAGGCCATACCAGGAAAACAACAAATAAGGATACGTTTTTTTTATTTACTAGTGATATTAGACCCTAAACTTTCTAGTATTAGAAGAAAAAAAAACAACAAAACCTTTATCTAATAAAATTTTAGATTTGTTAAAACTATCTGGTTTGTAAAAAAAATAATAATTATAACTTTTATTTTCACATTAAATTATTTAATAAATTATAACCAATCCATAATAGTATTAAATCCTACATAAAAAAATTTGTCCAGCTAGATTGGTCGATTTACACACTGCGTCCCTAGAGTAATAAGTTATACCTGTGAAAAAAGTTCCCAAACATTGACAATTTTTTGAGCCGTCACAGTGCCTTTCCCCCTTAATTAATCTATATCTATAAAAGAGTTTGTCCTTAACCACTCACTCACTCACTCATATATCAACGTACAGCCCAAACCCCTGGACCTAGAAACGTGAAATTTCGTAGGTGTCTTCCTTTTCTGATGTAAGCACCCACTAAGAAATGATTTTTCGAAATTCAACCCCTACGGGGTTAAAATAGGGTGTCAAAATTTACATAAAAAAATATTTTTTTTGTTCGCGTGCATTTAATTGAAACTTATCGGACATACTCTACAATATAAATAATGAAACAATTATTTCAGCATTTCCCAAAATTTAACCCCTAAGGTGTTAGAGGGATGGAAAAATTTGTAAAATATATTTTTTTGGCACAAGTAGGTACTATACAAGAGATATATCAGTTACGAAAATTCAACCCCTATGAGAATGGGGGGGGGGGGGGGGTAAAATTTTGATATATTTATCTTCATAATTGTTGATGCTATTAAAGTTAATTTGGACAAATAAATATTCAATTAAAAATAAAGTTCGATATTCAAGCCCTAATAGCATGGGACGGGGACGAGGATGGATTTAAATATGTTTATATGCATACCTGCTTTACTTATAAAGGTAAATTCGGGCAAAATAGTCATCTATTAAAATAAAAATTTCGACGTTAATGGCGGGGGTAGACAGGGTCTGTGTTTTTGATATGTTTATCTGTATAGCTGCTTACGTTATAATGGTGGAGTCGGGCAAAATAATCTGCAATAAAAAAATTTGATATTTGACCCCTAATGGCGAGGGTAGACGGGGTTGGTTTTTTCAATTTTTAACTAAAATCCGAGATATTTACGTTTTTTATAGGTAATGTATAAAAATCAATATAAAAAAATATGTCATCCCCTATCACGTATGGAGGGTTCTAATTAGTTTCGAAGTTTACGCGAGCGAAGCCGCGGGATCCCGCTAGTTTGTTATAAATCGTTGAAATCTTCAACAACTAAGTACAAAGCGTGTATATATTTCTTGCGTTATTTCTTTTCGCTGAAAAAAATTCTTTGATTTGAATAAAAATCCGCCTAATAAAAATAATAAAGCTAGCACTGTTGAAATGTTTTTAAAAATGATCCGATGTATTTGTCCTATTTATTGACAAATGGCTATCTAATTAGAACATTTGTTAACGCAATATTATTATTTTTTATCTCTTAATTCTTAAAATGTATGTTTAAACTATAACCTTGGTTTTTAATGTATCTACATATTCTTGTATTATACATACAATAACATTAACTAACAATTAGTAAATATCTAGTTGTAAAAAATTAACTAAATATATAGCATATAGTAAATAATACTATGGACAACCATACATGACTTGTGATTAAAATTAAAACTTTGAGGGTTGTTTTCATCCCATCAGTGGCTATTTTGGCACATTTATAAAATAAGTGTCCCTAAGATTGGATTGAACTACAAGTGTACCAAGCCTTATCAAAATTGGTGAGATAATATTAACTTTTTAGATGATAATGGTACAAAATTTCGAATATTTCCGAAACCCCTAATTCGATAAGCACCAAAATCAATAGGTTTGGAGTACTAGTTAACCGGTTTTGGTTTAAAGCGATTTGCAAATATGCTTCACACCACCTAACCACCTTTTTTTCGAGGAGTCCACTTTGATTCAAACAAAGAATTATAAAAGTTACTATAAACATTTTTTTTTGTATAATTTAAGATATGAATAAAAACATATAAAAAGACTGAAAAGATTAAATGTTTACCACGAAAGAAAATCCTGAAATAATAATAATAATAATACTCTTTATTGTTATTGTACAGGTACATAGTACATAAATTGCGTCGAATTTACAAATTAATATTTACATTAAAATTACAATAAAAATCTAGAATATATATTTAAGATTTACCCTGACAATTCCTATTCAACAAATTCTCTTATTGAGTAAAAATTTCTCACATAGAGTCACTCTTTCAACCTATTTTTGAACTCTTTTACTGGTAGTTGTTTAAGTTCTTGGGGCAGTTTGTTGAACAGTCTTATGCAGCTATTTACAACCCCATTGAGTACATAGTTTTTTTGGTGTTGCTTATTACGAGGTGTTCCTTTTTCCTAGTATCATAGCCATGCTCATGCAAATATTGGTGAAATAAGCCTTGGTTGCTCTTCACAAAAGAGGTGCATTCGAAAATGTAGATATCAATGACCGTTAGCAGTTTCAGTTCTTTAAATAAGTGTCTACAATGTTCTCTTGGTCCGATACCCAACATTGTTCGAATACATCTCCTCTGGATCTTAAGTAATTTGTCAATATCCGGGTGTCCTCCCCAAAACATTATTCCATAACGAATTTTTGATGTAACATAGGCTTGATAAACCTGAACTAGGATATCCAGAGACAGGACACCTCGCAAAGATAATAAGATTATAAAATTTTAGACGCCTCACGCAGCAATATTGTTTTCAATTTGATTGTACCTGTGGTACGGTAATGGATGATAAATATAAGTCGTGTGGTTTTATATTTTTATTCCTCCCACGTAAAATTTTATATACAAATCAAATAATATAATATACAAATGTACACATGTAAACACAGTAGGTGTATTGTGGTGTGAGTGACGGTAGTGTGCTGTCCTTCTCTGGCCGTGACTGTTTTGTTATTGCTGGCGCCTTGATCTGTTGGTCTACTTCAGCGGTAGTAGAAATGGATGTGGATCGTTTGTTGTAGCTTCTGATACTTGATAGTTGCAGTACTGTCGTGTTATGTTGTGACACGATGGCGTTTGGTTTTCGACTTCATTTCCTGAGGGCATACGTCTAGTTTTATACGTTTTACCCCCAACACATTTTCGATGACCGTTGAAACACGTGTTCCTAATATTTCGCAATACTCATTAGTGGCGGCATTCGTCAAAGGCAGTGTGCCGTCTATACATGTGCGTGTTTATTGTCTGTTGAGTTGGTCATGTTGCAACACCTGTTTTTATTATTGTCGGCAGTTATCAAAAGGTGGTGTTTGTTTGTTTTGATTTATTAGTTTTGCCGATTGTGTGGCAGTGTTGCCACACCACCCCCCTGCTGAGACCGGAGGTCAGGCTTGAAGAAAGTCTGGAAAATGTACGCGACGTCCTGAACGTGTCGTTCTGGTGGGCGTACTCGTGCCTTGTGCTGGTACGGGTTTTGGTTGCGGCGTCGTTGTGGCCGCTGCATTTCTTGTTGTTGTGTTTTGCAGGTTCTTCTTGTCGAAGAGTGTGTGTTGGTTGTACGCGTTCGGCGGACGTAGTCGTATCTCTCCCTCTGATGGTAGTTGCATCGTTGCGGGTGAGGACGTGATGGGGTCCGTGCCGAGCGTTGAATGTAACGCGTCGTAGTGCGTTATTGTGAAGAAGCAAGTGGTGCTGTCTTGGATGGGCATCTCCATGGGGGGATGCTTGGATCCATGACGGTTAGGTTCTGTTGCTCTTCGGGTGCGTTTGCTTGTCTGTCGACTGGTACGGAAATTGCTCCGATCCGGGACAGAGTGCGTGCGTTGTGCTCGGTAATGCCACATGTGCGCCAGATGTTTTCACATTTTTGGCGCATGTGCAGCGGAGACAACCATGTGCTTTTCGGGCAGCATGTCGTGCCGGCGAGAAGCATGGTGTCGATTTCCGCTGGAGCAACGCGGTGACGGTCTGGGGCGAGACGTCGTGGTCGGCAGGCTACGACTGGTCCAGGCGTCGTCTTGTGGTGCGACGTGGAGTGCCGTACGTCTCGTGATTGACCGGTTGAGCGAGTTATATTTGATAACTCGCTAAGCAGTGTGTGGTAGCGAGTGAGTCCGCTTACTGCTCGTGTGTTGATTTGTCGCTGACGTGGTGCTTGCTACGAGTGCCTGAGTGCTGGCATCGTGGTGGTTACGTCTCGGGCTGGCGCGTTGTTGTGAGCGCGGCCATCTGGTGCGATAGTTCTTCGATGAGCTTTGTGAGTGTGGCTATATCGGTATGTTGTGGTTGAGTTTGCCATCGTCTTTTGTGCTGTGAAGTCGGATGTCACGTTGTGTTTCACCTGGTGCGTGCTGTATGTTTTCTTGCTTTGCGGGATCACCAATTGTGCGGTGGTTGCCGATTGTGCTGTGTTGCGCTTCGTCTGCCGTAGTGCGTGTCCTTTTGTTCGGGGTCACCAATTGTGGGGTGACAATTCGACCGTCGAAGTTGCGCGGTGTTGGTGGATGTTGATGGCGCTACTGGATGTTGAAGACGGCAGTGGTTGGTGACATGTACTGGTTTTGTTGTAGTGACGAGGTGTTATATTGTGACGCGATGGCGTCATGGATCCGACTTGTGGGTATTTGATTGTTGTAGCACTGTGGTGGTGTTTGTTTGTTTTGATTTATTAGTTTTGCCGATTGTGTGGCAGTGTTGCCACATACCTATATTTGTTTTGTATGTATATTATTTTGTATAGTAGATAAAACACAATAAACAAATTTATAGTTGGTTGAAGAAGAAAATCAAAATAAGACAAAACTATACTTATATCAATTTTAATTTATGTGGCATAAAACTATAAATAAATATTTATTAATAATTAATAAATATAGCTATACCAAATAGTTATCTATATAAATAAAACGGGCAAGTGCGTGTTGGGCACGCACATGATAGGGTTCCGTAGTCATTCTCACTACGATTTATAAAAAAAGATTTATTTCAAAATTTTCGTGACTGAAGGGTTAAAATCAAAAAGTCATTTGACTTATTATTGCATTTTAGGAGACCTACTATCAAATGATACCTCACTCAATGGGGTAAATGAAAAAAATGTGAGTTCACTTTTTAGTCTATGAAAGGCGGTCCAAAATATTTTTGACAATCTTCGTTATAATTTTCAGTGAAAGTACTAATTAAATTTTTTTTCAGATTTTTTGAATCGAAAGTTTAGAAAATAGAGGGGGGGGGGGGGGCTCTGACAACGACATTAAAAACCAAATATATTGTGACTAAAGGGTTGAAATCAATAAGTTATTTGACATTATTTATTGCATTTTAGGAGACCTATCAAATGACACTTCATACTCAATGGGGTAAGTGGAGTTCACTTATAGAAGGGGGGTCCAAAATATTTTTGACAACGTTCGTTATAATTTTCAGTGAAATTACTAATAATTAAAAGCTACATTCTGGAATTTTGTCAGATTTTTTGATTTGATAGAGTACAAAATAGAGGGGTGGGGAGGCTTTTATAATGACTTTGGAGAGCAAATACATCGTGATTGAAGGGTTAAAATTAAAAGGTTCTGATATATTTTTTATTGCAATTTAGACCTTTCTAACGACACCCAACTGACTGGGGTCGGTTAAATTTTTTTTTAAAACACTTTTCATTTTATGAAAGGGGGGTTTAAAAATGTTTTTTTTTTTTCAAAAATTTTATCATTTCTGTTTTTGAGTCATCAATCTACGATCGTATACCAAATTTCATAATATGATGTCAAAATTTTTCAAGACGGACGGACGGACATGGAGAAACTATAAGTGTTCCTAGTTTTCTACGGAACTCTAAAAATTATCATAGTACAAAAATAAGTTAATTAAATAAGTTTGATCAACATTATATATATTTGTGCTAAATTATCAATAGTTTTTATCTTATTTTATAACTTTAATAAAAAACCATCAAAAATTAGAATATTTTTATTATATAGATAAAAAATGATACATGATATATTTTACAAATATGTCAATTTTTCAACTAGTCGTACAGTAATATCACTAAAACGTAAACATTATAACAAATAAAATGAGCTTTAAAAGCATGTTCAACAACAAACATTTTAAATAAATAAAGCAAGCCAACATAGATGTTATTTGAAAAGATAGTACAAATGAGAATTTTGAGAAAGAAACATATTTTTGTTTTTTAATACGAATCGGCAGCTGCATTTTGCAGCACCACCTCCGAAGCCACCAGCTCTAATTTCTATGTTGTCACTGCCTCAATAATATCCTCCGTAGCTTGACTCAGCATCAGCGTGAGATCTGCCCCCTCCTCCTCCACGATGACCTGCACATTAAAATTATTAATATTGTGAACATAACAATTTACATGCTTATTAATATGTCGCCCTTGAATATCTAACATGCATATTGTCTTGTTGAGTATAATAGTACGAATAGTACGTGGCAAATAAAGCCAAAACGCTGCACTTTTTGATTGTGGTATGTCACTTTCTATGGACATACATAAGGTTAAAAGAAAGATTTTAAAATTTGAAAATTTCGTATTGATGCATGTAATGCTCTAAAATTTTCTACTATTAAATAAGGGTATTTTAGATCAATTATGTAAAATTTCATCAATATTCAATAAAATCTAAATATATGTAAGTATTTTAATTTATAAATTTTCGTGTTAAAATGGTATGTTCATTTATTAAAGAAATTATTTTAAAAAAATGGAAATTTATTTGTTTCAAGGAAAATAAAATATTTTTTTTTACTAATTTTCTCAAATATTATTAATTAAACTAAATTATGAAAAAAAATCAAAATTGATATTTTGGACAAAAAATTCTTTAATTTTGAGTCTTATGGCTGGAATGTTTCTGATTTCAAATAGTATTATATAACTGGTTTCGAGAAAAAGCGCAAAGTTGCCGCTACCTACCTACTTGTCTGAATTTTTAGAGAATACTTTTTAAATATTCTACTTTGGGAAAATGCAATAAAAAAAATGATTTAAAAAAATTCTAATTGGGGTCTGCTCAATTTTGACAAAATTTACCACATTTGTGTTTAGCAGGGCAGCATACATATTATGTTTATATTCTGAATATATTTAAATTAAAAATTTATGTTTGACTATATATGTATCATTGCTAACTTTGTTATTATTGGAGCTAGAAGATCGGTTAAATGGACAAAGTATCAGTATTTTTTCCGGGATGAATAATGGCGATGTCAAAAGAACAATTTAATGTCGAATTTCAGAGATATATTAAAATAAAACATTTTCTCAAATGGAAACCCCCGTATATTATTATTGGATTTTATAGCTGAGAATGTTATCTTTATAAAAGTGTTATACTTGTATGATGATAAAATTGATAGAAAACAAGTTATAACAAGTATAAAAATTAATAGAAAATATTGAAAAATAGTGTGCTTTGTAAAATACAAACAAAAGATAAAAAATTTTAAAACAATAATTTAAGGTATTTTTGCCTTATTTCGCAGATTTTTAACATTTTTGAGCATTATAAATTATAATAAATATTTTTTTTATTTGTCAATTAAATTCAAAAACATGAAAAATTTGCGAACAAATGACATAAAAACCTGAAACAATTGTTTTAAATAATTTAATCATTTGTTTGCATTTTATTAAATCTGCATAGCACACTATTTTTAGATATTTTCTATTAATTTTATAATTGTTATAACTTGTTTTCTATCAACTTTACCACCATACATGTACAACACTTTTATAAAGAGAACATTCTTAGCTATAAAATCCAATAATAATATACAGGGGTTTTCATTTAAAAAAATGTTATATTTCAATATATCTCTGAAATTCGACATTCAATTGTTTTTTTGACACCGCCATTATTCATCCCGAAAAAAATACTGATACTTTGCCCATTTAACCGATCTTCTAGCTCCAATAATAACAAAGTTAGCAATGATCACTCGGTTCCCGCGAACATCCTGTATAATAATATCGTAAATATTCTTACCTCCACCTCCCCAGCTTTCTGAGTCAGCGTGAGAAGAGCTACGGCCTCCTCCGCCACGTCCATAATCGCCGTAATTTGATGAAGCGTCGGCATGTGCGGAACCGCCTCCACCATAATATCCTCCGAAACGTTCTTCGGTAGCAGCTCCACCTGCGGCCTTCTCTACATCACGTTTGTGCTCTGTTACAAATTATTAATTAATAATTAATGACTTTCTATTTCAACAATCAATAATAACATATACAACCATTAATTACAACAAAATGCTTTATTCAATAGAACAACAATAGACTAATGTGGTCTTATTAAAAACAATAATCTAATATGTACTTACGTTTGAGGACAGATGCATTGCAAATGCCGACCACGAAAACCAAAACGAAGACACACAACAAAGATCTCATTTTGAATTGTTGAATCAACGCCAAGTTCACAATTGACAATATTATGCCAAAATCGAACTATTTTATAGCCCAACCACCGAAATTCTAATAGATGCACCTTTACGACCTATCGCTTCACACGAGCCAACGGTTATCGCAATAAACAAAAATCTAGATAAATGTCTTCAGGAGCGTACACTGTATTGGAAAATAGTTCAAGAAGCAAACTACCTATAAAACTACATAGGTACTATACAGGGTGTTCGCGGGAACCGAGTGATCATTGCTAACTTTGTTATTATTGGAGTTAGAAGATCGGTTAAATGGGCAAAGTATTAGTATTTTTTTCCGGGATGAATAATGGCGGTGTCAAAAAAACAATTGAATGTCGAATTTCAGAGATATATTGAAATATAAATTTTTTTTAAATGAAACCCCTTTATATTATTATTGGATTTTATAGCTGAGAATGTTCTTTTTATAAAAGTGTTATGCATGTATGATGGTAAAATTGATATAAAACAAGTTATAACAATTATACAATTAATAGAACATATCTAAAAATAGTGTGCTATGCAGATTTAATAAAATGCAAACAAATGATTAAATTATTTAAAACAATAATTTCAGGTTTTTATTTTTAGATATTTTCTATTAATTTTATACTTGTTATAATTTATTTTCTATCAATTTTACCATTATACATGTATGACACTTTTATAAAAAGAACATTCTCAGCTATAAAATCCAATAATAATATACAGGGGTTTTCATTTAAAAAAATGTTATATTTCAATATATCTCTGAAATTCGACATTCAATTGTTTTTTGACACCGCCATTATTCATCCCGGAAAAAATACTGATACTTTGCCCATTTAACCGATCTTCTAGCTCCAATAATAACAAAGTTAGTAATGATCACTCGGTTCCCGCGAACACCCTATAAATTGCAAAACTGCATATTAGCAATCTTGCTAATATGCAGTTTTGCAATTTTGCATAATTGTTTTAACTAAGTAATAATTAGCGTTTTTTCAAAATCTTATTTTAAATGACCAAAAACGTGGTCGTTCCGTTTTAGTTGGGTCATCCTGTATAGGTGGTGACATGTTTTTTTTACGATTTTGTTGAATATTTGTTAAATGCAGGTTTTTATAGTAACTAAATATTTACTTATATTTATATTCCGGCATTGATTAAAACATTTTTTGGTAACCAACTCAAAAAGCACCAAAAACTTTAAATTTTATTTTTATAAATCAGGTCTATTTACTATAATTTACTATTATTATGCGAAATCTAATCTTTCCAGGTCAAACGGATCAGTAGATAAAAGACTGTGATAGACAGATAGACAAACTAAGTGTTAATTCCTCAGATGTTCCTTTTTCGATTAAGGTACAATTATAATTTAAAAATAAACTTTTGACTATTTCGAGTTTCGAAAAAATATTATAAATCTTTAATTAATAAATAATAAATATTGTTGAATATTTTACATTTATAATGTAATACATCGATTGTGAATTTACGATAAAATTATAATTAAAACAAATACCTGTGCTACCAGGGTAACAATTAAGAGTACCTCCACGTGCAAATTTATTTTGATGGCATAATCACTGTTTTTATATACAGTGTTTATAGAAATTATCATTGAGATATAAATAAATATTTTTGGCCAAAAAGGCAAAGATCAATTTGAAAAAAGGGGTTTGAAACGTGCATGTGCATGATAGATAATAAATTGTTATTGTACTTGATGTGGAATATTTTTATTTTTTCAGAGGCGTGTATTTTTAAAGAAAATACATTTTAAAACACAGTTTTGTTATTATCTTTATGATTTTTTAAAAATCATGAACAAAAATATTTTTTTGGAGTGTGCCCCGCACGGAAAATTTTATTCATGAAATATAATTTTTACATAAAATATGTATAGAATCTTTTTGGTATAGAATTTAACTATGTTTTATTTTATATATAACTTTTTTTGCTCATATGACACATAAGAGTGTGAGTGAGAGAACAATATGAACGCGCAGAGTAGAGAAACGCGCTTGGTTGTTAATTAAAATAAAGATGGTTGCCGGTAAGAATCTTGAAATTGAAGTATAACATATTGTTAACATTTATTTGAGGATTATAGAAATATTTAATATGATAACATTAGTTTTAAATTATACATTTTCATGATTGAAAATACCGAAATTCAAGCTTTTATGAACTTTAAAAAATTTATAAAAAAAGGAGTAGAGTTACAGCTATGAGTGTAAGGCCCTTGCGAAAAGACCTAAAGATAATACAAAAAAAATTGATTTCGAAAAACATTTTTTACATTTTGCGGTTTAAATTAATAATAAAAATCTGAAAATTTTGTATATATTTTTTGATAGGATAAAACTGAATATATAACAAAAATTCTTGAAAAATACGGATAAAAAAATATACCACGACATAGATATTTGTTTAAGCTTTCTAATTTTATAATAATTCTGCAATTTTCATTTGAAAATATTCAATGTAAGCCTTAAAACATAAGAACAATTTCTATCCTTTGTAGCTTCATCTCTGTTTAATTCGAGAATATCCCATTCCTTATATCTGACAGTTTGAATTTGTATTTGTTTCTATGGTAATATTTTCCCCTCAGGGCCAACCTCAGGGCTAGACTTGTGTAAATGATTTTTGTTTTCTACGGTGGCGACATCTTGTAGAATTTAGTTTCGGAAAAATCGGCATGAACAGCCTTAAAGACTATAAAAATAACTTATTAAATAAAAATTATAACTGGATAACAAATGAAATCCGTAATTTATCCACAATTAAAAAATAATTTATTTATGTTAGTTAGAATTAGAGCATCTCAATTACCAAACCAAAAACATTAAATCATATTATAAAAAAGTATGTAAATAAATTAAATATACTGGCAAAAAAACTAAAAAACAATATTATGACAATTTAATTCAATCTTCAAACAACAAAAATAAAACACTTTGAAATATAGTAAACAACTCAAGAAATCTTAAAAACAATAACAAACTAATTAAACTAATAGAAAATAATCATCCTACCGAAATAGCAAATAATTTTAATGAATTCTTTACTAACAAAACTAAAACTTTAATCTCTTCAAACACAATACCTGACCAAAACATACAAGGATCAAATCATCATAATAGTTTATATTTATTACCATGCGACCTAATAGAAATATACGGGGAGAGTCATATCAGGTGGAACAAACTTGAACAGTGTATCGAGAAAATTATGTTATAAAAAAAGTTAATATAAACATGTGTCCGGAAATTCGTCGTAAGGGAGCTATAGATCTCCAAAGATTTAGCCTAAAATTAGTTTTTATTTAATATTCTCGGAATTTAAACGATTATTGACCCAAAACAGAAAGATCGAGTGAAATTTTATAAATTGGAGAATGTTTTTTTCCATTTAAAATACGATCGCAAAACGCATTTTATTCATTATTGAGATTATTGAATAAAAATCACAAATATTGAAAAACTAATATACTAGACTACAAGCCCATGGAAAAAATTAACCTGTGAATAAGGCTTAGAAGGCTGTTACTATATCATAAAATAACTCTGACAAGGGGACGATACAGCATGTTCGTTGAGAATTTCAATGAGCTTGGTATGTAAAACTAGAGCAAAAATAAAGAGACATGTGTCCAACAACTTGAGCTCATAGGCCTTAATTACAAAGATAATTAACTTTGAAAATTTGTGTATTCAATATAATATATACACAAATGTATATATTGATATATTGTGTATAATGTTCGCTTGAAATATAACTGTAATAGCCGCGTGGTCAACGTGCTGGCATCTCGTCTGGAAAACGATGGTTCAAATCTCGGTTTTAAGATTTTGATTTTAATTTTTATTTACAATTATTTTTTATTTTTCATAATTTTTTTGTACACATTACCTCTCCCTCGTGCGTAAAAATTGATAAATTAGACATAAATAAAACATATATTATTATTAACAATAGATGATTGTTCAATTATACAGACATTTTTATCAATTAAAAACTAATGAGTTGTGTCGATAATAAATTAAATTTACTTTAAAACAAAATAATAATTATGTACTGGCGTATATATCAATATATAGCAAACATCTATTGTTAATAATAATATATGTTTTATTTATGTCTAATTTATCAATTTTTACGCACGAGGGAGAGGTAATGTGTACAAAAAAATAATGAAAAATAAAAAATAATTGTAAATAAAAATTAAAATCAAAATCTTAAAACCGAGATTTGAACCATCGTTTTCCAGACGAGATGCCAGCACGTTGACCACGCGGCTATTACAGTTATATTTCAAGCGAACATTATACACAATATATCAATATATACATTTGTGTATATATTGAATACACAAATTTTCAAAGTTAATTATCTTTGTAATTAAGGCCTATGAGCTCAAGTTGTTGGACACATGTCTCTTTATTTTTGCTCTAGTTTTACATACCACAAGCTCATTGAAATTCTCAACGAACATGCTGTATCGTCCCCTTGTGAGCGCTATGCCGTCATTTCTGAGCGGTACAGGTGAGTACGTGAGTAAATAGAATTTCTCAGGTACAAGTGAGGAATTACGACTAATTATTAATGTACGGCTTTTTTTATAGTTTATAGATGATTAAAAATAAATGTCGAAAAACCTAGTGCCGTACTAAAGTGGTGGTGCCGGAAGTTAGTGCAAATTTTTAATTCGCCGGTAATTGTAGGTGCAAAATAGGTCATTTATTACTGTACGGCATTTGTGTAATTCTTTTTGTATACATATACAGATACTTTACCCATGAACGCCGTACATATTTTCAGCGCAGGGGTCGAAAGCCAAGGGTCGCAACCCTTATCTCTCATTAGCATATAGGTGATGATGATATCGAACAACATAAAATTAAATGATCTTTAGAGTACTTCATGAGTAGATAATATTTTCCAGCATGCCGTACATTTTTGTGGAACACATAGGTGTATGGGGTAAATTACTTCCCTCCGAAAAGAGTGACTTTCCGGTGACTTTTTTACCTACGTCAGTTAAAACTGGAACATTCACTCAAGTGCAATATTAAATTCAAGTCAAGTAAGCTTTGGAAAAAAAAGAATGGTTGATCTTTGAAATTTTTATATTTGTTAAAATTAGTTGTTTATTTTGTTAATGTATAACAGATAACACCAATGCTGGTTTTAAGGAGGGGGTTTTGGGCCTTATGGGTGACCACACAGGGAGCCAGTTCAGAAGGGACGGCCTATGGTGACATGCAGAAAACCTTAGCTTAAATTCTATAATAATGTTTTTTCTCTTAAAAAAACGATCATCATTAAGTCAAATTCTTGAATACTATCTTAACTATCATATCTCTCATAAACGGTTGATCTTATGACAAATTAACAAAGTGTATTTCTAGGTATTTTGTGATATGACCTTATAAAAGTGCCAAACATAGAAAAAAATTAAGAATATTACTGATAAAATCAAAGTACCCCAAATTAATAACAAATGTTAATAGTAAACTTGGTATCAGATTTAATTACTATATCACAATGTGATCTCAAAATATTAAATAAAAACTAATTTTAGACAAAATAATTGAGAGTCTGTAGCGCCCTCACGAAGAGTTTCCGGATACATGTTCATAAGAATTTTTTTCTTATTTATTATTATTGAAATATTTTTCCCAATCAACTATCCAAGTTTGTTCCACCTGATATGACTCACCCGGTAAAAAATCATTAATTTAAAAAACAAAAAATCTGTAGGATGGGACGAAACTCCTACGCTATTACTCAAAGCTAGCGCACACATCCTAGCAATCCCGATAGCCTGTTTAATAAATGAATGTTTCATTTCAAGGAAATTTCCGGAACCGCTAAAACTTTCCATCGTCAAACCCATATACAATAAAACGGGCAAGTGCGTGTTGGGCACGCACATGATAGGGTTCCGTAGTCATTCTCACTACGATTTATAAAAAAATAGTTATTTTAAAATTTTCGAGACTAACGCCCAGTATTATCAACTTTAACTAAATGTTCCTTTAACTAACTGTCATATTATCAACAGATCTAAGCATAATACATTTAATTAAATAGATTTTAAATGATATGCAGTATTTTTTTACAACGTATATTATGTCTATTTTTCATTGAGAGATTAAATATTGATTTAAATCACGTTTGTAATACACCAAATTTACTTTAAAGGAGCATTAAGCGCTAAAGGAGCTTTAAATTGATTGATAATACCGGGCATGAAGGATTAAAATCAAAAAGTCATTTGACTTTTATTATTACATTTTAGGAGACCTATCAAATGATACCCCACTCAATAGGGTAAATGAAAAAAAATGTGAGTTCACTTTCCAGTGTATGAAAGGGTCTAAAATATTTTTGACAATATTCGTTATAATTTTCAGTGAAAGTCTTAATTAAAAGCTACATTCTGTTTTTTTTCAGATTTTTTGAATCTATAGTTTAGAAAATGGAGGGGGGATGCTCTGACAACGAGACCTATCAAATGACACCCCACTCAATGGGGTAAGTAGTACAATAAAACGGCCAAGTGCATATTGGCCACGCACATGATAGGGTTCCGTAACTATTCTCACCACGATTTATAAAAAATAATTATTTCCAAATTTCGTGACTGAAGGGTTAAAATCAAAAAGTTATTTGAATTTTATTATTGCATTTTAGGATATCTATGAAATGACACCCCACTCAATGGGGAAAATAAAAAAAATGTGAGTTCAGGCTTTGAAAGAGGGTCCAAAATTTTTTTTACAATATTCGTTATAATTTTCAGTGTAAGTATTAATTAAAAGCTACATTTAGATTTTTTAAATTGATAGTTTAGAAAATAGAGGGGGGGGAGCGTTTTGTTAATGACTTTGGAGAGCAAATAAATCATGATTAAAGGGTTAAAACCAAAAGGTTCTGATACATTTTATGTTTCGTTTTAGGAGACCTTTCTAACGATACCCCACTCAATGGGGTAGGTGAAATTTGTTTTTTGAAAACACTATTCATTTCATGGAAAGGGGTCAAAAAATTTTTTTTTTAATTCTTACCATTTCTGTTTTTGGGTCATCAATCTACGACCATATACCAAGTTTCATCTTATTATGTCAACATTTTTACAAGACGGACGGACGGACATGGAGGAACTATAGGGGTTCCTAGTTTTCTACGGAACCCTAATAAATACTTGTGTTGTTGACAGTTATAAAATAAATTATATTATGTTATATTATGTAACATTATCATCGTAATATAAATGTTTTTGGCCAAAAAGGCAAAGATCAATTTAAAAATATAAAAAAATAAAATAAAAAAGGAGTTTGAAACGTGCATGTGCATGATAAATAATAAATTGTTATTGAACTTGATGTGGAATATTTTATTTTTTTCAGAGGCGTGTATTTTCAAAGAAAATATATTTCAAAACACAGTTTTGTTATTAGCCCTATTGAATTTTTTTTAAATCATAAACTAATAATCGAGTTCGAATTTTGGCACTTTCCACTGCAACCTTATCCCTCGGAGCCTATTGTGGGTCAATTTGACCCATACACTGACTTTGATCGTGAATAGCGCTCAGGTATTTTACATTTTTCGCGATTTTTTTTAAAGTATGTTGAATACTTCAAAGGTATTTGTAACACTTATAAATTCATTTACCATGAGTCAAAGTATACCTTTGAATTTTGGTAAGTCAAAAGGTTTCGTAGTTGCGGAATTATAGGCGATCAAAAAGTAAGCAGGGTCAAATTGACCCAGAGTGTACTAGTAGGTTGAAAAAATAGGTGTGTACTCCGAGGGTTAACTGGGCTAACAGTTTACTTAAAAAATATTGATTATACGAAATAAGTAGATACCTTTTTGTGTAAAATTTTATAAGCTTAAATTTTCTTCATAACTATTTTCCTCGGATTTTTTTTCATTTTTGAGATATTTGCAAAAAACTAGAATTTGTCATCCTTATCACCTAAAAAACAAAAATCCATGGCTCATTAAGGGTACGTTTTAGGGTATGCTTAGGAAATCAATATAAAAGACTACAAAAATTCAGCTTGATTGAAATTCTTTCCAAGTTATAATTTTTATTTCCTGGGCTAATTATCAAAGGCGCCCAAAGCTGAGTACGAAGGGTGGTTTGTGCCGCCCCTCCCAGTCTTTCGCCCCCATGACCCTAGGGCAAATACGCCACTGATAAAGGGTGGGTGATAGGGCTTAAGACGTCACCTTTTTTCTGGTCCGTTGAAATTTCTAACGTGGGAGCCCACTTTAGGATGTGGTGGCCATATATAACGTCATTAAAACCGATTGTCGTTATAACCGATAATTCCATTTTTTAAGGTATTTATTGGAAAACACAGAATAATAAATATGTACATACATTTACGATATACAGAAGGGACACTCAACATTATTTTATTGGAAAAGTTTGACACTATGAGGTGGATCGGTTCTGATTGGTTGAGTATTAACTATTAACTCTCCAACAATCATGTACCAGTATACGAATATTTGAAATACACATCTGTTTTCGTTTTTTTTTTAGAATAAAAAAACCTAAACTTTTTCATGATGATTATTATGTCAAACAATATTTTTTATTGTAAAAAAGTTAAATGCACAAAAATAAAAACACAAAATTGTTTTAATTAATGTTAAATAACATAAGTGCAAAAAGTATTGCCTATATAAAAAATACTATATTTAACAAAAAAATGGAAACAAAAGACAAAACAGAAGGTCCGTCTTTAAACAATGGACATAGGAATATAGGGACAGAGCATAAACTAGCTTTATAGGCGAGGGGGGTGAAGCCGAATTGCGGAGGGGGACTGATTGATTACTATGGTTACTGATGTGCCTAGATTTGATTGGTTACACTTGTGCGACGTTAGTACCGCTAAATTTAAAAAAATATTATTAATAAATTCGATTTTTTAAAGATAAATAACAACTATTCCTAACTTTATAAAAAAAACTGTAACAATAATTAATTCTACCATTATTGTATCTGAAATAAATAAAAATAATTTCATAGTAGTTTTATAACAGATTTAATTTATTAACAAAAAATTATATTATATGTTTTAACATAATTATACATTTTGCGTAAAAAATAGTTTATTAACAAGAGCAATAGATATTTTTTTAAAGATAAACAACCATTCATAAGTTTATAAAAAATTATGTAACAATAATTCATTCTACTTAAATAAATATTATCCATTATTGTATCAAATAAAATTAATAAAAAATAATTTCATAGTAGTTTTTTAACAGATTTAATTTATTAACAAAATATTATATTATATTTTTTAACATAATTCTACATTTTGCGTAGTAAATAGTTTATTAATAAGAGCAATAGAAATTTTTTTAAAAATATTAATAAATTATTATATTATAACTAACCCTTAATTCGGCGATTCTCAACCTGTGGGGCGCGATCATATCGAGAAATTTACTGAAAGAAAAGCAATAAAATACATTCTGACAATAAAAATAAAATACACGTTTACATTTACACTGATATATAATACACTTATAAATAGGATTGTATCAGTACTGCACAATGTATTTAATAATTAACTTGTCAATATTAAATTTAACACAAGATTATTATTAATAACTCCCTTGGACCTGTCTTGCAGAGCAAAGTTTCTCGAAAGAAGGTTCAATAAAATGACACTAAGCATTTAACCCTTCAAATACGGAAAACAAATTCATGTTCGAATTTAAATAATCCTGAAAAAATGACCCTTTTTAAATCTTCGTTATAATGTTAAGAACATATTCAGAAATTAAGATCTATCAAAGAACATGAAAATTGTACATGTTACCTTCAATGTAAATAAAGGTTCCAATAAAAATCTTTTAATTTGGCTGAGATATTGCTTTTTGAACATTTCGCATACGTTTAGAACTTGACCGTACTTTTTACAACAAATTTTTCTTTGAGCTTTTTTTTTCGTAAAATAATCCACTTTTGAGAAAATTTGTAAGAGGGGAAAAGTTTTTGTGTTTTGTAAAAGAATATTCATAAATTTTTTCAGATGTTTTGTATCAATAATATGGGATCATGTTTATTTTTAATAGGGTGTTTTATTCATTCAAACTCGAATACCTCAGTATCAAAAAATGTGACAAACATTTTAAAGCTGAGAAAATTTACTAAATGATGGCTATCTTGGAATTATGAAAAAAAAATCAAACCTACCCGTGTGAAACTTCCATAATTGCAAAACATCCAATTTTTCAATTTTAATTCAAGTGCATTGTGAACATGAAAAATCATTCAATAACATTTAGTTAAATACTCTCGATTTGTAAAATTCAATAAATTTTCATTTAATTCAACCACAAGTTAGCTTAAAGTAACTACGTTTTTTTGTGGCCACGCGTAGTTGACTAAAAAAATGGATTAATTTTTGCAATTATGAAAGTTTCACACGGGTAGGTTTGATTTTTTTTCATAATTCCAAGATAGCCATCATTTAGTAAATTTTCTCAGCTTTAAAATGTTTGTCACATTTTTTGATACTGAGGTATTCGAGTTTGAATGAATAAAACAGCCTATTAAAAATAAACATGATCCCATAATATTGATACAAAACATCTGAAAAAATTTATGAATATTCTTTTACAAAACACAAAAACTTTTCCCCTCTTACAAATTTTCTCAAAAGTGGATTATTTTACGAAAAAAAAATCTCAAAGAAAAATTTGTTGTAAAAAGTACGGTCAAGTTCTAAACGTATGCGAAATGTTCAAAAAGCAATATCTCAGCCAAATTAAAAGATTTTTATTGGAACCTTTATTTACATTGAAGGTAACATGTACAATTTTCATGTTCTTTGATAGATCTTAATTTCTGAATATGTTCTTAACATTATAACGAAGATTTAAAAAGGGTCATTTTTTCAGGATTATTTAAATTCGAACATGAATTTGTTTTCCGTATTTGAAGGGTTAAGTTAAAATGAATCATTTTTTAAATGCCACTAGACAATAGGTTATTGCTTAAGATTGAATTTTCTTTTTTTTTTGTATGACCCAAATTAGGCTTTCTATGGTCATTTAAAACATTTTGGTACTTTTTTCATTCAAACTCAGATATCGCAACATTAAAAAAATGTTAATTTTTTTTTGAAAACAGCGTTTTAAAACTGAGGAAATTTCCTAAAAAATGTTTATTATAAAAGTTGAAAAAAAAATTTAAACATCCCCGTGTGCAACTTTCAAAATTGCAAAAAAAATCAATTTTTTTATTTTTTATTCAACCGCGGTTTGGTCATAAAAAACGTTTAATAGCACAAAAATACTCCTGAATTTGAAAAGAATATAAAATTTCCTTCCATTTTCACACCCTATATGTAAAAAAATAATAATATTTGACCTATTGGCACTACTCTGAAAATGAGCAATTTTTTCGATAAAATCAAGTGGTCCTTTAATTGTTTCCGTGAGTATATAATTCAGTAACTATTTGAATTCTATAGCATAATAACCAATAAAAATTAGGCACATACTACTTCGTCTCCCCCCCCCCCCCCTTTCGGCTTCCACCCCGCAGCGTTATGCTCCGTCCCTATATTCCTATGTCCATGCGTTAAACCTATAAAATTCTCCGAAAATATTGTAAACAGAAAACGGTATTTCCTTGTAAGCAATATCGTTATAAACAGTATATTATAAAATGCAATTATATTGGATTCAGCTGGGATTTTTATTCTGAGTCGTTAGAACCGATACGTTGTATTAACCGTTATACTATTAATGAGATTTTCATCACGAGAAAAAGTTTTCTAGCTAGTAATTTTAAGATTTCCGTCTATAGTTACCCCAAACCTAACATATTGTCTATTGATTTTTTAGGGTTTCAAAGAAACTCTATTAATCTCATTTTGTCGTCCGTCCGTTGGCCCTTTTCAGTCAAAATCAATATCTCGTAAACTATATCTATAAGCTAAAAACTTGAAGTATTTAATATACATACATACCATATATGTAAAGTGATGCCCTCTAGACAGAGATCTTAAAAATTATAAAAAAATACATTCCATGGTAGGGGAACCAAGTAGATTTTTGTTAATAGAGTGTAGTATTATAGATACAATAAACTTTACTACATATATCTTCAAAGTAGTATATTTCGTTAAAGAAAAATCGCATAGTAAAATGTAAAAAATCATTTTAAAGAGAAAAGATAGTGCTATTTGGATTCATGAAAGAAAACTTCAGAAAAAAATTACCTACTTAGTTATAAATTCCCCAAAATTGCCAAAATCGTCAATTTTGGGACTTTTAGGTTCGAATATCTCAAAAACCTGACGTGATGGAACCAATTGGGCAACGAATTCGGTTCCAGCATGACAAATACCTTCTAAATCACCTACTCAGATCTCTAGGCATTTTTTTTGTAGACCAGTGATATTAATTGTAAGTGCTTAAAAATAATCTTGACCTTTTTTATGAAAGGCACAGCATGAGTGGTGGGCTAAGGAAAGTTAAGACCCGGGGCGAAATGTTAGTTATGGATCCCCCATCTTATTATATATAATTTTTTTGTCTCTTATAAAAAAATGAAAAAGTTATAGTAAAAGTAATAAAAAAAATGTCTTTAAAGATTCTTTTTGGTTCTTTGAGTTATTTTCGCAACCCTACAAACAAAAAATAGTTTTTCACATTTTTTTACTTTTTTAAGTAAATTAATTACAAGAACATATTTTTTAAGTTACCTATTAAAACAATGACCTTTTGGGGACCAGTCCAACCCTACTTTAAATTATTAAAAAATATTGCACGTTTAGGGATCAATTAATTAAAAATAAGTTGCAATAATCTTCTATCTTGTTATCCATTAAACAATTAAGAATATAATCCTTAGTACATAAACAAGTTGCAATTTTTATTTATTTTTTATTTTTCATAAAAAATAATCATAAAGCGATGAAACATTGAATAAACTTATTATACGGTCAGAATTAATAATTTTGTTACAAAATACGCATTTTTTGTTCTCTTAATTTTTTCTTGAATGTTAGAAGGTAGGTACATAGGTACTGTAACGGTTTTGGGTTCTAATTTCTTTAAATATTCTATTTATCCTTTTATCGGCTAGGCAGAATAACCTATAGGTAACTAGAAACGTACACTTCTGCAGTTAATAAAATAAATTTAATTATAACAATAACTCAAAACATTGGTTTACATTATTTCATGACAAAGATTCCACATATTATAAATTCCTTGTAAAAAACGAATAACAAAATTAATATTGCCCATAGAATATATCTTAAACATCGACGTTAATATTTTAAATACTCTTCATATCACACAAATCATTTTAAAACACGTTACTTAAACACTATAAATTTCGAACACTTTTAATAAACAACCAAACACTATTGGATAACAATTTAAATACTATTTATGACTACTTATTTCTAGTTGTTACTTAAATATTAACTTTATGAGTCGCTACCACAAAGCCTCACTTTTCTCCTTGGTGTGAATTACAGCACTAAGGAGGTTTTGTGCTAGTTTACAGATTTTGACTCGCACTGAACACTTTTCATCTTATGGTGGTACTCTAGGCCATAGGTGTCCAACCTTTTGACCTTTACGGGCCGCAGAGAGTAAAAAAATAGCGCAAAATTTTGTTAAGGGCCGCACAAAAATTTTAAGACCTTTATTTTTTTTTCGTTGGCTTAATTAATTAATTAATATCCTCTGTATTTATACTTTCTATGACAAAAAACTGAAGACCTTTGTTTTTTTACCTAATATCATTAATTATTTTCATATTTTATTTTTTTTAAATCTGATGCGGGCCGCACGAAGAGTACTCGGGGGCCGCGGGTTGGACAAGCCTGCTCTAGGCTCTCTGTACTAACGACTGACTAGATTTTATTTCTCTATTTCTTATTTCAAAGAGCACTGCGTAAAGTCCCCTTTTCCAAAATGGTTATCAATAAAACATAAGCAAGGGATTACGCAATACTAAATGCTATCGATTACGATTATTCAAAACAAGTATTATGAATAACGCTACAGTACCAATAGGCATGCACTATGAAGTACTACCTGAAGATGACTCTCTGTATATCTGCAATACAATTTTATGTGTCATAATATGAATATCGTTGTGGACGGTACTTCGTTGCGCATTAGTTGACTGCGCATCTATGTATCCCGCCCGTAATGGTAGCCACACACATAACGATATACTTGCACAAGTTTAGACTTGCGCAAGTATATCGTTATTCGAGAGGGACCACAGACGACACAAGTACGCTTGTACGATATCATATCATCTCTATTAAAGTGTCCGTCAAGGTGTGCTGTTTGCAACAATGGCATCCATTGATGACACTTTGGCAATAGTTGGCTTAATATTTGCTACAAAAAAAAACTAAAAAGAAACCGAACTATATGATGTAAAGACTGGTTAATAAAAAGAGAGCGTTATTCACACATGAATTTTTATTTGCCAAATACATGGTTCATTTCTGTAAATATTTATAAATTCTCCTAAATGCTCTCGAACTTCACTTCTTTTACTCGTCATATTAGCGCGAAACCGACTGCAAGACGCAGTGGCGTAGCTATAGAAATGGGGACCTCAGACAATGTTTCGGAATAAAGCCCTTGTCAGAGAATTTTTCTGCATTATTTCACTCCCTTCCCCACATTAATATTTATTGCTTAGAATTTTGAAGAGATGTATTTGAGACGTTCGAATAAAAAGTGATTTATATGTAAACAAAATTATTTTGATGGTACAATACTAAAATGAAAAACAGTCCATAACACGCCAAATCAAGTTGACGAGATTTTGATATACAATTTTAGTATTTTTAAATAAAATAAAAACGTAGACATATGAAAGCCATAGATAAACGAATATGAATAAATGAAAAATCAGCTTTTACACTCAAAACTTTTTTTGATCATTTCGATTCTAAAAACACTTTTGGGGGCCCCTGATGCTCAGGGCCCCGGGCAATCTAACCGGCCAGACCGATGGTAGTTACGCCACTGGCAGGACGTGCGTACAAGCAGGCGACTACAATACAACTGAAACTTTAATTGAAAAATGCCACACACGTTCCAGTAAACTTGTACAAACGAAAATTCGCACAAGTTTCGAATCGAAAATTTAAACCTTTTAAAACTTGTACAAGTCTTGAAATTTGCGCAAAAAACTTCCAATACACGTAACGATATACTTGCGCAAGTCTAAACTTGCGCAAGTATATCGTTACGTGTATGGCTGCCTTAAGGTTGTTGGATTGTGTGAGTACGCGCGGGGTACAGAGGGGTGAATGCGTACAAACTTCTACTCAAGAGGTATTAAAATGCGGATTGCCTACCCCAGATTCCGTTTTTTGACACACCATTCAACTTTACTGTTATCTCCAGGTAACTCTTCATGCAATGGATATAATTGGTATATTATGGTTCCTATATTTTAATGGTTGTTTTTATTATACACATTTTATACAATAAAAAAATCAATTACATAGTTATAAGGTAACAAAATAAATACTATTTAAAACGAAAACTCTATCCTGTACATCTAGGCTGTTAAGTGTCGCATCTAGATTAATTTTTTTCTTTAGAATATTTTCTTTGCATTTGTTTTGAATGTCACGCCATCTTTGCAACTTATCATTTTCATAATTGTCTTCATAATTACCAAATATGTTATCTGGATTATTGGCACACTGAAATATTAAAAAAATAATAAATACCTACTTAAATAAACATGATCAATACCCAAGAAAGAAATTATCAGATTGGATCTGATTGAATCCAGTTAGATCTGATTGGATATAATTGGATATGATTCGATCTAATTGGATCTTGTAAATAATGGTAAATTTTCAATCCAATCGAATATAATCAGATTAAAATTGAATCTGATTGAATCTAATCAAATCTGAATTATTACACTAAATTACACCCTGAAAACACTATAATAATTTATTGTTTCTACTAAAGAGTTCATCGTTTAAGGCTGAACATGCTATTTGAATTGCCATAAGAATTACTATAGATAAATTACGGTTTTGTATTCTATGTTCAGCTCTGACAAGTATTAATAAATCATTTAGGAAAAAATACAGTGATAAACTAGATTAATTTTTCTATGTCATGACATACATAATTTTTCAATAATTTTTTTTTATATATTAATAAAAAAAATCTGAAAATTTTGTGTATATTTCTTGATATGATAAAACTCAATGTATAACAAAAATTCTTGAAAAATACGGAGAAAAAAATATACCACGACATAAATATTTGTTTAAGCTTTCTAATTTTATAATAATTCTGCAATTTTCATTTGAAAATATTGAATGTAAGCCTTAAGAACTATTTCTATCCATTGTAGCTTCATCTCTGTTTAATTTCGAGAATATCCCATTCTTTATATCTGACAGTTTAAATTTGTATTTTCCTCTCAGGGCTAGACTTATGCCAATGATTTTTGTTTTCTACGGTGGCGACATCTCGTAGAATTTAGTTTCGGAAAAATCGGCATGAACAGCCTTAATATTAATAAGAAAACAATTTTATAATATTACCTACTTTTATAAAAATTAGAAACATGCGAGATGTAACTTTCGTTTTTTTATCAGATTAGATCCAATTAGATTAAAATGGATCTAATCAGATCTGATTGGATTAAATTGGATATAAAAACATCATCAAAAGTTACATTAGATCTAACCAGATCCAACTAGATTTGAGCAGATACGTAATTGCATGTTAAATATAAAAAATATATTATTATATTACCTCTTCGATGAAATTTTGAGCACAGTCGATAAGACTAGTATAACAACCATCAACAGCTTTTGTTAGTTGTGTTTTTTTATTTGAATCAACATTTTTAAAAGTCTTTATGATTTCACCAATATCATGCTTGAGTTCGTTCAATATGTCTTTCGTAATTTTAAAGAACGGTGTTTCTTTACTGACATTTTCTAGTTTGCCATTTTTGCGTGCCTGCAGCAAAAGTAAGTTTAAATTATTATTATTATTATTATTATTATAGTACAATATATTATATATACATTTATATATAAAATATACATATTAATAATTTGTTTTATTATCTTTTAAAGTATAATTTTTCAGAGCTACTTATTCCAGAGTTTTGTGATTCCATGCATTTGTCTTGACCAGCAATTACTCAAAACCAAAACTATAGAGATGTAATATAACTGGACCGATAACTCAATAACTGTTATGAATATGTCACTTGAGATAGCTTATATTCGGGTACCGAACGTCGCACTTCATTGTATTGTCTAACGAGCTCTGATTGGTTGACAACAGCGTGAACTGCCTCTCTGTCGCTCGCCCATTATAGTTATCGCTCCAGTTCATGAAGTATACGATACAGAGTGTGAACCATGTATATCTGTTATACAATTTGTTGAGTCAAAATATGACCTCCGAACCGGGTGATCTCTCGTGCTCGGACCACTGTGCAGTAGTTGACTGCGCAACTGTGCATAGCTGTGTGCGTACCCCACTTCATAACATGTGACCAATCAGCGGCTGCGCGGGAATACGTTCTTCATGCTGCGTGCAAAGTAAATTTCTGATTTCTGCACAGCGGTCCGAAAAATGCGGACCGCCTCCTCTAGGTTCCGTTTTTTGGCCTGTCCCTTTCACTCAAGTTTAACCTTCTTATTGTATGCTTCATGCTTCAGTTATATTACATCTCTATATGCTCAAAACTCACAACCTTAGAGAAGGAAAGACATAGGACTCATATCACTTATGGAATGGACTAAGCAATAGCCAAGTAGCCAATACCTGTCTCTTTTCTGTAGGTCTGCGATGACTGCAAACCTGTGACGTGACCAATTAGAATTCTAGAAAGGGACAGGTATTGGCTACTTTATCGCTTTGTCTCTTCACCAATATTAACTTCATAGTTAGATAGGGAAGGCTCAGTCCATTCTATAAGTGTATGAGCTTGACGTTCTGTCGCTTAGTACAGGGCTAGATGGGGAGTTGGCTCTCCTTGTATAGTCTTCTTGGTTGTAACCATGGGCGTAGCCAGAATTGTATTTAGGGGGGGGGGGGGGCAAAATTTTTTTTATATAACATATTTTAGTTTAAAAAAATCAGGTCAAAATTAATTTCCGTGGATCTTTTTATATTCACAGCACTTTAACAAAACAATTTTGTAAAGACTTTCCAGCGGATTATTTCCAAAATAACGAATTTTCAGAGAAAATTTGTCAGACAAAAGTTTCATGGCTTTGAGGGGGCTATATATTGACAACATGTGTTGACCTTGAAAAGGTCACCATTATGGGTTTTTTTAGGTTATTTTTCAAATGTAAACCCATATTTTTTGTTACAGATTCGTAATTAACTAGGGAAAATAAGTAACTTTTGTCTGAAATATTTTTTCTGAAAATGTCAATTTTGTATGATATGGAGCAAAACAAACAGTAATTTCTGGATTTTAAATAATTTTTTACTCGAAAACTACCAATTTATAAAAAAATATTACAAGAGAAAAGAAATGTTTAGATTTCGGCAAGGATTTTCAGAATTTTTTTTTAAATAATTATTAATTAAAAAAAATTGTTTTTAAAGAAATTTTTCGAAATAAAAAAAAAAAACGAATTAAAAATAAGTAAAAATTCTCCGATAATTCTTGTTGAAAACTAAGCACTTTTTGCTTTTTGCGATTATTTAAAAAAAACAATAGTTTTCGAGTAAAAAATTATTTAAAATACAGAAATTACTGTTTGTTTTGCTCCAAATCATACAAAATTGACATTTTCAGAAAAAAGTTACTTATTTTTTCTAGTTAATTACGAATCTGTAACAAAAATATGGGTTTACATTTGAAAAAGAAAAGTTGAACCTAAAAAACCCATAATAGTGACCTTTTCAAGGTCAACACATGTTGTCAATATTTAGCCCCCTCAAATCCATGAAACTTTTGTCTGACAAATTTTCTCTGAAAATTCGTTATTTTGGAAATAATCCGCTGGAAAGTCTTTAGAAAAAACACCCGGTATGGTCTTTATTAGATGTTTTTATTTTATTTTTAATTTTCCCTGAAATTTTAGTTTACATGTAAAAACAAAAGATTGTGATTAAAAAAAACTTTGATATAAGATTTTCTGGATCCAAAATATAAAATTACGTTCAAAAATCCAATGGACATCATAGAAATCTAGAAATATCCCTGTTTAGACAATGTACTGATTTACTTATTACTTTTTGTCCACAAGCTAGGGGGGGGGGAAGCAAGCGCCCCCCCCCCCTGCCCCACCCTGGCTACGCCCATGGTTGTAACCATATAGCTCCAGGAGTCTTTCGTGTATTGGATTTTCAAAATTAATATCAATTTATGGGAATTATATAATTATTTAATAATAATTGTTTTATATTGCGTTTAAAAGTATTTAATTAAGTGATAAATCATTAATAGTGAAACGTCTTTTTGCAACCATAATATCTCTTACAGAACAAATTCAATTGTAATTAAAAGCATATTATAAATTAAAAAATTTTCAACGGAGGCCTCTGGGATATACTATATACTCATAGAAATAAAATTTGATAAAAGATGGCCGTCATTAAGTTTTGGTAACATTTTCGTATACAAACTATAGTTTTGATTGTTATGTATCCATAGTTTTTACTAATCTAATCTATGTTCACAAAACATAAATAAATAACAAAAAAGGGGTTGTTAGAAAAGAGAAGATCCAAGTGATAATTAACAAATAAAGAAAACTAAATTTGCCATATTTTATCACTTCTTTTTTGTCGTATCTATAGTGACGTCTTTAACTCGTATAGATTTATACTGAATCTTAACCACATGCAGGATTTTTTTTGCAGATTAGAATTAAACTTACATATTATGTAACTTATATTAGGTACCTCTTCTTCAATTTCAGTAAAATGTTTATTAAATCTTTTACGCATTTTAGTCATCGCATCTTTGATTAATTTGTTGTAAGTGTCTTCTTTACTAGGGTCCAATCTCGCCTTTAATCCTCTTTCGAATCTATTCAATTCTTCGTTGACTTTTTCCCACATTGTTTGAATTTTTGTTTCCAGTTCTTTGTTGTCAATAACATTACTCTTGGTTATCTAAAATAAAAAATACAAATATGTCTAGTGCGATTCAAACCTCGAGTATTAGTGCCCCGCACCGTATATGTTATCAATTGATTCGATTATGTCAATTTAACTTTCACTGTGGACACTAGATAAAACAAACCATAAATACAGTACAATAAAACATGATAGGGTTCCGTAGCCATTCTCACCACGATTTATAAAAAATAATTATTTCAAAATTTCGTGACTGAGGGTTAAAATCGAAAAGTCATTTGAATTTTATTATTGCAATTTAGGATATCTATCAAATGACACCCCACTCAATAGGGAAAATAAAAAAAAATGTGAGTTCAGGCTTTGAAAGAGGGTCCAAACATTTTTTTACAATGTTCGTTATAATTTTCAGTGTAAGTATTAATTAAAAGCTGCATTTAGATTTTTAAAATTGATAGTTTAGAAAATAGAGGGTGGGAGATGCTTTTATAATGACTTTGAAGAGCAAATACATCGTGATTGAAGGGTTAAAATCATAAGGTCTTGATACATTTTTTGTTGCATTTTAGGAGACCTTTCTAACGGAACCCCACTCAATGAGGTAGATGAATTTTTTTTTAAAACACTTTTCATTTTATGGAAGGGGGTTTAAAAATTGTTTTTTTCAAAAATATTATAATTTCTGTTTTTGGGGCACTAATCTACGCCCGTATACCAAATTTCATCTTATTATTGAGTTAAGAATCAATTTTGAATTCTGCTAATCATTTTCTACGAATATCGACATAATTATATAAATTATTTTAATTTTTTAAAGGTTTGCTTACTATTTTGTACTTTAAAGGTGGGGAAAAAATATTTTTGGTATCTCCCTTAAAATACCCCAAAAATTTATAATTTTATTTTCATAACTTAAATCACTTATAGTAAATGGTGGACCATTTACTATAATTATGCCATATTTAATCTTTCTATAGGTAAAACAGTTCCGTAGTAGCCGTGATAGACAGACAGACAGACACAGTGTTGATTTCACAAGTATTCCTTTTTTCGTTTTTCAGTCTTGAAAAAAAAAAATAAAAAAAATTTTCATTTAAAAAGTAAAATATCGATTTTAGTGGTCGTTTTAGCTTTTCAATTTATTATAAAAATATAATATATATTAAAATAAATACCTGTGTTATCAGGGCAACAATTAAGAGTACATCCACGAGCAACTTCATTTTGGTGACAGTAATATAATAAATTATATTATAACAGTGTTTATAGAAATTATCATCGAGACATAAATGTTATTTTGCCAAAATGGCAAAGGTCAATTTAAAAATAACAACAGGGCTTTGAAACGTACATGATTTAAAATAAATCTGTATTGTACATGATTTGAAATATTTTAATTTTTTCAGAGTTGTGTATTTTTAATGAAAATAAATTTTAAAACACAGTATGACTGATAGGGCTCAAGACGTTATATTTTTTTTGGCCCGTTAAAGTTTCTTACCTGGGAGCCTACTTTGGAATGTGGGGGGCATGCTTCACCCCTATCTTGAGAGCTATGTTATACAACTATATACTGGGTGATTCATTTAACCTGGAATTTTGTATATCTCGAGAACTGAGCAAAATAATGAAAAATGGTTCAGACAAAAGTTATAAGGTATCGAGAGGGTCAAATATTGGTGACCTTGAATTTCACCTTGATATTTATTTTCATGGTCAAATGAAGGTCAACTTTTTTTTAAAATGAGAATCTATATTTTTTATTGCATATTCGTATTATACAGAAAAAAATATATAACCTTTGTACGAAAAGTTTCTTTTTAATGTAAATTTTTTGTTTTTTAACGAAATTTCCATGCACTTGAAATTTACTAAATAATTTTTCTATTTTACAGTCGATTAATAAACTACTTTTGGCGTAGTTCTGGAATTAATCGACCTTATAAAAAGTAAAATTATTTAGTAATTTTAAATTTACGAAGCAAATAGCAAGTGCATAGAAATTTCGTTAGAAACAAAAAATTACATTAAAAAAAAACTTTTTGTACAAAAGTTACATGTTTTTTCCCGTATAAAACGAATATGCAATAAAAAATATAGGTTCTTATTTAAAAAATCAAAGTTGACCTTCATTTGATCATGAAAATAAGTATCAAGGTGAAATTCAAGGTCACCAATATTTGACCCTTTCGATACCTTATAACTTTTGTCTGAACCATTTTTCATTATTTTACTTAGTTCTCGACATATACAAAATTCCAGGTTAAATGAATCACCCTGTATTTTTTATATGTTTAAAATGTGGGGTGTCAAAATGTAGATTACAAGCGTAGAATTTAAAAAAAAAATGACGTAACATTTACCTAAAGTTATTGAACTTAAAAAATATTTTGTACTTATGCAAGTGCTTCTATCAATGGAAGGAGCAACGAGGGCCTGACCTACCCATAGTTTTTGTTAGCAGCGAGGGGTCAAATGGTTATACAATATTATAGTTAAAATTGTAAAATTTATCTTATATGTATTGCTGTATATGTCCGTTTTTTACCAACATTATCCTTGATTTCGTTAAATTTGCCTTGCAATTTTGAAGAAAGGTGTTTTCTATATAACATGTGCTGTCTTGTGGAATATATAATCAGCATAACCATGTTCATCGCAAAGAATTGTACCGATCAGAATGCCAGTTAGGTCGTTGATGTTGTAAATCCAGTCTGAAATTGATTTCTTTCAAATTGAGCTCACTTTTATAACTGAAAATATTTTTTTTTCTAAATTATAGGTGCATTAACTTATGCTAGCCTAAAATACGAGAATCGAAATGGGCTAGTTAAAATGCTAACACTATTTAGATACTGTAAAACCAAATTTTTAAATTTCCACAATATTTTTGCATACTTCTGTGTCTTCTATCTAAATCATTAAAACCATAAAGGATTATTAAAGTTATATGCTTTCAAAAAATATAATATTTTTATTGTATAGATCAAAAATGATACATTACATATTTGTAAAAACAAATATGTAAATTTTTCAACTTGTCATACAGTAATATCACTAAAACGTAAACATTATAATAAATAAAATGAACTTTCAATGTAGATTCAACAACAAACATTTTAGATAAATAAAGCAAGCCAACATGGATGTTATTTGAACAGGTAGTAAAAATGAGAGTTTTGAGGAAAAAAACATATTTTTGTTTTTTAATACGAATCGGTTGCTGCGTTTTGCGGCACCACCTCCGAAGACATCAGTTCTAAATTTTGAGCTTCCACTGTCTCAGTATCCTCCGTATCCCATATCGTAGTTTGAACTTTCAGCACCAGCGTGAGCACTTCCTCCACCAAAACCTGCACATTAAAATTAGGTACTAATATTTCGAACAAAACAATTTACATGCTTATTAATACGTCGCGTCGCCCTTGAATATCTAACATATATATTGTCCTTCTGAGTATATCGCACCCCTGCAAAAAAGTGTCACAACTCAAAAAATGACATATTTGAGATAAATATGTAGAATGATTCCAAATTACTATATGTATATTAGTACAGTCATTTGGTTCGAAATAAAGAGGTTACCTGGAAAGTTTTCAGGGAGTTTTGAAAATTGGTAATTATATAGATTTCGATGTGCTCTTTCTGAATTTCAACTTTGCCACCTCGTATCTTTGCCGCTCGCGCCGCCATATTGGAAAAAAGGCACCTAAAAGTAGTTTTTTGACAATATCTCCTCTCCAACTCATTTTACGATAAAAATATTTATATACAAAATTAAACTAGAGAAACTTTCCTACAACTTATGTAATAACATTTTTTTTTGTAAAATCAATAGTTTTGGCGTACGATCGCCGCAAGCTATTATTCATCTACACATACACGTGTTTTGCGTATCAGGTTGCTCTGGAAGCCAACTTTAATGAAAAAATTGATTACCTCTGATTTTTTTATACAGTTCAATTCTTTAGTATTCAAGGAACATTTTAAGACCAAAAAGAAAAAAATCGCCTCGGCGCTTTTTTAATAATTCATAAAACAAAAATACATAAATCGAGCACGGTTTCTGGATGCCACCATTAATAAAAAAAATATCACCTATGATTTTTTGTACAGTTCAATTATATCGTACTCAAGGTACATTTTAGGACCAAAACGAAAAAAATCGCCTCGGCGCTTTTTTTATAATTCATAAAATAAGAAAAAATCGTTATTAAAAAATGTTTTCACTAAATATATTTATTATTTGTACAATCATACGATAGTTCTACCTGGAAAGTTTTCCGGGAGTTTTGAAAATTGGTAGTTTTATAGATTTTGATGTGCTCTTTCCGAATTTCAACTTTGCCACCTCGTATCTTTGCCGCTCGTGCCGCCATATTGAAAAAATGGCGTCTAATAGTAGTTTTTATCGTAAAAAGAGTTGGAAAGAAGATATTGTCAAAAAAGGCGCGAGCGGCAAAGATACGAGGTGGCAAAGTTGAAATTCGGAAAGAGCACATCAAAATCTATAAAACTACCAATTTTCAAAACTCCCGGAAAACTTTCCAGGTAGAACTATCGTATGATTGTACAAATAATAAATATATTTAGTGAAAACAATTTTTAATAACGATTTTTTCTTATTTTATGAATTATAAAAAAAGTGCCGAGGCGATTTTTTTCGTTTTGGTCCTAAAATGTTCCTTGAATACTATAGAATTGAACTGTACAAAAAATCATAGGTGATAAATTGTTTATTAATGGTGGCATCCAGAAGACCGTGCTCGATTTATGTATTTTTGTTTTATGATTTATTAAAAAAGCGCCGAGACGATTTTTTTCTTTTTGGTCTTAAAATGTTCCTTAAATACTAAAGAATTGAACTGTATAAAAAAATCAGATGTAATCAATTTTTTTTATTAAAGTTGGCTTCCAGAGCAACCTGATACGCAAAACACGTGTATGTTTAGATGAATTCGTACGCCAAAACTATTGATTTTACAAAAAAAATTGTTATTACATAAATTGTAGGAAAATTTATCTAGTTTAATTTTGTATATAAATATTTTTATCGTAAAATGAGTTGGAGAGGAGATATTGTCAAAAAACTACTTTTAGGTGCCCTTTTTCCAATATGGCGGCGCGAGCGGCAAAGATACGAGGTGGCAAAGTTGAAATTCAGAAAGAGCACATCAAAATCTATATAATTACCAATTTTCAAAACTCCCTGAAAACTTTCCAGGTAAAACTACCAAATGACTGGACTATATTTCTACTAAAAAAATAGCATTAAAGTACTTGGTGTACCTACCGTCAAAACTAGCATATTCTATATATAAAAATGTCATTTTTTTTAAACTCTTAATCAGTAATCACTAAGCGTTTTAATACATAGTTACTATTTTTCAAACATCACAGGAATACTGAAATATTTAAATTAAATACTGTATATCAGTCAAATTTATCTAAATTGTTATAATTTCATTTATTCCTATTTCCTAAAAACTACATTTTTTGAGTTGTGACACTTTTTTCGAGCGGTGCGATATGTGGTATCTGTATTTAGATGAAAATAGAGAAAATTAAGTTTCTATTTTTAAATTGTTGCCCTGCATTTAATACATAACATGTGAAAATAAAAATAAAAATCTGAGAGGTCACTATATTGTAGGTACACTATACTTCATTGGTGGCTCTATAATGGAATGGCCCTAACAAATTATTTAGGGCCGAGCGTAAAGTCTGAACATATAAGCTTTGACCTATTTATCGAGACAATCCAAATGCAAAAAGTTTCATTAAAAGCGGTTCATAGAGGCCCGATTTATAAGTATATAGCTAATTGCAGTAGAACACATATTACTAAAAATTATAAATAAAGTATTCATCTTAAGTATTTTCTTTAAGAGAATTATTTTTTAAATATGGTAGAATGAAAATTTTCTATTAAAGAAACAGTTCACATTTTACAGATTTGTAAACCCACTTGATTTAACTAATTGTAAGCTACTTTACTATAACTTTACTCTTAACTTAAACATTATTATGGTATCTGCATACCAGTTTACCTTTAACTTTTTATTGTATTAACACTAAATAGTCTAAAAATTAAGTGATCTTCGTTAATCTATTTTATAATAATAATTTTTAAAATTAAAGAATATGAAACCAATTTTGTTTCAAGCCTAAAAAGCAGATTACGGTAAACAAAAAACAATATTTTTGTTAGGAGAATTAAGTATATATATTATACCATATTAAATTTAACCCTATAATCTGTTTTTGTGCTTAACTCAATTTTGACAAAATTGTCAGATACCTTTGTGCTAAGCAGAGCAGCATACGTAAGTTGATATTCTGGATTTATTTAAAAAGACTATTTATGTTTGACCACATAAATAAATATCATAAATTATCTTACCACCTCCGAAGCCGCCGCCTCCGAAGTTTTGTGTTCCGGCATTAGCAGAGCTTTGGCTACCGCGACCTCCATGTCCGCCGTATCCGTCTTGTCCGAAAGATGAAGACTGTGCGTTAGCCAATGATGAACTGCTTCCGTAACCTCCGTATGGGCCACCAGATTGGAAGTTGTGAGATGCAGCATTGGCAGATGAGGAACTGCCTCTGAAACCGCCACCTCCATATCCACCATGATGTCTATGTCCTCCGAATCCGAAACGTTCTTCGGTAGCTCCTTCTTCGGCCTTCTCTACCTCACGTTTGAACTCTGTTACAAATATTATTAATTAATAATTTGATGACTTTCTATTTCAAAACATGCTTTATTCAATAGAACAATAATAAACTAATGTTGTCTTATTAAAAAAAATAATCTAATATGTACTTACGTCTGACGACAGCGGCATTGCAAATGCCGACGACGAAAACCAAAACAAAGGCACACAACAAAACTCTCATTTTGAATTGTTGAATCAACACCAAGTTCACAAATGACAATTTGCCAAACCTGAACCCTATTTTATACCCTGACCACCGAAATTCTAATAAATACTCCTTTACGACCTATCGCTTCTCTAAGCCAACGGTTATCGCAATTAGCAAAAAACTAGATAAGTGTCTTCAGGAGCGTACACTGTATTGGAAAAAATGGGAGTCTAACTAAATCCATAACTCAATAAGCAAACAATCTATAACTACTACACTGCTAATAGTTCGCTTAATTGTTTTAACTGTAACATGCTAATAAAAACTAAATAAAAAGACCCGGCGTGTACTTATAGTATAATAATAATATTAATAAATTAATAAAATAGAGAATAAACATATGTGTCTTGCTCTATTCGATAAGGCAAAAATGATATGTACCTATATAACAATATTTTGCAGATTTTACTGCAAAATAACTTAAGGGTTTGCACCATCCTGGCGCTCTCAAAAAGTGACCCACATTTTTTTTTACGAAACTATTGAAAATAATGAACTTTTAATTTTATTATAAATTATTAATAAATCGTACAATTAAAAAAATATTAAATATAATTAAAAATGACGGAGATATTAACTGTGCGATGTTTTTTTTTAATTTTCTGGATTCGTCTGAAAAAATAAATAATTTTTTTTTTTAATTATTCGTAATAAACGTATTTGCTATCGTGTTACATAGGGAAATTATTTAAAAGACAATATTTTTGTAGAACTGACAGCCGTTTGATAAAATCGATTTTTTGTTAATTTTTAAAGTTACAAAAATAACATTCGATCATATAATCCAATGTTACATCATAGGCAATTGTATAAAGAAAATATGGTGTAAATTTGAATGAAATCGGTTGAGTGGTTCTCGAGTAATCATCAATTAAAAAATATACAATTAAAAAAAATGTAGTCAAGAAAAATGCAAAAGAAAATAAAACGGGCAAGTGCTTGTTGGGCACGCACATGATAGGGTTCCGTAGTCATTCCCACTACGATTTATAAAAAAAATAGTTTTTTCAAAATTTTCGTGACCGAAGGGTTAAAATCAAAAAGTCATTTGACTTTTATTATTGCATTTTAGGAGACCTATCAAATGACACCTCACTCAATGGGGTTAATGAAAAAAATGTGAGTTCACTTTTCAATATATGAAAAGGGGGTCCAAAATATTTTTGACAATGTTCGTTATAATTTTCAGTGAAAGTACTAATTAAAAGCTACATTCTGAATTTTTTTCAGATTTTTTGAATCGATAGTTTAGAAAATAGAGGGGGGGGGACGCTCTGACAGCGACATTAAAAAGCAAATATATCGCGACTGAAGGGTTAAAATCAAAAAGTTATTTGACGTTTTTTATTGCATTTTACGAGACCTATTAAATGACACCCCACTCAATAGGGTAAGTGGGGAAAAAATGTAAGTTCAATTTTCAGTCTATGAAAGGGGGGTCCAAAATATTTTTGAGAATGTTCGTTATAATTTTCAGTAAAAGTACTAATTAAAAGCTACATTCTGGAATTTTTTCAGATTTTTTAAATTGATAGTTTAGTAAATAGAGGGGGGGGGACGCTTTTTTAACAACTTTGGAGAGCAAATACATCGTGATTAAAGGGTTAAAATCAAAAAGTTCTAATACATTTTTTATTGCATTTTATGAGACCTTTCTAACGACACCCCACTCAATGGTGTAGGTGAAAATTTTTTTTTGAAAACACTTTTCATTTTATGAAAGGGGGGTCTAAAAAATTTTTATTTTCAAAAATCTTATCATTTCTGTTTTTGGGTCATCAATCTACGACCGTATACCAAATTTCATGTTATTATCTCAAAATTTTTGAAGACGGACGGACGGACGGACGGACGGACGGACATGGAGAAACTATAAGGGTTCCTAGTTTTCTACGGAACCCTAAAAAGTACCGCGCCAGTGTCTTATAATCAAAAATATTTGTATACTTCCTTATTTAATCTGCGATTTCTGGTCTATACACAAATACAGTGATGTCGTCTGACTCATTCTGATATGCTCTTTTGGGTTTTTTTGCCTATTTTGTTTATTCTCGTGCCTTTATTTTAGATATTGATACTGTCTGGTAAATTCTTTACCGCGTTCATTTCAAATTGTTATAACTTGGGTAATATTTGCAATATTGGGAAAGTTAAACTCTTAAAATATGTATTATTAAACGGATAATTAATAAATCTATGCAATAAAAAAATGTGTAACTCCTTAAGTAATTTGGAATAAATCAAAAGTTGAAATTTTCAACAATTAGGTATCTTTTCGCTGGAAAAAAATGTTTTAATTTGAATTGAAATCCGCCTGATAAAAATAGTAAAGCTAGCACTGTTGAAATGTTTTTAAAAATTCCCGATGTATTTGCCGTATTTATTGACAAATATCTATAAATTTAGAACATTTGGTAATGCAATATTATTATTTTTTATCTCTTTATTCTTAGAATGTACGTACGAACTATAACCTTGTTTTTTTGCATATTCTTGTATTATATTTAAATATAAAAACATATTAACTAACAATTAGTAGGTACCTAATTGTATGTATTAAAAAATAGGTTATATTTAAGTGCACTATGTATAAAATAGTATTCACTTTGTACATCGAACATATATTTTAATGCTTTGTACTTAAAATTTTATAGTAGGTACTTATCCACTTTATACACGTGAATATTTTTAATACTTTTTATTTTTTTAATATACATAAAGTGAATATTTAATCGTTTTTAGATATAGAAAATTACAAAAATCAGATTAAAAATAACAAATCTATTTGGGCCAAAAGAAAGAGGTTAGTAATTAGGTTATGTAAAAATATAGAAAATCACAGAAATCACAGAAATCACAATAAATACATCAAACATATTTAATTTTTAAATCTGACAGGTCCAAATTTACGTCATGTGCAAAGTATTATTTTTTTAGTGCAAGTTATTTATTTTTAGTGGAAACTGTTTATTTGAAGTGATTTAATTTGTTTAATGTTGAATAATTAATTTACAACTGACAACAAAATGTATAAAAAGAATAATTTTTTGTGCAGTAGGTATATTTTTGTTAAGTGAAAACGATTAAAGCGTTTATTATTAAAAAAAAAATATTAAAATACAAGCCTTTAAAAATGATCTGCAATTCGATAATTTTATAAGTTCTTCAGATTGCTTTGATAATTTTTTATTCAAATCGATTAATTTTTTTGGCACCTATTTATAAAACATAGAATAAAAAGCCCACATCTAAATTGGGAAAGAGAAAAAACTTTGTAAGATATTTAAGGCAGTATTGCTGTGACAACTTAAAATTTTCGATTTTTTTCTATACATATTTTATATGTGAAATATATTCAGAGTATACTGTGAAAATATAGTAAACCAAAATTCGAAATTGTTGTACTCTAGAACTCTAGACCATAGGTGTCCAACCTTTTGACCTTCTTGGGCCGTATAGCGCAAAATCAGTTTGTCAAGGGCCGCATATATATATTTTTTTAAATCTGATGCGGGCCGCGGGTTGGACAAGCCTGCTCTAGACTACTCTATAGAGATTGTGAGTTTAATACTTTGTGATAATTGACAGTGAATAAATCATTATTGTTTGGTAGTCAACAGTTGCGGTTTTACTTATAGACTGATTCTGTATAAACAATGTTTCTGCAAGATATTGAATCAGTTATTATGGAAAAGTGGGGCTCCACCTATTTTTGGTACTACAAAATCAACAAATCATGATATGCATACGTACGGCGCGCCGTAATAATAAACATTTTTTTAGAAAAAAATATACTAAGTCGATAAGTATTAACATTTAACAAAGTACAATTTTTTCCTATAAATGAAATAATTTTATACATGAAAATATTTTTTTTTCGGTTATCTATCGTTTTAGTGCTCCAAATTATTTCATATTTTTTTCAACATCTTACAAAGAGTTTTAATCTATGGATTCTAGATTCTATAACAGATGCTTAAAAGTTGTTATTGTAAGGCGGTCGAAAAATCTTTTCATTTTAATTAAATTTAGAATAAAATTGTATATGCATCACAGGCAGTTTGACACCTATTATTAATATTAATATTTGAGTACTTGTTAATTATGGTCCCCACTGTTTGAAAAAACTAAAATCACTAGAAACGAAACAAAATTCGTCTATAGATAGGTAAATGTCATGTATTATATATACACGTATGATGAAATCAGCGCCAATGTGACTAAAGTTTGTACTATTAATTTCAATATTTTTAAATAGGTAATTAAGGTAATTATTATAATTTTGGGGCGAAATCGTATTGTTTACTTAGGGTAGGTTATTAACTGGTTAGAGGTTAGGTGGGTTAGTAGGGTTATATATATTTCACTTCCTACCTCAATTATTATTTAAAAATTTAATTGTTGTATTAAAATTAATAGTGCAAACTTTTGTCACATTGGCGCTAATTTCATCATGACATTTGCCTATCTATAGACGAATTCTGGTTCGTTCCTAGTGACTTTTTTTTTCAAACAATGGGGACCATAATTAACAAGTACCAATATTTGTTTATTTATAACAATAAAGAAATAAATAAATTTTCGTAAATAGACTTTAAGATCATCTCTATTAAACAATATATCTTGACATTCAAACATTTTTAACTATTGAATCCATAGGCTATAAGTTAAGTAGTTAAAAAAACATAGATTTACAATGAAATAATTTGGAGCACTAAAACGATAAATAACCTTTTTTTCTAAATTATAGGTGCGTCACAAGAACGACATATACTGGAAAACCAAATTTTCAAATTATGTACAATTTATGTACACTTTTCAACAAAACACTAGACTTCTGTATTGTCTATCTAAATTTCTAAATCATTAAAATCATAAAGGATTATTAAAGTAATATGCTTTCAAAAAATATAATATTTTTATTATAATAGATAAAAAATGATACATGATATATTTTACAAATATGTAAATTTTTCAACTTATCGTACAGTTATCACTAAAACGTTGACATTATAACAAATAAAATGAACTTTCAATGTAGATTCAACAATAAACATTTTAGATAAATAATGCAAGCCAACATAGATGTTATTAACTTCCCAATAGGGAGTTATTGTAATTGGTCCGAAAATCGAAATCAAAAATTTTAACATATTTTCATGTTTCAAGGGCATTAGAGTATATTGACACTATTTTTAGAAAAATGTCTGTGTGTGTGTGTGTGTGTGTGTATGTACGTACGTACGTACGTACGTACGTACGTGTCATTTTTTTCCGGGACGAAATCTCGCGAACAAAAAATGCTATTGACTTCGTTGGGGTGCTAATCGAAGCGTCTTGACGTGAATATGATCTGAAAGAAAGGATTTTTCGAAATTCAACCCCTACGGGGGTAAAAAGGGTGTTTTTTTTCATTTTTATTTTTTTTCTTGGTCGAATTTAGTCGGAACTTAGAATAAATACTATACAATACAAATAATGAAACGTGTATTTAGTATTTATTTTTTATATGGGTCCAAACAGCCATTAAAGGGATGAAAACCACCATCAAAATTTGAATTTCATACTAATAAATACATCTAATAATTCATGTTGCCTTGGAAACAACACAATTCAAAATTCAAACTGTCAGATTAGTTTTTCTAAAAATGTGCATTATATTATTGACATTATTAGGATATTAGAAAACTAATATTCATAATACAAAGGGTGAGTTTTATTTCTGATAAATTCCATTAAAATTTTTCATATGCATATTAAAAAAAAAAATTTACAAACTATAACATAATAATATTAATTATGGAAACAATAAGTAATCAGTATTCAAGTATTGTAAGTCATACCATGTTGGGAAGTTGATTGTGTGGACCTAAAGGATCGCACCCCACAGCATTATAAGTTATATAGTTTAATTTTATATCCCCGGGTAAAATTGGATCCGACAGCTAGTTTGAAAAGGTAGTACAAATGAGAGTTTTGAGGAAGAAACTAATTTTTGTTTTTTAATACGAATCGATTGCTGCGTTTTGCGGCACCACCTCCGAAGACATCAGTTCTAAATTCTGAGCTGCCACTGTCTCAGTATCCCATATCGTAGTTTGAACTTTCAGCGCCAGCGTGAGCACTTCCTCCACCGTGACCTGCACATTTAAATTACTTATATTTCGAACAAAACAATTTACATGCTTATTAAAATCTCGGCCACGTATTTAAACAAAATCTGAGAGGTCACTATGCATACCTCATTGGTGACTCTATAATGAAAAGACCCTAACAAATTATTTAGGACCGAGCGTAAAGTATAAATATATAAACTTTGACCAATCATCGAAACAATCCAAATGCAAAAGGTTTCATTAAAATCGATTCATAGAAGCCCAATTTATAAGTGCAGTAGAATATTACAAAAAATTATGCTCTTTACTTAAGCATTATTATGGTATCTGCATGATAGTTTAGCTTTGTTTTTAGGGTTCCGTAGAAAACTAGGAACCCTTATAGTTTCTCCATGTCCGTCCGTCCGTCTTCAAAAATTTTGAGATAATAAGATGAAATTTGGTATACGGTCGTAGATTAATGACTCAAAAACAGAAATGATAAGATTTTTGTAAAAAAAAAATAATTTTAGGCCCCCTTTCCATAAAATGAAAATTGTTTTCAAAAAAAAAAATTTCACCAACTCCATTGAGTAGGGGTGTCATTAGAAAGGTCTCATAAAATGCAACAAGAAATGTATCAGAACTTTTTTAATTTTAACCCTTTAATCACGATGTATTTGCTCTCCAAAGTCGTTAAAAAAGCGTCCTCCCCCTCTATTTTCTAAACTATCAATTTAAAAAATCTGAAAGAATTCCAGAATGTATCTTTTAATTAATACTTTCACTGAAAATTATAACGAACATTGTCAAAAATATTTTGGACCCCCCTTCTATAGACTGAAAATTTTTTCCCACTTACCCCATTGAGTGGGGGGGGGGGTCATTTAATAGGTCTCCTAAAATGCAATAAAAAATGTCAGATGACTTTTTGATTTTAACCCTTCAGTCACGAAATATTTGCTTTTTAATGTCGCTGTCAGAGCGTCCCCTCCCTCTATTTTCTAAACTATAGTTTCAAAAAATCTGAAAAAAATTCAGAATGTACCTTTTAATTAGTACTTTCACTGAAAATTATAACGAACATTGTTAAAAATATTTTGGACGGGGGGTATCATAGATTGAAAAGTGAAGTCACATTTTTTTCATTTACCCCATTGAGTGGGGTGTCATTTGATAGGTCTCTTAAAATGCAATAATAAAAGTCAAATGACTTTTTGATTTTAACCCTTCGGTCGCGAAAATTTTGAAAAAACTCTTTTTTTATAAATCGTAGTGAGAATGACTACGGAACCCTATCATGTGCGTGCCCAACAAGCACTTGCTCGTTTTTTTTATTTTTTATTGTATTTACATTAAATATTCTAAAAATTAAGTGATATTTGTTAAATCTGGTTTATAATAGGACATGAAACTTTTTTTGTCACATTGTCAATAGATTATTTATAATTGTATCTACGGTAGATATGTCCTAATTCTTAGTAAAATGCTAACGTTTCTTAGTAAACTGCAGATACTACAATATAGTCTAGTAATTCAAGCCTAAAATGCGAAAAAAACTATTGTTTTTATAGGAATGTATAGATAATGCCATTTTGTGCTTAATTTGGACAAAAATAGCAGATACCACATTTGTGCTTAGCAGAGCAGCATACGTAAGTTGATATTCTGAATTTATTTAAATTTACCATTTATATTTGACTATATAAATAAATATCGTAAATAATCTTACCTCCTCCGAAGCCGCCGCCTCCGAAGCTTTGTGTTCCGGCACTAGCAGAGCTTTGGCTACCGCGACCTCCATGTCCGCCGTATCCGTCTTGTCCGAAAGATGAAGACTGTGCATTAGCCAATGATGAACTGCCTCCGAAACCGCCTCCGTGACCTCCACCGCCGAAGTTTTGAGTTGCAGCGTTGGCAGATGAGGAACTGCCTCTGAAACCACCTCCTCCTCCATGTCCACCATGATGTCTATGTCCTCCGAATCCTCCAAAACGTTCTTCGGTAGCTCCTTCTTCGGCCTTCTCTACCTCACGTTTGTACTCTGTTGCAAATTATTAATTAATAATTTAATGACTTTCTATTTCAAAACATGCTTTATTCAATAAAATATAGAACAACAATAAACTAATGATGTCTTATTAAAAATAATAATCTAATATGTACTTACGTCTGACGACAGCGGCATTGCAAATGCCGACGACGAAAACCAAAACGAAGGCACACAACAAAACTCTCATTTTGAATTGTTGAATCAACACCAAGTTCACAAATGACAATTTGCCAAAACTGAACTCTATTTTATACCCTGACCACCGTAATTCTAATAGATACACCTTTACGACCTATCGCTTCACCAAGCCAACAGTTATCGCAATAAACAAAAAACTAGATTCGTGTCTTCAGGAGCGTACACAGTATTAGAGAAAAGGGGAGTCTAACTAAGACCATAGATCAAGAAGCAAACAACATACAGTAGAAACCGGTTATAACGACATCGGTTAATACGACGTATCGGTTTTAACGACTCAAAATAAAAGTCCAACTGAATCCCATATAATTGCATATTTACCGGTTATTACGACTATCCGCTTTTTACGACCAATATGACCGGTCCCTTCGATGTCGTTATAACCGGTTTCTACTGTATATGTAAAACTACTACACTGTTAATAGTTCGCTTAATTGTTTTAACTGTAACAAGCTAAATAACTAAATTAAATTTTTATTTATTTTTAATTTTCTCGATACGTCTGAAAAAATATAAATAAATTTTTTTTCTTATTACTCGTAATAAACGTATTTGCTATCGTGTTCTATGTATGTATAGGGAAATTATTTAAAAGACAATATTTTTGTAGATCTCACAGTCGTTTGAAAAAAAAACGATTTGTTTGTTCATTTTAAAAATAATAATATCCGATCATATAATTCAATTTTATATCATAGACAATAAAGTATAAAAAATATATGGTGTAAATTTGAATGAAATCGGTTGAGTGGTTCTGGAGTAATCATCTACATCAATTAAAAAATATACAATTTAAGAAAAAATGTAGTTAAGGAAAATGCGAAAGAAAAGAAGTTCCGCGCCAGCGTTTTATAATCAAACATATTTGTATATATAATTCCTTTAATCTACGAATTCTGGTTCATACACAAATGCAGTGATGTCATCTGACTCATTTTGATATGCTCTTTTATTTTTTTTTATTTTTTTTGTTTCTTCTCGTGCTTTTATATTAGATATTTTATATTACCTAGATTATGATACTGTCTGGCAGGCCTAGATAGAGGGGGGTGGGGGGCTAGGAGAGCCATGTGGTCTGGGTTCCCTGTGTCTCAGGGGCCCCGGCATCCTGAAAATTATTTATATTATACAGTTTTACATATTTTTTGATGCTTATACTATTTTTAACAGGGACTATTAAAAAAAACATAAATATAAAACAGAAAAGATACACCTTGTGGAACAAGTACAAGTAGAAAGCAAAAAAAATGATAATTTTCTTTAAAAAAACCATGATTTCTAATACTAAAATAATATCAGAAAGTTATAAGAATTTTACTAGTACAACATTTGTTTGGAATGTCATTACGCTCGGGGGGGGGGGGGGAGTATGGGCCCCCGAAAATGTGGGTTGGCCCAGATCCCGTTGAAGCTTTCTCAGGGCCTGCTGTCTGGTCACTACATACCTGTGATGCGAGTATTCTCTACCGTGCTCACTTCAAATTGTTATACCTCGGGTAATATTTGGAATATTGGGAAGGTTAAACTCTTAAAATATGTATTATTTAACGGATAATTAATAAATCTAAGTAATAAAAAATTGTGTAACCCCTTAAGTAATTTATAATAAATCAAACGTTAAAATTTTAAACAATTAGGTACAAAACGTGTTTAAATTTCTCGGGTTATATGGAATTTTTTTTTAAATTTGAATTGAAATCCGCCTAATAAAAATAGTGAAGCACTGTTGAAATCTTTTTAAAAATTCCCCTATGTATTTGCCGTATTTATTGACAAATGGCCATCAAATTGGAACATTTGGTAATGCAATACTATTATTTTTTATCTCTTAGTTCTTAGAATGTACGTTTTATTTATAACCTTGGTTTTTAAAGTACATACATATCTTATATTATACATAATATAAAAACATATTAACTAACAATTAGTAGGTACTTAGTTGTATGTATTGAAAAATGGGTTATATTTAAGGGCACTATATATAAAATAGTATTCACATTGTATATTGAACATAAATTTAAATACTTTTTTTTAATCGATAAGGTGAATATTTAATCGTTTTTAAGATATAGAAAATTACAAAAATCATATTAAAAATATCAAACCTATTGGGGCAAAAGGAGGTTGGTTAGTTTTTACGTTAGGTTAAAATATAAAAAATCACAAAATCACATTAAAAATTTCAAATCTATTTGGGCCAAAGGAAGGAGGTTAGTAGGTAAGTTTTAGGTAAAAATATCGTAAATCAAAGAAATCACAATTAATACATAAAAAATATTTGTATATTTTAATTTTTAAATTTGACAGGTCCTTTAAGTCAAATGCAATGTATTATTTTGTTAGTGCAAAGTATTTATTTTTAGGGGAAACTATTTATTTAAAGTGATTTAATTTATTTAATGTTGAATAATTTATTAGCAACTGACAACAAAATGTATAAAAAAAGAATATTTTTTTGTGCAGTATATTTTTGTTTAGTGAAAACGATTAATAGTACGTCTGGTACATGAAAAAACGCTGCACTTTTTGATTGGGGTATGCCACATTCTGTGGTCATACATATGGTCAAAAGGAAGATTTTGAGATAGGGAGCCACTTTAAAATCCGTGTAGAACACTGTTATATGGGCTATCAAAGATGGCCCCCAACGGTGTTTTAAAATTAGCGTTATCTCAGCTCTTAGTTATCCGATTGCAATTTTTTTTGTTTATTTTAAAGTTGTTATTGCGAAGATTATTTTTTGTCATTATTCATTTTTCTCTAAATCTTAAGGGTCCCCTACAATTTTTGAGAATCTGAAAATTTCATTTTTCTTCCAAACTTAATTGTTACATTATTTTTTTATCGTGCCCAATATCATTTTTTTACTTCATATAAAAAAGAAAGATAATTTTTTCACCATTTCACTGATATCAAGATAATACTGTTTAAATGAATAAATTCTTTGGAAATTGCCAGTTCAACTAAAAAAAATAGACAAATTTTGGATCATTATATTCAATTTTATTTGAAAAAGTTCATAATAGAATAAAATGTGTAAAACAAAAATTGTAGAGTACGTTATTTTCTACAGTTTATGTTCCATTCAATATTTGTATCTCTTACCAAATAAAATATATATATTTTTAAATTTAAGTAAAATTTTTTTCAATTTTTTTTTTTAAGTTCATAATAGAATTAAATTTTTATAACAAAAGTTGTAGAGATCGTTATTATCTATAGTTTATGTTCTATAATTTTTTTTATATTTTTCATCAGTAAAGCCAGAATAATTTGTTTTATATAAGGAGATATACGTACAATTTTTTATTGTATAAGAAAGTTCAGTGACATTTATGACAGATTTTACAATTTTTTAACTGTCCCATATGAAAAATTTGATCCCAACAAAAAATTTCATATAATAAAAGGCTAAAAGGTATACTTAACATAGAATAATCCAAAATTAATCCATTTTTCTTAGTTTAACTCGCAATTTCCAAAGAAGTTATTCATTAAAATAGTTTTATTTTGACATTAATGAAATGCTGGAAAAATTATCTTTCTTTTTTATTTCAAGTAAAAAAATGATATTGGGCACGACAAAAAAGTTATATAACAATTAAGTTCGTAAGAAAAGTGAAATTTTCAGATCTTCGAAAACGGCGGAGAACCCTTAAAATTTAGAGAAAAAAGAACATAGACAAAAATAATCTTCTCAATAAGAACTTTAAAATAAACAAAAGAAAATTGAAATCTGATAACTAGGAGCTGAGATAAAGCTAATTTTATAACATTGATGGGGGTTATCTTTGATAGCCCAAATAACAGTGTTCTACACGGATTTTAATGTGGCTCCCTATCTAAAAATCTTTCTTTTGACCTTATGTATGACCACAGAAAGTGGCATAGCCCAATCAAAAAGTGCAACGTTTTGGCTTTATTTGCCACGTTTCAGACGTACTATAAAGTGTTTATTATTTAAAAAAGTTTATTTAAATACAAACCTTTAAAAATGGTCTGCAATTCAATAATTTTATAAGTTCTTCAGAGTGCTTTGATAATTTTTTATTCAAATCGTTTAAGTTTGTTGGTGCCTATTTAAAAAAACATAGTATTAAAAGCCTACATCTAAATTGGGAAAGGAAAACGGGTAAGTTAAATTTTGTAAGATATTTAAGGCAGTATTGCTGTGACGACTTAAAATGTTCGATTTTTTTTCTAAACATATTAAAAAGTGAAATATATCGAGAATATACTGTGAAAATAGTAAAGCGAAATTCGAAATTGTTGTACTCTAGAGATTGTGAATTTAATACTTTGTGAACGAGATAAATCTGATGGGCAACAAAATTCAGTGATAATTTTAAAATAAAAAATATTTTTATTTATTAAATGATAAATACATACATACCTAATATACATATTATTATATTATAACAGTAAAGGTAATTACAAAAAAATGGGAATTTTATTCGTATTTTTGGGATTTTATTTTGCATTTTTTTTCGGCGCGGGCGTTGATCAGAAGAGTATTGTTAACTAGTGTCGTTAATTAACTCCGTTTTGATAAATCTTACGCTCTCTTGCTGCGATTACACACTTTTAATTGCTGAAGAAGAAAATTATTGAATTTCAAACTTATTTGAAGAAGCTGCTTTACTTCATTGTGATCTTCCGCAGCCCCTCCTAGCCTGGCATCCAGGGCGGTCGCCCTAGTTCGTTACAATAAACATTTTTTTTTTTAGAAAAAAGTATTAACATCGATGTATTTGAAATTTAACAAATCATATTTTTTTTAAAGATATTTTTGTAATTTTTTTTCTATAATTGAAATAATTTTATATACGAAAATATTTTTTTCTAAATTATAGGTGCGTCACAAGAACGACATATACCTACTGGAAAACCTAATTTTCATATTTTTAAATCATTAAAACCATAAAGGATTATTAAAGTAATATGCTTTCAAAAAATATAATATTTTTATTATATAGAAAAAAAATGATACATGATATATTTTACAAATATGTAAATTTTTCAACTTGTCGTACAGTTATCACTAAAACGTAAACATTATAACAAATAAAATGAGCTTTCAATGTAGATTCAACAACAAACATTTTAGATAAATAAAGCAAGCCAACATAGATGTTATTTGAAAAGGTAGTACAAATGAGAGTTTTGAGGAAGAAACATATTTTTGTTTTTTAATACGAATCGATTGCTGCGTTTTGTGGCACCACCTCCGAAGACATCAGTTTTAAATTTTGAGCTTCCACTGTCTCAGTATCCTCCGTATCCCATATCGTAGTTTGAACTTTCAGCGCCAGCGTGAGCACTTCCTCCACCGTGACCTGCACATTTAAATTACTAATATTTCGAACAAAACAATTTACATGCTTATTAATATGTCGCCCTTGAAAACTTATATCATCTGCTGTGTACAAATGTGATAAAATTCATTTTGTATTTTTAACTGTTTTCTTGCATTTAATACATCACATATTTTATGTATATTTAAACAAAATCTGAGAGGTCACTGTTTACCTCATTGGTGGCTCTATAATGGAATAAAAAATTCATTTAGGGCCGAACGTAAAGTTTGAATATATAATCTTTATTCATCGAAACAATCCAAATGCAAAATGTTTCATTAAAATCGATTCATAGAGGCCCGATTTATAAGTGTATAGCTTATTGAAGTAGATTATTACTAAAAATTATAAATAAAGTTTTCATCTAAAGTATTTTCTTTGGGTGAATGCATTTTTAAAATTTTAAATGTGATATAATAAATATTTCTTATTAAAAAAGGCAGTTAACATTTTACAGATTAGTAAACCCACATAATTTTATTAATGTAAGCTACTTTACTATAACTACTCTTAACATAGGCATTATTATGGTATCTGCATACCAGTTGAGCTTTGCGTTTTTTTATTTTATCTACACTAAATCGTTAATCTAGTTATAGTCCAATCAAATTATTAAAAAAATGTAGTTCGTAAGACATTGTTCTACAGAGTCATTTTTTTTAATTCAAATTGTTAAGGGGTGTATTCTGAGTACTACACTAAGTTGGTGTGGTCTATGACCTTGAGCGTTGTCCGCCATAAGCACGAAAACTTTAAACGTAATTATCTCGTAAACCGCTCATTCTACGATAAAATTTGCCATAACCTTTCTTATTCACCAGGGTTGAGTCTACAATTTTATTCACAGGCTCAATTCTTTATTGTCAGTTGGTGACGAGATATATTGTAAAAAAGTTAACAAAAAATGATTTTTTGCATTTATTTCGTAAAGAAGCGATTGTATTGAAAAAAATTAAATCACAATCTTTTAGAACTCTCAATATGCAATATTTTTGTTATTAGATGCCATTTTGCAAAATCGATAGTTTGCGTGTTATAGCCCGCAAAGTATTGCAAAAACACATTTTTTCATTATATTTCAAAAACTATAATAAAACCTACAAAATGTGTAATGACAAAAGTGTAGATAATAAAATTTTACACTTTCTTTGTTTAATGAAAAAAAAAACTTTTTTTCGTTAAAATTTTTTTTTTGTTTATTTACAAAAAAAAATATTTTTTTCTCTGAACAAAAAAAGTGTAGAATTTTGTGATCTTGACTTTTGTTATTACACATTTTGTATGTTTTCTTATAGTTTTTGAAATATAATGAAAAAATGTGTTTTTGCAATGCTTTGCGGGCTATAACACGCAAACTATCGATTTTGCAAAATGGCATCTATTAACAAAAATATTGCAAATTGAGAGTTCTAAAAGATTGTGATTTAAATTTTTTCAATACAATCGCTTTTTTACGAAATAAATGCAAAAAATCATTTTTTGTGAACTTTTTTACAATATATCTCGTCACCAACTGACAATAGAGAATTGAGCCTGTGAATAAAATTGTAGATTCAATCATGGTGAATAAGAAAGGTTATGAGGTTATGACAAATTTTATCGTAGAATGAGCAGTTTACGAAATAATTACGTTTAAAGTTTTCGTGCTTATGGCGGACAACGCTCAAGGTCATAGACCACGCCAACTTAATGTAGTACTCAGAATACATCCTTATTAAAAAAAAATGACTCTGTAGAACAATGCAGACCAAAAATACAAATTGATTGGACTATTATAATAATAAAATTAAAGAACATGAAATCTATTTTTGTCACATTGTTAATAGATTATTTAAAATTGTATCTACAGTAGATATATGTACATACTCGAAAAACAATTTTTAGTACTATTTATGTTTGACTATATAAATAAATATCGTAAATAATCTTACCTCCTCCGAAGCCGCCGCCTCCGAAGCTTTGTGTTCCGGCACTAGCAGAGCTTTGGCTTCCGCGACTTCCATGTCCGTATCCGTCTTGTCCGAAAGATGAAGACTGTGCATTAGCTAATGATGAACTGCCTCCGAAACCGCCTCCGTGACCTCCACCGCCGAAGTTTTGAGTTGCAGCGTTGGCAGAAGAGGAACTACCTCTGAAACCGCCTCCTCCATGTCCACCATGATGTCTATGTCCTCCAAATCCGAAACGTTCTTCGGTAGCTCCTTCTTCGGCCTTCTCTACCTCACGTTTGTACTCTGTTACAAATTATTAATTAATTATTTAATGCCTTTCTATTTCAAAACATGCTTTATTTAATAGAACAACAATAAACTAATGATGTCTTATTAAAAATAATAATCTAATATGTACTTACGTCTGACGACTGCGGCATTGCAAATGCCGACCACGAAAACCAAAACGAAGGCGCACAACAAAACTCTCATTTTGAATTGTCGAATCAACACCAAGTTCACAAATGACAATTTTCCAAAAACTGAACTCTATTTTATACCCTAACCACCGAAATTCTAATAGATACTCCTTTACGACCTATCGCTTCTCTAAGCCAACGGTTATTGCAATAAATAAAAAACTAGATAAGTGTCTTCAGGAACGTACACAGTATTGGAGAAAAGGGAAGTTTAATTGCTGTAATTGTAATATGCAAATAAAAATCTAGACGCGGCGTTATGTATAATAATATTAATAAATAAATTAAATAGAGCATAAACATATGTATTGTTCTATTCAATAAGATAAAAATGATATGTACCTATATAACAATATTTTGCAATTTTAACTGCAAATAACTTAAGGGGTTACTCCAGCGCATTAAAAAAGTGGCCCAATAAGGATTATTTTATAATTTTTTTTATTTTATTATAATGGCAGAGATATTAATTGTGCCGCAGAACGCTTTCGCCGCGATATTTTTTAATTTGTATTTTTATTTTCTTGACTCGTCTGAAAAAATTCGCTATCGTGTTACGTAGGGAAATTATTAGAACACATTTTTTTGTAGAACTGACAGCCGTTTGAAAAAAAAAATCGATATTTGTTGATTTTTGGAGTTAAAAAAAATAGTAAAAAAGAACTTCCGATCAAAAAAATCATAGATAATTGTATAAAGAAAATATGGTGTATATTTGAATGGAATCGGTTGAGTGGTTCTTGAGTAATCGTCTTCATCAATTAAAAAAAATATGTAGTTTCAAAAAAAATGCAAAAAAAAGTACCGCGCCAGTGTCTTATAATAATAAAAAAATATTTGTATACTTCCTTTAATCTGCGATTCCTGGTCCATACACAGATGTAGTGATGATGTCCTTTGACTCATTTTGAGATGCTCTTTAGAGTTATCCTGCCTATTTTGTTTCTTCTCGTGCTTTTATAATATATAGATATTTTATATTGGATATTGATACTATCAGCGGTCAACTACCTGTGATGCGAGTATTCTCTATACCGTGCTCACTTTAAATTGTTAAAACTCGGGTAATATTTGGAATATTGGCAAGGTTCATCTCTTAAAATATTATTAAACGTATAATTGATAAATCTAAGCAATAAAAAATGGCATAACCCCTTAAGTAATTTGTAATAAATCAAACGCTGAAACAATTAGGAAAAAATGTTTTGATTTTTGAAAATTTAAATCCGCCTGATAAAAATAGTAAAGCTAGCACTGTAGAAATGTTTTTAAAAATTCCCCGATGTATTTGCCGTATTTATTGACAAATAGCCATCAAATTGGAATATTTGGTAATGCAGTATTATTATTTATTATCTCTTAATTCTTAGAATGTATGTACGTTCGATCTATAGTATAACCTTGATTTTTTGTGCATGTTCTTGTAATATACAAATAAAAACATATTAACTAACAATATTATTAGGTAGGTACCCATTTGTAAATATTTAACTAAATATGTAACTATGTATTGAAAAAAACGGGCAAGTGTGTGTTGGGCACGCATATGATAGGGTTCCGTAGTCATTCTCACTATGATTTATAAAAAAAGAGATTTCAAAATTTCCGTGACTGAAGGGTTACAATCAAAAAGACTTTTGACTTTTATTATTACATTTTAGGAAACCTATCAAATGACACCTCACTTAATGGGGTAAATGAAAAAAAATGTGAGTTCACTTTTCAACCTATGAAAGGGACGTCCAAAATATTTTTGACAATATTCGTTATAATTTAAAAAAAACACGATTATTGTAATTTTTTTGTCCGCTATTTTGTTATTTATTAATATAAATGTCTAATTCTAGGTAATACGATAGAGTATAAGATAGTCTATAAAATAAAAATATATTTAAGTTTTTTGTTTCAAATCATTACAAGTGGAGATATGCTCCCCACCACCCAACCACCTTGACCCTAAGTATTTTAAAATTTACTACAAACATTCTTTTTTGCATAATTTTAAATGCGAATAAAAACTTATAAAAAGTCTGAAAAAGATTATATTTTATTTTGTTACAAAAATAAAATCCTGATTTTCGGCGTCACACAGTAATATTGCTTTTAATTTGTTTATATATTTGTTTTGTATACATAATACATATATTATTTTATAAAGTTGATAAAACCAAATAAACAAAATAATAGTTAGTTGAAGAGTTATCAAAACAAGGCATAACTACTAATTTTAACTTAAGTGGCATAAAACTATAAATAAATAGTTATTAATAAATATAACTATATTTTATAAAATAATTACCTATATAAAAAATTATCAGTGTACAAAAATAAGTTAATTAAATATATTTGATCATTATTATATTTGCGCTAAATTATTATCAATAGTTTTTATTTTATTTTATAACTTTAATTAAACTATCAAGTAAATGTTTTTGTTAATATTTAATTATTAAAATACATATAAATGTATAAAATGTTCAATTTTAAATTTCGTAAAAAGATAAATCAAATATGTTTACCATTTGTTACCATGACAAGTAGCACGTAATAATTTTTAGCGGAACTTCAACAAAATATTATGAATTTGCGTGAACAATTTTGGGATTTACCTGAATAATATTGCAAGTAAACATACCGATAAACTTTCAGAAGTTGTCGAGGACATTAAATAATAATTGGTTTTTTGTTAAGTTTATTCGATAATTAGAGCAATGTATAGATAAAAGTCTAAAATTTTAATATGTTATTTATGGAGAGCTCATAAATTTTACTAATATTTATTTAAAATATTGGACGTATGGTTTTTGAGTAATTGGATATTAAAAATAGAGTTTTTAACACACGGTAAATGGGAGAACTTACAAAAGTGCCTTATTTATTGAAATTTTATACAATTGGCTATATAGAGACGTTTAAAAAACTAATTATTCGAAACTTCAGCCCTTTTAAATACTATAATAATTTATTGTTACTGTACTTTACTAACTTGACTAAAAAACGAAATTAAAAATGGTTATTTGTTGATAAGGATGCATTTTTGTGGTATACTTATGTAAACTTTTTTTCTTAATTTTTATCATAGAACAAGAATATAATTTTATTATTTGTAATTTGAAGCATTCGTAAGTTAAATTCTGCATGCTTTCTTTACCATCGATATTTCTCGAAAACGAAATATGTTCGTTGTAATCTCCCTTATTCAAGTAAAAATTAAAAATAAAAAAATACTAGATAAAAATCGATGGGCCCACTGACCCCATACATCCCTGGTCTAAATTATAATTGGTTAATACGAGAAATCGATAACACTTATTATTACTAAACCGAATACCAAATTTCATAATTTTATCAGAAAGGGTTCTCTAAATATTAAATAAAAACTTATTTTGAGCCAAATCTTTGCAGGGCTGTAGTTCCCTAAGGAAAATTTTTCTTTTATTGGGTTTAGTCATAAAAACCTGAAAATTTTATGATATCTGAATTTTTTTTTACTTTTAAGTGCATTTTTAATAAACGCTTGTTTTTAAAAAGTATTTTTTATATAGTTTTGCTTCCTCGCAATATCGAAGATACGAGAAGCTTCGTTATCGTTTTAAAACGAGAAAAAAATTTGTTCTCCGATTTTAAAAATTTTACCGGATCTATCCGTTTCAGGTCAAGACAAACACTTTTTGTTCCGTGTCTGTCTGTCTGTGTGTGTGTGTGTGTGTGTGTGTGTGTGTGTGTGTGTGTGTGTGTGTGTGTGTGTGTGTGTGTGTGTGTGTGTGTGTGTGTGTGTGTGTGTGTGTGTGTGTGTGTGTGTGTGTGTGTGTGTGTGTGTGTGTGTGTGTGTGTGTGTGTGTGTGTGTGTGTGTGTGTGTGTGTGTGTGTGTGTGTGTGTGTGTGTGTGTGTGTGTGTGTGTGTGTGTGTGTGTGTGTGTGTGTGTGTGTGTGTGTGTGTGTGTGTGTGTGTGTGTGTGTGTGTGTGTGTGTGTGTGTGTGTGTGTGTGTGTGTGTGTGTGTGTGTGTGTGTGTGTGTGTGTGTGTGTGTGTGTGTGTGTGTGTGTGTGTGTGTGTGTGTGTGTGTGTGTGTGTGTGTGTGTGTGTGTGTGTGTGTGTGTGTGTGTGTGTGTGTGTGTGTGTGTGTGTGTGTGTGTGTGTGTGTGTGTGTGTGTGTGTGTGTGTGTGTGTGTGTGTGTGTGTGTGTGTGTGTGTGTGTGTGTGTGTGTGTGTGTGTGTGTGTGTGTGTGTGTGTGTGTGTGTGTGTGTGTGTGTGTGTGTGTGTGTGTGTGTGTGTGTGTGTGTGTGTGTGTGTGTGTGTGTGTGTGTGTGTGTCTGTCTGTCTGTGTGTGTGTCTGTCCCCCAATCCTTGTCACACGCTTAACTCATGAACCACTGAACCGATATTGATGAAACTTGGTTGGTTGGTTGGGTCTGGCTTGAGGACGGTCCCATTTCAAAATAATTAAATTTGTGTGTAAGGGGGAGGGGTGACATCACAAATGATTTATTTTTTGAAGATATCTCAAGAAAGACAAATGTTACGTGAAAATTTTATAGAACCTTTTTTGTAGAGCATTCAATTCTCTATAATATAGATCACCTACTTTTGTTGTAAAATATTCCCTTACAAAGATCTATCTCAATTTGACTTAAGAAAATCGTCATTTGTTTTTTTAAAACTGCTATTTACTTTGACATATTAAATGTCACTTTGACGTTTTAAATGTCATTTTGACATTCGTATAGCAGAAAAATAATGATTTTGATTGAAATTGTAAAAAACTTCAAAATATACGACATAATAACCAGGCGCGTATTAAGAAAAATGTCAAATTAAATTTTTTTATTAAAATCGTATGAAAATTAAATCGTTAACCAATGACAGGCAGTTCATCTGTATACTTTATCGGTTTTTATTTAAATTGTTCAATAATTAACTACCTTTGATGAATTAACACGAGGAAGCACCGTGCATTAACAAGGCAGAGTATTTTATTTTTAATTTATTTAAATAAAACAATAAACTGATATTTAAAATAAAAACGATTTATTGAACTATATTTATTCATGTTCAAATTGAGACTAATCTATTGCAATTTGGGAATAATCAATTTCAAATTGGGAATTATCATTTTTAAATGCTAGTGTGATCATAAAAGTGATTTAGGCATTGAAGTACCACATATTCAGTGGTGACGACTGAACAATGACTAAAACTGAATTTCGATAACAGCAGCTAAAAATATTGTACGAGAAAATATAACAAAAAATATTGTTGCTAATTGTACCTAATGTCACTCATGATCAAAGATTCAAATCTGATGCATTATTTGAGTTATAGTAAAAAATTGGGAGCCCGATTTTAAATAAAATTAAAAATATTTAATATATCGTAATATATTTAATATATTCGTAATAATAAAATAAATAATAATTGTAACAGCGGCCCCTACATGAGCGAGAGGAGGGGGGCTGACAAGACTCTAACCTAGGGTCTAAGATTAAGGAGGACTCGGCGCGACGAACAAAAATAAAAATCGGAGAATGGTATATTTATGTATTTGAATTTTTAATTGAATGGTCGAAAAAAAGGTTAGGTACCTACTCAAACTTATATATGAACTTTCTTATTGAAAGACCGAAACATAACCTGGTCGAGGAAATTTTAAATGTAATTCGCCATCTTTAAAATCATTATTTAAAAAATACATAATTAGGGTGTTCCTTTTTTTATACTTTTATTATACAAAAACTTTTTACAAATACACATGTAATTCAAATGGTTAAAAAATGATAAGAGAAACGTTACTTAAAATATTTTCCGGAATATCTAAGCTATCAATTTTCGCATCCAGTTTGGTTTCTTCTGTTCGAATATTTTCTTTGCATTTGTTTCTAATACCCTTTAATCTTTCCAATTTGTCCTTTAAATATTTTACTTCATAATCGACAAATACATCGATTGGATTGTTGGAAGACTGAAAAGAAATTAATACGTTACAATTAAGATTAGTTCTTGTATGTAGGTATTTAAAATATATTTTATATTTTATTATGTAAGTGTTGCTACAGTAGCGTAACCATTGAAGGGGCGGAGGTGCAAGAGGTGTTATAAAGGGATAGATGGCTATAATATATAGGTTAAATATATTTTATATTTATTAATTGTCATATTTGGCTCCCTATAAAAAACAGTCCCTCCCCTAAAAATCCCGGTAGCGCCACTGTGCTGCTACTTTTATAATACATATACAGTAGAAACCGGTTATAACGAAGTGACCGGTCATATTGGTCGTAAAAAGCGGATAGTCGTAATAACCAGTAAAAATACAAATATATGGGATTCAGTTGGACTTTTATTTTGAGTCGTTAAAACCGATACGTCCGCGTCGTATTAACCGATGACGTTATATCCAGTTTCTACTGTATTTAACTATAACAATTTTATGATCAATATGTTCAATGGTTATTAAATAATGACAGTATTGATTTTATATACCTCATCGACCAAATTTTGCATACAGCTGATAAGGATCATATAAAAATCATCAATAGCTTTCACTAGTTGTGTTTTTTTACTTGAATCGAAATCTTTGAAAGTCATTATATTTTCACCGATGTTATTCTTGAGTTCGTTCAATATGTCTTTTGCAATGTTGAAGAAGGGTGTTTCTATATTGACATGTTCTAATTTACCATTTTTTCGGGCCTGCATTAAAAGAAAGTTGAAATTATTACAAAGAATAAAATATTAATTATAGTAGGTACTATCGGCATGATAAGTCATCTGCCATCCTAAAGGTGAGAATCGCTTGCTACAATTCGAAAATATATACAATGATGCCTCGCATAATGAACATAATTCGTTCCAGGAGCAAGTTCGTTATGCGAAAAGTTCGTTATGTGAAACGCGTTTTCCCATAACAATGCATGTTGAAAATTTTAATTCGTTTTGTAGCATAAAATATGATACTGTAACATAAAAAAGATTGTACACACATTTTTTAATTTTTTAGTCAGGCACAGATTTAGGAGAGTCTACCGAGGCTTGCAGGGTCAAATCCTCACACACAAAATTACATTTATTAAAACAAACACGTGTGTGAGTTAAGCGCAGAAAAGAACGATTGACGCGCGTTGAAGAATGTTCGTGCAAGTTTGAGCATCAACTGCGTGTGACTTTGGAAGTACGGGCGACTTCGTGATACGTAGGAGCGTTCGGGCGACAAAATGAAATACGATGCAGTTCGTTGTGTGAAGCGAGGTTCGTTGTGTGAGTTGCATAATTAACGAACATAAAGTTCGTTGTTGGCAGCGTTCGTGATGTGAGGCGTTCGTTGTGCGAGGCATCACTGTATAAGACAAACATTATCGCTTTTATAGTTACATCATTTTAAATAAAAAACGCGAATAACGTCCAATTAATTAATTTTATATCAACGTTTAATATATTTAGGATCATATTTAATATATTTGTTATTTATTATTAACGATTCGTAATGCAGTTTTGTTTATTAAAATAAAATTTATATCAGGCGGGCCATACACATAGCGGTATACCGGAGAGGTTTACCTGTACAGTTGACCTGCACAGGTAAACCGGAACTCTGTCGATGAAATTGTACAGGCGGCTAGACCTGAACAGGCGAGCCAAAAGAATCGAAAAACAATTCTTTCTATACGTACGCACTAGTACGCAGTTGACTCGCCCAACACCTACACAGATTTCAGTTCAATTGTAGCCGTTATAAATTGACTTGAGTGTAACGATTTCTTCTCAACAACCAACCTCGTCGTGTAAATGCCATCAGCTTAACTGATGGTCAAACCGTCACGTGTGTGAGTTCCAAGTAAGTTAGCATATGATTAGGTTTGTCTACTTGCCTTTGACGTCACCACGATGAGCATTTCAATCTTCTTGATTTCAAATGGTCGCCAACGCTGTCAAACTGTCATAATATAAATTTGATCGAGATTTCGTGATTGATTTATTATTGTGTTCTGTGTTTGTGCTATTCATTTATTGCTATAGTGAAGCTTCACACATGATATTAATTATATTAATTATAATTATGTGTGATTTGTGTTTAATATTATGACAGTCGAAATCATAGATAAACTAGCTGCCGGATCCAATTTTACCCGGGGATATAAAATTAAACTATATAACGTATAATGCTGTGGGGTGCGATCCTTTAGGTCCACACAATCAACTTCCCAACATGGTATGACTTACAATACTTGAATACTGATTACTTATTGTTTCCATAATTAATATTACTATGTTATAGTTTGTAAATATTTTTTTTTAATATGTATATGAAAAATTTTAATGGAATTTATCAGAAATAAAACTCACCCTTTGTATTATGAATATTAGTTTTCTAATATCCTAATAATGTCTATAATATAATGCACATTTTTAGAAAAACTAATCTGACAGTTTGAATTTTGAATTGTGTTGTTTCCAAGGCAACATGAATTATTAGATGTATTTATTAGTATGAAATTCAAATTTTGATGGTGGTTTTCATCCCTTTAATGGCTGTTTGGACCCATATAAAAAATAAATACTGAAATACACGTTTCATTATTTGTATTGTATAGTATTTATTCTAAGTTCCGACTAAATTCGACCAAGAAAAAAAATAAAAATGAAAAAAAACACCCTTTTTACCCCCGTAGGGGTTGAATTTCGAAAAATCCTTTCTTTCAGATCATATTCACGTCAAGACGCTTCGATTAGCACCCCAACGAAGTCAATAGCATTTTTTGTTCGCGAGATTTCGTCCCGGAAAAAAAGGACACGTACGTACGTACATACACACACACACACACACACAGACATTTTTCTGAAAATAGTGTAAATATACTCTAATGCCCTTGAAACATGAAAATATGTTAAAATTTTTGATTTCGATTTTCGGACCAATTACAATAACTTCCTATTGGGAAGTTAATAAATGAAATCAAGATGGTTGAAATGATCTTCGTGTTGACGTCACAAGTAGACCAACCTAGTCATTTACTAACCTTGTGTGAGCTCGTCACCTGTACAAGTTTACCTGTATAGGCAAACCGCTATGTGTATGGCTGGCATAACTTATGTATATAGGTACCTCTTCTTCCATTTTAGTAAAATGTTCGTTATATTTTGTACGCATTTTGGTAATAACATCTTTGATTGACTTGTTGTATACATCTTCTTCATTGGAGTCTAAATTTTTCTTTAATTTTGCTTCGAAATTGTTCATTTGTGTGTTGACTTTTTCCCACATTGTTTGAATTTTTGTTTCTAGTTCTTTGTCGCCGATCACATTGCTATTGGCAATCTAAAATAGTGGTAAAGAGAAAGTGTTGTATGAATTTTTTTTTATTTCAAATGGATTTATAACAGTGGCGTAAACAGCAGGGGTAGGGAGGTAGGCATCTCTCCTTGCAATGTTGTTATCAATAACGGGTCAGCTGTTACACTATATGAGATACGTAAAATATGTCATTTCCCCCCTCCCAAAAAATCCCCCCCCCCCCCTTAGAAACTAAAACATAAAGGTTATGAATGTAAAATAAATATAAAAATTCAAGGAAATAACCAATAATTTTAATTTATCTACAATACAAAAATTATATCAATTTTCAGCATAATTTTTAAACCAGGTGGAAACCCCCTTTCCCACTAGCACCTCCCTAAATTATTAAATATTATGTTAGATATTTTTTAAAATTAATAATAGACATAAAAAAATCCATATGTCGATGATTAAATCCTTTTTATTTGGGATGTAACGAATCCCATACTATTCTGACCTTTGAAACTGAACCCATATCCAAAATAATTATTTCAGATAATTTATTACTTGCTGCCCGAACTCAGAGACACAAACTGAGGGCAAAAACAAATAATTATACTTACAATAAATATACAAAACCCGTATCCTAATCAGTATCCCAATCCGTGTCCGATATAATTTCGTATCCGTACCCCAATACAAAACCGAATTCAACGAAAAAATATTCTTATCCATATCCGAAACCGAACTCTAACCAATCAAAGAACCCTTATCCAGGGTGATTCATTTAACCTGGAATTTTGTATATGTCGAGAACTAAGTAAAATAATGAAAAATGGTTCAGACAAAAGTTATAAGGTATCGAGAGGGATTATTTGACCCTCTCGATACCTTATAACTTGACCTTGAATTTCACCTTGATACTTATTTTCATGGTCAAATGAAGGTCAACTTTGATTTTTAAATAAGAACCTATATATGTTATTGCATATTCGTATTATACGGGAAAAAACATGTAACTTTTGTACGAAAAGTTTTTTTTTAATGTAATTTTTTGTTTCTAACGAAATTTCTATTTGTTTCGTAAATTTAAAATTACTAAATAATTTTACTTTTTATAAAGTCGATTAATTCCAGGATTACGCCAAAAGTAGTTTAATAATCGACTGCATAAAAACAAAAATTATTTAGTAAATTGCAAGTGCATGGAAATTTCGTTAGAAACAAAAAAATTTACATTAAAAAAAAAAAAAAAACTTTTCGTACTAAGGTTACATATTTTATTCCGTAGGTATAATACGAATATGCAATAAAAAATATAGATTCTCATTTAAAAAATCAAAGTTGACCTTCATTTGACCATGAAAATAAATATCAAGGTGAAATTCAAGGCCACAAATATTTGATTCTCTCGATACCTGATAACTTTTGTCTGAACCATTTTTCATTATTTTGCTTAGTTCTCAAGATATACAAAATTCCAGGTTAAATGAATCATCCTGTATATTACGATTTTGAGTCTTGAAAAAAAACGTAACATTTTTTCAATGTTTAAATAAATCCGAATGCATGTTTTTTACGTTACTCGTTATGACTTCTGAATAAATTATAAAAATATAATTAAAATAATTACCTGTGTTACCAGGGCACCAATTAGTATCCCAACGACCAACTTCATTTCGGTGATTGTCTTATAACCACTTACTTATTAAATGATTTTATAGTGTCTATAGAAATTATCATCCAGACATAAATGCATTTTTGGTCAAAAGGTCACATTGAAAGAACAAAAACAAAAAGGGGTTTGAAACTGGCATGAGATAATAATATTGTTATTGTACTATGTACAATATTTTGCTTTAACTGGGACGTTTAAAAGAGGCGTACATTTAATAATAGTTACATTATTTATATATTATGAAATTAACGTACAATTAGTTTATATTTAATTAAAATATAGGTACGGACGTAAGTATTTAAAAGTATAAACGAAGTGAGATTATTTTAGATTGAGGATTGAATCTGTATACTCACCGCTTGATATAACGACCTTTGAGATAACGACCACTTGCTACAACGACGTGACAGCCGCTTGATATATCGACCTTCCCCTATCCCATGCATGTAATACCTACTCTGTATTATCTATTTATATTACAGTAGAAACCCGTTATATTGACATCGGTTAATACGACGTATCGGTTTTAACAACTCAAAATAAAAGTACAACAAAATATGGCCAGTCATTTCGATGTCGTTATACCCGATTTCTACTGTATTTACCTAATTTGTAACCTAATTAACTTCATGGTGTTCTTTTCACTAACCTAAATTCCACGCAGACGAAGCCGAGGGTAACAGCTAGTATTTTTATATATTAAAATTATTATTTATAATATCTCCAATGTAGGTTCTTATATATTTTTATAAATATGTATTTAAATAAACTTCTGACCCCTTCGATAACTTTCTGACTACGCCTAAGGTTAAAGGATAAGAAATAAACAACAAACGTATTTTAAAAATTAAATATCTATTTTATATTTATTTATATCTCTACATTTTAGTATACATATTATATTATAATTGGTATTTTCGTTTGACTTCTGGTATCTACTTTTGCAAACGATGACAAAAAATATATACGTATTAATAGGTATTATTATCAGTTCACCCAAAATGGTTTATCATCCAGTAGTTTATTGTTTTCTATTTGTACCCCGACCCTGGCAGATTGTCTTTTATTGGCAGTGGCGTCTCTAAGAGGGTAACATTAGGAGCGGTAATCGAGGGTGTTTTATTTTTGTGTCACTCCCTGTTAGCTTAATTACGACCAAAAAAATATCAGCAGGTTCTATTTTTTGATAAATTGGACGGCTTACAATGACCAAAAAAATGAATTTGCTTAATTTTTTACATATATTCGTATACTTACTTTCATGGGTTCAATGGGACATGGAACTTATGTACTTATATGTATGTAATACTGATAGTGAACGTGTTTATAATTTTATTAAAAAATACATTTCTGGCAAGCTGATAAAAGATATAAAAAATAAATAGAACATGTTTTTAGTTAGATAATAAAATTCTTTACAACTTTTGTCTAAAACATTTTTCTCTTATTCGCACCATTTTAAAAATAATTTGAAAAATTCAAAAATTGATAAAAGTTAAAATTTGTTTGTGGTTGAAAGATCGTTTTAAAAATATGAGATTTTTTCCCAAAACAAAAATTAGATTTAAATATAAAAATAAATATAATCTCTATATAAAAATCCGAATTTTGAAAAAAAATGGCTTAACAATAGGCACTTACGTATAGATTTATGACTAAAACGGGGTTAATAGACTTTACTTCTTCACATACGAGTTAATTAAGTGTCACCAACTTGAAGGTGTCCCTCTCATAGCGACATCATTGTTTCATGGTATCATAGTCCTTTCTTATCTTTTTAGTTACATAATTATTATTTAAACATAATAAATTTTAACAACTAAAAAAACGTACTTCGTAGATTGTTTCATACATTAAACGTTCGCCATCTTGAAAACCGTTATTTTAAAATTAATAATTTTCTTTTTCATTTTGGTGTTTTATTACACAAATATACAAAAATATTTATAATTCAAATAGTTAAAAAATAAAAGGCGAATAGTTATTTCTAATATTTTTCGGTATATTTAAGCTGTGTATTTTCGCATTCATTTCAGTATGTCCCAATAGAATATTTTCTTTGCATTTGTTTCCAATACCTTTTAATCTTTCCAACTGGTCTTTTAAATATTTTTCTTCATAATCCACAAATATATTGGTCGGATTGGTGGTACTCTAAAATACAAAAACAATCATTTAGCATTAATGTATTATAGAAATATTTACTTTAATTAAGTATTGCCAAATTGCCTTGTTTTTGGAACAAAATGATATAAGACACCCTTCAGTATCTTTATTCTTCTAAAAGTTATTCAATAATAACTACATATATTTAACTTCAAATGGCTGTCAAATTATCTCACAAGGCCTATAGATGGGCTTTTTGGACAGACGTACTATAACGGTACTACATGGGTATCAAATTTCATAGAACTCCGAATTGGTTCCATTTAAAAATCTTTGTTGTTTGTAGGAACTATTTATAAAAAAATGCATTTATATTTTCTATGTGATTGCTGCCACATTAATAAGGCTTGTATTTGAATGCACTTTTTTTTAAATAATAAACACTTCTTATTAAAATTTAATCGTTTTCACTAATAATAAATATACTACACGAAAAATTAACTATTCAAAATTAAACAAATATATTGAACTAAATACAAATTATATCATTATAAATAAATAGTTTTCACTAAAAATAAATACTTTGCATTGATGGACAATTGGTAATTTACCTCAATTTTATCTTTATCGGATTATTTCCAAAATAACGAATTTTCAGAGAAAATTTTTCAGACAAAAGTTTCATGGCTTTGAGGGGGCTAAATATTGACAACATGGGTTGACTTTGAAAAAGTCACCATGATGGGTTTTTTAGGTTCAACTTTTCTTTTTCAAATGTAAACCCGTATTTTTTATTGAAGATTCGTAATTAACTGTGGAAAATAAGTAACTTTTGTCTGAAATATTTTTTCTGAAAATGTAATTTTTTTATGATGTGGAGAAAAACATACAGTAATTTCTGGATTTTAAATATTTTTTTACTCGAAAACTACCAATTTATAAGAAAAATTATTAGAGAATGGAAGTGTTTAGATTTTGGCAAGGATTTTCAGAGATTTTTTAAAAGTTATTATTAATTAAAAAAAAAAATGTTTTTAAAGAAATTTTTCGAAATAAAAAAAAAACGAATTAAAAATAAATAAAAATTCTAAGCACTTTTTGCTTCTTGCGATTATTTAAAAAAAATAATAGTTTTCGAGTAAAAAATTATTTAAAATCCAGAAATTACTGTTTGTTTTGCTCCATATCATAAAAAATTTACATTTTCAGAAAAAATGTTTCAGACAAAAGTTACTTATTTTTCCTAGTTAATTACGAATCTGCAACAAAAAATATGGGTTTAGGTTTGAAAAAGAAAAGTTGGATCTGAAAACCTATCATGGCGACCTTTTCAAGGTAAACCCTTAATGTCAATATTTAGCCCCGTCAAAGCCATGAAACTTTTGTCTGTAAAATTTTCTCTGAAAATTCGTTATTTTGGAAATAATCCGCTGGAAAGTATTTAAAAAACACCCGGTATAGTGCAATTAAATATAACCCCTTCAATAATATTTATGGTCTATATGTTAAAACAGTTAGGTATTTATTGTATTACCTCATCGATCAAATCTTGTATACAGTTCTTAAGAGCCACATAAAAATGTTCAATAGCCTTCACAAGTTGTGTTTTCTTACTTGAATCCAAATCTTTCAATTTCATTATATGTTCATTATTTTTTTGCATCAATTCATCCAAAAAATCTTTTGCAATTATTAAGAATGGTGTGTCTATGTCGACATGCAATAATTTGCCACTTTTGCGTGCCTGCAAAAAAATATAAATTTAAATTATTATTATCTTATATAAATAACTAGCGGAATCCCGCGGCTTCGCTCGCATAAACTTCGAAACTAATTAGAACCCTTTATAAGTAATAGGGGATGACATATTAAATTTTTTTATATTGATTTTTATTCATTACTTATAAAAAAAAACGTAAATATCCCAGATCTTAGTTAAATTTTTTTTTAAAACTAACCGCCGTCTTCTCTTGCCATTAGGGGTTGAATATCAAATTCTTTTATTGCAGATTAAATCCATCCTAGTCCCCATCGAACTTTCATTTTTAATTGAATATTAATTTGTCCGAATTTACTTTAATATCATGAACAGTTATTATTATTATTCCCATAGGGGTTGAATTTTCGTAATTGATATTTCTCTTGTAGAGTACCTACTTATGCTATGTTTCATTCGGTGAATACAAAAAAAAAATATTTTACAAATTTTTCCACCCCCCTACCACCTTAGGGGTTAAATTTTGGGAAATGCTGAACTAATAGTTTCACTATTTATATTTTAGAGTATGTTCGATAAGTTTCAATTAAATGCGAACAAAAAAAAATATTTTTTTATATAAACTTTGACACCCTGTTTTAACCCCGTAGGGGTTGAATTTCGAAAAATCCTTTCTTAGTGGGTGCTTACATCATAAAAGGAAGGCACCTACGAAATTTCACGTTTCTAGGTCCAGGGGTTTGGGCTGTACGTTGATATATGAGTGAGTGAGTGAGTGAGTGAGTGAGTGGTTAAGGACAAACTCTTTTATAAATATAGATTAAACGGGCAAGTGCGTGTTGGGCACGCACATGATAGGGTACCTCACTACGATTTATAAAAAAAGAGTTATTTCAAAATTTTCGTGACTGAAGGATTAAAATCAAAAAGTCATTTAACTTTTATTATTGCATTTTAGGAGACTTATCAAATGACACCCCACTCAATGCGCAATGGGGTAAATGAAAAAAAATGTGAGTTCACTTTTCAATCTAGGAAAGGAGGGTCCAAAATATTGTTGACAATATTCGTTATAATTTTCAGTGAAAGTACTAATTATAAGCTACATTCTGAATTTTTTCAGATTTTTTTAATCGATAGCTTAGAAAATAGAGGGGGGGGGGGCGCTCTGACAATGACATTATAAGCAAATATATCGCGATTGAAGGGTTGAAATCAAAAAGTTATTTGACATTTTCCATTGCGTTTTAGGAGACCTATCAAATGACATCCCAGTCAAGGGGGTAATTGGAAAAAAAATGTGAGTTCACTTTTCAGTCTAAAGTATATTTCTGTATTAATTAAAAGCTACATTCTGGATTTTTTTCAGATTTTTTGAATTGATAGTTTAGAAAATAGAGGGGGGACGCTTTTATAATGATTTTGGAGAGCAAATACATCGTGATTTAAAATCAAAAAGCTTTGATACATTTTTTGGAATTTCAAGTGGGGATAGTGGGGAAAAGTTGTCACATATGAACAGTGTATTCTACAAAAAAATATTTATTGTTTTTGAATATATCTAGCCGGGATCATGGGGACCCAAAAATAATTTTTTTAGTTTTTTTATTATAATTTTTTTGAGGACAAAAAACAGTACTACTGTATTTATTACATTTATGTAAAAAAATTATTACTGATATCTATATTTCAACTTTTTACCGCGCACCTGATCACTTAAACATACTTAAGCAAGCAAAGAGCTGCACAATAACTACACATTGTAAATTATTAGATACCTAGTAAAACAACATATTTTTTATCCATTTGGGTGCTAAGGGCCCTTGTTAAATATTGAAATATAATAACACATTTTTTTACATATATATTAAACACAGTGGTAATATTTTTTGCGACATCATATGAAAAAAAAATTGCATTTTTTTATTATTAATGGGCCCGACTAGATATTTTTTTAATAAATTCAATTTTTTTCTATAATACACTGTTTACATAAGACAGTTTTTCCCCACTACTCCCATTTGAAATTCTAAAAAAAAATTTTTTTTGCCGTTTTCGGCCCACCCTATACTGTATACCAAATTTCATCTTATTATGTTAAAATTTTTCAAGACGGGCGGACGGACATGGTAAAAGGGTGAAACTATAAGGTTTCCTAGTTTCTACGGAACCCTAAAAATGAGGGTAATATTCGTTTGTTTGTTGAAAAAATGTAAAAATCAATATTCTATTATTTTAATATCCTAATAACTTGTAAAACACATTCAAATATGGTTTCAAACTTATATGACATTTCTCTTGGAGTTTTTGATAGATAATGTAAAAGTAAAAACCAACGGTATTAAAACAGTTATGTATATTATTCCGACCTTAGATAAGGAAAGATACAGAACTCATAACACACTATCTAATGAAGTAACATACTACATTGCTCTACGAATCATTAGTGCATCAATCGGAATTTCAAATAAAAATCAATTGTTTTGGAATTATACAATTCATTAATAATAAATGTTTTAAATATTGTGTTTAAAAGTAGTTCAGTGATTCATAGAGAAACGTCTGTTTGCAACCAACATCTCTCTTGTAGAACAAATTCAAATGCAATTTAAAGTTTTAAAGCATATTTGCTGACGCACAGTAAGTAAAAATGATACATTTTTGCGCGTTTCGCTTCAAGCCAATTTTCAACCAATTTTAATGTTATTACTTGCATTTGAAAGGTAAGTAGTTGTAGTTTCTAAAAATTACCCCAAGAATAGTCAATTCACTCCCTTAATTACCCTTTCATCCCCTTAAATCTGAAAAATCGATTAAACGATATATACATAGATTAATAAATCGAGTAAGATAATATGTATGGCATAAATATAAAAAATAAATTATTAGTACCATAGACATAGAGAAATGGACAGCGCATTCGTATTTAACATAATGGTGTAACATTTGTTCTGTAAGTGAAAGAGAGATGCAAGTTCTTTAGAACATATATATATATATATATATATATATATATATATATATATATATGTAATACAGCACATTATATTACATATATGATATTTCCAAACAATTCCTGTCTCTTTCATTTGACACGGCTCTTTTTTTGAGTCAGATGCACTATCCATTTCTTTATGTCTATGATTAGTACTATTATGTAGTATGTGTAAATATGTATGAACATATCTACATATGTACAGGCTGAGTCATAAATTCGTATTTTTTCGATATCTCCTCTGTTAATATTTAGAGAAAAATTCAAATTTTGAATGATATTATAAGAAATAATAGATAGGAACACATCTAAACTTATATTACGATATATAGAGTGCGTATCTCTTCGACATAACCCCTTTTTTGTTTAATCGATTTTTCAGATTTAAAGGGATGAAAGGGTAATTAAGAGAGTGAGTTGACTATTTTTGGGGTCATTTTCAGAAACTACAACTACTTACCTTTCAAATGCGAGTAATAACATTAAAATTGTTTGAAAATTGGCTTGAAGTGAAATTTCGCGCAAAAATGTATGATTTTAACCCACTGTGTGGCGGTGAGTGTCCCTCTAGCCGTCGTTCGGTAGAACGATTTAATTACCGATGCCGTCGTATTGTAGAGTGATGAGTGTAATTAAATATGATCGCCATGGAGTTTTGGTAACAGTTTCATATACGGACTACTATTGGTTGTTATGTAGATATTCATAGTCTTTCTTAATCTAAGATTCCGACTCTTTAAGGTACAGTATAAAATATCAATTTTACGAACACCAGTTGCTAAAGAAAATTTGGTTAGCCAAAATTTCTTTTATGATGCCATATTTTAAAGCTTTAATGTAATATATGTTAGAGTGAAGTACCTCTTCTTCTATATTAGTAAAATATTCATTATATCTTGTACGCATTTTGCTTATCACATTTTGGACTGATTTCTTGTATGCTTCGTCAGTACTAGAATCTTCATTAAACATTGATTTTGCATCGAATCTTTCCAGTTGTTTGTTGACTTTTTCCCACATTGTATGAATTTTTGTTTCTAGTTCTTTGTTTCCAATCACATTGCTTTTGGCTATCTAAAAAAATATCGATAATAAACGTCTATATAACTACAGGAGAGAAATTAAAAGTTATGGAGAGGGGAGGAAAGGATATCGGATGAAAAAGTATAGACAAATAGATTTATATTACTTATGTCAAATATGTAACTAAAGTGGTAAAACTTTGCTGAAGGCAAAATCAGTAAATTTTTTTGTAACCCATCTAACTTATCCAATTTGTAAGTTACGAAATTAATAAATATAAGAAAATATTTAAGAGCCTGCGCACACTACAGACATTTAGTCGACAGATAGTTTAATCGATTTAGAGATATATGGAATTGAGCACAACTATCGATTAAAAATTGGTCGACTAAATAATCAAAAGAGCTGACTGATTCCCATTTGATTAAGGATAGGCGCCATAATATGGTGTTAGTGTGTACCTATATTATAGGCGCACACTACAGATTTTTGATCGGCCGCAGTCTTTTAATTACCATGGATAGATAGAGGGGGGGGCTAGGAGGGGCATATGGCCCGAGCCCCCTGTTTCTCAGGAGCCTCGGCGCCCTGAAAATAATTTATATTTTACATTTTTACATATTTTTTTTATATTAATCTGTACTATTTTTAACTGGGTTTATTTAAAAAAAAAACATAAATATTGCAAGAATATAGACATTGTGGAAAAGTACAAGTAGAAAGCAACAAAAAATGTGGGTTTGCCCGAGCCCCGTTGTAGCTCTCTCAGGGCCTGACCATGGAGATATATGCGAGTGTGCACACAGCCGATTTTTAATTTCATCCATATAATTTCATGTCAATTACGAAACCGATTAAACTATCGTCCAACTAAATGTCTGTAGTGCGCAGGCTTTTAATGTTTAAAGGTACTATTCACATATATTTTATTAAATCAGAATGTCGGCTCACTTTAGTTATAATAATAATAATATATATTTATTCATTGGACATACAGAGATGTGTTGAATACGTCACAGAATATAAAAACAGTACAATGAGTAATAATATCACTTTCTAAATTATACATAAATATTGGAATAACAGATTAAATAATTAATTAACAAATTCATTAACACTATAAGAACACTTAGTAATTAGATATTGTTTAAACTCCTTTTTAAATTTATCCAAATGCATTTCTTTAATAAATTTTGGGATAGAATTGAAAATTCTTAGCAGTTGATTTATAACTCCTTTATAAACTATGTGAGATGTCTCTGTCGGTATATATAAATCATTTTAAAACCTTGTTTTGTATTGATGTTGGATTTGGAATCTGTCGAAAAGTGCCTTGTGACTTGCTACGAAGCAACCGGCCTCATAAATATATAAGGATGGTAATGTTAGCAATTTTAATGATGCATAGTTGGGACCAAAGAATATACTAAAGAAAGAAGGGACAATTCCATGTTAAATGTATCGACATAAAGACGGTGTCGCCATCTCTCGAAAGGCACGAGAACTAAATTTATACAGGCCAGCTGTATTATATGGAATTCAAATGATTTTATCTAAAAATAATACTAACATAATTATTATTAGACATTTATAACTTAAAAAAATATAATACATACATATATGTGTATATATATTAACATAATATAAGTTATAAATGCTTGAAAATAATTATGTTAGTTTTATACAATATATTTTTTGGAAATAAATTAAAACAGTGTTTTCAAACATATACAATTTTTATTAACAAAAAATAAAAATAAATACATAAACATAATAGTGAAATGTAATAATATCTATTAATAGATATATAAACTGGCATTGTTCAATTTTTGGGGCGTTAAATGAATAGATAGCCTCCACTGTTACGTTAATAATTAAATTAACAAAAAGAAAATTCATCTATGGTTTAATAGAACTTCAACAGCACTAATATGCATTACATTAAATTAACATTTGATTTCACATTTTACATGCATAAATACAGTTAATTTACTTTATTTGCATTCTTATAGTAACATTTAATGAACATTAATTAATACATATTATAATAAAATAAACATATTTTACATTAATTTATTATTAATTCTATATCATGTGCTTTGTGCAAACTATCTGAGATTATCAGATAAATATATAACAATTAAAGAAAACTTAATAGTATATGTACATCTTTGCAAATAAGTTATCTTTAAGTATTTTTTAAATAAACTATATTATTATACTACAAGAATCATCGAAAAATATAATTATTAGGTATAATAAATAAAATAATTTATTTATAATTTACAATTGTTGATAGTTGTGTCAAATGTTGAGTGTTTGTCATGTTTTGTGTATAATTAACTGAGATTGTCAGTAATTAACAATAGTTATAGAAAATATTAATATATAATATGTGCATCTAGGAAATAAGTTATCTATAAGTAGTTTTAAAATATACTATATTATTATACTTTTTATTCAAAAGTAAGTAGTACCTTACAGAATACTTTTTATGTTTAAATAATGGCGTCATGAGATTTTTCCTCAAGAAAATGCATAGTAGCAAAGTACAATACTAATCAAATAAATTATCCTAAGAAAAAGAAGTTACAAGAGATATGGCTGGCCAAAATAAGTAATCCAGAATTATATAAACTACCTGAACAAAGATTGATACGTCAAGTAATTTGTCAACAACATTTTGACGCATCACAATTTAGAAACAGTAATATGAAATTATTAAACCATTTTGCAATACCGACACTTCATTTACTAGGTGAAGTGACTGAAGATCAGTTACCTACAGAAGAACTACCAAGTAGCGATGCAGTGTCTACTTCTACCTTGATTAGCAAAGAAATGATAATGGCATCACCTTCAACAAGCAGAGAAGTGACATCACCCTCAATTAGCAGAGGAGAGACATCAACCTCCAGTAATCTAGCTACCGTCAAAAGTACAACACAAAATCTTGTTGGTATGTATTTTAAGGTTCAACAAGAAGTAAGAAAATAAAATTATTTCTCATACATTTCAACAAATGTGGAGGATCAAAGATATGTATTATTTCACGTTCATCAACTTTATAAATAAAATCATTACTTTTACTAAGACCTCTAATTGCTGAACAGTTCGTTGTTGCCTGGTCACTAACTGAGCACAAAATGGTAAAATTGGTATATTTATGTACAGCTTGGACATTTTCAATAATTAAAGATTTCAACTGTTCGGTAGGAGTAGTCGATTGTGAAAAATAAAATGAGATGGGTTGCTTCCAATATTTATTAATGCCCCGAAGCATAAAACAAAGCGCATGATCTGCTATCTTACTAGAAGAATTATTTCCAAAATCAACAAGACCAATTATGCCATTATTTTTTCTAAATTCTAAATTCGGTTTCAGTGAAATTTCATCAAACATTATAATACAATATCTATCCATTTCAGGAAGCTTCTCAGATACCGATTTTAAATGAACAAACAGATTCTCATTAATGCCAGTTTGTATTTTAAGGTTGGATAATGTCCTTAATAATGTTCTCTTCGATGGAAGATTTAATATTTTTTGTAAAAAACGATAGCATTTTGGACTCTTTTTGTACAATGCTAAATATAAAGCCTTTTCTTTTAGAGTCCAGTTATATTTTTTTGCTGGTTTTTTAAATTGAGACATTATAAATATCTTACCCTCTTCCGATAAACTGTTGATTCTATTGAAGATCTTCATGTCGTTGGCTGATGTTGCTTGTATTTTCAACTTTTTTTTCAAATAATGGATGGCTTTTTGGCACCTTCTTACTTCTTGTTGAGCTTTCTTCAGTTTATAATTCCTTCTATCTGCAAAACACATTTGTTAAATAAATATATATATATATAGATTACCCCTCCCTAGTCACCCCAATCCCGTTAATATGGCCACCCAGTACATTTTATCCTACAATGATCGGCCCATCAGCAACATCCTAAATCCATCTTGTGTTCCCGTTAACCCCTCCACCCAAAAAAATAAAATAATAATAATAAACAAACAATACACAAAACAATACACGAAGAGTTGTCGGAAGAGAAGACCCAGCTGACAGATGTCAAATAATAAAAAATATATATATATATATATAGATTATTATTTATTTAACTAATATTTTTTTAAATAAATTTTTACCTATCTATCTATTATCTTAATAATCAATCAATTAAGGTGTTTTAACAAATTTCGGTGCTAATAATGTAAATTAAAATACATACCAACAAGATTTTGTGTTGTACTTTTGACGGTAGCTAGATTACTGGAGGTTGATGTCTCTCCTCTGCTAATTGAGGGTGATGTCACTTCTCTGCTTGTTGAAGGTGATGCCATTATCATTTCTTTGCTAATCAAGGTAGAAGTAGACACTGCATCGCTACTTGGTAGTTCTTCTGTAGGTAACTGATCTTCAGTCACTTCACCTGGTAAATGAAGTGTCGGTATTGCAAAATGGTTTAATAATTTCATATTACTGTTTCTAAATTGTGATGCGTCAAAATGTCGTTGCCAAATTACTTGACGTATCAATCTTCGTTCAGGTAGCTTATATAATTCTGGATTTTTTATTTTGGCCAGCCATATCTCTTGTAACTTCTTTTTCTTAGTTATTTTATGAAGTGCAATATTTGGATTATCTATTTCACTAGTATTGCACTTTGCTGCAACGCATTTTCTTGAGGAAAAATCTCGTGACGCCATGATTCTTTAAACATAAAAAGTATTCCTAAAAGTAATATAATATATTGTTTTTATCTTTACTGAACTATTAATGTATCAACGTAAATGCATAATTTTCCTGATTAAATTTAAATATATCAAACATTGATTTTATAAATAAAATATTGCAGGTACTACTTACTTTTGGAAGTTTCTTGAAAGTATCACAAAAATAAAAAGTATAATAATATAGTATATTTTAAAACTACTTAAAGATAACTTATTTCCTAGATGCACATATTATATATTAATATTTTCTATAACTATTGTTAATTACTGACAATCTCAGTTAATTATACACAAAACATGACATAAACATTCAACATTTGCGACACAACTATCAACAATCATAAAATTCAAAGCAGAATACAGTAATTGGTCAACTGATGTAAACTTGCGCTTGCGCATTACAAAATTATAATTTATCCAAGTTTCAAACACTGATAGGGTCTAGTGGCGTCCTCGTCCGAAGGGCACGAGAACTAATCAATACCATTCTAATATATTGCATTTGAACGGCATGGCCCTGGTTGGGACGACATGATAGTTTGGCAGAAGAGGATTGTTATCACTGGGGGGAAGTTTTCTCCGATACTATTGATTTAATGATTAAATACTGCTTGCTTTCCCTCCATTAAAGTGTAAACAAATAATTTTGTATAAAATTTAATTTAATTAGTATTTAAAAAATTCAAAAATGTAGATTAGACTTGTAAATATCCCTAATTCAAAGACAAAGAACCTAAAGTTCATTTTGATCGATTTTGAATTTTAAAAATAAATATCGTTAATAAATAAATAAAAAAGGTTGGAAGTACATTACTATTAAAATATTTTAATAAATACGTTATGTCTTTTGAATTCATTAATTATAAAAATATTATTTAAATATATACCTGTGCTACCAGGGCAACAATTAGGAGAACCTCGATAATCCACTTCATTTTGCCGATTGTCTTATAATAATAAATTAATTATTAAAATAGTTTTTAGTGTTTAAAAGTTATCATTGAGACATAAAAGCAAAAGGTCATTAAAAAAACAAAAACAAAGAAATGTTTGTAATTGACATGAGATAATAATAATTTTTATCGCACTATGTAGAAAATATTCATTTTTACATATTGATAATTTCAACATAGGTCAGTGGTATTACCAGAATTTTTTTCAGTAGGGGAGAATATTTTTTATAAGAGGCTATTGACAATTAACATTGATATTTTACATACATATTACAAAGTATAACCAATTAGCCCCTGGCTGGTTACAACACTGCGGGGTAGGGGAATGGCCTTCTTGCCACCGTGTACCCCCTAGCATCTCTGAAAGTTAAAGGGCGATAAATAAATAACAAATATATATATTTTAAATTACTATTTATTTAAAACATTATATTTTCGTTTAATTTTTTGCACCTACAAGTTTTTTTTATCAGTTCACCCAAAAAGACTTTTCATCACGATTTCCAGTTTATCATCCGGTAGTTTCAAGTTATCTAACTTCACCCCAACCCTGACAGATTGAATCTTCATGTTTTCATCACATTTTTCATCAATAGCGCTTAGAATATTACTCCTTTTTGTTTTATATTGTTCGTCATATTCATCGAATATATACATTGGGTAAGATAAACACTGAAATAAATAAAAAAACATTGATTGTGTGTACTTGTGTATACGCGTTAGAAGTTATACTTCTTTGACGTGGTTGAAAAACAATTAATAATTGAATAACCTCAAATAAGTAGGTATATATAAAAATATAAGAATACATATTGTGCTGTTTGATTCAAATATAATTTAAAAAATTTAATGATATAATTCAAGGGTCCAAAGTTTATATTTACAAGAATTTTGTAAACACACTATACCTACTGAAAGAAATGTTCGATTAACCCAATCTATCATATTTTGGAAAAATATTTAATTTTTTATTATTATTTTAATAAAAAATTATATTGTACCTTTCAAAATGGCGTCTAAAATAAATATTTTACAAATGCTAAATCACACAAAAACAGTATACTTAAACTTACCTAAGTCTAAGTATATTGAAATGGAGTCGTAAAATTATTATATCTAGTAAACTAAAAGTTGGATCAACCCCATTTTTCATGTTTTGAAAACACAATTAAATACATTACAATCAATTATAGTATAACACTTTTTTGGCCATATATAATTGTTGTTTTTTTAGTAAAATCTTTATTTTGGGTGCCATTTTGAAAGGTATAAAATCTATTTTTGTTAAAATGATAATAAAAAAGGTTATAGAAATTTTTATTTTCTGCCTAAATTGCGAAAGGCGGACATTTCGTTCATTAGATATAGTATGATTACAAAATCCTTGTCTAACGGATTGCCCTATCTAGGATCTTAGGACCCATATAGCTAAGTTCTCTATATTTCAGTTTTTCTAACAAAAAATTGCGTTTTTTAGCGGTTTAGCTGTGAAAAGGTAACAAACAGACAGACATACACACTTTTGCATTTATAATATTAGTATGGAAGTAAGGATAAACCTGTGAGTCGCTTTCGTATCATGGCTAGAATAAGTTTAACAGGAAATTGATTATTATTGAATTAAAATGAGTATTTTTTACCTCTTCTATATAGTTCCACATACATTTAAGAACATTATTGTAAAAATGCTGCATAGCTGCTACCAGTTTGGTCTTTTTATCCGGGTCGATATTGATGGTTTTATCTATTTTTTCTACATTCCTTTGAAATAAAGAACTTGTATCACCGTACATTATTTCATAAAAAATTAAATCTACATCCATGTTGGACGTAGTATTCGTCAGTCGTGCCTGAAATAAAAAAATAAATAAAATGTTGAAAATATCTACAAAAATTATTTTTAATTTGTGTTAAAAGATTTACGCCGATACGATACTTTTATTGGTTTCACTCTCGGCTTTTATTGTTTACCAATAGTTAGTAAAAATGTATGATTTTTATTTTAATTTAAATCAATATTTAAAATAAAATATTGGGTGTTTTTTTAAGGACTTTCCAGCGGAATATTTCCAAAATAACGAATTTTCAGATAAAAGTTTCATGGATTTGAAGGCGCTAAATATTGACAACATAGGTTGACCTTGAAAAGGTCTCCATGATGCGTTTTCGGAGTTCAACTTTTCTTTTTCAAATCTAAACCCATATTTTTGTTGTAGATTCGTAATTTATGAGGAAAACTAGGCAACTTTTACCTGGATTATTTTTTCAAAAAATATCATTTTTTTATGATATAGAGTAAAACAAAAACTAATTTCTGGATATTCAAAATTACAAGAGGAAAGAAGTGCTTAGATTTAGGCAAGGATTCTCTGATAATTCTTGTTAAAATCTATTATTTAAAAAAAATAATAGTTTTCGAGTAAAAAATTATTCCAGAAATTACTGTTTGTTTTGCTCCATATCATAAAAAATGTTTCAGACAAAAGTTACTTATTTTTCCAATTAATTACGAATCTGGAAAAATGGTTTTAGATTTAAAAAAGAAAAGTGTAACCTGAAAACCTATCATGGCGACCATTTCAAATTAAACTCTTAATGTCAATATTAAGCCCCTTCAATGCCATGAAACTTTTACCTGAAAATTTTTCTCTGATAATTCGTTATTTTGGAAATAATCGGCTGGAAAAAAAATACCCGGTATATACATAGAGTTCGTTATATATTTGATATTTTTGTAATAATTTAATTCCTCTCGCCGTGGTTTATTATCCCCCCCCCCTCCACCGGATAAAATGAAAAGTTAGCGCCTATGCTAGTAAATACTTACATTTTTTTCCAAATCAGTGAATCTTTTGTTAAATTTAACTCGTATATCTTTCGCAAATGTTTTTAATCTTTCTTTTTCTTCATTAGTATCAACTCCTTTTAGAGTTTTTGATTCGTAGACATTCATATACTGGTTCACTATTACCCACATTTTTTTAATTTTTGTGTCGATATCATTATTGGTAGCATCACCGCCAGAAAACTAAAAAAAATATAATTAATTCTAATTTAATATTAAAAATGCATTTAGAATCGTAGGATACAGGATTTTTAGTTTTTAGGGTTCCGAAAAATTTTGCTGTTAATTTCACACCCTCTGGCCGTCCTTTCCAAGTCTACTAACAATAAACTACATTTATAATCTAGAAACTAAAATTTAATACTGAACATGTAAAGATGTCAAAATTTATATCTAAAGCTAAGCAAATGTTTTTTTATAGAAATGCTTTAACTAAAAAAACGGTGCAAAAAAGGGCTCCAAACCAAGTAAAAAAATTAAATTAATACGAATGCATATGGGTTATCAAAATGTAGATCTTAATCATTAATGAGTGTTGTAATTTTTGACATAATTTTTTTAATATCTTTTACCATTTATAAGATTAATAATAAAATAAAAACGAAAAATACTCCAATATTTAAGGGTAAATTCTCCTCCTTACAATGAAAAGGGGTAACTTACCAAATAAACCGCAGATTAGTTTTAGAAATTTTTATTGTTAAGAATGCAGATATTTTATAACACGGATAAAAAATTTGTGGAAATCTGACGTCGAATATAAGCGATATTTCACGAAAAATAACAATGAAACAGTGGTGGAATAAGGAAGGTTGCAGTTCGGGGCGGAATAATAACTACTCCCCCCCTTTTCTCTCGTTATGAAATATTATACACAAATATATTTTCGCGAAAAAACAAAATTAAAAAATTGTCCACGTAATACCTATTACTTATGCCGTCTAGAACCTTCCTAGTATTTGAGGCCCAAGGGGACCCCATCTATACTATTGCCCCCTTTTTATCAGCTACTGCGACGGAATATTTTTACCGAAGAGCGATTTCGTTTTTTTACATAATTTATCTATAGAGTGAAGGTTCGAAAATTTGTAGAATAATTATTAAAAATAATGATTATTATTCTTACCTGTATTGCACAGATGGCAAAAATTACTATCCCCGTTGTTATTTTCAACATTTTTATTTATAATATCAACAGCTAGATTGTACTACAACTAGACTAAATCTGCATACACTGATTTTTAGTTTATCATTTTTACAAAAGGTCAGATAGAATAATTTCATTTTGAGATTGGATAATAATAATTATATGTTTATATTTATCAAAAATTTTATCCTGTATTAATTAATCTCATGTCTTTACTCATTAAATAGTTCATTAAATTACCGATGCAACTAACTAAGTATACACTTTTGTTGAGTGGCACATTACTATCACCGATATTCCTTTTTACGATTTTTAGATCTTATGTGGCTTAGTTATGCCTAGTCTACTACTTTATGTAATCGCGGATTTCCCCTTCTATTTTTTCCGAAACACGTGCATTTGATTTTGTATAGAAAATTTATAAGTATGTACATAGATATAGTATTTTTCAAATTGTAAGAGTAAAATAATTTGATAAATGTGCGAGAAAAAATTTATTCGCTAAAGTTTTTGGAATGATTAGGGTGTCTATACCACCTTATCTGTCAAAATAATAACTTTTGAAAATGTATTGATAATCAGCTGATTTTTCAGGACTGTTACTTTGTCGTACAAAATATATTTTCTGATTTTCCAGTCCGACGCGTGAAAATCGTCGTCACAACTCTCTGGCAACATCGAGGGGTACATTCAACCCAGTAATGGAAAAAGTAATCAAAAGGACTCAATTTTTGACATTTCATTCCCGTTTCTGTAAAATTCCGTATACACCGCCAATAATTTCATTATGTTCAATTATTGTTTATTACTTTCAAGTAGTCTGAATAAGTTTGCAGTGCTACCAACCCACATTGCTTTAATTTTTTATGTCAATTTTCATATTGATTCCGTCTGAATCCGGTAAACATCATTCAGATTGGAAATTTGCTATATTTCTTACATTTAGATTTCTGAATAAAACAGAATGGTTTTTTATTCCGTTTGATTATTTTCTCAATTACTGGGAATTGGGTAATATGCCACTTAGCCCCCAAACTGTTAATCACATTGACATCTGAATATCCGAATACCTAATTTACAATGTGAACTCTTATCTGATATCGAATTCGGGTAGTCTGCTAGAAATTTAGCTATTCTGCTACCAAATTAAAATAAATAAAAAATTAATAATCTTTTGGGTAGTTTTATTTATTCAATACTTTGATACAAACGTATTTACATCTCCAAAATGAAAATTTCTGCCAGAATATCGTCTGATAATCCCAAATTTCCAATTTTTGGTTCGAGGTTTTCCATAGATACTGCACATTTTTCACTGAGCGATGTCATTTTATCGTCTTTAGCCAACATAATTTTGTTACTGTATTTTGTGAACATGTCAATTGGATTTGTCTTGTACTAAAACCAAATATTAAATTACACTTTTAGTTTTTGATAGGTTCATTAATCAGTTACCTCATCTACAAAACTGTCCATACAATTTATAACAATGTCATAATAACCAGCCATGGCTTTGGACAGCTCGGTTTTCTTAACATCGTCTAATTTTGTCATTGCTTTTATTTTTTCTATATTTTCGTTTTTATAACCTTTCATAACATCACTGATTATTTGGAAAAATGGCATCTCAATATTAATATTTTCTAGTTTATCTGCTTTTCTGGCCTATAAAATAAAAATCATTAATACCTACTGTACATTTATTCATATTAAATAAAATAAACTGCCTTGGTCGGCACAAGACTTTTATACATCATGTATTGTATTGATATGATTAATTTTATTTGAACAATTGATTTTTAAATATTTTACTTACAAAATGATTTTCAGTGAATGAAATGGATACATTACAGGGTGGTCCGGTTTGGGATACAGATATTTTAGGAGCTGATTCCCTGACTCATTGTGAGTAAGAAATTGTGCGGGAAGTGGGGGTCTATCTGAGTTACAGGGTGTTTAAAAAATTTCCTTCTGAGTAGTTCTTACAACAAAGATTATTTCATAACTTCTAAAGTAACGTATCTAGAGCAATCAAAATGAGTCAGTTTCATAGGTAATTAATTAACATATATTTTTCAGTATTACGGTTATTGCTATCTGTATTTCTATTTCCGAGTTATAGCTCATCAAAGTCGAAAAATATATTTTTTTGTTGAAATGACATTTTTCTCCAAAAGTACCCCTAACATGTTGTATTTTTTATCATTATTTTGGTACATCATAATGTTACCTACAAATTCACTATACAAAGTTTGGACGTGGGTCTTATAGTTTTCCAGTTATTAATTAATCCCCAAAGTGACTATTTTGCTACCTGCCCTATTAAATGAAACAGTCAATAAATTTATTTTTTATAACTACCTACATAATTTTATGATATTGCACACCCAAGCAGGCTCTGCTTGGAAGTGTGTTCTATTATCGTGCTAAAATTTTTTTTCGTATATAAATTGATAAAATGAGCATTATATCTTAAATTTCTTCAGTATTCCACTTACATTTTTACATTTTCTGATAGAAAACATTACAGTCTCCATTTATACTTAGTTTAATATCGATCGGTTTTAATTTTCTGTTATAAAAATATAAATAAAGTTCAATTTGTTGATTTAACCCCCTTTTTTGATAAAAACGCCGAACTGTAGGCTACATTTCGAAATAAATTTGCACCAATCCTTTTGAATTCACTTAATCTATTATCAGAATAGAACCCTATTAAAACTCAACAAAATTGGATAACTAGAAGTAACGAAATTTGCAGTTTATTTAAACAAAAATTCATATTTTGACAAGAATTATTTTTACAAATAGAGTAGTTGCTCGGTAGTTCATAAGATTACCGTAAGGCGCTATTTCTTCATACGTCACTTCAAATTCCAAGTATTACAATTATTATATTGTGTTAATAAATATATAAATACATGTACAATGTACATCGATACGTGCTGTATTTTAATTATTTTATTCAAAGCCAATCAATCTTTTTAATCAAGATAAAGTCTGGTAAGTTTGCATTTTTAAAACAAATATATAATGTACATATACATATACCTAACCTATAAACGTTACATTGTTGTTTCATTTTAAATGCTCTGCTAGACATCAGGTGAACACAGCTGTTATCGCTGCAATATGTGGATGTATTTATCTTTCTAATTATTATTATTAATTAATTAATTTACTTTATACATTTTACAAAAAAAATATTTTATATAAAAATTGTAAATTAAAATGATTGTTGTTTTATTACTATACATCCTAAATTTAAATAGAAACGGTAATAATCAATTGATATCAAGATTCATTGTTGATTTTCTAAAAAATCTTAATGAGTGATAAACTTCATTTTATATATTTATATAATATTAATTACCTCCAATATTTTTTTCAAACATCCTTTTAAGTTTCACCAATTATAGTGTATCGTATTTATTTGATATTATAAATTAATAATTAATACATTTTTTTATGTTTAAGGGGTGTGCATTTTATGGCCTAGCCATAGTATTTTATTATATTGTATTTTAAAAATACAACATGTTAGGGGTTCTTTTGGAGAAAAATGTCATTTTCATAAAAAATTTCAACAAAAAAAGATATTTTTCGACTTTGATGAGCTATAACTCGGAAATAGAAATACAGATAGCAATAACCGTAATCTATATCTATAAAAGAGTTTGTCCTTAACCACTCACTCACTCACTCATATATCAACGTACAGCCCAAACGCCTGGACTTAGAAACGTGAAATTTCGTAGGTGCCTTCCTTTTATGATGTAAGCACCCACTAAGAAAGGATTTTTCGAAATTCAACCCCTACGGGGTTAAAACAGGGTGTCAAAGTTTATATAAATTTTTTTTTAATGTTCGCATTTAATTGAAACATATCGAACATACTCTAAAATATAAATAATTAAACAATTATTTCCCAAAATTTAACTCCCAAGGTGTTAGGGGGTTGAAAAATTTTATAATAAATTTAATATTTTTTTTGTATTCACCGAGTGAAACATTGCACAAGTAGGTACTCGACAAGACAAATATCAGTTACGAAAATTCAAACCCTATGGGAATGGGGGGGGGGGTAAATTTTGATATATTTATCTTCATAATTGTTCATGATATTAAAGTAAATTCGGACAAATCAACATTCTATTAAAAAATGAAAGTTCGATATTTAAATCTTAATAGCATGGGAGGGGGGCGAGAATGGATTTAGATATGTTTATCTGCATACCTGCTTTATTTATAAAGGTAAATTCGGGCAAAATAGTCATCTATTAAAATAAAAACTTCGACTTTCAACCTCTAATGGCGGGGGTAGACAGTGTCTGTGTTTTTTAAAATGTTTATCTGCATAGCTGCTTACGTTATAATGGTGTAGTCGGGTAAAATAATCTTCAATACAAAAATTTGATAATCAACCTCTAATGGCGAGGGTAGACAAGGGGTTATTTTTTACAATTTTTAACTAAGATCCGAGATATTAGGTTTTTTATAGGTAATGATCTATCACGTATAGAGGGTTCTAATTGGTTTCGAAATGTACGCGAGCGAAGCCGCGGGATTCCGCTAGTACTGAAAAATATGTTAGTTAATTACCTATGAAACTGACTCATTTTGATTGCTCTAGATACGTTACTTTAGAAGTTATGAAATAATCTTTATTGTAAGAACTAATCTTTAAAAAAAAAATTAACACCCTGTAACTCAGAGGGTGTTAAAGATAGACCCCCACTTCCCGCTCAATTTCTTACTCACAATGAGTCAGCTCCTAAAATATCTGTATCTCAAACCGGACCACCCTGTATAATTATTATTGTCATAGATTACTCGATTATTTTTATTATTAAAATTATTTTTAAATTTAAACTAAAATTATTATTTTTTTGTTCAATCCTTAAAAGATACAAAAAAGGAATATAATATAAATTAAAGAAAATAACGTTCTCTACAACTTTTATTGTAATTTTTTTCTGGTATGAACCATTTCAAATATAATTAAAACAAATATTTCCTTCCACATTTTTTTTTTAAATTATTACAGTAAAAATTATAGATAAACATATTCTCTTGTATCTCAAACATTTTTTAATACCTACCGTTTAAAAAATAAATCGAAAAATTTAATTTGTTTAGATAATTGATTATTTCCTAAAACAATTTTTTTTGGGGGGGGGGATGAATAGAACATAAATTATAGATAAAAGTATATTCTACAATTTTAATCAAAAACATTTTTTTCTACTGCGCACCGTTTCAAAAATAATTCAAAAATAATTCGGAAAATAAGTATACATCCGTTTCCGGTTTAGTGATGGTTTTCAAAAATAGGAGGTGCACGTATAGAGTATACAAGAACCTTAAGTTTAAAACTGCATGGTCGTAAGTCTTACAGTTTTGGCTGTAGAGCGTTCACAGACACACACACAGAAACACACACAGCCAGACACACACACAGGCCGAGTACTCGTTCCGTGTAAACAAAGCATACATTTCGTTTTGAGACCGAGATCGAAAAAAATATTGTCTCAGCGTGCATGAAAATGTTTACAACGTAACCATCTTAGTTCTTTATAACTTCAAGTAATTTTAATCCCATCAAAAACATAAATGTGAAAAGAGAGCCAAGTTCAATATTATGATATATGCCTTGGTTGTTGACCTTAACGACAAAAGAAGTGATATCTAAATGGGTGCCAAGTTCAATGATCAGTCCTGAAATTTATTTATAACAACATAAAATATTTTATAACAACTTAAAATATCATTTCTTCTTATAACTTAGGATAATATATTGAAGCCTAAGGTCTGACTTGGTTAGTTCTTAAATACGAATTATATTATAGTTTTTGCAATTTCTAAAGCTGTAAGTTCTTATTTTATTCTTCCGAAAATTTGGTTTGCTGGTAGAAACTAGCCATCGAACATAGGGCTCTTCCATGACTGTTTTAGTGGGTACTTAAAAATCAGTGATAAAAATGATAATTTTTGCCGTTAATATCTAAATAACCGTTTGAGGTACGTTTATGATATGAAGCAGATATGTATTTCGCAAGTCTCAATATATCAGCCAAATTTTGTAGTTTCATGTAAACGAATCGCCTGGTTAAGCCTTGTTTCACACATACGCGGTTCCATTTGGTTCGGTTCGTTTTCGGTTTCAGCCGAAAACGAATCAAACCCTTTCACACATACACGGTTCTCATACGGTTCATATTAGGTTTTCTTTTTTTCCGTAAACTCAGTAGTTATCATGGAGAGAAAGCAAGTTGTTGCCATGTTGTTTCTCTATAAAAAAATTAAAAAATGAAGGAGGAATACTAGAATTCATTGCGAGCACCCTCTCATCACTTTACAGCAGGAATTTAGAGCATTCTACACTATTTTCCCGAAGCTAAATAGCATGAAGACGATCCACATCAACATCTAGAAAAACGCTCATTTTATTAGAAAATCCGCGACAAAACTTAAAAAAAAAATAACACTCGCTATCAGATTAAAACCGAAACTAAACCGTGTATGTGTGAACGCGTTCATTGCTTTGTGTTCCCTAGACACGAATTGAAACCTGATGAAATCTGTCCGTGTGGAGGGAGTATTCAGTTCTGTACGGTTTCTATTAGGTACCGAATACAAACTGAATAATCGTTTCACACTTGTCGGCAGCGACCGAAAACGAACCGAACCGAATGAAACCGTATATGTGTGAAATAGGCCTAATACATTTAACAGTCAAATTAGTTAAACAATAACAGGGTGACCTATAGTCCAGACCTAGTACCCAGTTGTATTACTGTAATAGGTACTTAACTAATTTGACTAAAAAACGAAACAAAAAATTGTTATCTGCTGATAAGGAAACACTATTCGAGGTTGATTTACATTGACTTTTTTCTTATTTTTAATCATAGAACCAGTGGCGTCACTAGGGTGGGTGTCACCCAGTGCGGTACTCATGGTGTCACCCCCTTATTTCAGAGTGGAATACCTTTTTTTTTAGTTTGCAAGAATTTAAAATTAATTGTAAAATTCTGACAACATTATTACGTTGGTGACCTATGACACTTTTATGGTGCCCCCAAGGATCGGATGCCCTAAGCAATTGCTTCTTTTGCTTATTGGTCAATCCGGCACTGGTGTCACCCCTTGTGATGGTGTCACCCGGTGCGGGCCGCACCCCCGCACCCCCCTAGTAACGCCACTGCCTAGAACAATAATATAAAATTATTTTGTTTAATTAAGTTATTAAGTTAAATTCTGCTATACTATATTTACCATCGTATTTCTCGAAAACGGTTAATTTTATGATAAATTAACAAAGTATATTTATATGTATTTTGTATTACATAATCCTATAAAAGCGCCAAATAAAATTAAGAACAAAAAAATACTTGATAAAAATCAAATAACCCACTGGCCCCTTACCAGAGCCGGCCTTTGCGATTCTGGTGCCCCAGGCGAGATTTTTTTTGACGCCCCCCCCCCCCCCACACAAAAAAATGGCGAACGGCGAAAAAAAAGTCTGACGGACAAAAAAAATCAGTGATAATTTGAAAAAAAAAATATTTATTAAAATGAATGATTAAAAAATGTAGAGTTGAGTAATCAACGTTGCCTGCATATGTATGTATTATCACTGAAAAAAATATATAATGGTGGAATGATACATACATAATATATATTATAACAGTAAAGATAATTACAAAAAAGGGAATTTAATTGGCATATTTTTTGCGGCGCAGTCATTCATCAGAAGAGTACCTATTGTTTTAACTAGTAGGTATATCTATTGGCGGCATTAACTCCGTTTTTATAAATTTTACGCTTCCTTGCGATTACACACTTTTAATTGCTGAAGAAGAATATTATTGGATTTCAAACTTTCGCCGCCCCTCTTGGCCTGGCGCCCCGAGCGATCGCCCTAACCCCCCTAAAGGCGACACTGTGCATGTCGATAATGCAGTTTTTATTTGACATGACACTTACTATAAATCCAGTGTGTTCAGAAACGTCACACATAAACATTGGAAATTTCGTAAAACTATTTTTGATATTAAGCATTTTATTAAGTAAAATGAATTATTTTGCAGAAAAAATCAAAATTAGTATTAAATAAATATGTAAAGCTTAAATTTGGAGCCCTAGAACAGAATATAGAAAATCAGTTCATGACAATTGGCACCCCCACGAAATTGGCGCCCCAGGCTGTCGCCTGGGTCGCCTGGCCGTTCGGCCGGCCCTGCCCCTTACATCCCTAGTCTAAATAATCATTGATACTGGAAATCGATAACACGTAGGTATTAATACTAAACCGCGTATCAAATTTCATAACTGTATCACAATAGGGTCTCCAGATATTAAATAAAAACTAATTTAAGCAAAATCTTTGGGGGTATGTAGCTCCCTCGCGAAGAATTTCCGGATATATGGTCATATGAACATTTTTGCTTGAAATATCTTTCTCGATCAACTGTTCAAGTTTGTTCCACCTAATAAGACTCATCCTATATATAATTATTAATAGTTAATTTTACCTCTTCTTCAACTTTAGTAAAGTATTCGTTATATTTTGTACGTATTTTATTTAACATTTCCGTTATTTGTTTTTTGAAGACTTCGTCGTCTTTATTTTCGTCAGATTCCATTCTTGCTTTTATTTTATTTTCGTAACTTGTCATAAGTTTGTTAGCCGCAGTCCACATTTTTTCAATTCTAGTTTCCAACTCTTTATTCCCAACAACATTGCTCTCGGAAAACTGTAATTTGTAAAATGAAGAGTCACTAACAATAAATTCACTTTGTATTTTTAGGGTTCCGTAAGAAAACTACGAACTGTTATGGTTTCGTTATTTTTGTCTGTTATTCCAGTGCCATAACTAGAAGCTCGGAGGCCCCGGGGCAGAGTGTTAGTGACCCCCCCCCCCCCCCAGTATACATATGTAAAATGAAAACAATACCTTTTTTTCTTTGTTATTTCGAAACTTTGAAGTACTAATAATTATAATTACCTTTTTTTCCATTCACACACTATTTTTGCATCTTATTAATTTTAACCTTTTCCACTGCCGTGGGGGCCCCCTAAGCTCGGGGACCCCGAGGCACTGCCCCGGCTGCCCTGGTGGTAGTTACGGCGCTGAGATATTCATTGAATGACAAAAAGCACTAAATTGTAAATTTAAATGACTAATAAAAAGTATATACCTACCTGGATACATAGGAATGTAATTAGAAATAATCCAAGAATCAGTTTCATATTGTATTTGTTGCTTAATAAATATATTGGAATCGAGTCTGTCTTTTTTACTAAGGTTAAAAATTATTGTTGCTAAATATATCGCCACAATAGGTCAAATGTACACATTGAGGTAATAAGAGAGAAAAAAACAGCTTTAATCAAAATT